>NC_069399.1:2409268-2517421 GCF_026875155.1 Cherax quadricarinatus
ATAGCCGACACCCATCACTAGTGTGAACCAACATAACACGCGCGCGCGCAACACACACACACACACCCAGTGGAATCCAAAAAATCAAACTGGGGGGGCACCCCAGCAAGTGCGGGAAGGTAAAAAACCAAGGAGGAGGTGAAAAAAGCTCTATGCGAACTTGACCAAAAAGGCGGGGGACCAACAACTCTCCCCATGGGTCCTTAAAGGGGAAGCAGAGATATTTTGTGAGCCATTAACAAAGATCTTAAACACATCTTTTGAAACGGGGCAACTCCCGAGGTAGGGAAAATGGCAAATGTTGTCCAATTTTTAAAAAAGGGAGCGCAGAGGCACTAAACTACGCCCCTGACACTAACATGTATAGTATGCAAGGTATGGAGAAGACATCAGGAGGAAGTGGGAGGCACCGGAAAGAAAAAAGGGGTTTTAATTGAAAACCCACCGGTTTAGGAAGGAAAATCCTGTGTCACAAACCTACTAGATTTTTATACAAGGTGACAGAAGTAAGACAAAGGAGAGGGGTGGATCGCTGCATTTTTTTGGACTGCAAAAAGGCCTTCGACACATTTTCCTCACAAAGGTTACTGCAAAAGCTAGAGGATCAGGCACACTAACAGGAAAGGCACTGCAATGGATCAATTTTGACAGGGAGGCAAAAACGAGAATGGACGCGACGAGGTGTCAGAGTGGGCCCTGTACAAGGGGGTTCCACGGGGTCAGTCCTTTGGCCCCTTTCTTTTTTGGGTAAGTGAACGACAAAAGGGAAGGGATAGACTCAAAGGCCTTGTTTGCAGATGATGCAATTAATGAGAAAAATCAAATGGGGACGAGGATCGGGCGGATTAAAAAGCCCGGGACAGGCTACAACCTGGTCCACAACTGGCCCCTTAAAATTTAACCCTGCCAAAATGCAAAGTCATGAAGATTGGGGAAGGGAAAAGAAGACCGCAGAAAAAAAATATAGTTTGATGGCCAAAGACTGCAAACCTCACCAAGGAAAAAGTCTGGGGGTGAGAAAAACACCGAGCATTCTCCTGAGGCACACATCAATCGATAACTGCTCAGCATACGGGCGCCTGGCAACCAGGGAACGTTCCGATCCCACAGTAAGGATTCGTTTAAGACTCTGTAACCATATACGTCAGGCCCAATGGAGTATAAAACACCATTTTGGGAACCCACACCTAGTAAAGCACGTCAAGAAATTAGAGAAAGGGGCAAAGGTTTGCAACAAGCTAGTCCCAGGTAGGGGGATTGTCCAACAAAGAAAGGTTGGGGAAACGGCCGACGACACGGAGGACGGGAGGGTCGGGGAGACATGATAACGACTTTAAAAAATCTGCGCGGAATAGACAAGGTGGACAAAGAGGGGATTTTCCCAAGGGGGACACAGACACAAGAGGTCACATTGGAAGTTGAAGACTCAGATGAATCAAAGGTTTTAGGAAGTATTTTTTCAGTATAGAGTATCGGCCATGGAAAGCCCGAAAAGGGGTTAGTGGGGGCAGGAACCATACATAGTTTTAAGGCGAGGTATGATAGAGCTCTGGGCAGGGAGAGAAGGACCTACAGCAATCAGCGAAAAGGGGGGGGCCCGGGGTTGACCGACCCCTGCAACCACAAATAGGTGAGTACAAATAGGGGAGTACACACACACACAAAACAACCACAAACACACAACACCTCTGAACCCCAATTAGGCGAGTACTACTCACACACACAACACCCACCTCTGCAACCACAATTAGGGGGTACTAAACACACACACATACACACCACACACCACACACACACACACACACACCACCACACACACACACAACACACACCCTGCAACCCAATTAGCAGTACTACACACACACAACACACACACACACACACACACACACACACACACACACAAACACACACACACACAACACACAAAACACCACACACACAAAAAAAACAATAGGCCAATGTCTGTCACAATGCCCCTGAAACTGGTAACTAAACCAACACACACACCACACAAAACCCCCCACACCACACACACACACCACAACACACAAAACACACACCTCGCAACCACAATTAGGCGGTACTACATACACCCCACCACACCACACACACACACACACACAACCCACACAAAACACACACCACACACACACACACACCACACACACCAACAACCCCACCACAACAAAATAAACAATAGGCCAAGTGTTTTCGACAAGTCCTTGACAAATGGTAAATAACACACACACACACACACCACCAAAACACACACCCACACACACACACACACAAACCACACACCCCCAAAACACACACACAACACACACACACACACCACACACACCAGATGAATCACAGGGATGTTAGGAGGCATTTCTTCAGCCACAGAGTAGTCAGGGAAATGAAATAGTTTGGGAAGGGAAAAGTATGGGGCAGGATCCCAAAAAGCTTTAAGCAAGGTATGAAAAAAAGCTCACGGGTTTAGGGGGAGTGACCCAGTAGCGACCAGTGAAAAAGGGGGGCCAGGAGCTGGACTCGACCCCCGCAACCCAACTGGTGGTACAACTAGGTGATACACCACGTACAGCGACATCGGGGCAGACAGATGGACACACCTCAGGGGGTAAAGTACAAAATTTACCAAAATTAGGGTTTTTTAAAGGGGGAATTTTGTGGTAGAGCCCGGCCCCCGAATCGCTGGTAGTGGCTTTCACAAACCTGTCCGGGTGATAAAACATACATAAGACCTAGCATTTAGTAGGGAAAAAAAAATTGGGGAGGACCAAGGTAGATGCCTAGGTGGAGGCTGCGCACCAGGGGTAACTGCCGGCCCTAGGGGTGCAGACCTGACACAAAAATAAAGAGTAAGATTTTTGCACACAAAAACAGGAATCGGCGAACCAAATTATTGGGTACAAGGATAAAAATTTAAAAACATACGTGGTTAGAAAAATTGTGAAACACAAGTAAAAAAATTTAGGCGTGTAGAAGCTGGCTGGAAATATTATTGTATTTAATGTTTTATTATTTGGGATTCTATTGTTTGGGTTAGCAAATGATTGCCCAAGCGAAAGTCGGGGGACGGAGATTTATTGCCATTATTAGGGGAATTCCTGATATATTAAAACTGAGTGATTTGTGATCACTTCCCCAAGCTCACCCCATTAACCTAAAGATTTTTAATTAGTGTTTCCCTCTGCAAAAACCAAGTAAAAGGGGTTATTTCCCTAGTTGGCTCTGCCAAACTGTTTTAAAAAACATCCGGGATCGTATCAAGAAAGTCCCCTGACTTAAATTTTTCCTGTCAAATTGCTCCAGTCAATCTGTCTATATTTTAAATCTCCATTACACAACATTTTCGTTTTAAAGGCCTTACGAATTTCGTCCTAGAAGTTTACTGACTCCCATAAAGTTTGGGGGGGCCCTGAAAATCACACCCAAATTTATTTTTCTCGGCCCCGAGAAGCTGAACCCAAACGTTAGCGGCTGACGTTCTAATTTAAACTTGTCTAACACAACAATTAAATTTTTTCCTGACATACATCGCTATCCACCACCTTTTTTTTTTGACCCTGTCATGGGGAAAATTTTTATAGCCTTTTTATGGCAGTCAAGGGCTCTCTCTACTTTCAGATTGAGCCAGGTCTCTTTATAGCAATAATATCTATTTTCCTGCCTTGCTTTAATCTTTAGCTCATCTTCTTATTTCTTACACTCCTGCTATTAGTATAGTAAACCTTTAAAAGGGAGCTAGCCCCCCTTGCTCCCCTCTCTGTCCCGTTTGTTTGCTGACCTGATCTATTGTCTTTATTTATAACTTCATGCGAATGCCTTTTATCATTTATGTTTCCAACCCAAGTGTTTTGAAACCCTGCTTTTTCCCCCAACACCCCCATCCCTCTATTTCCATCAGTTTAAAATCATAGGCATTTCACAAATGCCTTCTCCAACCCAGTCTGCAAGTGTACCCCCCAGCCCCGAGAGATTACCCCTCCCCCTTTCATACATACTGTTTGCCAAAAATTTTCCCGTTTAATGAAAAGGGATTGCAAGTTCCTTGCGTATTGTCTAGCCAGCAATTTTCACCAATTGCCCTAACACCATTCACCTTTCCCCCTTTTAGGCAAGAGCTAATAATTGGGATCCCTCCCTTAGACTTAATGAAATCTTAGTGACCTGTACTTATCTAGCAGCTCTTTCCTCCTACCCTTCCCCAATAATTTCCACAGCACTGAGGGGCAGATAATGGGCTTGCTCCCTTCCTGACATGATAGTGATAGTGAGTAGTGAGTGATTTTGTGTGCAAGTTCGGGATAGTCCTCTAGGGTTTTCAGGTGTATATAATCATGTATCTTCCCCCTTTCGTTCCCGGGGAAAACAGGTTTTGGAACCTCAAGCGCTCCAGTAATTGAGGTTTTTTACCCGTTTTTGCGCGCGTGAAAGTTTCTGTACTTTTCTAGGTCGCAATTTCACCTGCCTTAAAAGGTGCTGTTAGTGGGCAGCAATTTCCAGCCTAGATAGAACAAGTGACCTGAAGAGTGTCATCATGGGCTTGGCCTCCCTAGTTTTGAAGGTTCTCTTTATCCATCCTGTCATTTTTCTAGCAGATGCGATTGATACAATGTTATGGTCCTTGAAGGTGAGATCCCCCGACATGATCATTTCCAGGTCTTTGACGTTGGTGTTTCGCTCTATTTTGTGGCCAGAATTTGTTTTGTACTCTGATGAAGATTTAATTTCCTCGTGTTTACCATATCTGAGTAATTGAAATTTCTCATCGTTGAACTTCATATTGTTTTCTGCAGCCCACTGAAAAAATTTGGTTGATGTCCGCCTGGACATTGCAGTCTGCAATGGAAGACACTGTCATGCGATTCGGGTGTCATCTGCAAAGGAAGACACGGTGCTGTGGCTGACATCCTTGTCTATGTCGGATATGAGGATGAGGAACAAGGGGAGCAAGTACTGTGCCTTGTGGAACGAGCTTTTCACCGTAGCTGCCTCGGACTTAACTCTGTTGACGACTACTCTCTGTGTTCTGTTAGTGAGGAAATTATAGATCCCTCGATCGACTTTTCCTGTTATTCCTTTAGTAAAGCAAATTTTTTGCGCTATTATGCCATGGTCACACTTGTCGAAGGCTTTTGCAAAGTCTGCATATATTACATCTGCATTCTTTTTGTCTTCTAGTGCATTTAGGACCTTGTCGTAGTGATCCAATAGTTGAGACAGACAGGAGCGACCTGTTCTAAACCCATGTTGCCCTGGGTTGTGTAACTGATGGGTTTCTAGATGGGTGGTGATCTTGCTTCTTAGGACCCTTTCAAAGATTTTTATGATATGGGATGTTAGTGCTATCGGTCTGTAGTTCTTTGCTGTTACTTTACTGCCCCCTTTGTGGAGTGGAATTACCACCACCCACCTATCCCCACCCACCTACGACCACTTTCTCTCGACCCACTTCCACCAAGAGGAGGTGGGTGCTCACATTTTTTTTTTTTTTTTTTTTTTTTTACACAGGGTTTGCCAAGGTTAGGTTAAGGATCCCTAACTTTATCGACAAGTTATTTACAGGTTAAGGATTCCTAACTTTATTGACAAGCTAAGAGCTGTTATCTACATCAGCTTATTTGAAAGCATTTTTATTGTTATGAGACATACAAGTAGGGAACAGGATGAAGTTGGAGCCATCTGTGGGCCAGCATTTTCATCTGATCAACTGACTTTATCTCGTTGACATCATTATGCTGTACGAATGTGTTCCATACTCGAGTCATCCTGGGTGTATATGATCTCAGATGAAGTGATGTTCTGGAGAAGGGCATAGCCAGAAGGAAGCTGCTGCTTTCTGCCCATCTTGTGGTATAGAAGCTTGCTTCACGCTGTCATCGAAGTGGATCCAAGTGTGGTACTTTGACAATATTGGCCTTGTACATAACAGTAAGGCCTCCCACATCCCTCCTGTGTTGAAGGCTCTGCTGAAATGACAGACCTATCCAGGATTGGCACAGGAGAGAGATGAGACGTCTTGCTCTGTTCTCTACCCTGTCAAGCAGTTGCACATGAGAAGGGGGCAAGCGAACCAAGAAAGCGGAACATACTCAAGGTGTGAGCGTACTTGTGCCTCACACAAAATTTTGCAACCTCTGCTCTCTCTCTCTCTCTCTCTCTCTCTCTCTCTCTTCTCTCTCTCTCTCTCTCTCTCTCTCTCTCTCACTCTCTCTCTCCCTCTCTCTCTCTTCTCTTCTCTCCTCTCTCTCTCTCTCTCTCTCTCTCTCCTCTACCTTTCCCTTCTCACTCACTCTTTTTTTTCCCTCTCTCTTTCCTCTGCCTCCCTCCCCCTATCCCACCTCTCTTTACCTTCCTCCCTTCCACTCCCTTTTCCCTCTAGGAAAAAAATGGTAGCTCCTAAGGGGACTCGAAGACCCCAGGGAT
Source organism: Cherax quadricarinatus (assembly GCF_026875155.1). Taxonomy (NCBI): domain Eukaryota; kingdom Metazoa; phylum Arthropoda; class Malacostraca; order Decapoda; family Parastacidae; genus Cherax; species Cherax quadricarinatus. The sequence continues at coordinate 2,415,707 of NC_069399.1, forward strand.
CAGAGGAAAATGGTTCTGGTAAAGAAGAATGGATGGAAGAGAAATGCAAAAGGAGGGAACAAGAGTGGGAGAGAAAATTAGGAGAGCTTAGTGCAAAAATGGAGACAGAGCTTTCTGTGAAATTGGAAAAGAGGTTGGAGGATAAGAAGAAGAATTGGGAGTCCCAAGTCGAAGCTGCAGTAGCCAGGGTAAGGGTCCTAGAAGATGAGGTAAATAGGATCAAGCGAGCTACAGAGGTATTGACCAAAGGAGGCACAGAAACTGAGGCTGGTACACCCCTACTGAACGAGGGTCTCAAGGGGAAAGAAGGAGACATAACTTATGCTAAGGCCCTATCAGCCATATCACCCCACTAAGCAGGGACAAGGAATGAAGGGGAAGAGCAGCTGGGTGCAGGTGGTGAGCTAGAGAAAAAAAATAAGGGGGAAAATGGTCATGTACAGACAGGAACATGAGACACAAAGGGAAAGGCAATGGGAGGAGGAGAGAGTGAAATCAGTGTTTATTCATGGGCTTCATGAGAGTGAGGGAAGGATACACACTCAAAGACGGCAAGCAGAAAAACAGGAAATTGAGAACATCATCAAAGATATAGGTGAAGAGGAAATGTCTGAGATTGTAAATTTTCAGAGAACAAGGGGACTCTTGAAGGGTAGAAAACTACCGATTAAGCTGATTTTCAGGACAAAAATAATGTGAAACAGGATCCTCCAAGAGAAACCATGGCTGAAGGAATCGGCAGCATACAAGAGGGTGTTCCTAGACTGAGACAGAACAAAAACAGAATGACAGCAGCTGAGGGAGAGGACACTTTAGCAAAATTAGCTAGGAGTAAAGACAAGGACAGAATCAGCAGAGGACAACCAGAGCAAGGCAGAGCAACAGGTGCAAGCACACACAGAACCACCTCCAGAATCCCACAACCAATCACACTATCCCAACACAGACCACAATCCACACTTTCAACCCCTTCCCTACACTATGCTGTAGAACCCCACAGTGCACTGCCAGAACCCCACCATCACAGACCCCCCAAAACACAGTGTTGGAGAGGAAACTGAAGGTATGGTACACCAACACTGATGAAATAACAAATAAGTGGGAGGAGTGGCGCGAAAGAGTCAGAGATGTAAATGAATGGTTCAGAGAACCGATATGTTGATAAATTAGACACATGTGCAACTCTTGGGTATCTTTATTGAGGAAACGTTTCGCCACACAGTGGCTTCATCAGTCCATACAAAGGAGAATCTTGAAGAACAGGAGGAGAATGAGGTAATCAGTCCCTCAACCTTGAGTCGATGTGGTCAGTCCATCAATCTTGAATAGAATACGGCATACGTGCGGAGAAGGAGCTCATAAACCGTTGGCAGGAGAGGTGCAGCAGTCATAGGTGGTGTCACATTTGTTCATTGTGGAAGAAGGTCGTGCCCAAGAATTAGGCAAGCGAAGAATTCCCAAGTATTAAGATCCCAAGAAGTTACAGTGTCTGACAGGTTTGTAAATGAATGGTTCAGAGAACCGACATGTTGATAAATTAGACACATGTGAAACTCTTGGGTATCTTTATTGAGGAAACGTTTCGCCACACAGTGGCTTCATCAGTCCATACAAAGGAGAATCTTGAAGAACAGGAGAAGAATGAGGTAATCAGTCCCTCAACCTTGAGTCGATGTGGTCAGTCCATCAATCTTGAATAGAATACGGCATACGTGCTGAGAAGGAGTTTATAAACCGTTGGCAGGAGAGGTGCAGCAGTCATAGGTGGTGTCACATTTGTTCAATGTGGAAGTAGGTCGTGCCCAAGAATTAGGCAAGCGAAGAATTCCCAAGTATTAAGATCCCAAGAAGTTGCAGTGTCTGACAGGTTTGCACATGTGTCTAATTTATCAACATGTCGGTTCTCTGAACCATTCATTTACAAACCTGTCAGACACTGCAACTTCTTGGGATCTTAATACTTGGGAATTCTTCGCTTGCCTAATTCTTGGGCACGACCTACTTCCACATTGAACAAATGTGACACCACCTATGACTGCTGCACCTCTCCTGCCAACGGTTTATAAGCTCCTTCTCCGCACGTATGCCGTAGTCTATTCAAGATTGATGGACTGACCACATCGACTCAAGGTTGAGGGACTGATTACCTCATTCTCCTCCTGTTCTTCAAGATTCTCCTTTGTATGGACTGATGAAGCCACTGTGTGGCGAAACGTTTCCTCAATAAAGATACCCAAGAGTTGCACATGTGTCTAATTTATCAAAGAGTCAGAGAGGAATCACCAGACATAATAGGCAAACCAAGCTCACAGGGATGATAACAGATGCCATCTTTCCAATTGGATATCAGATCCTGAGGAAAGACAGGGAACAGAGGGGGGGGCGAGGAGTGGCACTGCTCATCAAAATCCGATGGGATTTTGATGAGCTGGAGAGAGGAGACAGAAGAGAAGCAAGAGAATACATAGTACTAACGCTTCAGTCTGAAGGTCCCAAGGTGGTGATTGCAGTGATGTATAACCCACCGAAGAACAGCAGGAGGCAAGGCAATAGTATGATGAGAGTAACAGAGCGATGGTTGACACACTGGCTGAGGTGGCCAGAAGGGCTCATGTGAGCAGGGCAAAGCTACTAATCATGTGCGGCTTCAGCCATAAGGAAATCAATTGGGAGAATTTGGAGTCACATTGGGGCCAAGAAACGTGGAGGGTTAAGATGGTGGAGGTGGTACTGCAGAACCTCATGTACCAACACGTAAGGGACACTACCAGAGAGAGAGAAGAGGATGAACGAGCTAGACTGGACCTAGTATTCACCTAGAGTAGTGCAGATATTGAGGACATCACATATTAAAGACCCCCGGGGGCCAGTGATCATCTGGTTTTAAGGTTCGAATACACAGTAGAGTTACAAGTGGAGGGGGAAGCAGGAAGGGCCAGACGAGTGAAACCAAACTTCAAGAAAGGGGGCTATGCATGCATGAAGAACTTTCTGAACAGGGTTCAGTGGGACAGAGAACTGGCAGGGAAGTCAGTGGACGAGATGATGGAATATGTGACAACATTATGTAAGGAAGCTGAGGAGAGGTATGTACCCAAGGGCAACAGGAATAATAAAAAAACAGAATGAGCCCGTGGTTCACCCAAAGGTGAAGGGAGGCCAAAACCAAGTGTGCTAGTAAATGGAAGAAGTACATAAGGCAAAGGACCCAGGAGAATAAGACCAGTCGTAGAGCCAGAAATGAATATGCACAGGTAAGATGGGAGGCCCAAAAGCAATATAAGAATGACATAGCAGCGAAAGCCAAATCTGGCCCAAAGCTATTGTACAGCCACATAAGGAGAAAAACAACAGTCAAAGACCAAGTAATCAGGCTGAGGAAGGAAGGAGGGGAGGTCACAAAAAACAGCTGCTAAGTATGTGAAGAGCTCAACATGAGATTCAAAGAAGTGTTCACAGAGGAGACAGAAGGGCCTCCAGAAAGGCATAGAGGTGGGGTACACCATCAAGTGTTGTACACAATACATAAACCGAGGAAGAAGTGAAGAGACTGTTAAGCGAGCTAGATACCTCAAAGGCAAAACGGCCAGATAACATATCTTCATGGGTTCTGAGAGAGGGAGCAGAGGCACTTTGTGTACCACTAACAACTATCTTCAAGACATCTATCGAAACAGGTCGACCACCGGAAGTATGGAAGACAGCAAATGTAGTCCCACTTTTTAAAAAAGGGGATAGACATGAAGCATTAAACTACAGACCAGTGTCACTGACGTGTACAGTATGCAACGTCATGGAGAAAATTATCAAGAGAAGAGTGGGAGAGCACCTAGAAAGGAATGAGCTTATCAACGACAGCCAGCGCGGTTTCAAGGTCGGGAAATCCTGTGTCACCAACCTACTAAAGTTCTATGACAAGGGAAAGGCAGTAAGACAAGAGAGAGAGAGGGTTGGGTATATTGTATTTTCTTGGACTGTAAGAAGGCGTTTGGCACAGTTCCACACATGACATTAGTGTGGAAGCTGGAGGACCAGGCAGGGATAACAGGGAAGGCACTACAATGGATCAGGGAATACCTGTCAGGAATACAACAGTGAGTCATGGCACTTGGGCGAGATATCAGAATGGGCGCCTGTAATCAGTGGGGTGCCACAGTGATCAGTCCTAGGGCCGTTGCCGTTTCTGGTATTTGTGAACAACATGACGGAAGAAATAGAATCCGAAGTGTCCCTGTTTGCAGATGTTGTGAAGTTGATGAGAAGAATTAAATTGGACGAGGACCAGTCAGAACTACAGAGGGATCTGGACAGACTATAGACCTGGTCCAGCAACTGGCTCATGGAGTTCAACCCCACCAAGTCCAAAGTCATGAAGAATGGTGAAGGGCAAAGAAGACCACAGACGGACAACAGTCTATGGGGCCAGAACCTACAAACCTCACTCAAGAAAAAGCATCTGCACAGGTCAACCAAATAACTGGTGCAGCATACACGCGCCTAGCAAACCTAAGAACTACATTCAATGCACTACAATGCACTTCCCATCTCCAGGACTCAAGTCCGGTAATCCCGCACCTCCTCCTAACTTCCAAACTAAAAATTCTCTGCATTATATTCACACCACACATTGCCCTCAGACATGACATCTCCACTGCCTCCAGCCTTCTCCTCGCTGCAACATTCATCACCCATGCTTCACACCCATATAAGAGCGTTGGTAAAACTATACTCTCATACATTCCCCTCTTTGCCTCCAAGGACAAAGTTCTTTGTCTCCACAGACTCCTAAGTGCACCACTCACCCTTTTCCCCTCATCAATTCTATGATTCACCTCATCTTTCATAGATCCATCAGCTGAAACGTCCACTCCCAAATATCTGAAAACATTCACCTCCTCCATACTCTCTCCCTCCAATCTGATATCAAATCTTTCATCACCTAATCTTTTTGTTTTCCTCATAACCTTACTCTTTCCTGTATTCACTTTTAATTTTCCTCTTTTGCACACCCTACCAAATTCATCCACCAATCTCTGCAACTTCTCTTCAGAATCTCCCAAGAGCACAGTGTCATCAGGAAAGAACAACTGTGACAACTCCCACTTTATGTGTGATTCTTTATCTTTTAACTCCACGCTTCTTGCCAAGACCCTCGCATTTACTTCTCTTACAACCCCATCTATGAATATATTAAACAGCCACGGTGACATCACACATCCTTGTCTAAGGCCTACTTTTACTGGGAAATAATTTCCCTCTTTCCTACATACTCAAACTTGAGCCTCATTCTCCCCGTAAAAACTCTTCACTGCTTTCAGTAACCTACCTCCTACACCATACACCTGCAATATCTGCCACATTGCCCCCCTATCCACCCTGTCATACGCCTTTTCCAAATCCATAAATGCCACAAAGACCTCTTTAGCCTTATCTAAATACTGCTCACTTATATGTTTCACTGTAAACACCTGGTCCACACACCCCCTACCTTTCCTAAAGCCTCCTTGTTCATCTGCTATCCTATTCTCCGTCTTACTCTTAATTCTTTCAATAATAACTCTACCATACACTTTACCAGGAATACTCAACAGACTTATCCCCCTATAGTTTTTGCACTCTCTTTTGTCCACTTTGCCTTTATACAAAGGAACTATGCATGCTCTCTGCTAATCCCTAGGTACCTTACGCTCTTCCATACATTTATTAAATAATTGCACCAACCACTCCAAAACTATATCCCCACCTGCTTTTAACATTTCTATCTTTATCCCATCAATCCCGGCTGCCTTACCCCCTTTCATTTTATCTACTGCCTCACGAATTTCCCCCACACTCACAACTGGCTCTTCCTCACTCCTACAAGATGTTATTCCTCCTTGCCCTATACACGAAATCACAGTTTCCCTATCTTCATCAACATTTAACAATTCCTCAAAATTTTCCCTCCATCTTCCCAATACCTCTAACTCTCCATTTAATAACTCTCCTCTCCTATTTTTAACTGACAAATCCATTTGTTCTCTAGGCTTCCTTAACTTGTTAATCTCACTCCAAAACTTTTTCTTATTTTCAACAAAATTTGTTGATAACATCTCTCCCACTATCTCTCATTTGCTCTCTTTTTACATTGCTTCACCACACTCTTAACCTCTCTCTTTTTCTCCATATACTCTTCCCTCCTTGCATCAATTCTACTTTGTAAAAACTTCTCATATGCTAACTTTTTCTCCCTTACTACTCTCGTTACATCATCATTCCACCAATCGCTCCTCTTCCTCCCCCCGCACCCACTTTCCTGTAACCACAAATATATATATAATATATTTTTATATTATATATATATATATAATATATATATTATATATATATATTATATATAATATTTATAACCCACGGAAGAAGTAGTATTGATCAATAACAACACTGCACTAGCCAAGGAGTCGAACCCATGCTGTTTTGGTCCGCCTCATGGTGAGAGAAAACACATAACGCTTTAGACTACTAGACCACACAATCCTTATCAATGGTGCTTCCAGTCAAGCTAGATGTTGTACCCACCGTCGAACAACATATGGTGGTGCGGACGCCTCTGAGCTATTTTCTTTCTACTTCCTTTTTGTGTACTAGCTCAACAAGCAGTATATTATATTATTGTACCAACAGAACAAGTGGTGTTGATCAATAACAACACTGCTCTAGCCAGGAGGTCGAACCCATGCTGTTTTGGCCCGCCTTATCGTGGGAAAAAACGCATGACGCTTTATAGACCACTGGACCACACAATCCTAACAATGGTGCATCCAGCCAGAGGAGTCCACACCACCGTGTGTTCTTCGATGGTGGGTACAACATCTAGCTTGTCTGGTTGCACCATTGTTAAGGATTATGTGGTCTAGTGGTCTAAAGCGTCATGCGTTTTCTCTCACCATGAGGCGGACCAAAACAGCATGAGTTCGACTCCTTGGCTTGTGCATGGTTGATAAAATATATATAATTATTTTATATATTATAATATATATATATATATATATATATATATATAATATATATTTATATATATATATATATATATATATATATATTATATAATATATATATATATAATATATATATATATATAAAACATATACATGCGTGTGTGAGTGTGTGTGTGTGTGTGTGTGTGTGCACTCACCTAATTGTGGTTGCAGGGGTCGAGACTCAACTCCTGGCCCCGCCTCTTCACCGACCGCTACTAGGTCCTCTCTCCCCCTGCACCATGAGCTTTATCATACCTCGTCTTAAAACTATGTATAGTTCCTGCCTCCACTATATCGCTTGCCAGACTATTCCACTTCCTAACTGCTCTATGACTGAAGAAATACTTCCTAACATCCCTTTGACTCATCTGAGTCTTCAGCTTCCAATTGTGACCCCTTTTTTTCTGTGTCCCATCTCTGGAACATCCTGTCTCTGTCCACCTTGTCTATTCCACGCAGTATTTTGTATGTTGTTATCATGTCTCCCCTGACCCTCCTGTCCTCCAGCGTTATCAGACCGATTTCCCTTAACCTTTCTTCATAGGACATTCCCCTTAGCTCTGGAACTAGCCTTGTTGCAAACCTTTGCACTTTCTCTAATTTCTTGACGTATTTGACCAGGTGTGGGTTCCAAACTGGTGCTGCGTACTCCAGTATTGGCCTGACGTACACAGTGTATAAAGTCTTGAACGATTCCTTACTGAGGTACCGGAACGCTATTCTCAGGTTTGCCAAGCGCCCATATGCCGCAGCAGTTATCTGGTTAATGTGTGCTTCTGGCGATGTGCTCGGTATTATACTCACTCCTAGGTCTTTCTCCTTGAGTGAGGTTTGCAGCCTTTGGCCACCTAGCCTATGCTCTGTCTGCAGTCTTCTTTGCCCTTCTCCGATCTTCATGACTTTGCATTTGGCGGGGTTAAATTCTAGGAGCCAGTTTCTGGACCACACATCCAGCCTGTCCAGGTCTCTTTGTAGACCTGTCTGGTCCGCATCTGATTTAATTCTCCTCATTAACTTCACGTCATCTGCAAACAAGGACACTTCTGAGTCTATCCATTCCGTTATGTCGTTCACATACACCAAGAATAGCACTGGTCCCAGGACTGACCCCTGTGGGACCCCGCTCGTCACTGGCGTCCACTGTGATACCTCATCACGGACCATGACTCGCTCTTACCTCCGTGTTAGGTATTCTCTGATCCATTGCAGTGCCCTTCCTGTTATACGTGCCTGTTCCTCTAGCTTCTCTACTAATCTCTTGTTAGGAACTGTGTCGAAGGCCTTCTTGTAGTCCAAGAAAATGCAATCAACCCACCCCTCCCTCTCATTTCTTACTTCAGTTACCTTGTCGTAAAACTAGTAGGTTTGTGACACGGGATTTACCTTCCATGAATCTGTGCTGGCTGTAGTTTATAATCTTGTTCCGCTCCAGGTGCTCCACCACTCTCCTCCTGATAATCTTTTCCAAGACTTTGCATACTATACATGTCAGTGACACTGGTCTATAATTTAGTGCTTCATTTTTGTCTCCCTTCTTAAAGATGGGGACTACATTTGCCTTCTTCCATACTTCAGGTAGTTGCCTAGTTTCAAGGGAAGTGTTGAAGATTTTGGTTAGTGGCACATGTAGTGTCCCTGCTCCCTCTCTAAGGACCCACGGAGAGATGTTGTCCGGTCCCACCGCCTTTTAGGTATCAAGGTCACTTAAGAGCTTCACCACCTCCTCCTCAGTTGTGTGTAATTCATCCAACACTTGTTGGTATATCCCATGTTGCTGTACACCACTGTTTTGTCTCCCCGTTGTCCCTTCAGCCTCCACTGTAAATACTTCCTGAAATCTCATGTTGAGCTCCTCACATACCTCCTGGTCGTTTCTTGTGAGCTCCCCACCTTCTTTCCTCAGCCTGATTACCTGGTCCTTGACTGTTGTCTTCCTCCTGATGTAGCTGTAGAGTAGTTTCGGGTCAGATTTAACTTTCGATACTATGTCATTTTCATACTACCGCTGCGCCTCCCTTCTTATCTGTGCATACTCGTTTCTGGCTCGTCAACTAATCTCTTTATTCTCCTGAGTCCTTTGCCTTCTGTACTTTTTCCATTCTCTAGAGCACTTAGTTTTTGCCTCCCTGCACCTTGGGGTAAACCAAGGACTCGTTCTGTCCTTCCCATTATTATTTACCCTTGGGAACAAACCTTTCCTCTGCCTCCTTGCATTTTGTTGTTACAAAGTCCATCATGTCATTTACTGATTTTCCTACCAACTCCTGTTGCCACTGAACCTCCTGCAGGAAGGTCCTCATTCCTGTGTAGTCCCCCCTTTTATAGTTTAGCTTTTTCCTTTCTACTCCTGTTACCCTCTCCACTTTTAGCTCCACGATGTATTCAAAGCTAATAGCTACGTCGTCACTAGCTCCAAGGGGCCTTTCATATGTGATGTGCTCTATGTCTGAGCTGCTCAGGGTGAACACGAGGTCCAATCTTGCTGGTTCATCCTCCCCGCTCTCTCTGGTAGTATCCCTAACATGTTGGTGCATGAGATTTGCCAGCACCACATCCATCATCTTGGCTCTCCATGTTTCGGGACCCCCATGTGGCTCCAGGTTTTCCCAATGAATCTCCATGTGATTGAAGTCGCCCATGACCAGTAACTTCGCTCTACTTGAGTGGGCCCTTCTTGCCACCTCAGCTAGAGTGTCCACCATTGCTCTGTTGCATTCATCATATTCGTGTGGCCCGGTGGTCTGGTGGCTAAAGCTCCCGCTTCACACTCGGAGGGCCCGGGTTCGATTCCCGGCGGGTGGAAATTCCGACACGTTTCCTTACACCTATTGTCCTGTTCACCTAGCAGCAAATAGGTACCTGGGTGTTAGTCGACTGGTGTGGGTCGCATCCTGGGGGACAAGATTAAGGACCCCAATGGAAATAAGTTAGACAGTCCTCAATGACGCACTGACTTTCTTGGGTTATCCTGGGTGGCTAACCCTCCGGGGTTAAAAATCCGAACAAAATCTTATCTTATCTTATCTCTCTTGGCCTCCTGCAGTTCTGTGGTGGGTTATACATAACTGCAATGACTACCTTGTGTTCCCCTGACTGAACTGTACCTACTATGTAATCCCTTTCTCCAATCACGTCCATACCTTCCATTTCTTGATAACTCCACCGGTTTTTTATTAGTAGTGCAACCCCTCCTCCCCCTCCTGCTCCTTCTATCCTTCCTCAGGATCTGACATCCGGGTGGAAAGATTGCATCTGTTATTATCCCAGTGAGTTTCGTTTCTGTAACCTCTACGATGTCTGGGGACAACTCCTTGATTCTTTCGTGCCACTCCTCACATTTATTCGTTGTTCCTTCCGCGTTCGTGTACCAAACCTTCAACTTCTTTTCGATAACTGTGGTCTGGGGAGAGAGGTGGGTTAGGGGGAGCAGGGACCTCTAGGGGGTTGGTGTAGGGGTGGGGTCTGTGGTGTGGGGTGTGGGGGCAGAGGGCCTATGGGGGGTTTCAGTGGGGGGTGGCGTGGTGGTGAGGGGATGGAGGAAGAGGGGCCTATGGAGGGTTACAATTGGGGAGGGGTTGTGGTGAGGGGGATAGGGATAGAGGGTACAGTGTGTGAGTTCCTGTGGGTTACTGTGAGGGTGGGGTTTGTGGTGAGGGGGATGGGGGGAGAGGGTACATTGTTTGGGTTTCTGTGGGTTTCTGTGGGGGTGGGGTTTGAGCTGAGGGGGATGTAGGGGTTACTGAGGGTTACTGTGGGGGTGGGGTTTATGCAGGGGGGGATGTATGGGTCACTGTGGTTTCTGTGGGGGTGGGGGTTTTTGCTGAGGGGGATGAGGGGCAGAGGGTGCAGTGAGTGGGTTTTGGGGTTTAAATCGTTTGGTTGCTTTGGATTGCCATGGTTGTGTTCTTTCTGTGGGTGGTACTGGAGGGGGTTGTGTTTGTTCTTCCCGTGTGTGTTTTTTGTGTGTGTGTTTCGTGTGTTTGTGTGTGTGTGTGTATGTGTGTGTGTGTGTTTGTGTGTGTTAGTTAGTTAGTTACCATTTTGTCCTAGGCACATGTCGATTAGACACTAGGCCTGTTGTAAATGAGCACGTGTGTGTGTGTGTGTGTGTGTGTGTGTGTGTACTCACCTATTTGTACTCACCTATTTGTGGTTGCAGGGGTCGAGTCACAGCTCCTGGCCCCGCCTCTTCGCTGATTGCTACTAGGTCCTCTCTCTCCCTGCCCCATGAGCTCTATCATACCTCGCCTTAAAACTATGTATGGTTCCCGCCTCCACTACGTCACTTTCTAGGCTATTCCACGGCCTGACTACTCTATGACTGAAGAAATACTTCCTAACATCCCTTTGATTCATCTGAGTCTTCAACTTCCAATTGTGTGTGTGTGTGTGTGTGTGTGTGTGTGTGTGTGTGTGTGTGTGTGTGTGTGTGTGTGTGTGTGTGTGTGGTGTGGTGTGTGGTAGTGTGTGTGGTAGTGTGTGTGTGTGTGTGTGTGTGTGTGTGTGTGTGTGTGTGTGTGTGTGTGTGTGTGTGTGTGTGTGTGTGTGTGTGTGTGTGTGTGTGTGTGTGTGTGTGTGTGTTAGTTACCATTTTGTCCTAGGCACATGTCGATTAGACACTAGCCCTGTTGTGTATGAGTACGTGTGTGTGTGTGTGTGTGTGTGTGTGTGTGTGTGTGTGTGTGTGTGTGTGTGTGTGTGTGTGCGTGTGTATGTGTGTGTATGTGTGTGTGTTATATGTGTGTGTTTGTGTATGTATGTGTGTGTGTGTTTGTATGTGTGTGTGTATGTGTGTGTGTGTGTGCGTGTGTTCGTGTGTTTGTGTGTGTGTGTGTGTGTGTATGTGTATGTGTGTGTGTGTGTGTTTGCTTGCTTGTGTGTGTGTGTTTGTGTGTGTGTGTTTGTGTGTGTTGTGTGTGTGTGTGTGTGTGAGTGTGTGTGTGTGTGTGTGCGTGTGTTCGTGTGTTTGTGTGTACTCACCTATTTGTGGTTGCAAGGGTCGATTCATAGCTCCTGGCCCCGCCTCTTTACTGATTGCTACTAGGTTCTCTCTCTCCCTGCTCTGTGAGCTTTATCATACCTCGCCTTAAAACTATGTATGGTTCCCGCCTCCACTACTTCATTTTCTAGGCTATTCCACGGCCTGACTACTCTATAAGAACATAAGAACATAAGAAAGAAGGAACACTGCAACAGGCCTACTGACCTACTGGTCCATGTCCCCCCCCCCCGGATTAGACCAATGACCCACCCCATGGATTATCCCAATGACCCACCCAGTCTGGTCATCCCCACTCAAGGATGGAGCACTGTACCAGACCCAGCAGCAAAGCTAGTCAGGTCCAACTCACACCCACTCATGTATTTATCTAACCTATTTTTAAAACTACACAAAGTTTTAGCCTCAATAACTGTACTCGGGAGTTTGTTCCACTCATCCACATCTCTATTACCAAACCAGTGCTTTCCTATATCCTTCCTGAATCTGAATTTTTCCAACTTGAAACCATTGCTGCGAGTCCTGTATTGGCTGGAAATTTTCAGCACTCTATTTACGTCTCCTTTATTTATTCCTGTTTTCCATTTATACACCTCGATCATATTTCCCCTAATTCTACGCCTTTCGAGAGAGTGCAGATTCAGGGCCCTCAGTCTATCCTCATAGGGAAGATTTCTGATACATGGGATCATCTTTGTCATCCTCCTTTGTACGTTTTCCAGAGCATTTATATCCTTGTAATACGGTGACCAGAACTGAGCAGCATAGTCTAAATGAGGCCTAACCAAGGACATATAGAGTTGAAGAACAACCTGAGGACTTCTATTATTTATACTTCTAGATATGAAGCCAAGAATTCTGTTAGCTTTATTGCGAACACTAATGCACTGTTGTTTTGGTTTTAGATTATTGCTAACCAGAACTCCTAAATCCTTTTCGCAATCGGTAGTATTAAGATCTACATTATTTAGTTTATATGTGGCATGGTTATTTAACTGTCCAACATTTAGAAGTTTGCATTTGTCAATATTAAACTGCATCTGCCACTTCTCCGACCATTGCGTCAGTCTATTCAAATCATCCTGGAGTGCTCTAATGTCCTCATTAGAAAGAATTGGACGGCCTATTTTGGTGTCATCAGCAAATTTGCTTATGTCGCTATTTATTCCCTCATCTATGTTGTTTATGTAAATTGTGAACAACAACGGGCCCAACACTGACCCCTGAGGAACACCGCTTGTGACGTGCCCCCATTCTGATTTCTCCCCATTTATGCAAACTCTCTGCTGCCTATTTGTCAGCCATGCCTCTACCCTACCTCTATGACTGAAGAAATACTTCCTAACATCCCTTTGATTCATCTGAGTCTTCAACTTCCAATTGTGACCTCTTGTTTCTGTGTCCCATCTCTGGAACATCCCGTCTTTGTCCACCTTGTCTATTCCGCGCAGTATTTTATATGTCGTTATCATGTCTCCCCTGACCCTCCTGTCCTCCAGTGTCGTCAGTCCAATTTCCCTCAACAAGACTAGTCCCTTTCTGGGACTAGTCTTGTTGCAAACCTTTGCACTTTCTCTAATTTCTTGACGTGCTTGACCAGGTGTGGATTCCAAACTGGTGCTTCATACTCCAGTATGGGCCTGACGTAAATAGTATACAGAGTCTTGAACGATTCCTTACTGAGGTATCGGAACGCTATCCGTATTTTTGCCAGACGCCCGTATGCTGCAGCGGTTATCTGATTGATGTGAGCCCCAGGAGATATGCTAGGTGTATACTCACCCCCAGATCTTTTTCCTTGAGTGAGGTTTGCAGTCTTTGGCCATCTAGACTATATTGTGTCTGCGGTCTTCTTTGCCCTTCCCCAAACTTCATGACTTTGCATTTGGCAGGGCTAAACTCAAGGAGCCAGTTGCAGGACCATACTTGTAGCCTGTCCAGGTCTCTTTGTAGTCCTGCCTGATCCTCGTCCGATTTGATTCTTCTCATTAACTTCACATCATCTGCAAACAAGGACACTTCTGAGTCTATCCCTTCCGTTATGTCATTCACATATACCAAAAACAGCACAGGTCCTAGGACTGACCCCTGTGGAGCCCCGTTTGTCACCGGCGCCCACTCTGACACCTCGTCACGTACCAAGACTCGTTGTTGCCTCCCTGTCAGGTATTCTCTGATCCATTGCAGTGCCTTTCCTGTTATTTGTGCCTGGTCCTCTAGCTTTTGCAGTAATCTCTTGTGAGGAACTGTGTAGAAGGCCTTCTTGCAGTCCAAAAAAATGCAGTCGATACACCCCTCTCTCTCTTGTCTTACTTCTGTCACCTTGTCATAAAACTCCAGTAGGTTTGTGACACAGGATTTTCCTTCCTTGAAACCGTGCTGGTTGTCAATTATACACTTGTTTCTTTCCAGGTGCTCCACCACTCTCCTCCTGACTATCTTCTCCATGACTTTGCATACTATACACGTTAGTGATGCAGGTCTGTAGTTTAGTGCCTCATGTCTGTCTCCCTTTTTAAAAATTGGGACTACATTTGCCATCTTCCATACCTCAGGGAGTTGCCCAGTTTTAATGGATGTGTTGAAGATCTTTGTTAATGGCACACACATGAATGTGTGTGTGCGTGTGTGTGTGTGTGGTGTGTGTTTGTGTGTGTGTGTGTGTGTGTGTTGTGTGTGTGTGTGTGTGTGTGTGTGGGTGTGTGTGTGTGTGTTGTGTGTGTGCTGTTTTGTGTGTGTGTGTGTGCGTGGTGTTGTGATGTGTGTGGTGTGTGTGTGTCTTGTGAGTACGTAAATTGTGTATTGGTAAAGCATGCTGTCATTTCGAATAGGCAGTGAATTTTGGGGTATGATTATTTGTGTCGTAAAAAAACTCTGTTCCATCGTAAAAACATTTTATTAATTTTGTTTCTTTAATATTGCAGTTGCTATATTTATATATATATAAATATTATATGTATATTATATTCTAATATAACTATATTATATAAATAAATATATGTATTTGTTTGTTATGCTAGGTAATTGCAATAAAGTGAAAATATATAATAATATACACAAAGTTGTTACTCAAGGTATTGTCCAGTCCCCGGCAGATTGCAAAAGCAATGAAAAACTTTCCAATCGTATTCATTCCTCTTCAGCCAGAGATAGTGTTTATATACTCCAATCCTTTGGAGCATGCTAGTAACACGCCGTGTTCCAAGGCAGCCAGCTTTAGGGCGAATCTTTCCCGCTTTCATCCTGCCCTGCTGCATCCCGCATTCACTAGAGATGTTTTCAATGCAAAAATTTCCAACAGCACGTGCGAAATTACACAAAACCCGTCCTGGCTTGAAATCGAACCTACGCAATCCTGCAAGGACGCAGTAGCACCCATCTACCACAATGGAACAATACCTTGGCGTGTGCATGCAACCCGTTCTGATCCAAGGCACCCGCTTCCTCGGAAGGACTTACACTTTGAACTCATCCTGCATTTCTCAGCCTTACTACAGTTCAACCACATGCAGGACTTCGCGGCATGCGAAATATACAACATGATATCGCGCAACAGACTCAACCTACGAACCTTACAAGTTCTGCAGTGATATACATTCACCCACACTGGACCAATTTCCCTGGACTCCAGCTTCGCTCGCTGTCACATTTGTGTATATTTCACCGCTCTTCAAATTCTTGCATAAATATATATATATATTATATATATTATAATTATATTATAATATATATATATAATATATATATATATATATATATATATATATATATATATATATATATATATATTATTTTTTTTTATTATCACACCGGCCGATTCCACCAAGGCAGGGTGGCCCGAAAAAGAAAAACTTTCACCATGATTCACTTCATCACTGTCTTGCCAGAAGGGTGCTTTACACTACAGTTTTTAAACTGCAACATTAACACCCCTCCTTCAGAGTGCAGGCACTGTACTTCCATCTCCAGGACTCAAGTCCGGCCTGCCGGTTTCCCTGAATCCCTTCATAAATGTTACTTTGCTCACACTCCAACAGCACCGTCAAGTATTAAAACCATTTGTCTCCATTCACTCCTATCAAACACGCTCACGCATGCCCGCTGGAAGTCCAAGCCCCTCGCACACAAAACCTCCTTTACCCCCTCCCTCCAACCCTTCCTAGGCGACCCCTACCCCGCCTTCCTTCCACTACAGACTGATACACTCTTGAAGTCATTCTGTTTCGCTCCATTCTCTCTACATGTCCGAACCACCTCAACAACCCTTCCTCAGCCCTCTGGACAACAGTTTTGGTAATCCCGCACCTCCTCCTAAACTTCCAAACTACGAATTCTCTGCATTATATTCACACCACACATTGCCTCAGACATGACATCTCACTGCCTCCAGCCTTCTCCTCGCTGCAACATTCATCACCCACGCTTCAACCCATATAAGAGCGTTGGTAAAACTATACTCTCTACATTCCCCTCTTTGCCTCCAAGGACAAAGTTCTTTGTCTCCACAGACTCCTAAGTGCACCACTCACTCTTTTTCCCTCATCAATTCTATGATTCACCTCATCTTTCATAGACCCATCCGCTGACACGTCCACTCCCAAATATCTGAATACGTTCACCTCCTCCATACTCTCTCCTCCAATCTGATATTCAATCTTTCATCACCTAATCTTTTTGTTATCCTCATAACCTTACTCTTTCCTGTATTCACCTTTAATTTTCTTCTTTTGCACACCCTACCAAATTCATCACCAATCTCTGCAACTTCTCTTCAGAATCTCCCAAGAGCACAGTGTCATCAGCAAAGAGCAGCTGTGACAACTCCCACTTTGTGTGTGAGTCTTTATCTTTTAACTCCACGCCTCTTGCCAAGACCCTCGCATTTACTTCTCTTACAACCCCATCTATAAATATATTAAACAACCACGGTGACATCACACATCCTTGTCTAAGGCCTACTTTTACTGGGAAAAAAATTCCCTCTTTCCTACATACTCTAACTTGAGCCTCACTATCCTCGTAAAAACTCTTCACTGCTTTCAGTAACCTACCTCCTACACCATACACTTGCAACATTCTGCCACATTGCCCCCCTATCCACCCTGTCATACGCCTTTTCCAAATCATAAATGCCACAAAGACTCTTTAGCCTTATCTAAATACTGTTCACTTATATGTTTCACTGTAAACACATGGTCCACACACCCCCTACCTTTCCTAAAGCCTCCTTGTTCATCTGCTATCCTATTCTCCGTCTTACTCTTAATTCTTTCAATTTACTCTACCATACACTTTACCAAGTACACTCAACAGACTTATCCCCCTATAATTTTTGCACTCTCTTTTATCCCCTTTGCCTTTATACAAAGGAACTATGCATGCTCTCTGCCAATCCCTAGGTACCTTACCCTCTTCCATATATATATATATATATATATATATATATATATATATTATATATATATATATATATATATATATATATATATATGCAAAAAAAAAACACTGTGAAAGAGTAGTGAAATTCCAAGCGCTTTCGTGACTACTCACATTGTCAAGGAATTATGAAAGTAATTCATCAAAGGAAGGCAATTAAAGGGCTTAGACCACACCTCACAGTCAACTCCCACAACAAAGAAACACCTGACGCGGGACAATACCGGACTCATAAGAAAAGAGGAACACTGCAGTAGGTCCGCTGGTCCATCTAGACAGGTCCTCACGACAACCCAATAACAAATTATTCTACCCAAGAAATAAGGTTTATTATTTGTCCAATGTTTTATTAAACTCTAACCAAATTTTATTAATTATTAATGCATCTAATTTATACAAACCTAAGGAAATATTCATATTATTTTCAAAACTGCTTTTCATGAAACAAGATTCAATTGTACTCCTGTCGACCATGGACTTGCTTGATACTACTTTCTCAACTTTTTGAAAATCAATTGGATGGTTAAAGTCTCTCACATGAATAAATAGAGCATTGGAATCTTGTCCAGTTCTAATGCTATATTTATGTTGTTTTAATCTAAGTTCGAGACTTACCAGTTTGACCGTAATAAACTTTATCGCAAATTTTACAAGGAATCTTATAGACACATCCATCAGCATTTTGGGGGGAATTCTTTATCAAAAGTTTTTTTACTGCATCAAGATTTTTAAATACAACTTTAATATTAAAAGTCTTAAGAAGAGAAGGCATGCCAACCAAGTTTTCATGGTAAGGGAGAACCAACATATTTTTGGTTGAATAAGGTTGGTTGTCCCTTTTTGGGTTGTAAAAAGTATTTCTAGCAATTTTAAATGATTTATCAGTTACATTCTTCGGGTATTTCAGATCATTGGCTATTTCATAAATTTTGGATATTTCCTCAGGACTACAAATTCGTAAAGCTCTCAAAAACATTGATGAGAAAACAGGCAGTTTAACTTTATCTTGATGGGAAGAATAATAGTGTACATAGGAACAGTTATTTGTAGGTTTTCTGTAAATTTTAAATTTGAATTCATTATTACTCTTAATAATTAAAACATCTAGAAAAGGCAATGAGTTATTTTCCTCAAACTCAACAGTAAAGTTTATGGAATGGGCTAAGCTATTTTATTTGCCAAGGAAATGGTGTATATCTACATTCTTGGGCATAAGACATAAAATATCATCAACATATCTGAACCATTTAGCTCTATTAGGGAGGATTGTGTTAAGCAATCTTGTTTCAAAAAATTCCATGTATAGATTACTAACAACAGGTGAAAGAGGAATCCCCATTGCCATACCAAATTTCTGAGTGTAAAATTTATCATTAAATACAAATTTTGCATCAAGAATGCAAAGTTTAATAAGTTTAATGATGGTAGGAACTGGTAATGGTAAATCATAATTAACGAGTTCTTCAAAAAACTTTTTAAAACTTTGCATTATTGATGCAAAAAATTTGTATTTAATGAAAAATTTTAATAGAAATTTGGGTTTATGGAATGGGGAATCCTCTTTACCTGTTCTTAGTAATGTTACGGGGACTTGCTTGATAAAAACTTTCTCAACTTTTTGAAAAAAATTGGAGGGTTTAAAATCTCTACAGATAAATAGCATTGGAACTTCCCCATTTAATGCTGTATTTTGTTTTTTTAATCTAAGTTCGATAAAGTTTATTACGGAAAACTGGTAAAAATTCGCGAACTTAGATTAAAAAAATAAAATTTATGCATTAAAGGAAAGTTCCCAAATGATCTATTTATTCAGTGAGAGATTTTAAAACCCAAAATTGATTTTCAAAAAGAGAAAGTTGTATAAAGAAACCCATGGTTACAAAAGTAAAATTGGGGATCTTTTTATAAAAAGCGTTTTAAAAAATAATTTTGATTTTTCCTTAGGTTTATATAAATTAGACTATTTAAAAAAATTTGGAAAAAATAATAAACCTTTTTTTTTGGGTAGAAAATTTGGGTTAGGGGGATGTCGTGAGGGCCTGTTTTTGGGACCAGCGGCCCTCTGCAGTTTTCCCTCTTTTTTTTTTGGGCCCGGTTTTGTCGCGGTCGGTGTTTTTTTTTGTGGGGGTTGACTGTGTTTTGTACTAACCCCTTTAATTCCTTCCTTTGAGTATTACTTTATAGTTCCTTGACAAGTGGTAGTCACGTAAGGTTGGAATTTCACTACTTTTTCACAGTGGTTGTTTTGCTTTATATGTGTTAAATATTATATATTTATATATAATATATATATATATATATTTTATATATATATATTATATATATATATATATATATATTTTTTATATATATATTTTATTTATTATAAATTATATATATATTATGTATAATTATTATTATATATTATATATATATATATATATATATTATTTTATATTATATTATATAAATATATTAAACAACAATATTTTTATATACATTACTTATTTCACATACAAAATCGGGAAAAATTTTGGATATGCACCCAAGTTTCACTCAAAATTTGCACCCTCTCTCTCCTCCACTTCGATTCTTTGCACGAGCCCTTAGTATCCCCAGACACCCTATTTTTTCCCTAAAGCAGCTCAGAACCCACAGGCAGGGGGCCTACCTTTCTCCTAATGCTAAAACCCCCCCTAAAGTATGCTATCCTCTTTTGATTACAAAAAATTTCCCATTAAAACGTCGGACACGCCTCCCTCAACTACCCTCTTCTCCAATTGTTCTCATCCACTGGCCACAAAACACCCGTTTTATCGTTTTTTGCAGTATTTGACTCTCCCAAAACCCCCCATACAATACCCCTCAAGACATGGAACTTCTTGCCTATGTGTTGTGTGCTCGTAACACACACGCAATGGTTAATTCCACATAACACTCCTGCACGCCCCTTTAGAGCACTGCATTGTATCTTTCATTATGCAAACCTTTTATCAAATACGGTACACCAAAGAACGCCCTTCCTATGGCTTTGACGTAATTTACCTCAAAATTTAATTCAATTCCTATCTATATTATTAAAAGCTTCCTTCCTCCCTACATAAAACTCAGGAATGCAGGTTTCACCACCTCGTCCACCACCACAACAACCATTCATCACTCCCATGTCTGCATCCCTTCCCTTCATCCTCAGAACTCCTACCGCTTCATCATCTCCTAATCATTGCCCATTTAAATTGTAGTACCCTCAGCAGTGTTTTTCTTCTGACGGCTAGCTTTATGGACCCCCAAGGGCCCAAAAAATTAAAAAAGTTCTTCTTGAGCAGTCCCTTTTTAGGCCCCCCTCGGACCCCCAAAAAGGGGTTCTTCTGAGCTGGTTAGCTTAACGGATTCTCAGGCCCTAAATGGGGTTCTGAGTGGTAGCTTCAGTTCTAGGATCAAAAATTTTACAAAGATTTTATGTTTTGGCGGATAAAATTTTGGTTTTCCCAAGGTTTTCTTCCTATGTTTCCTCGGATTAAGAATTTTTTTTTTCTTCATTTTCCGTAAAATGAATTCGATTTTCGTTTATGTTGAAATTGATATTTTTCAATGTACACTAAACTTTGTTATGTGAATGAAATGTAGTTGTGTTGGCCTTGATCTTTTATAAGTAACTAAGAGAAGGGAAACACTGCAGGATTTCCTCCGGGCCCAAATGCTGGGAAGGCCCAAATTAATCCCAGCTTAGACCAATGGCCCACCAGTCAGTACTTAACTTAAGGAAGGAGCATGTCATTTGAACCAGTAGCACCAGCTAGTCAGGTTAACTAACACTATAACTCAACCACACATGTATTTATCTAACCTATTTTTAAAAATTACATGAGTCTTAACTTTATTACTTATCGGGAGTTTTCGAATCATCCAAACTCTATTTTAAAACCCCAGTATTTACTATATCTTTTCAATCTGAATTTTTTCCAGCTTAAAACCATTGTGCGAGTTAGCTAAGATATTTATAGCCCCCTTTTACATTGGGATTAACTTTGTCATCCCCCTTTTGTATTTTCTAGTGCTATTTTACCCCTTCGTATACGGTGACCAAAACTTTTGCAGCATAATCTAAAATGAGGCCTAACCAAGGCCATATAGAGTTGAAAGAAACAACCTGAGGTTTCTATTATTACACTTCTTTATATAAAGCTAAGGCTTCTTTGCTTTATGCGAAGTTATGCACTGTGTCTTGGTTTTCAGGTACTGCTAACCAGAACTCCTAATTCCTTTACCCCAATCAGTAATATTAAGATTACATTATTTAGTTTTTGTGGCATGGTTTTACCCTTTCCAACATTTAGAACTTTGCATTTGTCTATTAAACTGCATCTGCCACTTCTCCACATTTGCATCATTCTTTTCAAATCAATCCAGGAGTGCTTTTATATCTCATTGAATGAATTGGACGGCCTATTTTAGAGTCTTCACCAAATTTGCTTATGTCGCTATTTATTCCTCATCATGTCGTTTATATAAATTGGAACAAAAAGGGAACCAACATGACCCTGTGGAACACCGCTTGGACGTGCCTTATTTGATTCTCCCTATTTATGCAAACTCTCTGTTTGCCTTTATTTGTCAACCATGCCTCTACGCAGGAAAAAATTTCTCTTATTCTTTGATGTGTAATTCTTGAGCCTTACTGAAGCCAATACAGAATATTCATATTCAATACCCTGATCTTCCTCCTCAAATCCCTCAGTGAAAAAAGTAGTAATTCTTTAGGCGGGAACACCCTTTGTAAAACGTTTGAGATTCATTAATCAATTTATGCCTTTCAAGATGGCTACGAATTGCCTCGGCAATTATTGATTCCATAAATTTTCCCACTATGGATGTAAGGCTTATTGGTCTATAGTTCCGAAGAAAAGACTTACTGCCTTGTAAATTTGGTATTACTTTTGCATTTTCCACTTTTTGGGCACTATGCCAGTTTGTAGTGTTATATTGAAAAGATTAGCAAAAGGTTTGCTAAGTTCCTCTTTACATTCCTTTAAAATTCTTGCAAACAGTTCATAAGGACCTGGGGATTTGTTAGGTTTTAATCTCTCTATTTGTCTCAGGACCATGTCACTAGTTAACCCATTTGTCCATAGTTTTTATTATCGTCTGTTCTATAAATTATTATTTCTTTAATTTCGCGCTTTTCTTCTCGGTAAAACCTAAGAGGAAGTAGGTTTTTTGAAAATTTTACACAAATCCTTATCACTGGTAGTGATCTGACCAGAGTTACTCTTAAGTGGGCTTATCTCGTCCCTAATCTTACTTCTGTATACCTGAAGGAACCCTTTAGGGTTAGTCTTTGAGTCTCTTGCGACCTTAGCCTCATAATCCCTTTTAGCTTTTCTTATTCCTTTTTTTTATTTCTCTCTTTAATGAATATACTGATTTTTTTAATGCCCATTCCTTTTTGTACACCTAATATGCCCTCTTTTTTGACCAATGAGATGTTTTAATCTATTTTTCATCCATTTGAGTTAGAGTTAATTTCCCTACTCGGAACAAAAGTTGTTTGGGCTGCTAGAACTATGCTCTGAAAAAGTCATATTGGCAACCAAGATCGCCTACCTGACCCATACTCAGTGGGAAAAGAAAGCTGCTTGGGAAGCATTCAAGTTAGTGGCTAAGGGATTTCTAGGCAACAGAAGGGAAGGCAACTATGAAGAACTGATGGAAAACCTCATTAAGGCTTACAAGAACATGGAATGTAATATGTCACTTAAAATCCACTTTTTGGACTCACATTTAGAATTTTTTTTTTCAGCGAACTGTGGGGCAGTTAGTGACGAACAGGGTGAAATGTTTCACCAAGATATTTCAACCATGGAAAAATGGTATCAGGGTAAAATGGGGGACAAGCTGCTGCGGGACTTTGTGGTATTGGAAGAGATAAATTCTTCATTCCACTTTTAAGCGTCATGCAAAGGCAGAGAGTAGGTACGAATGAGAATTTAAAACATACTAACACATATTGTACGTTATAATAAAATAATCAAATATTACATGTCTCGTATCTTTAAACCCATAGCCAATAAGAATTTTTCATAGTGATATTTGGATTCAGGACATGAAAATACATAAGAACTAACTAATCTTATTTAAGAAGCACACAACTTTTCAGAAATTGTTGACCAGTGTTATTGGTTCCTGCCAGTTTACCAGAAGTGAGCCCCACACACTCACAAACACACACGCATGCACACACTCACATGCAAACAGACACACACACACACACACACACACACACACACAACGAGTCATGGTAGAAATGATTGTCAAAAGTGGGCCCTTTTGACGAGCGGGGCCCCACAGGGTCGGTCCTAGGACCAGTCTATTTTGGTATATGTGAACGACATGACGGAAGGGTTAGACTCAGAAGTGTCCCTGTTTGCAGATGATGTGAAGTTAATGAGGAGAATTAAATCTGATGAGGACCAGGCAGGTTCCCAAAGGGACCTGGACAGACTGGACACCTGGTCAGCAAATGGCTTCTCGAATTTAATCCTGCCAAATGCAAATTTCATGAAATAGGGGAAGGGCACAGAAGCCACAGCCCAGGTAAGGCTAGGTGGCCAAAGGACTGCAAACCTAAACTCAAGGAGAAAAATTCTTGGGGTGAGTATACACCGAGCATGTCTCCGGAAGCAACATTATAGATAACTGCTGCAGCATATGGGGCGCCTGGCAAACCTTTGGAGAACAGCTTTCCCGATACTTAGTAAGGAATCATCAAGACACTGTACACCGTGTATGTCAGGCCCATAACTGGAGTATGCAAGCACCTGTTTGGAACCCGCACTTGATAAAGCAGTCAAGAAACTAGAGAAAGTACAAAGGTTTGAAAAAGGTTATTTCCCAGAGTAAGGGAATTTTCCTATAAAGAAAGTTTAAGGGGAAATCGGCCTGAGACACTGGGAGGACAGGAGGGTCAGGGGAGACAATGTAGACATATAAAATACTGCGGGGAAATTAGAAAAGGTGGAAAGGGACAGGATGTTCAGGGAGGGGACACAAAAACAAGGGCCCCAATTGGAAGTTGAGACAAAATGAGTCAGAGGATAGTAGGAAGTATTTCTTCAGTCATAGAGTTGTAAGGCAGTGGAAATTTGGGCTAGAAAATGACGTAGTGGAGCAGGAAACCTACCACAGTTTAGACGAGGTTTGATAAGCTCATGGAGCGGGGAGAGATAGGGTCTAGTAGCAACCGTAAAGAGGGGGGCCAGGGCTAGGACTCGACCCTGCAACCACAAATAGGTGAGTACAAATAGGTGGTACACCACCCCACACACACACACACACACACACATACAAAAACCACATCACACACACACACCACCACACCACCCCCACACACACACACAACACATACACAAAACATACACACACACACCCACCACACACACACACACACACACACAACACACACACACACACACACACACACCACACAACAACACACACAACACCAACCCCACACACTTCCAATAGAGTTTATAAAGAAGAAAGAAATATTCAGAACACAGTTGATCTTTAATATTGTGACAAGCATAATTAAAATAAAAAAATCAGATGCTATAAGACATTTCAGGAGTTTATATCGTTACTACGTGTATACAAAGTTACACAAATTTGTCATTGTTTTTATAACATTTTCGATTTTATATCAGGGTGAACATTGTGACAGGTTACTTAATAAATACGGTTCTCATATCTGTCTTGCCTGGGATATCACACGACCTGCTCATACCTGTCCTGCCTGTGAGATCACACGACCTGCACATACCTGTCCGGCCTGTGAGATCACACGACTTGCTCATACCTGTCCTGCCTGTGAGATCACACGACCTGCTCATACCTGTCCTGCCTGTGATATCATTTGACCTGCTCATACCTGTCCCACCAGTGATATCACACGACATGCTCATACCTATCCTGGCTGTGAGATCACACGACTTGCTCATACCTGTCCTGCCTGTGAGATCACACGACCTGCTTATACCTGTCCTGCCTGTGATATCACACTTTCTGCACATACCTGTCCTGCCTGTGAGATCACACGACTTGCTCATACCTGTCCTGCCCGTGAGATCACACGACTTGTTCATACCTGTCCTGCCTGTGATATCACACGACCTGCTCATACCTGTCCTGCTTGTGAGATCACATGACCTGCTCGTACCTTTCCTACCTGTGATATCACACGACCTACACATACTTGTCCTGTATGTGAGATCACAGGCCCTGCTCATACCTGTCCTGCATGTGATATCACACGACCTGCTCATACTTTTCCTGTCTGTGAGATCACACGACCTGCTCATACCTATACCGCCTATGATATCACACGACCTGCACATACATGGACCCACCAATGATATCACACGACCTGCTCATACCTGTCCTGTCTGTGAGATCACAGGCCCTGCTCATACCTGTCCTGCCTGTGATATCACACGACCTGCTCATACTTTTCCTGTCTGTGAGATCACACGACCTGCTCATACCTATACCGCCTATGATATCACACGACCTGCACATACATGACCCACCAATGATATCACACGACCTGCTCATACCTGTCCTGTCTGTGAGATCACAGGCCCTGCTCATACCTGTCCTGCCTGTGATATCACACGACCTGCTCATACTTTTCCTGTCTGTGAGATCACACGACCTGCTCATACCTATACTGCCTATGATATCACACGACC
Organism: Cherax quadricarinatus; assembly: GCF_026875155.1. Taxonomy (NCBI): domain Eukaryota; kingdom Metazoa; phylum Arthropoda; class Malacostraca; order Decapoda; family Parastacidae; genus Cherax; species Cherax quadricarinatus. Next base: position 2,441,887 of record NC_069399.1, read on the forward strand.
TGCACATACATGACCCACCAATGATATCACACGACCTGCTCATACCTGTCCTGTCTGTGAGATCACAGGCCCTGCTCATACCTGTCCTGCCTGTGATATCACACGACCTGCTCATACTTTTCCTGTCTGTGAGATCACACGACCTGCTCATACCTATACTGCCTATGATATCGCACGACCTGCACATACATGACCCACCAATGATATCACACGACCTGCTCATACCTGTCCTGTCTGTGAGATCACAGGCCCTGCTCATACCTGTCCTGCCTGTGATATCACACGACCTGCTCATACTTTTCCTGTCTGTGAGATCACACGACCTGCTCATACCTATACTGCCTATGATATCGCACGACCTGCACATACATGACCCACCAATGAAATCACACGACTGCTCATACCTGTCCTGTCTGTGAGATCACAGGCCCTGCTCATACCTGTCCTGCCTGTGATATCACACGACCTGCTCATACTTTTCCTCTCTGTGAGATCACACGACCTGCTCATACCTATACTGCCTATGATATCGCACGACCTGCACATACATGACCCACCAATGATATCACACGACCTGCTCATACCTGTCCTGTCTGTGAGATCACAGGCCCTGCTCATACCTGTCCTGCCTGTGATTTCACTCATAACTGTCCCTTGTATTCTCTCATTCCCTTACGTATTGTAAATTTTACATAATTTTACAGTAAAATATGATAAATCTAAACATTTTCTTCCTTAATATATATTTAATCCCAACTAAATTTATTTCAAGTGGGAGGGGGGAGGTATATACAATTATCAAAAATTATACACCGCACAATTGTTATCTCGCAATAAGAGACAAGATATGAGACAGTGAAAGTTTAAGACAAGACGATATCAAGAACTGTACATATGATAAGCTAAAAATACAAATTTATATTTACAAGCTGTTTTACAAGATATATACATTACATGGTAAGTATTTATTCATATCAGACACACAAGTGGCATTACAAGCATGTAGAAAGGTAGCATGTACAAAGGTAGCTTATAATGTCACCATTATACATATATGTATAATAGTGACATTATAAACATGTAAAATCATTGAAATGTAGCTAATACAATATAAACAACTATTAACATTTATACATAGGAGATTTCAATAATACGTAGAAATTATTGATTTTCATGAGTTAAGTATATATGCATCAAAGACAACGGTTGTTCTTGGCACAATTGTTATCCTACAAAAAAAAATAAATGAATTAAAATAAGGATTCATGAAGCGTTTTATCATCAGCGACAGATAGTCAGTCTCAATGTTCCTATGTGTTTTATCCGACATTAACTCAAAAAAGGTAAGTATCATTGTATTTTCCCAAAAATTATTAATGTTAAACTATGTAATATATCTTTCACCAAGAACTTCTCACTCAAAAATACTGTGGATTATACCAAGAAACATATTTTATTATCACTCCCTCCTAAAGCATGTTTTTCTAATTAAGTTTCTCCTCATTCACCAAGTATTTTGTATATATGACAATGTGTGTTCTTCCCACAATGGTAATTCTACGAAGAAGGAATGAATTAAAAAAAAAAAGTTAATTTTTTTAATTTATAAGCTAATAAATTTCAAACTTCATAGAAATCCTGGTCCCCGGGGGGTGTAGTCCTGGGCACATTCTCGTCAATAGATGTATGATTAATGTTAATAAATGTTGGCCCAAACTCTTATATTTCTCTTGCAAATAATTAATATCGGCGACTGTGTTTTGAACGTACACAATCTTACTGTTACCATTGTGAATCCACTGTAAGAATACCTTAACATAAGACCATATTACATTGTCGCTAATAATTATTCCTGCAATTTATCTTTTACATAATCAGCTAATTTTGGGACCCATGTTAATGGCTGTTAATTTCCAAATGAGACAATGTACATGCTTTAATTGAAGCCATTTTAGCCTTAGACATGAAAAGAGAAATAAAATTATTACAATGAATATAAGCGACTGCTCCATAAGGCAGTTTTGAAGCATCGCAAAAAATGTGCAATATTTTATCACCATCTTTGGGCTTGTTACATTACTTGGGAATTCCACCAGTAGTATCTTTACGTAATCACCTATTAATTCTTCCCACATTTTAATGAATTCATTATTCTGGAGCTTCATTCCAAGCATATTTAAGTATCCATGCTTCTTGTACTAACAATTTCCCTCTTATTGGGAAGGGGGGTGACACTAAGCCAATGGATCGAAGCATTTGGAAACTTTAGCAGCAGGTTTTTAATCATTGGTGGATCAAACAATTATTAGTTATAAAAATAACAAAATGTTTACTGTTCCCTTTTAGTTATTTTTTTTTAGAGTGAGGAAGCTTGCCATATATACATAGTCTCCTGCTGTTTTTAGAAGAGTGACACCATATTTCTTTAAAATACCCTTTACAAATGTATCATAAAAATCACTCACTATTAAAAGAGTTCCTTGCCCCATGGTCACCACTACACTGTAGAGTGCCAATTTACACCATTTTGGGGGAAAACCTGTCAGTAGCTTCACTAAGCCCCATTGTAGAGATTTTCTGTAGGAGCCTATCAACTATAACTGGATTGATACGTTTTCTGTCAGTGCCCAGGTCGACATTTACATACAGTGTCGTACAATGGGCCCTTTTATCTGACAGAAAATCAGATAATTTTAGATATGTTTGGGGTCCCCCTTTTGCACTTCATACCAATAAGGCAACTACGTTTTTTGAATGTGTGTTGAGGATCTCTGGTCCAACAATGCAGCTACATTTTTGATTTACCCTTTTATCCCAAATTTTTACCTTCACCACAGGTAAGGCTACTTCAGCTATACCATCTGTGGAAAATACTGTATATATTTTCCGGAAATACGGTAATTTATAGATAAATAGATGCCCTATATTGTATTTTTAAAAAAAAGTATGTTATCGAAAAAAAGAAGAGACACTCGCCATCTTGGTTTGAATTGGATACAAAAGTTAGTGTAATGGGAAGGAATTTTGTGCTCTAGAGGTTAAAATTGGGCTGACACCTCTCAATAGGAGGCGAAAATTGTTGGTTTTGCATTTTCCCGCATAATTGAGATATCAGACGACTGGACAAGGGCAGCTCCATGAACCTCAGATAAGCTCTCTAGATTTTTTGTATAATTCTGGCCAGTGTTTTCATAAATTTAGTTAGTGAGGTTTTTATGAGTATGTACAACTTAATATCCCAGTCAAATTGGTGAGTGATATTAAGATATATTTTCTTCTGTTTTTATAGGGGAATTTAAAATAATCATTTTTTTATACAGTCCAAAATTTATATATTTACCAACTTCCTGGTTTTATGTAGATTTCAAATTTTAAAATAGGTCCAGAGCAACTTGTGGATTATGACAGTGGTAGGAAGGGGGACATTTTTTTGCGACCTAAGTGTCCAAATTCCTATTGTCTAATGATAAATAATAGTTATCATTTTCATTTACTGTTATGTATAGAATTATACATCCAGGTAAATGCAATTTTCCACACCATCATCTTACAATTGCTGCAATTTTTACTTAGTAACTGTTGTTTCCCTGTTAACATTATTATTATCAATATCATGATTGTCATTATTATCATCATAATTATTATCATGTACAAACCCTTACACATTACTACATGATGCTTCCTTTGTGGCATTGATAGCATATTCAGTTTGGCATAACAATCTTTACATTATGACTCCCTAAACTTCTGATACTTCTGTCAAGCTCTTCTAATCTCTCTGCCTTAACATCCATGAATCATGAGCACTAATTTTTTGGGGAAAAAGACAATCATCTTTTGACTGACTTACCCATTATTAACTAGGCCACTCCCATTAAGGTACTTTTCCTTTTAATTTAATGTGGAGAACCTTTATTTTTGGTTCCTGTCATTTGATTTGTGTCTATCCAACTCTTTTTTGGAAATAAATTATGAGAATTATTAACATTAGGATATTTTTTCCCTATGCGAGACCTGACAAAACCAATCATTGTCATTATGTGTTACATTCTTAGAATTATTTGGTTGGCTGGTCTGTAAATTTAACAATTAATTCTTGTAGACCTCATCTTATTTCTTCCATAGAAAAATAATTTTTGTGGTATTTATTAGACAACCACTCAACTGTATTGAGCTCAATTAATTCTGTAAGACAGCATTAAATATCTAGTCTAATTCACCTATATCAAACTTTTTTCTCAAAGGGCATAAGAAATGCTTTCTAATTTGAGCCTAAATTGTTGCAAATTATGGTAATTTTGTTCAGTTATTAAATTAATCACACTATTTACCAGGTCTAACCTACTTTGCTCCTAATTACCGTAGGTCACCTCTAACAAGTCAACTGCCTCCCGCTGACTAGAGTAAAGATTTTGGAACCCTTTATCAGGGCATAAGCATCGCTTTGACCTGCCCTTTGAGGAAAAAATAACTGTGGTCATTTTGCTAGGTCATTTCTCACATGCACAACAGTCTTAAAAACTGACCCCGAATTCCCCAGCTGTCTCCTGGATTAAAAGATGGTAGACATAACTCTGGGAGTTTGGGCAAAGAGCTCGCATTTACATTCCTAGATTGGTCAACTGCAGTATTTACATATTGATACTTAAAAATTCCCTTTTATAATCATCTGCAGAATTCACCAGCAGATATCCTTCGTAATCTGTGTAATACAGTTTGTTTTGGACACATACCCATTCTCTAATGATTAAATAACTCAATTACCTTATTCACAATTTTTCTGCCACCAATTCCATGCATTTTATGTAACCTCTGGTCAAATTAATTACATTACTTCTCATCCATGGTTCCTTTATGTATTAGACTCAATTAATGAACACTAGTTATACAAATTATACAATGAGACACTGGTATAATTATACAATATGCACTAAATATCCTAGCCAAATCTTTCCTGGTTTTTGCAAATTAGTTATAATTATTATAATCAGAAAGAAGACAGTTATAATCCTACCCTAAACTGAGGTTAGCAAATTGACAACTATACGTTAAAAATCCCAGCCTTACTGGGCTTAGTAATTAATTTATATAATAATTAACAAATCCATTATTATTACAAATGTATAAGAAATACAATTCCAGCCCCCCTGGGCATACATATCCAATTAATTGTGGCAAAATATAATCCACCACACAAGCCCATAATTTTAAATTTAAATAATGTCAATTATGTGTGAACCCAACAATCCATTTCTTTTAAACCAGTCACCATTTTAAAAAAATTAAATGTTCAATGATTACATCCTGGTCGACAGGACCAACAACTTATAATTTTTGTGGGAAAATTTTGGGGATGAGGTTCAAAGGTACATTCCTGAAATATTTCATCAACTTAATGTTAGTTGTACCCCGAGCCAGGTGGGATTTTAGAGGCATTAGGCTGCATCAGCTGTCCCCCGAGAACCATACCACTCTTTCCCCCCCAAAAAAAGTTGGGCCTATCAAATTACAACGTAAAATTAATACCAATAATGTTGGTAAAAATTTCAAGTTTTTGCGCGGACTATATGATGGTTTTGTGATTGAAAAGAAAGGGGAGGCATCTGTGAATATACATTTACAAAAAAAAAACATGGTTTATTTTATGATGAACATTCATCATTTAATTACTGGATCATAATTATTATTTTAGGAAAAAGCCCTAATGCTACACTACAGGGTTTGAATTTACGATGATCAACGCAAAACTATTGCACACCGTGGTACACATCACTTAGCTAAGGGTTTTTCCACATTATTTATCTCAATTCTTCAGCAGAAAAGTGTTTAGCATTTTTTAAATTATGGATTGAGGCTGATTTTACACCAAATGACCCTCGAGAATAGAATGCCTGATTACATTACACAGTTCAGACCAGTGTTTACACATCAAAATTTGTTTTTGGCGTCTACCTGTCCGCTTCACTCTCTGCCGCTGTTCCACACCCCCTTCATTTAATTTCTCGAAGGGTCCAAATGCATCACATTTTAATACGCAATTATTATTTTTATTATTTACATATGTGTTCTACCATAGGGAAAATTATGCAAAATGATTTTACCCAAAAGATTTAAAAAAAAAAAAAAATTCTTACCTTAAAATAAATTTAACCACAACTTTAATATCTAAGGGGTTTCATTTTCGCATAAGATTATCCTTCAACCTTTTCCAGGTATGTGACTTATACATCTGTAAAGTATTAGCGAGTCATAATTCTGTAAGTTTTTGGTTGCAACCTGCTGGACGCAACATTCACACTACAAGTTCATCATTCCATTTGTCTATAAATATAACATATCTCCTTCAATTTGTTCATCTATAAACCACCTTACCATTTTTTTTATAATTTTGCTTGCTACGGTTTTCACCGCCATGCAAGACTTTACATATTAAGGTTATATTCACTCCATTTTACATTCATCGTCTCACCAAAGAGGTGCACTCTCGCTCATGCCATCACTGATTAAGATTTTAAATATTGCCCAAAAAAAACCAAAGGTTTGTTATAGATTAAAATTGGAGATTTTTTAAAAAAAAAATGATGTTTTTTCAACCCCCCCAAAAATTTGGAAGGAACAAAATCGAGACCTCACAACACATTGTAGAAAGTGTATTGTTAAATGATTTATACTGGTATGTTTTATACTTCCAACAAAACTTAACCAATCAATGAGACAATTAAAACCTTGGAAAATATTTAAAGAAAATTTCCTACACAAAGATTCTTGCAACATTTGGGGATGAGGGAACCATGGATCATGAATGTTGTAATTCAGTGTGATATTTAAAATATTTTTTTATATTATATATAATTATATATATATATTATATTATATATATATATTATATAAAATATATTATATATTATATAAATTTTAAGACACAATGAGGTCAAAAGACATCATTAAGAGAACCCTTGCTACAGCTGGATGCCCTGCCCGGGGGGAGCCCCGATCGCCAGCAGCCAACAATAAACACAAACCCCGCAAACCGCCCCGAGGGATCACTATCTATCCTTGGAAGAATGGGAAGCTCTTAGCATGGGACTATACCTGTGTATCCACACTGGCTGAACACCTATATCCATCACAGTGTGGGGCGACAGGGAGGAGTGCTGACCACAGGGAGGAGTACAAGATCAGCAAGTACAGGGACATTAGTCAACGTATCAATTTGTCCCAGTGGGATCAGGACCTTGGGATCATGGGGAAAAAATGCCACACGTTTCCTTAAAGAAAATTTGGGTTCCCGACTCATCGACACACCGGGGACCCAAGGGCAGCCACTTTCATGTTCCAGCGCCTCAGCGTCGCCATCCAGAGGGGGAAATGCTTGCTGCATACTTGGCTCAAAGTCCAGCCTCGGAGAAACGGAGGAAATTCATGATCTTTGATACATTGTACCATTGTATTCATGTTTATGCTTTTTTCTGTAAATGTATTTTGTTTATTAATATATATAATTATATTTTATATTATATATTTTATATTATATATATATATATATATATTTTATATATTATTATATATATTTATATATTATAAATGTATGGAAGGAGGGTAAGGACCTAGGGATTGGCAGAGAGCATTGCATGTTCCTTTGTATTAAGGCAAAGGGGTTTAAAAGAGAGTGCAAAAATTATAGGGGGATAAGTCTGTTGAGTGTACCTGGTAAGTGTATGGTGAGTTTATTGAAAGTTAAGAGTAAAACGGAGAAAAGGATAGCAGATGAACAAGGGGCCTTAGGAAGTAGGGGGTGTGTGGACCAGTGTTTTACAGTGAAACATTAGTGACGTATTTAGATAAGGCTAAGAGGTCTTTGTGGCATTTATGGATTTGGAAAGGCGTTATGACAGGGTGGATAGGGGGCAATGTGCGGATGTTGCAAGTGTTGTGTAGGGGTAGGTTACTGAAAGCAGTGAAAGAGTTTTTTAGGATTTGTGAGGCTCAAGTTAGAGTATGTAGGAAAGAGGGAAATTTTTTCCCGTAAAAAGTAGGCCTTAGACAAGGATGTGTGTGTCACCGTGGTTGTTTAAATAATTTTTAGATGGGGTTGTAAGAGATAAATAAATCTTTGGGGAAGGGGGGAAAAAAGTGCCACAAAAGTTTTACCACTCTTTTTTTAAAAAACTTGTTTAACTGAAGGAAGTTTCAAATTGGGGGATTTTTTTCAAAAAAAAATTAAAATTCAAAAATTTTGGGTTTTTAAAAAAAATTTGATAAAATTTAATTCTTGGGGGAAAAAAAAACATTCTTTTGGGGGGGGGTTTTTCAGGGTCTAAAAGAGAGGGAACTTTTTGAGGGAAAAAATATTTAATTTGGGTCTGGGAGCCCGAATTTTCCTTACAAAAAAAAAATGAAAAAAAATTCCGAAGCCAGCAGTACACACCTGAAGCAAGCAGTACACACCAGAAGCCAGCAGTACACACCTGTAGTCAGCAGTACACATCTGAAGCCGGCAGTACACACCTGAAGCGAGTAGTAAACACCTGAAGCTAGCAGTACATACCTGAAGCCAGCAGCACACACCTGAAGCCAGCAGTACACACCTCAAGTCAGCAGTACACATCTTGAGACAGCTGTGCATACCTGAAACCAACAGTACATACCTAAAGTTATCCGTATACACCTGAAATCAGCAGTACACACCTGAAGCCAGCAGTATACACCTGAAGTCAGCAGTACACACCCGAAACCAGAAGTACACACCTTAAACCAGCATTATACACCTGATGCCAGCTGTGCATACCTGAAGCCAGCAGAACATATCTGAAGCCATCAGTATACATCTGAATCCAGCAGTACACGCCTGAAGCTAGCAGTATACCCCTGAAAGCAGCAATTCACGCCTGAAGCCAGCAGTACACACCTGAAACTAGCAGTATACACCTGAAGACAGCAGTACACACCTAAATCCAGCAGTGCACACCTAAAACCAGCAGTACACACCTGAAGCCAACAGTAGACACCTAAAGCCAGCAGTACACACCTGAAGCTAGCATTATACGCTTGAAGCCAGCAGTACACATGAAGCCAGCAGTACACACCTCAAGCCAGCAGTACACACCAGAAGCCAGCAGTATACGCTTGAAGCCAGCAGCACATACCTGAATCCAACAGTATACAACTGAAGACACCAGTATACACCTGAAGCCAGTAGTAGACACCTGAATCCAGCTGTATACACCTGAATCCAGCAGAATACTCCTGAAGCCAGCAGTAAACACCTGAAGCAAGCACTATATATCTGAAGCAAGCAGTACACACCTGAATTCAGCTGCATACACCTGAATCCAGCAGAAAACACCTGAAGTCGGTAGTAAACACCTGAAGCTAGCAGCATACACCTGAAGCCAGCAGTACACACCAGAAGCCAACAGTACACACCTGAAGTCAGCAGTACACATCTAAAGCCAACAGTACACACTTGAAGCCAGCCGTACACACCTGAAGCCAGCATTATACACCTGAAGCCAGCAGTACACACCCGAAGCCAGCAGTACGCACCTAATGCCAGCAGTACACATCTGAAACTAGCATTATTCACCTGAAGCAAGCTGTGCATGCCTGAAGCCAGCAGTACATACCTGAATCCATCAGTATGCACCTGAAGTCAGCAGTACACACCTGAAGCCAGGAGTACACACCTGAAACAACCAGTATACACCAGAAGTCAGCAGTACACACCTGAAACCAGAAGTATACACCTGAAGCCAGCTGTACACGCCTGAAGCTAGCAGTATACCCCTGAAGTAAGCAGTTCACACCTGAAACCAGCAGCACACACCCGAAACCAGCAGTACGCACCGAAAGCCAGCAGTACACGCCTGAAACCAGCATTATACACCTGATGCCAGCTGTGCCTACCTGAAGCCAGCAGTACACACCTGAATCCAGAAGAATACACCTGAAGCCAGCAATGCACGCCTGAAGCTAGCAGTATACACTTGAAATCAGCAGTTCACACCTGAAGCCAGCAGTACACACCTGAAGCCAGCAGTACACACCTGAAGCCAGCAGTACACACCTGAAGCCAGTAGTACACACCTGAAGCCAACAGTGGACACCTAAAGCCAGGAGTACACACCTGAAGAGAGCAGTATACGCCTGAAGCCAGTAGTATACACCTGAAGCCAGCAGTACACACCTCTAGCCAGCAGTACACACCTGAAGCCAGCAGTATACGCCTGAATCCAGCAGCACACACCTGAATCCAACAGTATACAACTGAAGCCACTAGTATACACCTCAAGCCAGCAGTACACACCTGAATCCAGCTGTACACACCTGAATCCAGCAGAATACACCTGAAGCCAGCAGTAAACACCTGAAGCTAGCAGTATATACCTGAAGCCAGCATAACACACCTGAATCCAACTGTATACACCTGAATCCAGCAGAATACACCTGAATGCAGCAGTAAACACCTGAAGCTAGCAGTATATACCTGAAGCCAGAGGTACACACCTGTAACCAACAGAATGAACTTCAATCCAGCACTACACACCTGAAGCTAGCAGCATAAACCTGAAGCCAGCAGTACTCACCAGAAGCCAGCAGTACACACCTGAAGTCAGCAGTACACATCTGAAGCCGACAGTACACACGTGTAGCCAATAGTAAACACTTGAAGACAACAGTACATACCTGAAGCAGGCAGCACACACCTGAAGCCAACAGTTCACACCTGAATTCAGCAGTACATATCTTAAGCCAGCAGTACACACCTGAAGCGAGCAGTACACACTTGAAGCCAGCAGTACACACCCGAAGCCAGCAGTACGCACCTAAAGCCAGCAGTACTCACCTGAAACCAGCATTATACACCTGAAGCCAGCTGTGCATACATGAAGCCAGCTGTGCATACCTGAAGCCAGCAGAACATACCTGAATCCATCCGCATACACCAGAAGTCGGCAGAACGGACCTGAAGCCGGCAGTACACACCTGAAACTACCAGTATACACCTGAAATCAGCAGTACACACCTGAAGTCAGCGGTTCACACCTGAAGATAATAGTACACACCCGAAATCAGCAGTAGGGCACCGAAAGTCAGCAGTACACACCTGAAACCAGCATTATACACCTGAAGCCAGCTATGCATACCTGAAGCCAGCAGAACATACTTGAAGCCATCAGTATACACCTGAAGCCAACAGTACACACCTGAAGCCGGCAGTACACACCTGAAACCACCAGTATACACCTGAAGCCAGCAGTACACACCTGAAGTCAGCAGTATACACCTGAAGCCAGCAGTACAAGCCTGAACCTAGCAGTATACACCTGAAATCAGCAGTTCACACCTCAGGCCAACATAATACACCTGAAGCCAGCAGTACACGCCTGAAGCCAGCAGTATTCACCTGAAGTCAGCAGTTCACACCTGAAGCTAGCAGTGCACACCTGAAACCAGCAGTACAAACCTGAAGCCAGCATTACACACCTAAAGCCAACAGTGCACATCTAAAGCCAGGAATACATATATGAAGCCATCATTACACACCTGAAGCCAGCAGTACACACCTAAATCCAGTAGTGCACACCTAGAACCAGCCGTACACACCTGAATCCAACAGTACACACCTAAAGCCAGCAGTACACACCAGAAGCCAACAGTACACACCAAAAGCCAGCAGTACACACCTGAAGCAAGCAGTACACACCTGAACCCAGCAGTATAAACCTGAAGCCAGCACTACACACCTGAAGCCAGCAGTACACATTTTAAGCCAGCAGCACACATCTGAAGCCAGAAGTACACACCCGGAGCCAGCAGTACACATCTGAAGCCAGTATTACACACCTTTAACCAGCAGTATACACTTGAAGCCGGCAGCACACACCTGAAGCCAGCAGTGCGCATCTGAAGCTACTAGTACACACCTGAAACCAGCAATATACACCTGAAACCAGCAGTACTCACCTGAAGCCAGCAGTATATACTTGAATCCAGCAGTATACACCTGAATCCAGCAGTACATACATGAAGCCAATGGCGCACACCTGAATCCAGCAGTACACACCTGAAGCTAGCAGTACACAGCTGAAGCCAGCAGTATACACCTGAAGTCAGCGTATACACGTAAAGCCAGTAGTATACACCTGTAGTTAGCAGTACACACCTGAAGCCAGCGGTGTACGCCTGAAACCGGCAGTACACACCAGAAGCCAGCAGTACACACCTGAAGCCAGCAGTACACACCTGAAGCCTGCAGTACACACCTGAAGCCAGCAGTACACACCTGACGCCAGCAGTACACACCTGTAGCCAGCAGTACGCACCTGAAGCCAATACTACACACCTGAAACCAGTAGTATACACCTGAAGTCAGCAGTACTCGCCTGAAGCGAGCAGTATATACCTGAATCCAGCAGCATACACCTGAAGCCTGCAGTACACACATGAAGCCAACGGCGCACGCCTGATGCCAGCAGTACACGCCTTTAGCCAGCACTACACAGCTGAAGCCAGCAGTATACACCTGAAGTCAGCGTATACACCTGAAGCCAGCAGTATACACCTGAAGCTAGCAGTACACACCTGAAGCAAGAGGTGTACGCCTGAAGCCAGCAGTACATACCTAAAGCAAGCAGTACACACCTGAAGCCAGCAGTACACACCTGAAGCCAGCAGTACGCACATAAAGCCAGCAGTACACACCTCTAATCAGCAGTACACACCTAAAGCCGGCAGTATACATCTGAAGCCAGCAGTACACACCTAAAGCCTACAGTACACACCTGAAGCCAGCAGTACACACCTGAAGCCAGAAGTACACACCCGAAGCCAGCAGTACACACCTGAAGCCAGTATTACACACCTGAAACCAGCAGTATACACCTGAAGCCAGCAGCACGCACCTGAAGCCAATAGTACACACCCGAAACCAGCAATATACACCTGAAGCCAGCAGGACTCACCTGAAGCCAGCAGTATGTACCTGAATCCAGCAGTATACACCTGAAAGCAGCAGTACACACATGAAGCCAGCGGCGCAGGCCTGAAACCAGCATTACACGCCTGAAGCCAGCAGTACACAGCTGAAGCCAGCAGTATACACCTGGAGTCAGCGTATTCACCTGAAGCCAGCAGTATACACCTGACGTTAGCAGTACACACCTGTAGCCAGCAATATACACCTGAAGTCAGCAGTACACACCTGAAGCCAGCAGTACACACCTTAAGCCAGCAGTACACACTTGAAGCCAGCAGTACACACCTGAAGTCAGCGGTATACACCTGAAGCCCGAAGTACACACCTGAAGCCAGCAGTACACACCTGACGCCAGCAGCACACACTTGAAGCCAGCAGTATACACCTGAAGCCTGCAATATACACCTGAATCCCGCAGTACACACATGTAGCCAGCAGTACACACCTGAAGCAGGCAGTACACACCTGAAGCCAGCAGTACACACCTGAAATAGGCAATACGCACCTGAAGCCAGCAGTACACACTCGAAGCTAGCAGTACAAACCTGAAGCAGGCAGTACAGACCTGAAGTTATCAGTACACACCTGAAGCAGGCTGTACACACCTGAAGCCAGCAGTACACACCTGAAGCAGGCAGTACACACCTGAAGCCAGCAGTACACACCCGAAGCCAGCAGTACACATCTGAAGCAGGCAGTACACACCTGAAGCCAACAGTACACACCTGAAGTCAACAGAACACACCTGAAGCCAGCAGTACACACCTGAAGTCAACAGTACACTCCTGAAGCCAGCAGTACACACCTGAAGCCAGCAGTACACACCTGAAGTCAGCAGTACACACCTGAAGCCAGCAGTACACACCTGAAGCCAGCAGTACACACCTGAAGTCAGCAGTACACACCTGAAGCCAGCAGTACACACCTGAAGTCAGCAGTACACACCTGAAGCCAGCAGTACACACCTGAAGTCAGCAGTACACACCTGAATTCAGCACTATTCACCTGAAGTTAGCAGTACACACCTGAAGCCAGCAGTACACACCTGAAGCAGGCAGTACACACCTGAAGTCAGCAGTACACAACTGAAGCAGGCAGTACACACCTGAAGCCAGCAATACACACCTTCAATAGGCAATACGCACCTGAAGCCAGCAGTACACACCCGAAGCTAGCAGTACAAACCTGAAGCAGGCAGTACAGACCTGAAGTTATCAGTACACACCTGAAGCAGGCTGTACACACCTGAAGCGAGCAGTACACATCTGAAGCAGGCAGTACACACCTGAAGTCAGCAGAACACACCTGAAGCCAGCAGTACACACCTGAAGTCAGCAGTACACTCCAGAAGTCAGCAGTACACACCTGACGCCAGCAGTACACACCTGAAGTCAGCAGTACACACCTGAAGCCAGCAGTACACACCTAAAGTCAGCAGTACACACCTGAAGCCAGCAGTACACACCTGAAGTCAGCAGTACACACCTGAAGCCAGCAGTACACACCTGAAGTCAGCAGTACACACCTGAATTCAGCAGTATTCACCTGAAGTTAGCAGTACACACCTGAAACCAGCAGTACACACCCGAAGCCAGCAGTACACACCTGAAGCAGGCAGTAAACACCTGAAGTCAGCAGTACACAGGTGAAGCAGGCAGTACACACCTGAAGCCAGCAATACACACCTGCAATAGGCAATACGCACCTGAAGCCAGCAGTACACACCCGAAGCTAGCAGTACAAACCTGGAGCAGGCAGTACAGACCTGAAGTTATCAGTACACACCTGAAGCAGGCTGTACACACCTGAAGCGAGCAGTACACACCTGAAGCAGGCAGTACACACCTGAAGCCAGCAATACACACCCGAAGGCAGCAGTACACACCTGAAGCAGGCAGTACACACCTGAAGCCAACAGTACACACCTGAAGTCAGCAGAACACACCTGAAGCCAGCAGTACACACCTGAAGTCAGCAGAACACACCTGAAGCCAGCAGTACACACCTGAAGTCAGCAGTACACTCCTGAAGCCAGCAGTACACACCTGACGCCAGCAGTACACACCTGAAGCCAGCAGTACACACCTGAAGTCAGCAGTACACACCTGAAACCAGCAGTACACACCTGAAGCCAGCAGTACACACCTGAAGCCAGCAGTACACACCTGAATTCAGCAGTACACACCTGAAGCTAGCAGTACACACCTGAAGTCAGCAGTACACACCTGAAGTCAGCACTATTCACCTGAAGTCAGCAGTACACACCTGAAGCCAGCAGTACACACCCGAAGCCAGCAGTACACACCTGAAGCAGGCAGTACACACCTGAGGTCAGCAGTACAAACGTGAAGCAGGCAGTAGACACCTGAAGCCAGCAGTACACACCTGAAGCCAGCAGTACACACCTGAAGTCAGCAGTACACACCTGAAGTCAGCACTATTCACCTGAAGTCAGCAGTACACACCTGAAGCCAGCAGTACACACCCGAAGCCAGCAGTACACACCTGAAGCAGGCAGTACACACCTGAGGTCAGCAGTACAAACCTGAAGCAGGCAGTACACACCTGAGGTCAGCAGTACAAACCTGAAGCCAGCAGTACACACCTGAAGCCAGCAGTACACACCTGAAGCCAGCAGTACACACCTGAAGCCAGCAGTACACACCTGAAGCCAGCAGTACACACCTGAAGCCAGCAGTATACAGTTGCTGTGGTGTTTGTGTGTGATGCTGAATAGTGAAAATTTAGAGTAATATTTATTTATGGGATGCAAATGTTTTTAATATTACTTAAGACGTTACATAAATCCTCTTCAAATTCATCAGTTCTTACTCACCTATTTGTCTAACTAATTTTTAAAGCCACCGATGCAAATAAAATCAATGACCCTAATAATTTATTCTAGGAGAATGTTAACTAAGGTAACTATTCAATGATGGTGAATTGATATGTTAGACTACTTGTTATGCAGGTGATGGGTCATGACCTTAATTGAAAGTGAAAACTCGTCTGTCGTGGCAACCTGCCATATAGTAGTCAGTCTTGAAGGTTTGAAGGTCAAACATTGTCTCCTTGTAATGTTTGTAACGGCTTGTCATAGATTCTTTTGATCCTGAAGAGCGAAACGTTGCCACAATAAAATGTCACTTCAGCTGCCGCTGTGTCCACTTATATAAAATGAAAATTATGTTTCACCTAAGTAGATGTGTCTAATGTATAATAAACACTTCCCTTACGATATATTCGGTCACCTTTTCAAATAATATTTATGTGTATAATATTGGATATATCTGAACAGTAAGTAATTCATATCTGCAATCATAAATCTACTTTCTTATGATACACAGAAAGTACTGGCAATTAATTTTGTCAACCAGTCACCATCGTCGTTACAAGCTGCGATATTCATACATGAAATATCACATGTATGAATACTACATCTGAATTGCCAGATATTAATTCAGTGGAGGAGAGACTCTCCAGAACTTTTTTTCCGCAGCTTTACCTTCAAACGGTCAAGAAAGGTGCCTCCTAATTCTACAATGTCTGACGCAAAATTCAAGTAAGTGAACATCTGACAACTTTATGTGTGTGAAGTTTTAATGCCTCTTAAAAGAACAAAAAGGCACAATACCGTGACTGAAACAATACACAAATACACGCACATAAGAGGGAGGAGCTTATGACAATGTTTCGGTCCGACTTGGACCATATGGTGTACCGTAGCTCGATCACTAGTGCACTCAGTTGACACACTAAGGTCCGGGAATCAATCTTCCGGTACGGCTGGAAAACATTAGGACGTGTTTCCGTAAGACAACTGCTGTCCCTGTTCACCCTGGGTGCTAGTCGACAGGTATGGGTCATATCCTGGGACAAAAAATTGACCTTATTTGCCCGAAATGCTCTTCATAACAAGGGGTTTTCTATAGAGTAGTATGTCATCGATGTCAGCTAGGCTTGTATAACTTGTGTATGTACTTTCAGAAATAAAAATTTTATTAAATTATTCTTATTTTTTACAGTCACATCGAAACGTCGTTGTAAGCTCCTCTCTCCTATGTGCCCGTTATTTGTGAATCCTCTTAAAAAACACAAATTATAATTGCATCTAACTCTTCCGAATGGCTTCAAAATATGAGGACGATGAATCTTACGGACAAAATAGTATCCATTAAATTTACTTGTGAGTGACAAATTTGTCAGTATACTAACCCTTTTGTAACATGTGGAATAATTGGAATCTGTGCAATAACTAGAGAATTCCTCCAGCTCGGGTGTCTCTACGAAGCAAGGTTACCTTTGTAGATGGCCTCCAAAAATCCCAGATTGCTTATATTTTTTAACAAATAGTAATAATGATTTCCACTCAAATATACAGTAGTTTGGAAATTAATTGGGACAGGAGTAAATTTTTGTGATTATCTCATAATATGTCTTGTCTCCGGCTTAATTAATGTATTTTGGGTTCTTTTCTTATCAAAAAAGTTTGCTACCAACTTCTGTCAACCATCCAGTTGTGGTGTTATCCTGCGACTCTCTTCATTGCTACAACAACTGTTGTTCTGTAAGGCGATTCCTGCAAGCGTGCTGCTGAAATTCATAATGAATGCTACGCCTTGGAAGCTCTTAAAAAACATGCTGATTTGAGTATCAGACAGATTGCCAAAAAATTGAGCATAGCAAGGTCACCTGCTAGTTTGATTCCGAAGAGAGCTGGAGACACTGGCGATTGAGGAGAGCTGCGTCGAGGAAGATGTGCAAGAAAACCCAAGACAACACCTCACGATGACAACGTTTTCATAAGATAAAGTATGAAGATTCCCAAGTAAACCAGCAAAGATCTAGTGTTCGACGAAAGCTCCTTGAAGTTGGCAGAACTGCCAGAAAGCCGGTAAAGAAACAATTATTGACTGCTGCTTTGAAGAAAAAGCAGCTGCTGTGACACTCGATCATAAAGAATCGGTGAGATATGAATGGAGAAAAGTTATATTTTCAGATGAGGTTCATTTTAAAGTACATAGGTACAGTTCAGTGGTAGAGAGATGGAGCAAAGGCGAACCTTTTCGAAAGAGACACATGCAACAAGCGCCAAAACACCTACCTAAGAAGATGCTTTAGCATAGTTTTACTGCTAAAGGCCCTGGATGGCTTGTTATTGTTAAGGGAACGATGAACAGTGACTGAACAGTGACAAATACAAGCAACTATTTGCTTCCCATTGTGGAAAGAGATTTTCCTGATGGAGAAGGCATTTTCCAGCAGGATCTTGCTTCATGCCGCATTACCGGAAAATTGTTGACATTCTTCGATGAGAGTGGGCTTAGTGCTCTCAACTGGCCTGGAAACTTCTTTGACCTCACGTTAATTTAGAATCTATGCACAATAACCAAATGCATGATCACAAAGAGGACCTGTTCATCTGAGTAGAAGCTAATGGCTGCTGTTGTTAGGACGGTACCACTACGAAAAACTTGCCAAAATATGTTCAACATTGGTCTATCTATTGCTTATAAAAGCAAAGTGTAGTCATATCTCTTATTTAATTTGTCATATCATTGCGTGTATTTTTCAAATAAACATTTATTTTTTCCAAATAAATTTATTATTTCATCACTGTACCATTTAACATGCACACTTCTGTAGATGCATCATGTTATTGAATTTAAAATATTAATATGATACATTCCATGAGAAGAAAAATTGGCTGTAACTTTAGTGTACAGGTGGAAATTTGAAATTTTATTAAAATATTTTATAAAAAATTGGAATTGCTGGATTCGGGGAAATTTCTTTAAAATGTGTTTAAAGACTCTAAACTTTCAGTGTTGTGAACTTTTTTAAAAGTTAGCCTCCAATTCCTTTATTTTCTAAATTTTTAATTTGGCCAATATTTTATTATAAAAAGGGGTTTTTCCCATGCAAAAATACAGAAGCTTCTCCCGGTTGGTTTTGGAATGTTAAATGGAAAATTTTTTTTTAAATCAACCTTTTTCAAGTTATTTTTAGAACTTTTCCTCAAATTGTATTTCTAAAAACAAAAAAAAAACGGGTTTTTTTTAGGCAAGGAAAAAAAAAAAAGGTCAGAATTTTAAAACAAATTGTTGTTACATGTTTATATTTTTTTTTCAAAATTTAATAAACCCATTAAATCCACTGTTTCAATTTTTAGTTTTAAAAAAGAACATTAAATCTCTTACCATAGCAGGGAAAATTTAAAAAATCCGCTCCCACTTTTTTAAACCAGAAGTGTCTTGGCTATGTTTTAAACAGCAAACAAGCATTCGCTTTTCTTCCTGGTTTAGTGTTGGGGATGTGGAGCATAAAGGGGGTGGGGTTAGTAGTTTTGACCCTCTAGGGGCCCCATTGACGCCGGGGTAACCACAAAGAACACTGATCCGCGCATTTTTTTGCATAAACGATCTCAATAAAAACTTTCAGAGAAGTTGATCCTTATTTTTGATAAATTGGAATAAAAACAAAATCTTGATAACAGTGTCAACAAGTGGCAATCCCAAAAGATGATGTGACATTCTTTAAAGAAAAACAATTTTTCACTCAAGACAACGGAAAAACAGGGGCAACTAGGGGCCCCTACAAAAACCCAGGCATGATTAATAAACATATGGTAGAGCAGCTGCGCAGCAGATGTCCTTTGTTTTATTAAAGTACCAATACCTGGTAATACACCATGGGGCCCACAAAGTAAGTTTTCAGCAATCATTTTCGAGATATCTGACAAATACCCCCAGGGTAAACATTTTCCCATAACAAATTTTTTTCCCCCCATTGAGGGAGAATGTGACAGCTTCCAAAAATCGCCGGAAACCTGTGTAGGCAAACGTCTATCAGCAAAGTTCCCCCTACACCACTATTTAATCTTTGACTTGTCTGTAGCATTATCTCAAAAAGTTGGTCCTTTTCTATTGTTCCAGTGATCATTAATCTATGAACACAATGAATCAAAATCTATGACACAGTCATCATATCAAGACACAAAGATCAGTATCTGTGACTCAATGACCAATATCTGTACACACAATGACCAGAATCTATGACACAATGCGCGTATCTATACACCATGCATCATATCCATGACTACAGTTGATCAGTAATCTATGACACAATGATCCGTAATCTATGGATGCAAACATCAGACTATACCACAGCGATACGGTACTATAAAACACACTAAAGAAGTATCTATAAGGCATAAATCTGTATAATGACACAAATTAATCAGTATCAGTGACTCAATGTTCAAATCTATGACACAGAGAACTGTATCTATGACACAACGATCCGTATTTATGGCAAATGTAACAGTATCTCTGACACAATGAATCAGTGTCTTTCTTTGACAAAATGATCAGTATCCATACGAAACAATATGCCAAAGGCATCTATGACACACTGATTAGTAACTATGACAACAACATCAGAATGTATACACAGCAATCAGTCTCACTGACTCAGTGATCAGTATCTATGATATAATCGTCAGTATCGTATGACACTACGATCAGCATCTATGACACAGTGATAAGTGTCTATGCCACAGTGGTAAGTTTTCTTATGACACAATGAATCAGCAATCTGTGACCCAAAGATCATTATCTATGAGCAATGACCAGTATCTATTGCACAGTGATCAAACTAATGATATAATGTTAATTGTCTGTGACGCAATGCTCAGTATCCTATATACATAGTGATAATATCTATGACACAATGATCCGTATTCTAGCAACAGACACAGTGAAAGATATCTATGACACAATGATCAGTATCTAATGACACAATGATCCAGTATCTGTAACAAAAAGGTTAGTATCGTATGACACAATTATTCAGTACTACGACACAGCGGTCAGTATCTATGACCACAATGAATCAGTATCAATGACAAAATCGCAGTATCTGTGAAGAAATTAATCAGTACCTATACACAATGATTAGCATCTATGACACAATGATCATTATCTATGATTACAGTGACCAATATCTATGACACAATGATCATATATACGACACCGAGTGAAGAGTATACTATGTCACAGTGATCAGGATGTATACACAAATGATACAGTGTCTGTGACAACAATAATGTTTCAGATAACTATGACCAGTGATCATATCTAGACACAACGATCAGTAAACACAACATTAACCCGCACTAGAATAAAAAGAGAGAACTACGACGACGCATTTCGGTGCCGGACTTGGACCAATTGACAAAGTCACACTATACAGAGGATGGAGAGCAGGACGGCTATATAATATGCAGAAGAAGTGGATGTAAGTAGTAGTAGTAATAGAGTGAAGAGAAGCTTAGGGAGCACAAAAATAGTGTTGGTTTGCGCGACACTACACAATGCTCTTTTTTCTGTCACGTCAGAGATCATAGCCATCCTATTGAAACTTAGTCCTTCTGCAAAACACTGACTTCCCTAACTTCCAACTCGAACCGTCGCCAGCATCTAAGTTGAATCCTCTCTAATACACCACTTTTCCTTGTATGAACCTTAGGCCCTGGTCTTCGCATCTCTGTAGATGCCTTCCTCTCCCACTACATTGTAAAATGCTCCAAACTTCAAACAGCACCCGTGGCGACTTAACCTGATTCCTCATTTTTTCTTTCATTTTCTTCCTTCTCTTCCCCTTTCCTCTTCCTTATTCAACTCTGGGTTGTCTTTCTCTCACCTGTCTCGTGTTTCAGTATCCTTCTTCATTTCTTTTATTTCACCACCTTTTCCCTTGCTCACGCACCTCTGTGCGCCCTTGCTCACGTCTCTGTGGGCATCTAGCTCTCTTGCAGTGACTCCCCTTCCTTTGGTTTTTGTTTGACTGGTCGTTCATCCTTATTTACTCCACTTCTTCACTACCAAAACTAATACACATACTACCTCTTCTTCTTCTACTACTACTAAACTAACTGAAGAAATTAAGACACACATGTGCAGACGGGTGCGCGTCCTGGTTTTCTACTGGTTGCTGGACGTCTATCGTCGACCATTCAGTGGCTGGACTTGGATTGGCGAAACGATCTACGATGGGGAGCGGGATACCACGTGTTGTGGCATGTGTCTAATTACATCTTGTCGGTATTATAAAAACAATACTTGTACTACTACTACACTACTACTAACACCAACCTCCACCTCTTCCTGCCTAATATATAGCCGTCCCTGCTCCACCCCTGTTAGACGACAGTGTTGAGACACAAGATGTAATATTTATCAGATGAGGAGTTCCATTTTAAAGTACATAGGCACAGTTCAGTGTAGACGAGATGAGGAGGCCAAGGCGAACCTTTTCGAAAGAGAACACAGCCACAACGCCAACACACCTACCTGAAGAATGATCTTTAAAGCATATGTTTTAACTGCTAAAGGCCCTGGATGGCTATGGAATAATGTTAAGGGAACGCGATGAACATGATGAGACTGAACAGTACAAATACAAGCAACATATTTGCTTCGCCATTGTGGCAAGAGATTTTCCTGATGGAGAAGCGAGAGCATTTCCAGCAGGATCATTGTCTGTCATTGTGCCGTCCTTACCTAGGACGATATGTTCGACATTCTTGACGCAGAAGACAGAGGGGGCTTCCAGTGCACTCAACATGCACTGGAAAAACTTCTTTGACCTCGACGTTTAAATTAGAATCTATGCCAATAACCAAATTGTCATGATCACAAAAGACCTGATCAGCGAGTTAGAAAGCTAATGTGCAGCTGTATTTAGGCACAACGGACCTACCTACGAAAAAACTTGCCCAAAATAGTGTTCAAAATGGTCTATCTATTGCTTCTAAAAAGACAAGAGTAGTCAAATCTCTTATTATATTTTGTCCATATCATTGGCGTGTATTTCAAAATAAACATTTATATTATTGGAGACTCGCTCGGTAGAGCGCTCTAATATTATTATACATCACTGTACCATTTAAACATGCACACTCTGATAGAATGCATCATTGTTATTGAATTTTAAAATATTCTATTGATGGCATCCCATGAATAAGAAAATTGAGCGCTGTTAACTTTACAGAGTACAGGCGGAAATTTGAACTTTTTATTAAAATAGAATATATAAAAAGTGAATTGCAAGGATTTCGGGAAATTTCTTAAAAATAGTCTTATTGAAGAAACTCTGAACTTTCAGTGTTGATGAAGCATTATTAAAATGTTAGCCACCGAAATCACTTTAATTTTATCTATAATCTTAATTGGTCCCAATATTAATAATCAAAAATGGGCGTTTCTTCCATGCACTAATGATACCAGAAAGCGTTCTACTACGGTTGGTTTGTGTATTGTTAAATGGAAATATATTTAAATGAATTCTAACCTTTTCTACAAGTAGTTTTTTAGAAACTTTTCTCAATATAGTATATACTAAAACAAAAAAAAATCGGTTCTTATTCTTAGGCAATGAGTAGCGAAAAAATAGTATAGGTCAGAAGCTTACTGAAAACAGAATTGTTATGATTACGAGTTTTATATTTGTTTTTTTCACAAATTTAAAAACCAATTAAATACAACTGAGAAGCAAGTGTTAGTTAGTATCAATAAATACATTAAATCCATCTTACCAAAGCCGGACAAATAAAGAACATCCTGCTCCCAACTTTAATTACCAGATAGGTACATTGATAGTCTAATGCTAAAAGACCGCCAGAATCAAGCATTCTGCATTTGGAGCTTCGCTGGAGTTTTATGTTGTTAGTGGCAGATGTGGCAGCATAGAAGAGGCTTGTGGGGTTCAGATAGCTTTTGACCCTGCTAGGGGCTCACATTAGAACGCCAGGATACCCAATCAAAGAACACTGACCGGCGCATGTTTTGTGCATAATGCGTATCTACAATTAAACACTTAACAGAGAAGTGTGAGTCTGCTTATATTATGATAAGATTGAGAATAATGCGAACAAGACATCTTGATGAACAGTGGTACAATGAACAATTGTTAGCAAATCCAAGAGAGAGTTAGTGTGACATTCTACAAAAGAGCACACTATTCCTGCAACATCAAGAACAACGAAAAGCATGGTGCATAACTATGGGCAGCTAGCAATACCCAGGCATTTAAATAATAACCGATGATGTAAAGTATGTCAGCTTGTCGTCAGCAGAGTACCTAGTTGTGATTATATAATGTACCAATACATGGAGTAAGTAGCAGCACCAGAGGAGGCCCACTAAGAAGTGTTGTCCAGCAATCAGTTTCTGAGATATGCTTGAACATAATCACCCCTAGGGTAAACTATTTACCCATAACAAATTTTTTATTCCCAGCCCCATTGATGATGAATGAGATCAGTTCTCAGACATCGCCTGCAGGACAGCGGTGTAGGCGAAAGCTGTCTATCAAAGTCAATAGTAACCCCCTACAGTCCAACTATTGTACACTCTTTGGAACATTAGTCTTTAGCATTATCTCAAGCAAGTTGGTCCATCGAACTGGAAAAAAAACAGCTTATGGAGAGAATGGGCTACAAAAGACAAATGATTAAATACGTGTCTGTCAGGGGTACTTAGCTTGATAAACAGCTTTTCGCTTACATACGACATCCCTGCATGCAAGTCTCTGAGAAGCTGATGCTTTGACCACCCTTAGCCTGTTTGTGGGGCTTGAATGGCCAGTTGTTATATCAACCAGGTAAAATTGGTACATTAATAACTATGACAACAAGGACATCTGCTGTTGCTGCGCCGACCTATCCCCATCATGTTTCAATATAACGTACCTGGGTGATTTGTAGCTGAACGCCGTATTTGCACACCACGTGATTATCCGTTGTCTTAGTGAAAAGAAAAGCTGTTCTTAGAAGATGCGTCCATCAACAACACTCTAGTATGGATCGCAACACTTGTATTTAACAACGTTCCTCACGAATCTGTCATATTCAACAATCTTATGCACTAAAGAAGCAGATCACTTCTCTTCTCTGTAAGTTTTTATATCGAGAATTTTTATGAGCACCAAAAATGCGTGAACAGTGTCATTGTTGGTTATCACAGCATCAATGTGAGCCCCCAGCAGATTCAAATGCTACTAACCCACTGCCTTCTATGCCACCACATGCCCCGACCAGTAAAAGGAAAGCTTACCGTAGTAAAGAGACAATTTCGGCCTTGCCTTGCCAAACTCCTCCCACCAGGAGCAAAGCAGGATGCTTTGATTCCACTTGCTGCCTAACATAGGCAACAATAGTACACAATCTTAAACCAGTAATAAAGTGGGAGCAGATTTTCTTTAACCTGGCCTGCTAAGGTAAAGATTGTAATGTATCTTAATTAAACAACACACTGCAACAGTGGTACCTCCTTGCAAAGAGCCCACATGACCATGTCTAACATGTACACACGGTTAACATCACCTGTTAATCTACTTGATGTGGTCAGTAAAACAAGATGCTTGCCCTGTTCTGAGAGTGCTGGGCCCCCTCAGGGCAGAAAAGGCAGAAAAGGTGACTGAAGGGGGCTGGTAACCCCCGCTCCAGGAGAAAATTTCTCCCACAGCGTTGGGCACCACTGATAGGAAATGTCCAGCCCAGTCGCAACTGCGGTGTACAGTGTGTGCAAAGGCTCATCAGAACTAACAGTGCAAAGAAATTGATTTAAAAACTGTCCCAAAAGACCAAAAAGCATTAATATAGTGTCAATTGTCAGACCTTGTGAAGTTCATGGTAATCATGGGTGACTGCAGCATGAGGGCCACCTGCACCACAACATAGCAGCCGTAGGGCTCTCCCTCTATATCCCTACTTCCTCCCCTCCCAGGATGTATAAATCCAACGGGTTTAGCGCTTTTCCCTTTTCATTAATAATAAAATCTAATCCCCCCTCCCAGATGGGGCCCGAGCCTACCAGATACAATTGAGTCATAATAACGGTCCATGCCTACTTCACATAATGTGGTTGTGATTCCAGAAGACCGGGAGCACCTCACAATACTTCTATCATTTCTACAACCCACACTAGTGAGATACTGTTTGTGTGGACACACACCACTCGCCTAGCAGAGTCATCAATCAGTCACCATCAAACTCAACTGACCTAAAGTTTTTACATCACCAAATGAAGCAGGTTTATCCTTACAGTGGTACAAAACATGAAGTCGCGCATTTCTGCTCAAACTGGATAGTAACTCTTGTTGGCTGGAAACGAAAAGTTTAGAGGAGCATGAGAAAAAGCAACATAGTATGCAAATGTGTACATTTAATAAGCATGTTGTTCAGCCATTTATGTAAAATGACGAAGCGTAGTGGAGGTGGCGTCGATCAGATGCGTGGAAGATGACAAAAATTACAATGAAGTTGCAGCAGTTGGATGCATAGTAATATAAGTTACGACAGGAATGTATGGGCGGCGCTAATAATGATAGTGTGGCCAAGAATGTGAAAAGGTGAATGATGACGATGATAACAGGTATAATGATGATGAGCGTAATGAAGACGAGGGTATGGGGATGTGATTGGTGTGCGCCGCTTGCCTTGCATTAACAAACCAAGAGTGCCGTTCTCAGTAAACAAAGACTCCATGCGTCCTCGAAATGGAAGGCAATGATGCACTTAAGAGATTCCTTTAACTTTATGCCTCGCTGCTGATAAGTTTTAAAATAATTTGAAGCAACCAATTATCAGCTCATTTCGCATCTACCTTATTACTGTGAGGAGACTGAGATTATCAAGAACACAACAATATTGGAAAACTCACAATTTAATAATTGATAGAAGGTAAGAAACGTTGTCACTCTTAAACAGTGTTGATGAGAGAAGATTGTAGGGTGTCCTTTCTCTGCTGTCTTGGCTTCAAACGTACTTTGACCACAGGAGTTTTCCATTACTAAAATACATATAGTCATCAGATAAATTTTTTTAAGATAACCTTAGAGAGGAAAATCAAACAGGAAAGCTTACTTCACCACGTTCCCCCTCATTAAGCATACCGACTAAGCTAGCACAGAGATGTTTCGGAGTGGTCAAATGTTGGCATCAATAAAGAATTATAAATTTAGAATAACTGCACTGCAGCTTACAGAAACGTCAGTGATTTCTAATACAAAAACTCATACCTACAACGATGATCCTAAACCTATATTAATGAAACGTCCAGCTCGTGCAGACTAAGACCTAGCCTACAAGAAAAAAATCGTACCCGTAGAAATGTTGAACTCTTTCAAATAGCCTTTTACGACAGGAAACATTTGTTAATGCCTCAATACCCACACCCCTAGACTGTTAAGTTTATCCAAGCATGGCAAGTGAATGAATAAATTCCATAACCGTCTTTCCAACCTGTACCCTGACAGTCTTCAACACAACCTTGACGTTAAATCATTAACCTCAGATTATAGCCAGCTGATATGTAAGTGCATGAAGTGAACGTGCCGGGAATGGATGTAGGAGGAAAAGCTACTCCACACTTGGGTTAAAGCTACCAGTCTGATAGAAACTCTTCTGTGTTTGTTCGCAGGACGCACAGAACTAACAAAGTCAAGACTTGAACTAGACACCCTAGAGGAGGTGCTCCTCTGTACCTACCTTCTACAAACATTTCAAATAAATGTCTATACTAAATACTATTCTAGCCACTCAGATATTAAATGATTGATTTTTGATTGATGATATAATGATTCACACAAACCGAATTCTCCAACACACGTGCAAAACTTTAACTTGATAATGCTTGATCATCTTCAAGCTTACAGAAATGTATCAATACTTTTTTGTGGGATAATTTTCCGAGAGAACAAGATAAATACGTATTCAGGCTTGGCCTCGAAGCTTATGCTTCTTAGTGTATGGTCTGGAAATTATTTTTAGAGGTTAATTCTAACGCAATTTAAAAAATTTTATTAGAGATTATTACTTAATTATAGTTCTGATAAACTTGGTAAAGATACGCTCTTCAGATGACGTTAAATCTTTAACGCAAAATTTAACTGCATTGAACCGTTAGAGCCACCTTCTGACACTATTCCTTTAGCGTGAGTTAACATAATCAGGAGCTGGATAATGCATGACACGTATACCTTACTTTAGAGTCTAGAATAACTTTCTCTAGAAAATCATTTAACAATTATCTAACTGTAATGCAATATATGAGGAATGTACATTTTTAAAAACATTTTTCAAAATCTTTGTATAAAATTTAATTTGATTTCACAATTTTAGTTTTTTAAATGATTTAACAGGTGAAATCACATACACAAAAATTATTTAAGTTATATTAATAGTGAAGAAAAAATTTAATTACATAAGTTTGGCAATAAACTAATGTGTTTTAATAATTTATTGCCTCAACAACTAGGCGCTTACTTGAACCACGTACAAATGCATTACATTCTTCTCTCTTTTTGCCATTATTTAAATCTCTTAGATTTGAATATCTTCACATTGAACGTGTTCAACGCTTAAACATATATACATATGGAATAGAATGCAGACACATCTCTCCTACACCATGAAAACTTCAATATTCCCCACACAAAGACTAACAAAGTATCCAACTCCTCTCTATATCATTACTTCCTCCGTGCTCACGCTACCTTTCTCACTCTCTCTTGTTAACACACACAAGACCAACATCTGATGTCAAACAGCGTATAAGAAATGCTCATTGTAAAATAAATACCATCACCTTGTCAGAACGACAAAATTTAAGTATATTCAGTGAAGTATTGAATGTGACTAACAATCCTAGTCTATGACACAGGTAAGGGTTCGGTTTAGGTAAGGTCGATCAGGAAACAGGACAAAATGTTCCTGACAACGCGGGTCTTAGAGTCAGATGATGACCCGCCATTGGAGCTTTGACATCTGACACGAGGCCTTCCGCTGGCTTACTCTAAGACACAAATAATTATAAACATGCACATCCTTTTGCCACTAAAATTACTGATGATAAATAACAACATAAATCTGTGTCCAAAGTGATTCATATCTACGATTCTATGTATCAGTCTTTAAGTCAAAGATGATCCAGTAACTATGACACGGAATGATCAGTATCTATGACACAATGATCATTTCAATGACACAGGTTAGATCAGTAATCTATATCACAATGTTCAGTAATTCCTATGACACAGTCATTAGTATCATATGATACAGTGAGTCAGTATCTACTACACAATGACATATCTATGTAATACAGTGACACAGAGTATCTATGCCACACAAGACAAGTATCTAAAACACAGTGAAGAGGTATCTATGAACACAATGAACAGTATCAATACACAAATGATCATACCTGTGACACAATGGTCAGTATCAATGACCACAATGATCAGTATCACATGGACACAGTGGTCAGTATCTATGAAACACAAAGATCAGTATCATATGGCACAATGATCAGTAATCTTGACAAAATTGATCAGATATCTATGAAAACACTTGTGATTAGCATCTATGAACACCATGATCAGTATCATAATAAAGTGATTAAGTACCTTGTGACACAACTAAATCATATCATATGATACAGTACCAGTATCTATGCGACAAAAACGAACAGTATCTATAACACAGTGACACCATGATCAGTATCTATGAACCACAAGTATCAGTATCTATGACACAACGACAATGTCTATGAGACAACAGTGAATCGGTACTATGAACAACAATATTACGGAATCTATGACACAGGTGATAAGTAATCTATGACACAATGATTAGATAAGTGGAAACAAT
Organism: Cherax quadricarinatus; assembly: GCF_026875155.1. NCBI lineage: Eukaryota > Metazoa > Arthropoda > Malacostraca > Decapoda > Parastacidae > Cherax > Cherax quadricarinatus. The sequence goes on from NC_069399.1 coordinate 2,471,577, forward strand.
GATTAGAATCTAAGACCAATGATCGGTAATCCATGACACAGTGAAGAGTATCTATGATACAATGATCAGTATGTAATGAGACACAAAATAATTTTCTGTGTACAGCAATGATCAGAATCTATGACAACAGTGTCAGTATCTATGACACAATGATCAGTATCTATGACACAATGATCAGTGTCTATTACAAAGTGATAAGTATCTATGAAGCATTGAGTAGCATCATATGACACAATGATCAGTATCTATGATACACATTGATCAGTACACGCATGACACATGATCAGAAACATGAAAGCAGTGAACAGTCATCTATGCCACAACGATCATTATCTATACCACAGTCGAAGAGTATCTATGACCACAATGAACAGTAAAATACACCACAATGATCAGTATCTTTGATCACAATGGTCAGTATCTATGAGCAGTTGATCATTAACTATGCCACAACGATCAGTATCTATGACATAGTGCTCAGATATCTATGACACAATGATTCAGGTATCTATAACAAAATGAATCAGTAACTACGACACAATGATAAGAATCTATGACACGCTGATTAATAACAATGACACAATGAACAGAATGTGAATTATCACAAGAGCAATCAGAATCTATTACACAAAGTGATCAGTATCTTAGACTACATCTTCAATATTTATGATACAAACGATCACTATTCTATGACACAGTGACAGTTTTCTATGAACACAATGAACAGGCATCACATGATAACAAAGAACAGTATATCTGACAGACAGTGTTTCAGTATATGTGAAACAATGATTAGAATTAATGACACAATGATCAATGTTATGCACACAATGCATCAGAAATTCAATGACACAGTGAACAGTACCTATGTGACAACAGAACAACTAAAATGAACACAATTTCAGTATACCATGTATGATCCAATTGATCAGTAACTATAATGGCAATGAACAGACATCCGATGACACAGAGATCAGTCTCATTCCATATAATGTCAGTATCATATGAAACAATGAACAGTATCTATGACACAACGATCAAATGTTCTGAGACACAGTGATCAGTATTAATCATGACCCAATGTTAGCATCCATGATACATATGAACAGTACATCACAATGATACAGTGATCAGTATCTATGACACAATAATCAGATAATACAAAACACACAGTGAAGAAGTAATCTCTGACACCAATGTTCAGCATCAATGACACAATTATCAGTATCACAGTAACATAAGAGTATCAGTATAAAATGCAACAATGTTTTCAGTATCTACGAACAGCAGGCGGGTCAGTATCTATGACACACCGATCAGTATCTATGACAAATATGATCAGTATCTGTGACAAAATTATCAGTATCTATGACACATTGCGATTAGCATCTCTATGACAACAATGATCAGTATCTATGATCTATCGAGCAGTATCCTGCAAGGACACAACGATCAGCATCTATAACACACGTGAAGATATCAAAAGAGACCAACAGTGATCAGTATGTATGACACAATGGTCATAATCAGTGAGCACAGAGTGGCGTCAGTATCAAGGACACCACTGAATACATGTATCTATGACCAAACGATCAGTAATTCATGACACAGTGATCAATATATATGACACAGAATCAGTCTCTATGAACACAATGCTTCAGTATGCAATGACCAGTGATCAGTACGTATGACACAGTGATCAATAACTATGACACAAATGATCAGCATTTAGACCCATTGATCAGATAACTATGACGCAATGATCAGAATCTATGACAGTGTCAGAATCTGAAGATATCATGTTTTATCAAAATCTGATGAACAATAAATCATTATCTATGAAAAAAATGATCAATGTTTATGACACCGTGATCAGTAACTATGAACACAATTTTCGGTATCTATGACAGAGTGACCAGTCATTTTGACAACAATGATATATAGTAACTAGAAACATGATCAGTATCTATGAAACAGGACTAGTACCTACGACACAATATGTTCAGAATAAGTGAAACAATGGAATAGCATCAATGACACAATGACACAGTAACTATTACAAAGGGATCATATCAATGACACAATGAACGAGTATCTGACAACAAGTGAAGAGTATCTATGACACAATGATCAGTATCTAAGACACAATGAAATCATAATCTGAAAAGCAATAGTCATATCGATCAGACACAATGACATCCGTATCTATACACAAGTGTCCAGTAACTATGACACAATGGTCAGTAATCTAAGACACAATGATCATTATCGAAGACATCATGAACAGTATCTATGACACATGATAGCACTCTATGAGCACAATGATCAGGTACCTGTGACACATATGAGTCATATCGTGACACACAATGTCAGTATCTATGACACAGGTAAGAGTATCTATGACACAATGATCAGTATGGTAAGGATGTAGAGGCAGTTGTGGGTACAGTGGAGGTGTGGTTGGGGGGTAGGGGTGGAGGGAAGGAGGTCAGCAGAGGGTGTAGAGAGTCAGGTTGAGTGAGAGGGGTGAGAGGTTGAAGGAGGAGTAAAGAGTAGAGTTGTGAGTGAGGGCAGTGTGTGAGTAAGAGGAGGGGAGGAGCAGGGATAACATGAGAGCGGTGGAGGGGGGTTGGGAGGGTAGAGTGAGGGTGACAGCGAAGGGAGTGGTGGATAATAGGGAGTCAGGAAGATGGGGTCAGTGGGGAGCGGTGGTGCCGGTTGACTAAATTTGTGGAATCTACTCCACAGTGGGTGTTGATGGGCTATATCCGTGATGTTAGGGTCTTGTGTGGCTACCTGACACAGCTATGAGGGAATGCCGTGTGCTAGGGCAGGTATTGTCGTCCCCTGACTGGCCGTCGTGGACATGTTCCCCCCCCATCAAGTCAACAGAGCACCCACAGCACCTGCCTCTCATCCCCCTAGGACAGAAACACATACCCACTGACTCCGAAACACAGCACCCCATGCCACACGATACATAAGAGAAAACTATCCAGACACACTGAAGGCATATCAACAGCTCACTATGCTCACCATGATCAGTCACTAAGCTACAGTGCACAGACTACACCCTGACGCAATGAATCAGTATCAGTTATTACCGAGAACATAATCATATACACAACGAACACTATCACATAACACAGTGACGAGAATCAAAGACACAAGATGATCAGTAAAACGAACACAAAGAACATATCTGAGACAACCGTGGTCATAGACTATGAGTGTACAGTGTATCAGAATCCTATGACACACACGAACATATACTCACAGACCAGTGACAGTTATCTATGATACAATGACTCATATCTATAACAAAAAAGATCAGTATCAGACGAACACAAAGGATTAAGTATCTATGACACGCTTATTAGAGTAAACATGACACAATGATCAATGTATAAACAGCAGTCAATCAGTATCATATGACACCAGGTCACGTATATATGTAAAATCCTTCATTCTATTTATGTACAATGAATCTGATCTAAGGCACCACGATCAGCATCTAAGACACAGAGATCAGTATCATATGACAATGAAATCAGTTTCTCAGACAACAATGATCATATCTATGATACAATGATCAGATATCGTCTGACATGTATCAGTATATAAATTAGAAACAATGACAGTATTATTATGACACAATGATCAATATTTATACCTCAAAGATCAGATGTCTATGACACAGTGATCATACCTCATGACACAACTGCGATCAATATCCTATGACACAATGATCAGCATCTATGACCCATTGATCAGTATCTATAATCAAATGACCAGAATACTATGACACAGTGATCATATCTTTCATATAATTTCAGTATAATAATGATACAAATATCAGTATCTAATGACACAACGATAAATGTCTATGACAACAGAGATCAGTAACTATGACTCAATATCGGAAATCTATGACAGAGTGACCAGTAAATTTTTGACGCAGTGTTTTAGTATATATGATTACTATGATCAGTATCTATGACACAGTGATTAGTAACCTATGTCACAATTGTTCCAATAATGAGAAACAATGATAGTATCTTCTCGACGACAATGAACAGTATCTATGACACAGTGATTAGTAACTATGACACAAAGATCATATCTATAAAGACACAATGATCATGTCTGTAACACAATAGTCAGTATAATGACAAATGATTCAGTATTATGACACACTAGGTCAGGTATCTAATAAACAATGATTCATAAATCTCTCTCATGTCCAAAATGAACAGTATCTATGACCATAAGATCACAGCATCTATGCGACACAACGATCAATGTACTATGACACAGAGATTCAGTAACTATGACACCATTTTACGGAATCTAAGACACAGTGATCACGCATCTATGACACAATGTTCTGATAATTGAGAAACAATGATTAAATCATAATGACACCAATATCGTTATCCATGACACAGTGAAGAGTAACTATGACACAATGAGATCAATATGTATGACACAAAGACTAAGTGTACTGTTTGACACAATGATCATATCTATGGCACAGTGGTTCAGTTCTATGACACAATGAACATAAATCTGACACAGTGTTCAGTCATATAGTGAGAAACAAAGATCAGGTATTATGACACAATGATCAATATTTTTGACACAATGATCATTTTTTTATCTATGACACAGTGATCAGTACTATGACACGGAGATTACATAACTGTGACACACAATGTTCAGCATCTATGACCCATTGAACAGTAAACTATGCACATGCAATTGAACCAGTATCTATAACACAGTGATCAATATCATTTCATATAAGAGTCATACTAAGATAAAACAAATGGATCAGTATCTTATATTACACAACGTCAGTGACTATGCCATTGTGATCAGAATTCATGACACAATGTTAAATAATCCTATGACCACAATGATCAGTATCATATATCACAGAGAAAGAGAATCTATGACACCAAATTTCAGTATCTATGACACAATAATCAGTAACTGCAACATAAGGGTCATAACTATGACACACATCGATCATATCGCGAGACTACACAGCGGTCAGTATCTATGACACAATTAATCAGTATCTAAGGACAAAACGATCATGTCTTTGACAAAATGATCGGTAGGCATGACACATTGATTAGCGTCTATGACCACAATGATCAAAAAAAAGTAAAAATCTGTGATACGCGTGAGCAGTAGAATGACACAATTATCCAGTATCTGTGACACAGTGTCAGTAATCTAGGACACAGTGATCAATATCCTATTGACACAACGACCAGTATCTATGTACACGTGACAATATTTGTGACACAATATCAGTAAATCATGACACAATGCTCAGTACAATGACTCAGTGATCAGTACCACTAGTGACACAGTGAACTCAATATCTATTACACAATTATCAGCATTTATGACACGATTTAGATCAGCCACTAAGACGCAATACCCAGTATCTATAACACAGTAGAACAGAATCTATGATATCAAGATCAGTAATCTAATGAGATACAATCACCAGTATCTAATGATACATAGTTATCAGTTAATCTATGACACAATAAACGATCAATGTTTAAGACACAGTGAATCATAAACTAAGAAACAATTTTCGGTGATCTCTGACAGAGTGACCATATTTTTGACACAATGTTAGAATCTATATTCTATGATCAGTATCTATGGACACCAGTGCATTAGTACCTATGGCGAACAGATGTTCAGAATTAGAGAACCAATCGAAAATGAGTAACTATGACACAATGAAAAGCTCTATGACACAGTGATCAGATACGTAGGACAAATGAAACCGTATCTAATTACACAAATGATCAAGTATCTGGTAACACAATTGTCAGTGTCTCTATGACACAATGGTCAGTAAGTAAGACACAATTGTCAGTATCTAAGACACAATTAATGATTATCTATGACAAACGATCAGTATTCTATGAAACAATGATTAAGCATCTATGACACAGTGAACAGTATCTATGACACATTGATCAGTAACAGTTAACACAATGGTCAGTATCTATGATCTCACAGTATCAGTCTATTATGATAACAAATCTTCAAACTAACTAACAAACAATGATCAGTATCTATGACACAACGCTCAGTATCTAATGATACACAATGACACAGTATCACAACACCTTGATATAGTATATGTGAAAACAATGATCCAGTAGCTTTTGACCAATTATTCAATATTTATGGCCAGCAGTTTCATCAAGTATACACTATTACTCAGTAATCATTACAATTACACGGTGGATCAATATCAATAACACAATGACCAGTATCTATGACACAGGATCATATCTATGACACAATCTGACTCAGTATCTAAGCGACAACGATACGATGTCTTTGGCACAGTGATCAGTACAACTATTACACAATTAACGTATCAATGAGACAGTGATCAACAATCCATGACACGATACAGAATTCTATGAAACAATGATCAGTATCTATGACACAGTTGCTCGGTATCTGGGGCACAAAGATCAGTGTCATAATGACACAGTGACAGAAAACTATGACACAATGACAGCACAATCTATGAACTCAATGTATCATATCTATTGTTCCAGTGATCATTAATCTATGAACACAATGAATCAAAATCTATGACACAGTCATCATATCAAGACACAAAGATCAGTATCTGTGACTCAATGACCAATATCTGTACACACAATGACCAGAATCTATGACACAATGCGCGTATCTATACACCATGCATCATATCCATGACTACAGTTGATCAGTAATCTATGACACAATGATCCGTAATCTATGGATGCAAACATCAGACTATACCACAGCGATACGGTACTATAAAACACACTAAAGAAGTATCTATAAGGCATAAATCTGTATAATGACACAAATTAATCAGTATCAGTGACTCAATGTTCAAATCTATGACACAGAGAACTGTATCTATGACACAACGATCCGTATTTATGGCAAATGTAACAGTATCTCTGACACAATGAATCAGTGTCTTTCTTTGACAAAATGATCAGTATCCATACGAAACAATATGCCAAAGGCATCTATGACACACTGATTAGTAACTATGACAACAACATCAGAATGTATACACAGCAATCAGTCTCACTGACTCAGTGATCAGTATCTATGATATAATCGTCAGTATCGTATGACACTACGATCAGCATCTATGACACAGTGATAAGTGTCTATGCCACAGTGGTAAGTTTTCTTATGACACAATGAATCAGCAATCTGTGACCCAAAGATCATTATCTATGAGCAATGACCAGTATCTATTGCACAGTGATCAAACTAATGATATAATGTTAATTGTCTGTGACGCAATGCTCAGTATCCTATATACATAGTGATAATATCTATGACACAATGATCCGTATTCTAGCAACAGACACAGTGAAAGATATCTATGACACAATGATCAGTATCTAATGACACAATGATCCAGTATCTGTAACAAAAAGGTTAGTATCGTATGACACAATTATTCAGTACTACGACACAGCGGTCAGTATCTATGACCACAATGAATCAGTATCAATGACAAAATCGCAGTATCTGTGAAGAAATTAATCAGTACCTATACACAATGATTAGCATCTATGACACAATGATCATTATCTATGATTACAGTGACCAATATCTATGACACAATGATCATATATACGACACCGAGTGAAGAGTATACTATGTCACAGTGATCAGGATGTATACACAAATGATACAGTGTCTGTGACAACAATAATGTTTCAGATAACTATGACCAGTGATCATATCTAGACACAACGATCAGTAAACACAACATTAACCCGCACTAGAATAAAAAGAGAGAACTACGACGACGCATTTCGGTGCCGGACTTGGACCAATTGACAAAGTCACACTATACAGAGGATGGAGAGCAGGACGGCTATATAATATGCAGAAGAAGTGGATGTAAGTAGTAGTAGTAATAGAGTGAAGAGAAGCTTAGGGAGCACAAAAATAGTGTTGGTTTGCGCGACACTACACAATGCTCTTTTTTCTGTCACGTCAGAGATCATAGCCATCCTATTGAAACTTAGTCCTTCTGCAAAACACTGACTTCCCTAACTTCCAACTCGAACCGTCGCCAGCATCTAAGTTGAATCCTCTCTAATACACCACTTTTCCTTGTATGAACCTTAGGCCCTGGTCTTCGCATCTCTGTAGATGCCTTCCTCTCCCACTACATTGTAAAATGCTCCAAACTTCAAAACACCCGTGACTTAACCTGATTCCTCATTTTTTCTTTCTTTTCTTCTTCCCTCTTCCCCTTTCCTCTTCCTTTTCAACTCTGGGTTGTCTTTCTCTCCCTGTCTCGTGTTTCTGTTCCTTCTTCATTTTTTTATTTCACCACTTTTCCCTTTCACGCACCTCTGTGCGCTTGCTCTCTCTCTGTGGGCATCTAGCTCTCTTGCAGTGCTCCCCTTCCTTTGTTTTTGTTTTTGACTGGCTCGTCATCCTTATTTCCCACTTTTTACCACTACCATTACTACTACCTCTTCTTCTTCTACTACTACTAAACAAACTGATGAAATTAAGACAAAATGTGGCGGCGTCTGGTTGTCTTTGTTGTGGACGTTTTCGCCATTCAGTGGCTGGCTGGATGGCGAAACGTCTACGATGGGGATACCCGGGTGTTGTGCATGTGTCTTAATTTCATCTTGTCGGTATTATATACAATTCTTGTACTACTACTACTACTACTACTACTACCACCTCCACCTCTTCCTGCCTATATATAGCCGTCCTGCTCCACCTCTGTTAGTCGACAGTGTTGAGACAATCGTATTACGACAATCCATTGACACACACTCAGTTCACGGAGTTCACTACCTTATCACAAGATAGGCACATGGCTTCTGCCGAAAAGAAGAGGTCACGATGCTCCATGAACACGACGGAGGACTCAGATTTGGAAATGTGGGGCGAAATTCTAGCGAAGAAGTTGCGAGAGGAAGAGGAAGATCCTGCTCACATTGTAGCAGATCTGACAGTCCCAACCATGGAGCCAGCGACAATAGAAACAGGTGCGGAAATAAACACCCCACCCCCCGAAAACCAAGAGGGATGGAACACTGTGGACAACAAGAAGAAGCGCCATCCGTCCAAGGAGCAGGCAAACCAGCTCAACCGACCTGGCAAATTCAAGGTGAAGTCTTACGGGGACCACAGAACCCACTATGGGGTTGTTTCATACCTGGAATCACGACACAATCTGAAGTTCAAGATATGGTTCAACTTGAGGGGAGAACCAATATTGACTCCTCTCAACAAGGAAATGTATACCACCTTGAAGAGAGTCATGGAGACAGATCGCTCATTCACCCTGGAGGAACTGGACTCTCGGCAGAAGATCACCAAGGGTGTAGTGATGCGATACCCGCTGATGATGCCCATCGAGGCAGTATCAGCTCACCCCAGTGTGGTGTCAGCTCAACGTCTCAAGGCAAAGACGGCAGGCAATGCACCAACCCGACACGTCCTCATTCAGCATGTAAGACAACTGCCATCCCAGCTGGACCTCGGTTCTTGGGGCAGGTACGATGTCAGGACCTTCACAGCAGAACCAGTTCGCTGTTTCAAGTGTCAGCGTTATGGACACCTGGGTGCACTCTGTCCAAACAGAGTAATCTGCGGTGTCTGCAGCCAGCACCACCCTACCGAGGAATGCATCACCAAGCTGAAAAAATGCATCGCCACCCACTCCACAATGCCCGAACTGCAGGCAGAAACACCATGCCTGGAATCCTCGATGCCCCGAGAGGCTCGCCAGAATTCAAGAAGTGTGGTAGACGCCAAAAACTCGGCAACAGGCTACGACGGATCATCACTCTCAGCGAACGATGGGTGCAGAGAACCCTGCCATACCGCAGATCTCTCAGCAGCTAACCCAAGTCAATGCCCAGGAATTCCCAACCCTAGAAGCCTCAACCAGGCGTCAGGGTCAAGAACCTCCTGCACCCCTACCTCAACGAAGAAACAGAAACAAGAGGAACAGGAGGCGTCAACAGGGTGCATCTGGTCAACACAATCAGCAGGCGGCACTAAACGAGCCCCCACCGGCCATAGCACGACAACGCAGGCACTCCTTACCCGGCACAGGCACTTTGCAGACTCAACTGGCACCTCACCAGGAGATCCCGGCTACCCAACCTGGTATACAGCAACAGACCACGGTGCATACAATAAAGAAATCCAACCCTCAGCAGTCCCTACAGACCACAACAACCCAGATAATATCCATTCTTTCGAACCCAGCTCCAAAGCAGGCCCTCACCAGGGAGGATCTCGTAGCACTCATCAAGGTGTTCACAGATCTTATTTGCAACACAATCAACTCCACGGAACAACAGAGCGCATTCCGGCAGATGGTCAGTACCCTCCTGAGAGTGTGCTTTCTGACCGAGGAGGAGACAGTGGATGCCATGAATTTGCAGGTTCTCAGAGCGGGCAGGACTCAGTCTCCAGCTCAGGAAACAACATCGATGGAATAACCTCGGTACCAAATCACACCCTCAAGGTCCTACAGTGGAACATTCAGGGCCTGAGGGGCAAACAGCACCTCCTGCTGGAGGCAGTAATTCGGGATCGGGTTGATATCGTCTTGCTACAAGAAACTCTGACTGTCCCGACTATGTGCCCAAGACTACCCGGGTTTGCTGGGTATTTTCGGCACACGGACCCGGGCGTTCACTGCAGAGGCACAGCTGTATTGTATCCAATACAATACCTCACGAGGTTATAGCCAACCCTGTGACTGTGGGAGGATGTCGAGGTACAGGCCATCCTTGTGCACATACCTGGGGCGCCCATTACCATCTATAACATCTACAAGAACCCAAGACACACCCTTGACATTGCAGAGCTCCTCGCACTAGCACGCACTGAGTGTATTATTGTGGGTGGAGATTTCAACGCACATCACCCAATGCTGCACTCTCACTCAGCAACCAATGCTGCTGGCAGACACATAGCAATGCTCCTACACGATATTCCAGAGGTAAAGTTGCTAAACAATGGAGACCCCACACACCTGTTGGGTGGCTGCCTCGACCTTACCTTCGGGTCAAGACAACTCGCAGCAGGAGCCACATGGGAAACTCATCCTCACCTTGTCAGTGACCACTTTGCAGTGATCACCACCTTCAACATCAACAGGCCTCCCACAGTTGTGCTGCCTCCTAGATGGGACGTAAAGAGGGCCAACTGGAAGGTGTTCCAGGATTGTCTTCATGACTGGTGGTCCACATACTCTCTATCTGAAGACTGTGATACAGCTGAACAGGAGCTAATCACTGTTCTCATCCAGGCAGCAGAGCGCGCAATTCCAAAGAAGTCCGCAGGACGCACTCACAAAAGAGACTGGTGGTTCTACAACGACGAGGTGCGGGAGCAGAACCACCGCATCAACTCTTTTAGGAAGCTATACAGGCGTAACCCTACGGCAGAGAACAGGAATACTCTGAGAGCCATTGTGCAGCATGCCCGCAGAGTCTCTCTCAGAGTAAAAACTGAGAAATGGCTGGAGTGGTGCTCAACATTCGGGCATCACACCACCTTATCTGAGATATGGGGCAAACTCAACATAGCAAATGGCAAGAGCAAGCCGAGGCCACCAGCACACCCGAACCCATCCCAGGAAGCTGAGAAACTAGTGGAGCTTTTCACTTCCAGGGGAGCATCCACTCAGCTCCCACAGGGCATCCGGAATATACAGACGGATCTTCTGCCACAGCGCCAGCTAACGATACAAGCTGCATGTGAGTCGGAAGATGTGACTGATGAAGACCTCACGGACTTGGAACTCCGACGTGCCATTAAGAACACAGGTGACACTGCCCCGGGCATCGATGGTGTTACATACTCCATGATTGCACGGGCTGGGCAGAGTGGATGGGAGGCCATACTAGACGTCATTAACAAGTCGTGGAGGGCCAGGACACTCCCAGCAGCTTGGAAGAAAGCTACAATCGTACCAATTCCAAAGCCGAAGGACCCAGGCAGTATGAGACCCATATCGCTGACCAGCTGCTTAGCTAAGACTGCTGAGAGGATGGTGTTAAACAGCCTCCTATGGAAACTTGGACCCTCTCATCATCACATATTTGGCTTCACCAAAGGAGTGGGTACAAGCAGAGTGCATAACCACTCTACTAAGCCAGATGCTGACAGTAACAAAAAACCTAATATTGTCGTCTACCTCGACCTTGAAAAGGCATTTGAGCTAGCCAGCCCCACAGCAGTTCTGGCAATACTAGCTCGGAAGGGAATCAAAGGACGCCTCCTGGCCTGGATAGAGTCCTACGTTAGGGGCAGGCAGGCCTGTGTCAGCTTTCAGGGACACTACTCTTCTTTAAATCCCTGGAAAACGGTACGCCACAAGGAGGTGTGCTCAATCCTACCCTGTTTAACATCCTTATGCAGGAACTTGTGAGCCTTCCCTTTCATAGTGGTACACAGCTTCTCAGCTATGCTGATGATCTTGCAACTCGTATGTGAATGGGAAAGGCAATTTAGAACGACAGGCTCAGAGAGCTTTGGACATAATTACGCAGTCTTGCAAGGAACTAGGCCTCAAGATCTCGGCGGAGAAATCTCTTGCAATGATGTTCAAGGGACCAGATCCTGTGAATAGATTACGTATTCAGGATATAGAACTTGAGTGGACAGGCTCCTACCTGTACTTGGGAATCTACATTGATAAAAAGCTGACCTTTCAGAAACAGGCCGAGTATGTCAGGTCACGTGCTCTACTCAGACTCAACGCCATGAGAGCCATGACGAGGCACCGTGCAGGGGCAAGCAAAGATGTACTTCGCTTGTACTATATACAAGCTATACGCTCGCTCATTGACTACGGTGCACCGGCGTTAGCTCATCTCTTCCCGCAGAGCAGGCAAAGAATGGAGGTCGTACAAAATCAGGCGATAAGAACTATGCTTGGGGCCCCCATCTGGACCAACACAGTATGTCTCAGATCTGAGGCCCGGCTTCCTTCCTTGGCTGACAGAGTGAGATACATAAACGCCTGCAAAGTGGCCACGATTCTGCACAGGCAGCAAGGTACCCCACTAAGGAGACGGATATTGACAACCATGGCACAAGATCCCACACTCTTCACGGACTACTCCTGGATTTGTTCGTTTGTGTGCTGCTGGGCGGAAGCTGCTGCCTATACAACTACTCCTTGAGAAGAGTTGTGACCTTCCTGTTGCTGGGTACCATCCACCACCTCCCTGGCGCCCAGACCCAGCCGATGTTTGCATCATGCAGCTACCCATCTCTAAGCGTCTCTGCAGTCAAGACACTCTCACCAATCATGCTGAGACAAAGCATGGCACTGGCAGAGGAGGCACATGTGCAGTGTATTTCACAGATGGTTCTGTCGACCCTGACAGGAAGAGAGCAGCAGCTGGACTGTACCACAATGGTCACACACAAGGCTGGCGACTCCCTGACCACTGCACGATCCTTCAAGCTGAGCTGGTGGCGATTCAGCAGGCATTGTCACATGCCCTACGACATCGACTCCGACCTGTCATACATGTTGATTCCACGTCTGCAATCAATGCCCTCTCCCATCCTCAACCACAGGACAATGTTCACCTCATCACATCGATCCTGAGCATAATGACAGCCTTAGAAGTTCAGGGTAACAGATCGACATTGAACTGGTCCCCAGCCATGCTGGCATCCGGGGAAATGAGGCGGCAGATGATGCAGCCAAGGCAGCAACAGACTATCCACATGTTGGGATTACTGTCCCAATCAGCCTACGACAGACCAAACTGGTGGCTGCCAGAGCCATGAAACTTATGGGGGAGGTCTTAGGTGATACCCCATCTCAACAGTGGTACCGAGCAGCGACTCAGGGAGAACCCCCTCCATATGATAGAAGCTGGTCCAGAGCGCAGTGTACCGCCATCCATCGGCTTCGTTTGGGCTTTCCCACAGCCAAGATGATGGTAGACAAGGCTGAGGATGAGATGTGCCAGTACTGTCAGCACGTTGTCCAGCGGCCCCTAACACACTATCTTCTGGAGTGCGAAGTTACTGAGACACTCCGCAGGCAACTAGGAGTGATATTCCCTCCCGAAGAGGAACCAGAGATGACTGCGGCCACACTAGTGTACCATGGAGTCAACGAACCAGACAAGCTGTTGCCTGTGATAACGACATATCCTCCTCCTCGCTAGTGTCCATAGTTAGGAGTACATACTGTGTTGTCGCTTATGAGATGCACCAGTTGAACTGACCAGAAGAGTGCTTGAACAGCATATGTCCCATCATTGTAGAAACCTTTCTCCCTCGGGAGCCAGAGACGGGTCATCGCAAGATTGAGACCCGTGCCAGGACTACGGTCTTGGCGAACATTATACATACACACCTCTGTTAGTGTGACTTTGTCAATGCTCCAAGTCGGACCGAAACGTCGTCGTAAGCTTCTCTCTTTTATGTGCGGGTTATTTGTGTATCGTTCCAGTCACGTGCCTTTTTGTTATTTAACGATCAGTATCTATGATACAGTGATAAGTATCTATGACACAATGATCAGTATCTATGACAAAATGATCAATATCTAAGACACAATGAACAGTATCTATGACACATTGATTAGTAACTGTGACACAATGATCAGTATGTATGACACAGCAATCAGTATCTATGATACAGTGATCAGTATCTATGATATAATCTTCACTATCTATGATACAATGATCAGTATCTATGACACAAAGATCAGTATCTATGACACAATGATCAGTATCTCTGAAACAGTGTTCAGTATATGTGAAACAATGATCAGTATCTATGACACAATTATCAATATTTATGACACAATGATCAGTATATATGAAACAGTGTCAGTATCTGTGACTCAGTGATCAGTACCTATGACACAGTGATCAATATCTATGACACAGTGATCAGCATTTATGACACAATGATCAGTATCTATGACGCAATGACCAGTATCTATGACACAGTGATTAGAATCTGTGATATAATGTTCAGTATCTATGATACAATAATCAGTATCCATGACACAGTGATCAGTATGTATGACACAATGTTCAGAATAAGTAAAACAATGAATAGCATCTATGACACAATGATCAGTATCTATGACACAGTGATCAGTATCTATGACAAAATGATCAGTATCTATGACAGAGTGAAGAGTATCTATGACACAACGATCAGTATCTATGACACAATGATCAGTATCTGCAACACAATGGCCAGTGTCTATGACACAATGATCAGTATCTATGACGCAGTGGTCAATATCTATGACACAATGGTCAGTATCTATGACACAATGATCATTATCTGTGACAAAATGATCAGTATGTATGACACAATGATCAGTATCTGTGACACAATGGTCAGTATCTATGACACATTGATTAGCATCTATGACACAATGATCAGTATGTATGACACAATGATCAGTATCTGTGACACAATGGTCAGTATTTATGACACAGTGATCAGTATCTATGACAAAACGATCAGTATCTATAAGACAGTGATCAGTATCTATGACAGAATGATCAGTATCTATAACAAAATGATCGGTATCTACGACGCAATGATCAGTATCTATGACACACTGATTAGTATCTATGACAAAATGATCAGTATGTATGACACAGCAATCAGTATCTATGACACAGTGATCAGTATCTATGATATAATCTTCACTATCTATGATACAATGATCAGTATCTCTGACGCCGTGTTTAGTATATGTGAAACAAAGATCAGTATCTATGACACAATGATCAATTTTTATTACACAATTATCAGTATCTATGACTCAGTAATCAGTACCAATGACACGGTGATCAATATCTATGACACAATTATCAGCATCTATTACACAATGATCAGTATCTATGACACAATGACCAGTATGTATGATGCAACGATCAATGTCTATGACACAGTGATCAGTAACTATAACACAATTTTCGGTATCTATGACACAATATTTAGAATCTATGATACAATGATAAGTATCTATGACACAGTGATCAGTATCAATTACACAATGTTCAGAATAAGTGAAACAATGACAGTGACAAACTTCTCTTCAAAGTGTATAGAAAACCTACCAACAAGGACGATCTTATACACTTTTATTCACATCAAGACACCCGCACTAAGAGAGGAGTCCTCATTGGCTTCTTGAGAGCTCTTCGCATCTCCAGCCCTCGTTTTCTAGAAGAAGAATGCACTTACATAACACAAGCCTTTACACGTCTTCAGTTCCCATCTTTCTTCATCCGAGATTGCAGACTCAAGGCACAAGCTATCCTCAACAAACCGCCCATGGAACAGCCCCCCAAACAGTTCAAAAGTACTCCCATGTGGGGATGTTGCCACGAATACTCCCCGGGCACTTGCTATGAGTAACATCAACGTTTCCTCCATAAACACATCATCTATCAAAACCTCACTACGAAACGCAGCCCCACAAACCCCTAACTTCTACAGCAGGCTCTACAACTATCCCCTGTGGGTTTTGTCCCAAGAAATATTAGGCGAGACAGGCAGAGATCTTGCAGTCCGCCTGAATGAGCATCGAAATGCCTCTAACAGAGAAGATGTAAGGTACGCCTGTGTCCTCCACAGAGACTCCACGGGGCATTTGATGAACTGGAATGAGGCACAACTCGTTCTCACCGAACCAGACCTCAGAAGCGACGGGCCTAGAAGCCTCACTAATCGCTGTCACCGACACTATAGAACGAAACACTGGAAACTACAAAATTTCAAAACATTGGCATACATGATATTTTAAGCAGCACCAACCCATCAACACAGGAGTCACATGATTTCATCGTCTACCCGTCCTCATCATAGGTAGAGGTTGTTTTGATAAGGACCTGCCTCGCATGGGCCAGTAGACCTTCTACAGTGTTCCTCCATTCTTATGTTCTTATGACATTCCTCAGGTCACGTGCGTCACACCTCACTCTCCGCCTATATATATAATGTCTTTCTACCTCTGTATGTTGGAAGTGATCAAGGTCCCAGGACCGAAACGTTTTCTAATAAATATGTTATAGTGTTTGCTTACGTGTCTTTCTAAACCAACTTGTCGGTATTTATTACTAAGGTTTATACCAAAGGGGATGATACCCACATTGTGTAGAAATACTGTACCGGAGTGGGTATGGGATACATCCACAGGTGCAACAGTGGTATTAGAAAATATGCAATTTAGCATGTCCTTCTTGGATTTGATGGTTATGAGTGACCCGAATTCTTATGCTAATCTTTGGCAGGTTTCCCAGCAAAGATACACCTGACTCATAATATATGATGTAAAATGGAACTTTCCTTGGTTTTCTGCATTCCTATTCCCACTTCAGCTGATTTATAAAGGTCCGCCCCTATCATAGCCTACCCTCGAGGTGTGAGGGGTACGGGGCCCAAGACAATGATCGGCCAGAGTTTAAAATACCGCACGGGCTACTAGATGGTCACCTTGCCTTGTTTTAAGTCATCAGAGACGAAGTTGCCGAAAAAGGAGAGAGGCAAGGTAGAAGGATAGCAGTGTAAAAAGTGTGTGCGTGGTTAGGCCAGTATGTAATTGAGGTACTACGGAGGATTAGGATGGGGTAGGATGAGGTTGTGGGGTGGTAGGGGGGGAAAGGAGTACTAGCAAGCTAATCACCGCCTTACCCTCTTGATGTGATGGGTCTCGAAGTGACAGCAAACAAGTTTCCTCAGAGCTCTGATTAAATTATTACTCAGGAAAACCTAAAAGTGCTACTGTGGGTCTCAATGTTCAGAGTGACTAATGCCGTCGTCCTCTCGCCGCGACGTCCTCTTGCCGACCTAATGTCTCATGTCAATAATAAAAATCAATCAATAATCTAATGTAACGTACCTAAGGTGTACTACCACCCCTTAGATGCAACCCACAAGAGTCGTTATATTATTTTTTATGTTCAATTATCGTTTTATTTCTGGCACTTCGTTCATATTTGTTAAACAAGAACCATTTTTTCAGGGGTTATTTCCCCTGAAGGGTGTGCCCCTCAGAGTAGGGTATGCGGGGAAAATTTTCAATTTAATCTTTTTTTTAAGTGATTATTTTTTGTCTAGAGGTGTAAAGGTTCCGTGCACCCTTTCTTGACTCACATATAGGGGGACAGCACTTTAGGGTGGGGTTTTTAATAGAAAATAGTGCCCTTGTCACACATTGTAACCAAGACACAGGGTTGCTCAGTGCCCCTTAATTTATTTAAGGTTTCGGGAAAATTAAGGGTTTTTAAACATTTCTCGAATTTTTTGTTTTAAATTAAAAAACTTTTAAATTGTACTCAGAGAAACATTTAGTATTTAATTTAATTTTGGATAATTTATTATGTTTTTTAGAAATTAGACCATATTTACATTACGAGGGGATGACATTAATGTGTTGTTTTCCCATATGTTTTCCTTTTAAAACGGGGTTTGTTGCCTAAGGTCTGTTTCCGTACATACAACTCTGTTATAATTTGGGGAAAACAGATTTTAAGGGAAACCAGGGGGAAAAATTTTTCGGGTGATTGATCATAACTTAGGCTGGCCCCAAACACGCACCCAGAGTACCCACGAGCTCCCAACGTACCCCCGAGCTCCCGGGCGTACCCACGAGCACCCAGGCGTACCCCAGCAGGGAAAGAATACGCACGAGCCCCCAAAAAGTACCCCTAGCACCAAAGGGGAAACCCACGAGCCCCAGAGTCCCCCAAAGCCCAGGCGTACATAGGGAGCACCCGGGTTTAACCCAGGAGCACCAAAAGTACGCACGAGCCCCCAAATGTACCCACGATTTCCCCCAAAATTCCCCAGGGGTCCCAAGGGTACCCACGGGGACCCAGGCGTATCCAAAGGGCACCGGGCCCTTCCCCCACGAGCCCCAAAGGCGTACCCACAGCCCCCCGGGGTTTACCCCGAGCTCCCAGGCGTACCCGGCACCAGGCGTACCCACGACCACCCGGGTTTGTACCCACGAGCCCCAAAGGGACGTACGCACGAGCCCAAGATGTCCCCCCGAGCCCCAAAGATGTACCCAGGGAGCCCCCAAATTGTACCCAACCCAACCCGGCCGTACACACGGCACCCAGGTGTACCCGGGAAACACCAAGACGTACGAAACGAGCACCAAAATTTTCCCCACGAGTACCCAAAATGTACCCACGAAAACCAAGGCTACTCACGAGCACCCGGGTTTTTCCCAAAAAGAAACTAAAGGCGAAACCCCCCGGGGGAGCCCCTTTGGCGTCCCCACGAGCCCCCAGGCTTACCCCGAGCTCCAGGCGTTACCCACGAGCACCCAGGCGTACCCACGAGCACCCAGGTGTCCCACGACAGCCAGACGAGCACGAGCACCCAGATGTACCCACGAGCCCCAAGACGACCCACGAGCACCCAGGGTATCCACAAGCACCCACGAACACCTAGGTGAAACCCCGAGCACCCAGACGTACGCCCGACACCCCAGTGGTCCCCAAGAAACCAAGGCCCCACCCACGACCCCCGGGTACCCCACGAGCACCCTTTTTTAAACCCACGAGCACCGGGTGAAACCCAAAAGCACCCGGGAGTGCCCAAGTCACCCAACTTTCCCACGAGCACCCGGGTTTGTCCCCACGAGCCCCCGACGAAAGCACAAAGCACCAAGATGTACCACGAGCACCCAGTTGTACCCACAAAGCCCAAAGGGGACGTACCCACGACCCCAGGGGGGTATTTCGAAGGGGGGGAAAAACCGACCAAATTAAAGGCTGTTCTCGGGAGGGAAAACAGGCGGAACAGGATCCTCCAAGAGAAACCACGGGGGGGAAATTACCCCGGAAAGAGTACAAGGGGGTTTTCCCTAGACAGAGCCCAGAACACAATCAAAACACCAGCCTGAGGGAGCGACAATAAACCCAAAGGGACTGGGAAAGGGCAAGGATGGAAACCCAAACAGGGTCAGTCAGACCCAAAACAAACAGCAAGGGAAAAGCACACACACAACTATTCTCAGAACCAAAAACCTATCAACCTCCCAACACGAAACTACAAATTTCCATACCCACAGCCCCCACCCAACCCGAGCTATGAATTTCCCCCAGTTTTGCAAAAGGTCTCCCACCCCCAAAGGCCCCCCCAAAACCCCAGTGTTGGAAAAGGGAAATGAAGGGATGGTACACAAACGCTGATGGAAAAACAAAAAAGTGGGAGGAGTGGCAAAGAAAGAAATCAAAGGGCATCACCTGGGCATCGTAGCTTTCACAGAAACCAAACTTTCAGGTATGTTTAACCCAAATTTGGGGGCCAAACTTTCCAACGGGATACCAATTGAGGAAAGATAGAGGGAAAGGGGGGAGGGTGGAGGGGAGTTGGGATTTCTGATCGAGGCTTTTTGGGGATGGTTTTAAAACCTGGCTACAGTGGGGGGGGCCCCCCCGGGAAAAGTCATGCATCAGGGCAAAAAACCCCGATCATGGGTGCTTTAAAACCCCAAGGAATCCCATTTGGGAGAACTTGGACCCACATGGGGCCCCAAAATTCAAGGAGGCTAAGATATGGGTTGTACTGGAAAACTACTGTACCAACACTTAAGGGGGGACTAAAGAGGGGAGAGGAGGGATGAACCGGCCCAAAGGGTTTGGTTTTTGTATTCAAACCTTTAAATTTGTGCAAAATATCGAGGAATCACATAAGAAAGACCCCCCGGGGGGCCCGGGAAACCCGTGGTTTTAAAAATTGAAACAACCCGTAGAGCTTTCAAAAAGGGGGGGAGGAGCAGGAAAGGCCAGGACGAATGAACCCAAATAAAAGAAAGGAGACTACACAGGAATGGGGAACTTCCTGAGGGGGTTCAGTGGGAAGAGAACGGAGGGAAGCCAGAAAAGAGATGATGGAATATGTTAAAACAAAATGCAAGGGGGCTGAGGAGGGTTTGTCCCCAAAGGGTTTTAAAAGGGAAAATGAAAAACCCAGGTGACCCCAGGGTTTACCCAAAGGTGCAGGGAGGAAAAAAAACCAAAAAATTGGGGGGGAGGGGAAAAAATTTTAAAGAAGGATGGACCCAGGAGAATAAGGAAGCGTCGTAGAGCCAGAAAAAAATATGCACAGAAAAGAAGGGGGGCCCCAAAAGACAATAGAAAATGACATAGCAGCGAAACCCAAAATCTGACCCGAAAATGTTGTACACCCACATCAGGAGGAAAACAACAGTAAAAGGACCAGGAAATCAGGCAAAGGGAAAGGAAGGAGGGAGACAACAAGAAATGACCGTGAAGTTTTGTGGGGAACTAACCCCAAAGGATTCAAAGAATGTTCACGAGGAGAAGAAGGGGCCCCAGAAAAAACGGGGGGGAGGGGGGCACACCCCCCAAAAGTGCTGGACACAGTGCACACAACGGGAAGAAGTGAAGGGCTTCTGAGTGAGCTAGATACCTCAAAGGGCAAGGGGGCCAGATAACATCCCCCCAGGGTATTTGAGAGAGGGGAGCAAGGCGCTATGTGTACCCCTAAAAAACAATATTAAAACTCTACGAAACGGGAGTTTGCCTGAGCATGGAAGACAGCAAATGTATCCCAATCTTTAAAAAGGGGAACAGACTAAGCATTAAATACAGCCCTTGAAATGACATGTTAGTATGCAAAGTCATGGAAAGTTATCAGGGAAAAGATTTTGTTGGAACACCTTGAAAGGAAATCTCATCAACAGCACCAACAGGTTTCAGGGAGGGGAAACCTGGTCAAAAACCCATGGGTTCTTGAAGGGTGACGCAGAAAAGCAAGAAGGGGGGGGGTGGGTTGGATTGCTTTTTGGACTGCAAGAAGGCTTTGACACAGTTCCACACAAGAGATTGGGGTGAAAAAAAATGGGGACCAAGCGGGAAAACGGGAAGGACACAATGGATCGGGGAAATACTTGCGGAAGAAAAGCAGCGAGTATGGTAGGGCGGGTGTCAGGGGGGCCCTGTGCCCAGGGGGGGTCCACAGGGGTCAGTCCTGGCCCAGTGCTGTTTTCTCGTATTTGTGAACGACTGACGGAAGGAATAGACCTGGGTGCCCCTGTTTGCAGATGCGTAAAGTGATGAGAATAATTCACTCGATCGAAGCCCGGGCAGAACTAAAAAGGGGATCTGGACAGGCTGCGACCGGTCCAGAAATTGGCTCCTGGATTTCAACCCCCCAAGGGCAAAGTCATGAAGTTTGGGGGAAGGGCAAAGAAGCCCCGCAGACGGAGTTCACTCTAGGGGGCCCAGGACTAAAAAACCCTCATCAAGGTAAAAGTTTGGGGTGAGTAAACCCAGGCACATCTCCTGAAATGCACATCAACCAAATAAATTTCTGCATCTATGGGCGCCTGCAAACCCCAAACAGCATTCCGACATCTTTAAAAAGGGAAACGTTCAGGACCCTTAAACCGTGTACGTTAGGCCCATATTGGAGTATCGGGCCCCGTTTTTGGGAACCCCCATCTACCAAGACGTAAAGAAATAGAAAATGCAAAGGTTTTCCACAAGACTGTCCAGAGCTAAGAGGTATTCCTAGAGGAGAGGGTTTAAAGGGGAAAACAACCTGCGACATGGGGGACGGAGAGATAGGGGGGACATGATAACGACATAAAATTACTGAGAGGAATTGACAAAAGGGGGACAAAGACAGGGTGTTCGAGATTTGGACACAAAAACAAGGGGACAAGTTGGGAATTGAAGCACAGATAATCAAAGGGATGTTAGGAAGTATTCTTTAGCCACAGAGTTTCGTAGTGGAATGTTTGGAAGCGATGTAGTGGAGGCAGGGTCCATCATAGCTTTTAAACAAAGGGATGATAAGCTCACGGCTCAGGAGAGTGACCTGTACGAAACAGTGAAAAGGGGGGGGCCCGGGCCGGGCTCGACCCCGCAAAATCAACTAGGGGAGACAATAGGTGGTAAAAGCACCCAATGTGCCAGACGCCCATGTTACCCACGAACCCTAGGTGTACCCCCGAGCACCCAGACGTAGCCGAGCTCGACGTACCCAGAGCACCAAGGGTACCCACGAGCACCCAGGCGTACGACGAGCACCCAGAGTCCCACGAGCACCCCGGGGTACCCCCGAGCTCCCAAAAATACCCCCGAGCACCCCGGTGTACCCCCCGAGCACCCAGACTAAGCACGAAAAACCAGTGCACCCCTGAGCACGAGCACCCGGTGTAGCACGGCCCCAATGTACCCCGAGCACCAAGACGTACCCCGAGCACCCAGGCGTATCATAGCACCCCCAAGGTACCCGACCGCCCAAGTGTACCCCTGAACACCTAGGGGTACCACGAGCACCCCCACGTACGCAAGAGCTCCAGATTTCCCCCGAGCACCCAAAGGGGTACCCCGAGCACCCAGGGGACGCACGAGACCCAAAAATCCCCGAGCACCCCGGGGGGTACCCTGGGCCCCCCAGATGTACCCGAGCACCCAGGTGTACCCACAAACACCAAAGCGTACCCCCGAGTACCCGTCGTACCCCAACCCCCAGGTGTACCATGAGCCCCCAGGGTACCCAGGGGCGTAAAAAAGATCCACGAAAACCCCAGGCACCAAACACCCAGGGTACCTACGAGCACCCAACCCACCAAGACCCCACCCAACAACAGGCACCCAAACGTACCCACGAGCCCCAGTGTACCCACGAGCCCCCAAAGGATCCACGAAAATAGTTCCCCACAAGGGGAAACCGGACTCCCACGACACCCCAGGCTCCCAAAGCACCCAAGTACCAGGGCACCAGTTTTACCCACGACACACAGCTATTAACGAGCACCAAGAAACCCCACCCCCCGACTTTCCCACTGCAACCCTGTCCGCGAACCCAGACGTACCCTAGCACCCAGGGTCCCTTGGCCCCTCAACGTCCCAAATTTCCAGAAGTACCATCGTTTAAAAAACCCCGTACCCAAAGGGGAAAAGGCGTCCCCACGGGCCCCGGCAAAAAACACAACCAGAAACGCACCAACGGGAAGAATTTCCCAGGGCCCAAGACGCCAAAGTGCCAGAAGAACAAAAAAACCAGACCCGGTGGGCAGGGGCTCAACGCCCAAAGATACCATGTCCCAACCACCCGTTCCCCGGGCCAAAGACCAAACCCCAACACCAAAAACCCCCCAAGGAAAAACACCACAGCCCCCAAAACACCTACCACCCAGACGCCTACGAGCTAAGGATTAAAAACCACACCCGGTGTATGAGACCCAACTTAAACCCAACACACGACTGCAAACCACCCAACGAACCAAGGATCCCAAAAGATCCACCCACCAGATGAAACCCACCCCCCCCCAAATGTCCCCCCAAACCCCAACTATCCACGGGCCCCCCCGGGATTTAAAGAGGTCCCGACCCCCACAGCACCCAGCTTACCCACCCCCAACAACCCAGGGCACCCCAGGGAAAAACGGGCCCCCGAGTCCCGACAGCCCCCCGTAATGAGCACCCTTCCCCACGGACCAAGGGTCCCCCACAGCCCCGGGGGCCCACACCCCAGACACCCTGCCCACCCTCCGGCCCCCAGAGTACCCCAAGATTCGGTTTCCCCTGTACCAGACTTTTAAAAGCCCCCAGGCTCCCCACGGCCCCGGGTTCCCAACACCCGGGTTACCCGGGGCACCCCAAGGGGCCCACGGCACCAAAGGTGTTCCCCAAACACCCAACGACCCATACCCACACGACGTCCCACCCAACTCCACACACTCAGAACACCCACCCCCTTACCCATAGAACCAAAACCCCATTAAGACCAGATTCCCACGAAAGAAAACGAAACCCCCCAAACCCTAGGGCAACCACCACCCAACGACCCACGAAACCAGACTTACCAGAGACCAAAACCCCAGCATTTAGACTCCCGGCCAGGGGGGGGTAAAAAGGGGAAGGTTCAAAGAAACCAACCCCCCACACCCCCATTTACTCACACCAAGTCCCTGGAAGGTGTTGGGGGGGTTTGGGGGTTAAAAAAAAAGTACAAAGGGGGGGATATTGAAAAAGTACTGGGGGGGTAAAGGGAAAAAGAAAAATGGAAGGTTTTCCCCGGGGTATGGCCCCCAGTTTCCCGGGGGGGTCCCACGGTGGGTTCCCATGAGAAAGGTAAGGGGGTTAGGAAAAGACCCCAAAAACCCCCAAGGGAGAACGGGGCCCCAACTACCCACAACCCCCAGGTACAAAAGACACCCAACCCGGCACCCAAAACTTTAAACACCCCCAATTTACCCGACACCCAAAACCCCACCCAGACGACCCAGGGGCACCCGGTGACCCTGGCGCCCGGACCACAGACCCGGGCCCCGACACCCAACGAACCAAAAAAACCCAAGTCTGGGCCAAGCCCCCCCAAACCCCCTCCCCCCCCCATTTTCCCTCGGGGGCCCATTTGAAAGGTGGCCCTGCGCCCAACGACCCTGGTCGTTTATAGAGTACCGCTACCCAGGTTAGAGGGCCCCAAAAAAAAAAATTACCACGGGCATCGGTGTATACCCCAAAGGCGAAGGGAACCAGATCCGAAAAAAGACATCCGGGACCCTAAACCCAAACCCTTCCCCCCCACCAGCTAAATAAGAGTAGAAAGGTATAGGTGCCCCAGGAAAGAGTTCCAAAAAACCCCCAAGGTATGGAAAAACCAGGGACCCAGGCCCCAGAGACCCGGAACCCAAAACAGTCCAAACGCCCCAGGCACCCAATTCCCCAGGCAAATTCCCACAACCCCCAATGACCCACGGGGAAGGGTGTACCACGGCCCGAGCCAATACCAGGGCTACAAACGAAAACCCGGGCCCCCAACCAGCACCCACGTCCCCAGCCCCCAACTATACACATGGACCCCAGCCCCCAAGTGTACCCACCGCCCCAAAGACTTTTACCCCGAGAAACCCAAGTATGAGAAGAGTACCCACGAGCACCAAAGTCCCCAAAGGGCATAGACTTTATAGAATAAACCCCCCACGGACCAAAGTTTCCCTATCGTTCACGTTTGTAAAATAGCCCCAAAAGGCAAACCCCGGGGCCCGAAAAAAACGGGCAATCAACAAAACCCCCGACCCCAAGCCAACGGTGAAAAACCCAGACCCCCCGTTTCCCAAAGAAGAGAAAAAGGGACAATTACCCACGGCCCCCCAACTAGGGGGTCCCAGGACCCCAAGACTTTGCAAAAGAAAAACGTCCCAGATACCCCGGCTAAAGGAATAACACCCCAAACCCCCAAAATACCACAACCCACGTCCCCAAAGGCAAAAAAAAACAGGACCCCCAAAACCCCACAGCCGGGACCCAAGGCCCCCCCCCCAATCATTCTACCCCGTCTCCCGCCCAAATCCCCATCTACCCCAAAACACTTTACCCCAAAAGATCCCCTACACCCCCCCCTTATCCCTTTTAAATTTCTTCTTTCCTTTTCTTGTTTTGGTTCGGCAATTTTTCCAAAACACCAACTTTAGTGTTTTCCTTTTTAACGGGGTTTTTAAAAGACACTCGGGCCCCTTTTCCTGAAACTTTACCTGACCAATTTTATTTAACCACCCCACGTCGGGGTTTTCTTATCTGAATTTTTACAAAAGGGGGGGACTTTCAACCAACCCAATTCAAAACCCTTGCCACGGCAGGCAACCCTTACACCCAAACAACAATTTCGATTCCATTGGCAAGAAAGTTTATTGGGGGGATTTTCCATCCCTGGTAACCTCTTGGAATAGGACACAAGGCCTTACCACCAAAAACAAACACTTTTACAATTTGTTTTTCCCCCCCCTTTTATTAAATGTTAAAAGTCAAACGGAAACTTTAAAAAATAAAATGTAATTCTTTAAAAATTTTCGTAAAAAAAAGTGATTTTATTAGCATTTTGATTAAAAAATTTTGAAATAAGTAAAATTTTTTATTAATAAACTTTTAAAAAAATTTCTTTAGTTAGTACCACCATTTTTTTCCTAACACAAAATCACGAATTCTAAAAATTACCAGGTATACTAATGTTACAAAAAAGTAAAAGGTGGATGCTGAAGGGAGCCTTTTTCTGAAACATGGGTCTCTTGCTATTAAAATCGGAAAATTTGAAAAAATTTTATTTTTAAATTTTTTAATTTTTTTTGCGTAAAAAAAAAAAAATTTTTAAGAAATAAATAACTGGGTGTTAAATTTTACATGGTGATCGAACTAGTTTTTTAAGTTTTTAAAAGGGGTGTTTTAATACACCAAATAAACAATCCTCCTATTAATTAATTATTGCAGGGGAGTGTAGAAAGGAAATTTTGATCCACCCCTTACAAAGGGGGACACTTTTAATTCTTGGGTTTAAGTTCTATATAATTTTTCGAAAAAATTTTTTAATAAGAAAATAATTTCTTTTTTTTAACTTTTTCTATAAAAGGGTTTTATGTTTTCTGTTTAATTTTTTAATTAAAAAATAATTACACACCATTAAAAATACATTTTAATTTTCTCCTTCCCAGGGAAAAAACCCTTTTTTTTTAAGGGCTTTGATCCCAATAATAAAGCCTTCCTTGGATCGCAAAAATTCCCTATTGAAATGCCAAAAAAAAAATAGGGGTTTTTTTTTAAATTAAGTTAAGATAAAACAATAAATTTAAAAATTTTTCCCGTGTAAAAATTTTTTTATATTTTTTTAAAAAAATTTACAAAAAAATAATTACGGGTTTACATGAAAGTCCCGTTGCGGCAATGGGAGGCTTAAAAATTAACTTAAGAAACAAGCAATGATTATTCAGGTTAAAAAATTTTAAACCAATTACAACATGAAAAAAAACATAAAAGGGGGACCAGTATCCCCCACCAAAGTGGCCCCCGAACCGGGCGATAAAAACAACAAGTGCCCCCAGACAACAAGATACCCAGCACCGTTACCACGGTCCCCAACGCCCACGAGCTCCTGGGCTACCCACGAGCAGCAGAAGCTTATAGTAACAAAAGAACATAACAAAAAAATTTTAATCCGTAAAAGAAAAAAATTTAAAATTATTTGTAGTGCAGAAACAGGTCAATGGTCATTGTTAGTTACTGTGAATTCAAGATACCTGGAGTTTACATGGAAGAGTTCCGGGGGGCAAACGCCCCCGCGGCCCGGTCTGTGCCAGGCCTCCGGTGGACAAGCCTGATCAACCGGGGGCTGTTGCTGCTTGGCTGCACGAAAACCAACGTCGAGCCACATCCCGGCTGGTCAGGAACCGACTTTAGGTGCTTGCCAGTCCCCAGCTTGAAGACTGCCAGGGGTCTTTTGGGGTAACCCCCCCCTTATGTATGCTGGGAGGCAGTTGAACATCTCTGGGGTCCCTGACACTTATTGTAGGTCTCTTAACGTGCTATGACCCCCCTGCTTTTCATTGGGGAATGTTGCATCCCCCAAAAGTCTTTTGCTTTCGAGTGAGTGTTTTTTTCGTTGCAAGTTCGGTACTAGTCCCTCAGGATTTCCAAGTTTTATATAATCATGTATCTCTCCCGCCTGCGTTCCGGGGAATAAGGTTCGGGAACCTAAAAAGCGCTCCCAGAAATTGGGGTTTTTTTATCTCCGTTTGCGCGCCGTAAAGGGTTCCCTGTACTTTTCTAGGTCAGAAAATTTCCCCTGCCTTAAAAAGGTGCTTTTAGGTGCAGCAATATTCCAGCCTAGATAGAAAAGGCCTAAGAATGTCATCAGGGTTTTGGCCTCCCTGTTTTAAGGGTCTCATTATCCACCCTGTCATTTTTTAGCAGATGCGATTGTACAATGTTATGGTCCTTGAAGGTGAGACCCTCCAAAAAATATCACCCGGGTCTTTGACGTTGGTGTTTCGCTCTATTTTGTGGCCGAATTTGTTTTTTACTTGAGAAAAATTAATTTCCTCTTTTTACCATATCTGAGAAATTTGAAATTTCCATAATTGAACTTATATTGTTTTCTGCAGCCCCGAAAGATTGGGTTTGATTTCCGCCGGACCCTTGCAGTGTCTGCAATGGAAGACACTGCTGCAGTTCGGGTGTCATCTGCAAAGGAAGACACGGTGCTGTGGCTGAAAACCTTGTCAGTCGGATATGGGGAAAAGGGAAACAGAGGGAGCGAGTCTGTCCCTTGTGGAACAGACTTTTCACCGTAGCTGCCTCGGACTTTACTCTGTTGACGACACTCTCTGTGTTTTGTATTGAGGAAAATTATAGATCCATCGCCCGACTTTCCTGTTTTTCCCTTTTAGCAGCTTTTTGTGCGCTATTACCCCAGGGTCACATTGTCGAAGGTTTTTTGCAAAGTCTGTATATATTACATCTGCATTCTTTTTATCTTCTAGTGCATTTAGGCCCTTGTCGTGTGATCCAATGTTGAGACAGACAGGAGCGACCTGTTTAAAACCATGTTGCCCGGGGTTTGTGTAACTGGGGTTTCTAGATGGTGGTGATTTCTTGCCCAGTCCCTGGCCCCCTTACGTACCTCTGAATCGTAAAAAATTTTGTAACTTGTCATATTGTGCCAGGCTTCCTGGGTTCATTACTTTGTAATTGATTTCATTCTTTGAAAATTGTGAGTTCATTACCTTTGTAAATTGTGATTTCTTTTCCCTCTGAAACTTGCTCACATCAAAACTTTGGAGTCCGCCCCCTGACCAATTATGTACCTTGTAATCTTTGACTACCGCCCACAGGATGGTATGGGGTGCATAATAAACATTTTAAACAAACTTTTAGGACCCTTTCAAAGATTTTATGATATGGGATGTTAGTGCTATGGGTCGTAGTTCTTTGCTGTTGCTTTACTCCCCCTTTTGTGGAGGGGGGCTATGTCTTTTTTTTTTTAGTAACTGTGGGCGACCCCCCCCTGTCCATCCCTCCCTCTCCATGGGATGGAAAAGGCTCGTGATAGGGCTTCTTGCAGTTCTTGTGAACCGGAGTTTTAAAATTTAGGTAATGTTTTTTAAAAAATAAAAACATATTTGTAGGGTCCAGGTTATACATTTTATAGATCATTTATTCAGTATTTTATTTTAGTTGTGGTTGAGTAAGGGGTTTTAAAAAGAGTTTTAATTGAAAAACAGTGCTTCTTTTATATTCACAGGTAATAAATACCAGATTTTTTGGCCTTTTAGTGCATTAAGTTTTTACGTATTTTGAGTGGACGCGGGGAACGTGAAGAGTGATCGTCCTTGTGTTATGGGGCATTTTTCTGTTGAGGGTTTGGGGGAAAGTTTTAGGGGGGTTTATATCCATTTGGTGTTCTATGTATGAGTAGGTGCATAATAAAAGGGTTTTTTTACAGTAGTAAGTTTTTGAGTTTTTTAATATTGGTGGAGTGGCTGTAGATGGGAATTTGTTATCATTTTGACTGCAGCCCTTTTTTTGGGAAAATTAAAGGGGTTGTGGAGAAATTTTTCCAGGGGGGGGATATAGCCCCCTTCGGCCCCTTTCAGCCCTTTCAGCCCTGAGGGGCCCACCCCTCAGAAGGAGCAAGCGTCTTGTTTTCTGCTACAGTAGTAATTGATCGCAGATGCAGTACGAGATGTACGTGGTCAAGCGACCGCGCTCCTTTCAGTCCCTGTTGAGATGTATTTTAATTAGAGACAGTACATCTTTCCCTTTGCAGGACAATTTAAGGGAAAAACCTGCTCCCACTTTATTACCATGGTAAGAAGTGGACATTGTTGCCCTTTCTTAAGACGCAAAATTTTAAAAATTCTGCTTTGGCTCATGGAGGAAGGGCAAGGGAACAAAGGTACTATGCACTTTTCCTTTGTGCTGGGGCTAATGGGGTGGGGGGCTGGGCATCTTAGATTACTTTTTTCTCTACTGAGAGGACACTGACGCCAGGAGAACCAAAAAGAACATCTGTGCGTTAGTGTGAACAAAATGTCTCACAAAACACGATAAACACTTACAGAGAAGTGTGATCAACTTTTAGGATATTGTGGAACAATTATTGATGAACATGTAACAACATGTTGCAATCCCAAAAGGTGTATGCGACATTCTTCAAAGAACACTATTTTTTCAACCCAAAAACAAAAGGGTATCCGGCGTAATTCGGGTCAGATACATATACCCAGGGAATTGTTCTAATCGTGTGTACTCTAGACTGCGCAGTTTAGTAAAATCGTGAGTTAGCACTTATCATAAACCCCGGTGTAGCGGGCCATTGAGTCCACACAAGTAAAGAAAAATCTGACAAAACACCCCAGGGCAAATTTTTTTAAACTTACAAATTATAACTCTTTACACCCGTTTTAGAATGACTTGACACTTCTCAAAACCTTTCTGCAGGGGCGGCTGTGCAGGGGTGAACTGCCCCTTTTTAAGTTAATTTTTCCCATATTTAAACTTAGCTGGTAAACCTTTTTCAACACTGAGATTATATTGTTGTTGAGCCCCATACCAAAATTTCCCTAGGTGATATAGGGGGAAATGAGTGAGTGATATGGTCCAGGGGAGCTACTGTGGGGAAAATTTTCCCGATCTTCGATAGTATACCTACGGTCTTGGAGTTTTTTTAGAAATTTGTTTTACATTGTTTGAAATTTGAGTCTATTATCAAGGTGGATTCCCGGAAGTTCCCTCTGCGAACTTTGTGATAGGTGATCGTTTTTCATTATGCTAAGAGGAAATCTTAGTTCGTTCCCAAACTGAAGAAGTAGGTTTTTTCAATATTGAGAGTAAGTTTTTTAATCATCATCCAGGTAAATGTTTTCTGTAATTCGGTATTTTTCAGTATTGGCTAGTAAAGACTGGGCTTTGGGGGAGAGAAGATGCAAGTTGTGTCTCTTTCAAATAGTGTGGGTTTGCAGCTGCACTGCTTGGTAGGGCGTTTATGTAAAAGAGAAAGAGAAGAAGGGCCAGGACACTTCCCCCGGGGGAACCCAAATGTAATTGTTGTTGGGGAAGGTTTGCCAATTTGTGACAAAATTGGCCTGTTTTTTAAGTTATGACTTTTGGGAGTTGAGGGAGCCCTCTTATACCATGGTGTAATTTATGTGCAACAAATCATGGTCAATTTTATCAAAACTTTACGAAATCAAGAAGATCCCCCGTGGGGCTTCTTTTTTCCTCGAGTGCAGTGATATTTTTCTAGCATGTGTATAAAAACCCCCTCATGCGTTTTTTAGGCTGAACCCAAATGACAGGGGTTGGTATTTGTGGGGGATGATTTGGGAAAAGATTTGTAGAAATTTAATTTTTTAAAATTTTTAAAAGAGGTATAATTTTTATATTGGTATATTTTTCAGGTCGCTTACTTTCCTTTTGTAAAGGGACCCCCGCGAATTTTTAGAATTTTTGGGGGAAGGTAGAGGATTCAGGATTTGTTAAAGAGTGTTGCAATATTGGTGACGTACTTGTGAACCTTTTTGTATATAAAGGGTTGGAAAGGGATTAAACGCCTTTTGTTCTTTAGTGTTTGATAATGAGACTTGTGTTTGGGTTTGGGTTTGGAGTAAATTTTTGGGGGGGGGGGGGGGGGGGGTGTAGGAAAATTTTGGGTTATTTTTGGCGGAAGGGAAAGTGTGTTTTGGGGGGTGCCATGTTGGTCGGTGCTAGGGGAACAGTGGGGTTTTGGGTAGGGGGCCAGTGTTGGTCCCGGGCTTTAGGGGAAAAGTGTGTTTGGGGAGGTGCCAGTGTTGGTCGGGGTAGGAACAGTGTGTTTTTGGGGGGTGCCCGTGAGGAGTCATTGGTGGGGGATTTTAGCTTGGGTTTTTTGCCGCAGGTTTTCTTTCCTATGGGGAAGAAAAAACATGATCTGTTTGTGTTTTTAGAAAGGGGGGTTGGGGTTTTTCTGGTTTTGTTAGTTTGATTGTTTTTGTTTCCTATGTCTTTTTTGTTCCTAGAATTTTAGATAGGGTTTTTCCCAATCTTTTTTATATCACTTTTAAAGTTGGGTAATCTTTCCCATAAAACAATTTTTTTCCCTTCTTATCAGCTGGTTAGGATGGCGAGTAAGTTTTTTTGGCTCTATTATTTGCCCCATTCTGTACGTTTTTCATGTAGGTGCTTTATATTTTTTGGATTTGAGGGTGCTGGGGGTTAGCCCGGGGTGTTCTCTCTAGCTGTATTGTTTATTTTTTTTGTGTAGTGCTTGTTATAGAGGCACTGGGGCCTTTTTTTGAAAATTTTTAAACATTCGTCAGTTTTTGATAATTTCTAGCTCATTTGATCGATGTTTGTCTTTTTTTGTTGGGAGTTATTTATACTACCCCATTTAAAAAGTTTGAAGGTTACTTTTTTAGTGTCTTGATAATTTACCTAGATTATTTTGAGAAAGGTAGGGTAGTTTCTTTGGGATTATCTTGATACTTTGATTTTAAAAGGGGATATTTTTGGTCCAGATGTGTCAAATAAGGAAACACTATTCTGTGATTCTTGCAGATTTGTTACTGTTGGGACAAAAAGCTTTTTTCAAAGCTTGTGAATTCAGCTACATGTGGGTCCTGGTCTTTCAGGAGATTTTATTGAAGTCCCTGTGAGTAGTAATGGGTTTTTTTTCATTTGTGCATCATTATCAACTTCCCAGGTTTTCACTAAAAACGGCTAATGTTTTTCTGAGGTACTCGAGATGTTTATCACTGTGAGAGGTTTTTGTAGTTTTGGATTTGATTTAGCTATTATATATTCACTTTGTTCACCCTTTTTGCAAGTATTTTGATACATTTACTTTTGGGCTGAGTAGTATATAGTTGTGCCCCCCCCCTTGTTGATCTGGCCCCAGTTGTGTATGGCTGGAAACCCGGGAAAGGCATAAACACTGTAGCATCAGGGTTTACCAGGGTTTCGGTGAGAGTAATGATGGAATCTGGGATGAGGGAATTTTGTAATGCTGTGAGGCATCGTAAAGTTTGCTTAAAAATCTCAATTTATTAAAAACGTTATTTTTTGTTGGCTCGAGAAGTGCTTTTGTTTGTTCTACTATGAGTAATTAAGTTAGTTTGATTGTTAAGTCATTCAGTAAGAGGTTGGTATCAGGTCAATGCTTGTAATCATAAGTTTATAGTGAATTTTTAAAATTAAAATTAAATAAGACAATGTAAATATTCTAAAGCAAAAATTTGTATCTCTTATCTTAACAAATGTGAATATTTAAAATTTGGGTAGTTTTTTAAAGCTAAAATAAAAGGGGAAAAAAATAAGAGGGGCTAAAATAATTAGTAGTAAACAAATAAAGTGGTAACAATTAAAGGGGATTGGGAATAAATATAAAGCAAGAAAATTTACACTTTAGCACCCGAAAATAGCACCTTAAATTTTTTTAACAAATGTGAATATATGAACTAACGTTTATTTTAAAACTAAAATAAAGGTGAAAAAAAAAAAAGTAGTGGGGAAACCCCAAATTAAAGGACAAGTGTAACTATATTAATAAATTTGGAGTAAGATCTGACTTGTAATATGAAGTTTGAGCAGTTAATTGCACTAAAAAAAAGTAAAAAATAAGAGGTAGTTTATTTTAACTGATATAAGGAATTGCTCAGTAATGTAATAGGAAAAATATACTAAATTTCACCACACAAAATTAAAAGGGACAGAATAAGTAGGGGTGACAAAATTAAATGGATAATAGCACCCCCGAAAACAAATTTAGGGTAAAAATTTGATTTTAACACAAAATTTGAGAATTAATAGCATTAAAAAGGGAAAAGTATTTAAGGTAGTTGGTACAACTAGGAAAGAAAATGCAAAGAATTGCACAATAATTTAAAAGGAAAATACACTTAAACACCACATGATATATGTTTAGGGCACTTATCTAATCTGTTACGGAAAACCGTTCATTTTAGATGGATATTGTTTTCCTTTGATGTCTTTCTAACTGTACTTTCCCCCTCGAGGGGAAAAACTGATGTAGTTTTTTTCCTTTTAAATTTTTCTCAACCTAAAAGAAGGTTTTGTGTTTTCTCGTTAGACACTCGTTGAAAAAAAACTACATTTTTTCATTGTAATTGCTGATTTTAATTAGGTCCTTTTTTTATCATACGAAGAAGTTGATATAATAGTGTTATACCTTGTTTTTTTAGCAAACGTGTTTCTTTGATTTTATTGTTTTTCACGATAACTCGTACGTGGTCCTTATTATCCTGATAGCAGTTTTTTTTTTTTCGCTGTTCTTGGGTTAGTATAGGAACTGTGGGTTTTTGTTATAACTGCATCAGACAACTTATTTGTTTAGTTTTGTCGTCTTTGGAAAACAAAGGATTTATTCGTCGAGTGTGCAGTTCTGTTCCCCGTCCTTGTTGCTTCTTTGACCTTCAATTTAGGGTTGTTATTTGTTCAGTGTGACGGCTATAGCTTTTTTCAAGTATTTTCTGGTCAGCACTTCCCGATGTAATCTTCTCTTCAAGGTTTTGGATCTTTTCCGAGGGGTTTGGGACCCTTGGGTTCATATCGCGCAATGGCTTAAAACCACTGACCCAAACCAAAATGAATGTGACTGACTGAGGAGGGCACGTCAGATCACATCCACTAAAGAAAGGAGCAGGCACAGGCCATTAGCACAAGCAGTCAGGTCCCAAATCACACCCCCAAAATCCACTTTTAATACTTATCAACCTGTTTTTAAAGCTACACGTCTTAGCTAATTTACGGACTTGGAGTTTTTCCCCCCTACCAAACTCTATTACCAAACCCGACCCTTTTCCCAATCCTTCCTGAATCTGAATTTTTTCCCAAATTAAAACCATTTTCTGCGAGCCTGTCTAGGATAGTATTTTTTGCACGCTATTTAACCCCCCTTTAACATTCCCGTTTCCCATTTATCACTTCAATCTATCTTCCCCCAATTCTACGCCTTTTTAGAGATGCAGATTAAGGCCTCAGTCTATCCTCACAGGGAAAAATTTTTCATGGGAAACAACTTTCCCTCCTTTGTACGTTTTCCATGCTTTAATCATTCGTAATACGGGGACTAAACCGTGCAGCATAATCTAAATGAGGCCTAACAAAGATATAAAGAGAGTTGAAGAACAACCTGAGGACTTCCATTGTTTATGCTTCTTCTTATGAAGCAAAGGATTCTTTTTTTTTTTTTTTCGAACACTTATGCACTGTTGTCTTGGTTTTAGATTACTACTAACCAGAACTCCCAAATCCTTTTCACAATCAGCAATAATAAGATCAACATTATTTAGTTTATATGTGGCATCGTTATTTTCCTGTCTATATTAAACTGCATCCGCCACTTCTCCGACCACTGCATCAATCTAATCACATCTTCCTGGAGTGCTCTAATGTCTTCATTAGAATGATTTGGGGGGCCCAAATTTTTGTCACAGGGAAACTTGCTTTTGTTGCATTTTTCCCTGATCTAGTAGTTTATGAAAAAGTGAAAAACCAAAGGAAACCAAAATCTGACCCCTGTGGAACCCCGCTTTGATGCGCCCCCCCTAATTTTTCCCCCTTTATGAAAACCTCTGCTGTCATCTGTCAACCAGCATCTACCCAGAAAAAAATTTTCCTCTTATTCCGGTGCCTTAATTTTCTTTTAAAGCCTCTGATTTGAAACTATCAAAAACCTTACAAAGTCCATATACACAAATCATATTATTAATTACCTCCCCAAAACCTTAGAGAAAAAAAATATTTAAAATTTGTATGGCTGGAAAAGTCCCTTTGTAAACTTGCTGAGATTCTTATTAAATTTTGCCCTTTCAAGATGGCTACGTTTTACTTCGGCAATTATTGATTCAAAATTTTCCCCCCTAGGAGGTAAGGTGGGCTATAATTCGAAGCAAGGACCCGTCCCCTACTTTGTAAAAAAAATTACATTTTCCATTTTCCATCGTCAGCCTTGCCAGATTGTAGTAAATTTGAAAAGTTAGCCAATATTTGATAAGTCCCTTTTTAGATTCCTTTAACACCCCGCAAACAGTTCATCAAGGCCCGGGGATTTCTTAGGTTTAATTTTTAGTTTTTCTAAGGACCATTTTCCAGTTTTCCCTAATCTGTGGGGTTTTTTATCGCCTGTTTTTACATAAATTTTTTATTTGTAACTTCGTGTTATTCATGCAAAAAAAAGAGAGAATTAAGTGTTAAAAATTTTACACATTTCCCTTTTTACTGTCATAATCTGACCTTATTACTTTTTTGTGGGGCCTTATCTTGTCTCTAACTTGTTCTATAACCCGAAAGAAATCTTATGGGTGTCTTCGAATCTCTTTTTGCTTTTTATTCCCTTTAAATTTTTTTTCTTTTAAACAATTATTTTTTCTTAATTGCCCATCTCCTTTTTTTTTTTTTTATTAAATTTTTTTTTTTTATTTTTTTTGTTTGCTATTCCCCCTCCTTTTTGGGGGTAATTTTAAAAAATGTTTTAAATCAATTGTTCATCCAATTTGGGGTAATTTTGTCCTAATCCCAACAAACCAAAGTTGTTGGATTTTGGAAAAACCTATGTTTAAAAGTGATTTAGACACCTTCCCCAGGTCATCATTCCCCCAAATTTTAAATTTTTAAATTTTTTACAAAAGCAATCAAAGGGCCCTGGGCAGAAAACCTTTTGAAATTTAAAATTTTGGAATTAAAAATCCATATGAAAAAGAAGGATAAAGATCCCTTCAAGGGGGGGATTCCCCCACCCAATTAAATTAAAAATTAAAAATTTAATTTTTTTTGAAAGGAAAGGGGAATCAAGCCAAAGGTTTTTCCCTTTGTGTTACATTTTAATTTATAAAAAATTTGAACCTACAATTTTGTCTAAGGGGGAAAAAATTCCCAAAAAAATTCGGGCCCCCCTTTTTTAAAATTTTAATGCCCTGCCCCTATCATTTTTTTCTAAATACAAACACACCCACCAACAAACCCAAAAAACCCCCCACCAATACCAAAAAAAACATACCACACACAACAGGGGGACAGCGGGGCCGTAGTCACGCCGTCGGTGTCTGGGAATTTAAGTTTTTTTTGAGGATACCTAAGTGTTCTGAAAGGGGTTGCTAAGGGTGGGGTAGTAAACAATCCTAGAAGTGTTTTTTTTAATTGCCGACCCCACATAAGTGGGGGGAAAGCCAAAATTTTTGTAAGTATTTTAAAAAAAAAAAGCGTGTGGGCGGTAGTTTTAAAGGCGGCGTTGCCAAGTGTCACCCAAAAAAAGGTAATAAAGTAAACAATCGTGTGCCCAGTGAAAGAAATACGGGAATGGGTACATTTTTAACGGAAGAAATTGGGGGTGGATCTACGCCAGGAGAATCGAGCGGGATCTACGCCAGGACGTCCACCTGGCCCAATCTACGTGCTACAGCTGCATAAATACGTACCCTATGGTGGTTTGTTTGGGGTGGGGTTAGGCCCAAATTTAAACCCGCCAAGCTAAATGTGAATGGTCAAACTTCATAGCACGATAAAGAATAGGCACTAAAGTTTTCAATAGGTTTTGCAAAGGGGTAATCCATTGAACAAGGCGTTTTAACTACTAAAAGCGGCCCCGGCATGGCAACACTGTAAGTTGGGGAGTCGGTCAAAGAGGTTGTGGACCAAGGACAACTGAGAATCTCATTACACTCCAAGCACAAGCCCCCTATTTTTCGGGACACATAATAAACCCACCAAAATTACACACCAACAACACAACAACCACACCAACACACACACCCCACACACACACACATACCAAAACACACACACTACACACACCCCATCACACATACACCACACACAAACCACACACACCACACCAACACACCACAATGTAAGAAAGTGCTGGTAAGTCCCAGGAGGTTGGGGTCAGGTCACAAAAAGGGTGGGGCACCCAAAGGCCACTAACTCCTTAAATGCCAAGCCACCTCCCTTTTCAGTACATAATAAACCCCCCAAATAATTCCACACACAATTCAAAAAAATTTACACACAACACACACACACCCCACACACCACACAAAAACACACCCACACACACCAACCCCACACACACACACACACAACACACACTATCCAGAACACATCATCCCCCTCACAACCGACATCTCCTATTTCCCTATCCCCCCCCTCCCTCGATCACCCTCCCCCCCCCCGTTACCCTAAACCCCCCCCACCCCTCCCCATGGGGCTCCCACATAGCCACGTTCCTCCACACCCCCCCCCACACTCTGACATACCACTCAAACCCCTAAAAAAACAGAATAAAATTTTCCCCACTCTGAGGCAATCGGGGAAAAAACAAAAATGGGTTGCCAGGAGCAAAAAGAAAAACCAAGGGAAGGGGGAGGAAAAATGAAAAGGGAAGTTTTGGGGCAGCAGAGCCATAAAAAGGGATAGAAGGGGAAAAGAAACTAGAAAAAACTTGCATGAAAAGGGAAGGAGGATAGATTGGAAAGCAGGAAGGGGGAGGTGCAGTAAAAGCAGCGAAGTAGGGATACGATTTTTGAAGGGGAAATTTGAAAAACGAAACAGTCAAAAAAATTAAAGAACATTTTGGGATTGACAACGAGACTGCACCTCAGCCACAAAAAAAGGGGACTGTAGGGAAAAGGGGGCACAACTGCATGGGATGTCTATCAGGGGGACTGTAGAAATGAAAGACTAAGCTTTATGGGAGGCCCTAACAGACACAACAGACCCAAAAGGGGAAAACCCGAAGGGGAAAATGACAGGCCCTGGCCCAAGTCATTAGCCGGAAACTGAGAAAGGAAACTGCAGTGGGGGAAAAAAATTAAAATGGGGGGATACACAGGATATGCAGTGGGAAATAAAAGGGGTGAGGTCAGTTTTTTGTATGGGCTCCAGGAAGTCGAAGGGGAAACATATGAAGCAAGAAAACAAGGGGAAAAAAAAAGCAATTGAAAGCATCTGAAAGAAATTTAGGAAAAAAAAGAATGCCCCCAGCTGGAAAATTTTCGGAGAATAGGGGGGGTTTGTAAAAAAAAAAAACCGGCGTGAGAGTGACCTTAAAGGGGCAAAAAAAACGACTCGGACCCGGATCCCGGGAGAAAGCACGTTTAAAGGGACATAGGGCTACAGGAAGGTGTATCTCGACCGCGACAGAACACAAGAAGAAAGGATGAAACTGAGAGAGATGGTAAAAAGGGCGAAAGGAGGAAAGGAGGGGATGGAGAAGACAGAGGGGGAGATCCCGACACGGAAAAGAAGATCAAATCCCGGGCCCCTCACAATTCCCTATAGAAGTCCCCCAACCAGGTAACCCCGTGCAACCAAACACTCTAAATCAAACACCCATGGGCCCCACCAATGCCCCCCCCCACTACATTTAAAAATTCACCCCCCCGCAAAACCCCTAGTTCCTTACCCGGTCTCCCCTTTTCCCCAACCCCATATACTTCCCAGACCACAGTCTTAGAAAAGAAGTTTTAAAGGTGTGGGATACAAATGCAGATGGAATAAAAAACAAGTATGGGAGTGGCACGAAAGAATCAAGACTCCCCAACATAATAGACTACAGAAACAAAAATACCAAATAAAACAGATTCAACTTTCAATCCGGATATCAAAAACCTCAGGAAAGACAGAGGGGGAGGGGGGAGGATGAGTTTCACTGCTCATTAACAAACAGTGGGGTTTTGAGAAAATGGAAGGAATGGATGGCATGGGGGAAAGGGACTACTTTGTAGGAACAATCCAGTTGAGGGAAAAGGGGTAATTGCGTAATGACAACCCACCAAAGAAAAGCAGGGGCCAAGAAAGAATAGATGAAGGGAACAGGCAATGATCGACCACTGCCGAGGTGGCCCGGAGAGCACCATGGGGGGGCAAAGTTTTCAGTTTTGGGTGTTTCAATCACAAGGGATTGAAAGGGGGGAAAAATGGAACCCCATGGGGGTCCCAAAAATAGAGCAAGGAAAGGATGTGGTACTGGGAACCTCATGCATCAAAGTTTAAGACACTACCAGGAGGAGGAAGGATGAACCGCAAGGGTTGAACTTTTATTTACCATGAGTAGTTCTGACATCGAGGGTATCATGTATGAAAAAGGCCCCTGGGAGCTAGGATCATGTGGTTCTGTGCTTTGACTCATAGTTGAGTCAAGTGGAGAGAGTAGCGAATAGGCTGGGAAAAAAAACCAAATACAAAAAGGGGAACTACCGGTGGGAACTTAATTAAGACATTTAGTGGGAGAGGGAACTGAAGGAAAACCCGACAAAGAAATGATGGACTATGTAGCAAAAAAATGCAAGGAGGCAGGGAGAGGTTTGTTCCCAAAGGGGAAAAAAAAAAAAAATGGGAAAACAGAACGAGTCTTTGGGGTTACCCAAAGGCGTTTTAAAAAGGCAAAAAAAAAGGTTTTAAGAGAATGGAAAAGTACAGAAGACAGAGAATCAGGAAAAAAAAAGAAATCAGCCGGAGCCAGAAACGGGAAAATGCACAGATAAAAAAGGGGGGGCTCAGGACAAATGAAAAAGCATAGCATCAAAAATAAAGACTGTCCCAAGCTGTAGTTCGCTACATCAGGAGGAAAACAACAGTAAAGGGCCCGGTAATCAGGAGGAAGGGTGGGAGAATTTTTACAAAAAAGACCGAAGGTATGTCAGGAGTCACACAGATTTTAAAAAGGTATTTACGTGGAAAACATTGGACTCCAAGAAATCCAGAAAAGGGGGGCACACCAGCAAGTGCTGGATAAGGGACATATAACCAAGGAGGAGGTGAAAAGTGTATGCAACTTGACACCTCAAAGGCTGGGGGACCAGACAACACTCTCCATGGGTTTCCCTTAAAAAGGGGCAGAGATTTGTGTGAGCCATTAACAAAGATCTTTAACACACATTTGAAACGGGGGCAATC
This sequence comes from Cherax quadricarinatus, assembly GCF_026875155.1. Taxonomy (NCBI): domain Eukaryota; kingdom Metazoa; phylum Arthropoda; class Malacostraca; order Decapoda; family Parastacidae; genus Cherax; species Cherax quadricarinatus. Next base: position 2,513,354 of record NC_069399.1, read on the forward strand.
CCTGAGGTTGGAAAATGAAAATGTATCCCAATTTTTAAAAAGGGAACGAAAAGGGCACTAAACTCGACCTGTTCACTAACGTTATAGTATGCAAGGTCATGGAAAGTCTCAGGAGGAAGTGGTGGGGCACCTGGAAAGAAACAAGTTACAAATTGACAACCCCGCAAGGTTTCAGGGAAGGAAAAACCTGTGCACAAACCTACTAGGTTTTATGACAAAAGGGGACAGAAGTAAACAAGAGAGAGAGGGGGGGACGACTGGTATTTTTGGGCTGCAAGAAGGTTGACACAGTTCCCAAAAGGGTTATGCAAAAGCTAGGGGGACCAGGCACAATAACAGGAAAGGCATGCAATGGTCAGAGAATATTGACAGGGAGGCCCCCAAAAGATCTGGTAAAACGCAGGTGTCAGAGTGGGGGGGGGGCCGTGACAAGCGGGATTCCACAGGGGTCAGTCCTGGGTCTGTGTGTTTTGGTATACTGAAAAGACATAACGGAAGGGATAGACTCAGAAAATGTCCTTGTTTGCAATGATGTGAAGTTAAAGAGAAGAATAAATCGGAAAGGTGGCAGGACTACAAAGAGACCTGGACAGGCTCAAACCCCGGTCCAGCAAAATGGCTCCTTGAATTTAACCCGCCAAAAGCAAAATCATGAAAATTGGGGAAGGGCAAAAAGACCGCAACACAAATATTTGTGGCCAAAGACTGCAAACCTCATCAAGGAAAAAGATCTGGGGGGGGTATAACACCGAGCATATCTCCCCGAGGCGCACATCAATCAGATAACTGTGCAGCTACGGGCGCCTGGCAAACCTGGATAGCATTCCGATACTCAGTAAGGATTTGTTTTAAAACTCTGTATACCATCTACTCAGGCCCATCTGGGGGTATGCAGCACCCGTTTGGAATCCCACACCCGTCAAGCACGTCAAAAAAAATAAGAAATGCAAAAAGGTTTGCAAAAATAAATCCCAGAGTCGGGGATTTTCCTATGAAGAAAAGGGTTTAGGGAAAAACGGCCTGACGACATGGGGGCCAGGAGGGTCAAAAGGGGACTGATAACGCATATAAAATATTCGCGGAATAGACGAGGTAGAAAAGACGGGGTGTTCCAAGATGGGACAAGACACAAGAGGTCACAATTGGGAAATTGAAAACTCAATGAATCAAAGGGATGTTAGGAAGTATTTCTTCAGTCATAGAGTAGTCAGGCCATGGAATAGCCTAGAAAGTGATGTGGTGGAGGCAGGAACCATACATAGTTTTAAGGCGAGGTATGATAGAGCTCATGGGGCAGGGAGAGAGAGGACCTAGTAGCAATCAGCGAAGAGGCGGGGCCAGGAGCTGTGACTCGACCCCTGCAACCACAAATAGGTGAGTACAAATAGGTGAGTACACTCATACACACACACACACTCATACGCACACACACACTCATATACACTCATACACATACACACGCCACACACAAACACACACAAACACACACACACACACACACACACACACACACACACACACACACACACACACACACACACACACACACACACACACACGGGAACAGTCTATTGTTTTCAGGCGAGGTATGATAGAGCTCATGGAGCAGGGAGAGAGAGGACCTAGTAGCAATCAGCGAAGAGGCGGGGCCAGGAGCTGTGATTCGACCCCTGCAACCACAAATAGGTGAGTACAAATAGGTGAGTACACACACACACACACATCAGATTAAGGACAGAAGGTGGAGAACTCACAAGAAATGATCAGGAGGTATGTGAGGAGCTGAACAGGAGATTTAAGGAAGTTTATACAGTAGAGACAGGAAGGGCTGTGGGAAGACAGCACAGAAGGGAACATCAAGAGGGAATATACCAACAAGTGTTGGATGACATGCGAACAACTGAAGAGGAGGTGAAGAAGCTCTTAAGTGACCTTGACACCTCAAAGGCGATGGGACCGGACAACATCTCCCCATTGGTCCTTAGAGAAGGAGCAGAAATGCTGTGCGTGCCTCTAACCACAATCTTCAACACATCCCTTGAAACTGGGCAACTACCTGAGAAATGGAAGACAGCTAATGTAGTCCCCATATTTAAGAAAGGAAACAGAAACGAGGCACTAAACTACAGACCTGTGTCTCTGACATGTATTGTGTGCAAAGTCAGGGAGAAGATTATCAGGAGAAGATGGTCGAACACCGGGAAAAGGAAACAAGATTATAAATGAAGACCAGTATGGGTTCATGGAAGGCAAATCTTGTATCACAAACCTTATGGAGTTTTATGGCAAGGTAACAGAAGTAAGACACGAGAGAGAGGGGTGGGTAGATTGCGTTTTCCTAGACTGCAGGAAGGCCTTTGACACAGTTCCTCACAAGAGATTAGTGCAGAAGCTGGAGGATCAGGCGCACGTAAAAGGGAGGGCACCGCAATGGATAAGAGAATACCTGACAGGGAGGCAGCAACGAGTCATGGTACTTGAAGAGGTATCACAGTGGGCGCCTGTTACGAGCGGGATCCCACAGGGGTCAGTTCAAGGACCAGTACTATTTCTGATATGTGTGAACGACATGATGGAAGGAATAGACTCTGAAGTGTCCCTGTTCGCAGATGACGTGAAGTTGATGAGAAGAATTAAATCGGACGAGGATAAGGCAGGACTGCAAAGAGACATGGACAGGCTGGACATGTGGTCCAGCAACTTGCTTCTCGAATTCAATCCAGCCAAATGAAAAGTCATGAAGATTGGAGAGGGGTAAAGAAGACCGCAGACAGAGTATAGGCTAGGTGGACAAAGACTACAGACCTCACTCAGGGAGAAAGACCTTGGGGTGACCATAACACCGAGCACATCACCGGAGGCACACATCATCCAAATAACCGCTGCAGCATACGGGCGAGGGGCAAACCTGAGAATAGTGTTCCAATACCTTAATAAGGAATCGTTCAAGACACTGTACACTGTGTATGTTAGGCCCATACTGAGTATGCAGCACCAGTCTGGAACCCACACCTGGTCAAGCACGTCAAGAAGTTAGAGAAAGTACAAAGGTTTGCAACAAGGCAATTCCCAGAGCTCAAGGGAATGTCGTACGGGAAAGGTTAAGGGAAATCGGACTGACGACACTGGAGGACAGAAGGGTCAGGGGGACATGATAACGACATACAAGATACTGCGGGGAATAACAAGGTGGACAGAGATAGGATGTTCCAGAGAGGGGACACAGGGACAAGGGGTCACAACTGGAAGCTGAAGACTCAGACAGTCACAGGGACGTTAGGGAAAAAATTTCTTCAGTCATAGAATTGTCAGCAAGTGGAATAGCCTAGCAAGTGAAGTAGTGGAGGCAGGAACCATACATAGTTTTAAGAAGAGGTATGACAAGCTCAGGAAGTAGAGAGAGAGAGGATCCAGTACGATCAGTGAAGAGGCGGGGCCAGGAGCTGAGTCTTGAACCCTGCAACCCAATTAGGTGAGTACACACACACACACACACACACACACACTACACACACACCACACATATATATATATATATATATATATATATATATATATATATATATTATATATATATTAATAATGTATATATATATATATTTTTTTATTTAATTAACACACTGGCCGATTCCCCCCAAGGCAGGGGGGCCTGGAAAAAGAAAAACTTTCACCATCATTCACTCCATTACTGTCTTGCCAGAAGGTGCTTTACCTACAGTTTTTTAAAATTTCAACATTAACACCCCTCCTTCAGAGTGCAGGCACTGTACATCCCATCTCTAGGACTCAAATCCGGCCTGCCATTTTCCTGAATCCCTTCATAAATGTTACTTTGCTCACACTCCAACAGCACGTCAAGTATTAAAAACCACTTGTCTCCATTCACTCCTATCAAAAACGCTCACGCATGCCTGCTGGAAGTCAAGCCTCTCGCACACAAAACCTCCTTGACCCCCCCTCCAACCTTTCCCGGGCCGACCCCCACCCCCCCTTCCCTTTCCCCTACGACGATACAATCTTGAAGTCATTTTTCGCTCCCTTCTCTTACATGTCCGAACCACCTCAACA
>NC_069399.1:2517921-2550421 GCF_026875155.1 Cherax quadricarinatus
AATCCCACAATTTTTTTTTAAATGAATGCACATTCCCCCCCACACTCACAAATTTCTAATAAAATCCTTTCCCATCCCATCTCCCAAATCCACATAGTTTAATATTATACTTATAACCCACAATTTTTCTTATTTTAACTATTTCATCAGAAAAAGTCACCCACATTTTCATTTTGACTCAGTAATATTCACATGTCACAAATTTTTAGAAAACACTCATTTTTTAGAAATATGTCACAGACACATCTAACTAAGATATGATATAAATCACATTTTAGCCACATTCCCTCAATTTCGGTAATATGAACAAAATGTTTGGGATAACATTAGAACATTTCCAAATTATGATGGAACACATTCAAAAATATATTGGAGCACTTCCAAAATACATTAGTGTACTCCAGAATTACTTTGAACGACTCCACTTAACATTTTTGGATAATTCCAAATTAGTTTTGGAGACTTTGTCTTAAAATTGAACATTATTTTCTTGTTGGTAAACACAGTCAATGGTAGAAATATTTACCCGATTTCCGTAATATGAACAAAAAAGATTGAAGGTCCCGGATACCTCTTAAAACTTCATGTTTTCAATATTTAATCAAATTTTTTTACTAAATCTTAAATGAAACAAAAACATTAACTTAAAATTATTAAATTTTTTTTACTAAATCTTAAATGAAAACATTAACTTAAAATCAAGCCGGATCACTCTGTGTTCTCTCATTTCTTCCCATTATTAACTTAAAAGCATAATCATACTGTGTCCCCTTATTAACTTAAATGAACTAAGTTACTTTTTCTTCATGTTAACTTAAACAAAGTAAACATGAATAAGAGATATAACACTGGTATTCTACCTCATTGTTTTTCATGGTAAGGATTGATTTAAAAATCATCACGACTTAAATTTTTTTTTATTAAACATTTCTCTTTTTAATGAATGAATCATCATATATTATTAATCTTGGTGTAGCAACACGCTCTAAACATCATAAATCCTCCTCTCTAGGTCTTTTTTCTTGTTCTTCCAAGCCCCGTCACATCGGTACCTGTAAATGTTAATATATTTTTTAATTTCATTAGCATATAATGTGGGGGGGGGGGAATTTTTGCATCATCACCTGTAAAAGATATAAACCAACTAAAAGTTACATTTTTTTTGACTATCCCAAACATATGTCTCTCAAGTGTTACATCAGTATTCCTCTCGTTAACTTAAATGAACTAAAAACCTCTTTTTTCTCTATGGTAGAAATGAACTAATTCCAAATGGTAAGTAAGTAACACATTTCACGAAGAGGTAAATATGAGTTATATATTAGTTCAAATATCTCTCTCTTCAAGTTATAATTACATCCTCATAATAATTTAAATGAATTAAGCCACTGATACAAAGGAAATAATTTTGCTTACCTTATAAGTTACTCACACATTAGGTTCAATGTTTTTAATATATTGTTTAACATCTGTGAAAAGTTCTCTCCAAATTAATTTATAATTCTTTGTGTTGTACCATCTATCCAAAAGGCACAGATTATACTGTCTATTAAATATTTGACTGACAAAGTTCTCAGATATATTGTTTTCCAAAATATAATATACCAGATCGTCACTCCACTCTGTTACTATTTCATCAATGAATTCATGCAAATCAAGTTCATTTTCTAACCAATTTTTAACTCGATGAAAATTGTTTTCACTCAATGATTCACCATCTTTCCTTAAGAGTTGACTGACAGTGTTGCAAAATTCCAACCAAGAAAGATCTTTCACCGTTTCACAAATAACAATGAAATCACCAAGTTTCCCCATATTAGATGCTTTCCATGTGGTTCCTTGACAATGTCTGGGGGTGACTTACATACAGTAATGTCTGGTGGTGACTTACACACACACACACACACACACACACACACACACACACACACACACACACACACACACACACACACACACACACACACACACACACACATCTCTCCCTTACACATAAAGAGTTGCTAAATAGTATTAAATGCAAATTTCATTATGATTAAACTTACCTTAACTAGGATCAGCCATTTCAAAATCCATTTTCGTAATTAATTTTTTGGGCTTTGGTATAATAAAAGTTTGAGATAAATGACTACTCCATTCACATTCTCACAACAATAAATTTTCCAATATTTCTTCACTCCATCGTTGAGCAATTTCTTGTACCTCAGCTACAATCTCTTCTTTTGAGAGAACACGTTCCGCGTCAACTCTTTTTTGAATGGGTTCGACTCTCTTAATTGTATATAACATTTCTATAAACACCACACTAGTATGTTTTGTCACTCTGTTTAATTCAATAGAGTTATCAGCAACCACCTCCATATTTCTTCTTCTGCTCAAGTGATCCCTCACCATTTCACTACGAATATTTATACCAAAATTTTCAATCGTTGTCATTACCGAATATCATTTTTTTAATAATACAAGTACACATTACAGGGGATTTCTTCAAAGTTTATATATTATCCATCATATATTTCAATTAATATGTTTAGTCATTGTTAACTTTCCTTATTTTTCAGTAAAAAGAAATATTTAGTGAATATTTTTTTTGGCAACACTTACTACTCGCTTGTGATGTCACGGTTTTAGCTCATTTAAGTTAATAAGGGGAAGATACCTGCTCAATCCTGTTTGGTGGAGTGTGATGTCACTATCTATCAACATGTTAGAACAGGATAACAAGAGGTCACAGAGTGATGGATTGCCAATATGTTTGCACAGTATGCGATGGGACCTCCACATAAGTATTATATGAACTGTAAAGTTGATAAGACCTACTACAATACATGCAAATATTTTGATACAAAGAAAGGTCGTGAGATTATATTCAAAGAGTGCATGAATGATCTTATTAAGTGGCTATTTTTTTTTTTATATTTTTATTTAAAATGACACAGTACAAGATATAAATAAATAAAAGAACACAATAATTAACCGTTTGCAAATACAATGACCTACCATCAACCCCATAGCATACCACAAGTGTTACATTCATATTGTATTAAAGGATATACCATCACCGAACAATGAAAAGAACAGGATAACACCTGCTCAGAAAAAACATTAACAAAGTCCAAACCTACAAATCATGCCTGTTATACAGTACAGTAAGACCCCCTTGCGCAAGGTACACAGATGATATGATGCAGCATACGAAGGATTAAATTATACATTACAATAATTAAACAAAGGCTAACCTAACCCTACAATAAAATTGCAAAGACATACCACATAATACTTCCCGCAAATAGCAGGAAACTCTTAACATAATAAAGAGCGAGAGAGCTCCAGCACCGAACAAAAAAAAAAATTAGCAAAAACCAAAAACTCAAAATTTATGTCTGTGTCTACATAAATCCCCCACAACTCTGTACAATTAGACCCCTTGCACAAAGTGCACAATAAATATTATTTAACATACAAAAATTAAAATTATACAGAACATTAATTTAAACATTAGGCAAACCAAAGCCTACAATAAACATTACATTGGTACATATCACAATTAAACTCCCCACATAAACACTGGGCAGGAAACACCCTCAAGTAAAAGACATAACATTATATATGCAAGTACAACCCATACTACTAACAAAATCCTAACATAAGGTATCAAAACTGTCTAGTTACAGGACATAAAAACCTTATCTCCCTATTTGAAACACTAGTACATCATTGCTGAATTTTTTTTTTATATAAACAGTCTAAAAGATAATATATAAACAATTAATTAGCATATAATTATAATTCTCATTGCTAAAGACTCGCCCCACTTACTTCGTGCCGGCACATACTACCCCCCACCCCTTTTCCCTATTATCAATGTTATTATACTGAGCGTTATCATGGGAATAAAATTTTCCTCATGCACTTTACATTTAGTCTAATTAAAAATTTTGACTTACAAGTTCGTACATGTTCCATCCTTGTTTTTTCCCCAAAAACGCCATTGAACAAACAGTTAAAAATTTCTCACAGAAACCCCATTAAGGGCACGCACAATAAATTGTCCACTCCTAACCTAATACCTCACTATTCATTATAATTCATATATCATTACAAAAACATAAATTAGGTACATAGAAAAAGGTGTCATTATATGTGATTATAAAATTGACTAAGCCAAAGATCATGATTTCATATATAAACATAGCAGAAATTTTTTCCACAAAGCAACTGTGCGGGGGTCACAGCACTTCACAAACATTAAGTTATAACAACGATCAAGTTAACTTGTGTGCTTATCTTAACATCATTCTGCTCTAAACCCCGAGATCCCAGGTTTAGTCTCATGGTTTTAAGGTTATCCTTATGCAGTGAACATAACCATAGATTCCAAATCCTCATTCATCCCCCTTCCACTCTATTCAAAACCCCTCCCCCATCCACACTACAAAGAAGCCTAAACCAACCCCCCTCATGTTCCCCCGGTAGGAGACCAACCCTTGCCCGCCCCTGGGTTCATGAGGAGAAGGCCCCCACAGTGAGATTCCGGTAACCCTCCGAAAAGCTAACTCCCCACCTCCCACCATGACTTGCCTTTTTCCTACACTTTGTTCTATAAAATCTCGCTCCTAACGCTTTTATCCTCAACTCTCCCTAACCTCCTCATCCCCCAAGATACATGTAAATAATCCGTCATAACATACATTAAGGCTCTACCCAAAATCACCCGGCCCCCCAGTTACATCCAAATTAAGGCCCGTAGGAATGGCCATTCCCCCCCCCCCAAAAGTCTGTTTAACTCTCCACCACCATAACCTCACCCCCCCCAAATGAGGGACAAAAATATACCGCATGAAAGGCCGTTTCGATGTCCCCACAATGCAAGCATGGTCCTCTCTCACAAGACCCATTTTATAACACATCCCTAGGGGCCCAAATTTATTCCCATCAGAAAACGATTACTAACTCTCGTACCCTCGCTGGTATTCTAAGCAAGCCAAACTTCCTCCATAGTTTATCCGTCATTGTTGGATATACAGCAAGTCCCTGTAAGACACCCTTGCCTACCACGCACCCACCATTCGTTTGGACCTTTAATGGGGAAACACCTGTTTAAATGTAATAAAACCCTCAACATATCCTCACAATCCCTCAAATCCCTTCCACACCACCATCTTCGTGCACCCTCCATTACCCTACCCTACCCTGACTCCTCTATTCCCCCAGTCCGGATATATCTTTGTTTTTATATAAAGCCATTACTCTATGACCCAATGACATCAGGCCAAGACCCCCACGTCTCCCCTCCGTCATCACCACGTCTTGCTAAACCATGCCCTCCCAAACCCCCACACATACCTTAGAACCTTCCTCTGGATTTCTGCAATATCCTCTGCTCTTAAAGGGAACACCTCAGCCACTCCCCACCCCTTACTGTAAACCAGAGAGTTGACCACTAAAAACTCTCTGCTGTAATGTTACGTCCCTAGCCTTAAGCCTCCTAGCCTCCCCAAAACCCTGCCGTAACTAATTCCGAATTTATCTTCCTACTCTCCTGCACTTCCGCCATGTACCATATTCACAAACCTTAATTCTGTCCATACTGACCATCCCAAACCCCCTCCCCAAGCCCCCTCCCACCCAACCCCCCCACCTCAAATAGTCTCGACTTCATTAAATTAACTCTCATACCCGTGGCGTCCCCAAAAATCTGAATGTTTCCACCAACTTTCCTTAGTCTTCCTCATGCCTTACCAGCCCCAGTAGTATCATCTACGTACCCCACAATCCCCCCCCGCCCCCCCCCCCCAAAATCCCATGTTCATTCATCACCTCATCCACCAGCCCATAAAATGGTTCTGTATGCAGGCAAAAAATAAACTGAGTGGACAGCCCTGCTAAAACCCTCTCTCCATCAGTACGGGGCCCCCAACTTACCATTAACCTGAAACCCTAATAACTGCTCCCTCATACAAGGTTTGCACCCATCTCACCCCTTCTCCCCAAACCTAACTGTTCCAAACAAAATTTTTAAGAAATCCCTATTCACACAATCATACCATTAGCCCAATCAACCCCAAGTATTCCCCCTCCGGTGAAAGTCCTCAATAAAATCCCTTAGCGACTATGCCCGTTCCCTCATATTTTCTTCCGGATGCCAAACTGTCCCCCATGTACCACTGATCCTAAAACCCTTCTTCAGTCTATTGCCCAGAATTTAGCATAAATTTTATAATCTCCCACACATTAAGGATATTGCTCTATAATCATTCAATACTTTCCCATCCTTCTTCTTCGGCCCCAAACACAACGACCCCTGTTTTCTGGGTCTTCCCCATCCTCCCACTGCCCCACATATGATTCAGGCTTCCACTAAACAATACCTAAAGCATTCCCAATAAACTCTATAAAAATCATTCGGTATTCCATCATTGCCCCGGGGTCTTACCCTGACTCATCCCGTAAACCGCCTCCCCACCTCCTCACTAATTTCTACCCTCCGCATTTTCCCGTTCCTCTTGTCCCAATACAATAGTATTCTGCATAACCCCAATACCTCCTCACTGACAACTTCCTTGTTCCTCCTCCATTTCTCCCTAAACCCAAAAATCAGCATAACCACTAATACATCTGTATCAGTAAGACTTGACCCACCACATAACCCCCCCCCATCAGCGACCACTAGATGCGCTATGGTAGTCACCATCTGCCTTTCCTAAATTTTCTCGGAATAACCTGATGGTCGATCACTCTTTAACACCTCCTCTAATCCTGCCTACTCTAATCGCGTTAAACCTTTCATTATGTAATCCTTCAATCCTACTCCTTAAGCCATCCACCTCACCTCGCACATCTTCCCTTTCCCCCCCCCCCCCGTCGTAAACAGCATCCAGCTGTCCCTCCAGGTAGTTTTGCAAACCATATCTCCACCTTGCCTGTTCCCTTTTCCCCGTATCCTAAAAAACTCTGCTATTGCTGTCTTTGCCCGCATCTCCCCCCATCAAGCAAAATCCATCCCACCATCCTACCCTCCCAGCAATGTCTCCACCATTCCTCAAAGGATGAGCCTTCTTCCCCTCCTGCAGAAGGGCCCCACATTCAAATTTTCCCTACCCAGAATATATGCGAACATATACCATCCACCCGCAGATCAGCTATCACCGCCCTGTGATCCGAAAAACCGACATCAAAAGCCCTCACTCTCTCCACACCAATCCCCTGCATCACATATATCCTATCTAACCTCGCCCCATAATTCCCACGAATAAACGTGTGCTCCACCCCATACTCTCCCCTGCCCACCACATCTACAACTCCTACATCCCTTAACACATCCCGTAGCACACCCAAAACACATCCTGCCCCCCTCGGTGTCACATCACCATACCTAATCACACAGTTCCAATCACCTCCAAGTACAGTTATGGAAGGTAAACCCCGCAAATAATACATCAAAACATCACGTACAAAATCAACTTTGACTCTAACCCTTGTTATTTCTGGCATTATACACCAATGAAACATTTCTCTCCTCACCCCAGTGCCCCTCTACCCTTACAACCCTTCCCCCTCCCCCCTCCTCCCAACCCTGACACGCAAAGGGCTGGTCTCCTTTACAGCTACTGCTACCCCCCCTTTTAATTGCAAAGCATTACTGATAAACATTTTTAAAACCCCCCAAACTCAATTCACTCCCTAACCTATGGTTTGCTCCTGCAAAAACATACTCCACATCAAAAACCTTCGTAAAAAACACTCTAACCAAACCCTTTTTACCTCAGATTTAAGCCCATTGACATTTATTGTGACCACTTGAATTTGCTGAAGAGGTGGCTTACCCCTATGCCGCTGTATCTTACTTCACCTTTTTCAGTACCTGTACCATTTTATCCTTTTTTCTAACCTGTCCTCCAGCCGCTCCTTGCCCCCCCCCCCGATCTTCCCCGGTACACCCCCTCCCTGCTTGCCTTTTCCCCTACAACTACCCATGACTTCTTCCCGGGTCTCAGCCCAGGTGTTAAAACCTCATCGAGGTCAAAAGCACCGCAGTCCTTTTCCGTGAGCTCTCACTCACACACAAATCTACCTCCTGCACGTCTCCTGTGGACTTCCACCCCCACTTCCATGTCCCCCTCTGGCATTCCTCGAACCCTTCACCTGTTCCTGCTGCTCAACCATCAGCTGTATCTCACTGACTTCTCAGGACCATCCTCCCCGGCCACCGTCTCGTCGAAGAACTCCTTCAGCACCGCATCCAGCAACTTCTCCTGGGTAGACCCTCCCCTGTCACCTCCGGGAGGGTAACACAGGTACCGACCGTCGATACTTCCCGTTCTACCTCTTCACTCCATCGACCCCTCGTCACTGGTTCCCCCTCTCCCAACTCAGCATCAACTCACATGGTCTCTGCTCCACTGCCAACGTACCAGGAGCCCTGGTAGGCTGCCTTCTAGGGCAGTGAGCTGCCATATGGTTTATATGAGCTACATAGTCGACAGGTCTTTCTCTGGCCGGCATAGTGTACAAAAACCTGCGTCCTGGACTCCACCAGCATGACGTAGGACGGTATAGGCCTAGCCAACGTCATTTTTAGGGTATAAGAGCCCTCAGGGCGTCCCTTATATGGCCCTTCTGTCCATATCCCATCGTTGCCGAATGAACTTTACCGGGAGGTGTTGAAAAACCTCCCGTATTACTTTTACGCCGTCGGGCCCCCAAAGGGGGCATTCCTCACTTCACCCACGTATTTGTACCTGGATACGTCATGCATAACAACGTCCACTGCCGAGTTGACCGTTTACCTTCCCTCCTGGTTCTCTTCAACAAGTTTGTCATAGACGCCCGGGCGATTCAGTTTCAGGAAGACTGGTCATCCCATTTAAGGGAACACCATATCTTCCTCGTTGGGGACGCCATAGGCGTCCCTGATGATAGCAGGTCGCAATGTATGCATCGTTGCTCCAGTAAGCGTGCCACGTACCAGCTGTATACAAACAGTGTTAATCCGCTGTCCCACTCGGTACGCCATTTTGTCTTCTAGTTGCTAAAGGTCACCACCAGAGGGCAGGTGTAGCTACTAGGCGTGCGTCCTCTCTCCCCGGAGGTCGAGAGACGAATGGGATTATAATAGAAAAAGTTGTGTTTCCAGAAGGAATTGAATATGCTTCAGCCGGTGGTGACTGGCATGCATGTCTTAAAATCATTCGTGATTTTGCCAAGGAATTAATAAAAAACGTCATATAAATATTGTTGTCATTTTTGTAAAATATGTCTTATTCACCATTACTCCAAAACATTATTAGGCAACTGAATAGAGATCATACGTCTGGCAGGAATGGTGATGAGTATAAACATCTCTTAACTTTGCTGTTCATACATTAGTATGAGATGTATGAGAGTGCTTTTGGTAGTGTTCAAAGTAAAGTGTGGTGTCTGTGTGTTAGTGTTGGTAATGTCTCATAAGTGTTTATGATATTTTTGGAAGTGATCCAATGTTGTTTGGAAGGTGGGGCACGGAGGGTGCGGGTGCGGGAGGGCGCGGAAGGAGTCCGCTCAGAGGAGACCACTCTGGCATAGGTATTTCGAGAGGAGACTGCTCAGGAAAGGAGACCACTCTGGCGTTTTCTCTACTACTCAGGTTGAGCAACTTCAAGCATTTCCAGGTTCTCTATACATTTTCTAGGTTAGCAATTTCATATGCCTTGTAAGCTGCTGTTAGTGTGCAGTAATATTCAATAGGGTTGGCATTCATAATTTTAAAGGTTCTCATTATCCACCCTGTCATTTTTCTAGCACATGCGATTGATGCAATGTTGTGGTTTTTGAAAGAGAGATCCTCTGACATTATCTCTCCCAGGTCTTTTATATTAGTTTTTCTCTCTTTCGTGTGGTTGGAATTTGTTTTATACTCCGATATAGTTTTAATTTCCTCACCTTTCCATATCGGGGAATTTGAAATTTTTCATCATTGAACTTCATATTGTTTTCTGATGCCCATTTAAAGATTTGGTTGATGTCTGCCTGGAGTCTTCCAGTGTCTTCAGTGGAGGACACTGTCATGCAAATTCGGGTGTCATCTGTAAACGAAGATACGGTTCTGTGGCTTACATCCCTGTCTATGTCAGATATGAGGATGAGGAATAGGATGGGAGAGAGTACTGTGCCTTGTGGAAAAGAGCTTTTCTGAGTAGCCGCTTCACACTATACTCTACTTACTACTACTCTTTTTGTTCTATTTGTTAGGAAATTATAGATCAATCTAACAACTTTTCCTGTTATGCCTTTATCACGCATGGTCACACTTGTCAAAGGCTGTTGAGAAATGGGATTACCAGCTAAGCTTATACATTTTGTATAGGGGAAACTTAACTTAGAAAGACAGCTCATCGCCTGCACAGCCGCCCCTGCAGACGAGGTCTTGAGAAGCTATCGAAGTCATTCCTCAACTGGCTGAAATGAGTTATAATTTGTAAGATTATAAATTACCCCTAGGGGGTGTTATGTCAGCATATTTCATTCACTGATTGCTGACAAATTATGTACTTGTTTGGACTCAAAGGTCCACACCTTACTGCCGACCATAGGTTGATTGCAAACTACTTGAGACTCAAGAACTCCGCAGTCCCCCGTACTACAAGAAATTCGTAACCTACCTTGCTCTTGTAGCGTGAGATATGGTGTTCTTCACACCTTCGACAGATATCGGTGACTTGATAGAAGCTGAAGTGTCCTTTGATGTCCACTTATTCCATAATCTAGGAATACGCACACTGGTACACTATGTTCCACAAGATTTGTCTTTATTGTTCACAATCTTATCACTAAAGAAGTTGATTGCAGTTCTCTTAAGTGTTTATTGTGTTTTATGAGACACTTTGTTCACACTAACGCACAGATCGTTCTTTGTTGGTTATCCTGGCATCAGTGTCACTCTCAGTAGAGTCAAAAGTAATCTGAAGATGCCACAGCACCCCACGCCGTTACTCCCCTAGCACAAAAAAAAAGATGACCTAGTACTTTTACTTCCTTGCCACTTCCTCCATGAAGCAAAGCAGAATGTTTGATTCTTACTGTCTTAAGCATAGACAACAATATACCTATCTTTACCATGATAATAAAGTGGGAGCAGAATTTTCCTTAATTGTCCTGCTAAGGTAAGAGATGGACTGCCTTTTATTAAACTATACTTTGCAACACTGGACCGCACGGAGCGTCGAGCCACGTCACATACTGGTACTGCATCTGGGATCAATTACTCACTGTAGCAGTAAACAAGATGCTTGCCCCTTCTGAGAGGGCTGGGCCCCTCAGGGCTGAAAGGGGCTGAAGGGGCTGAAGGGGGCTGATACCCCCCTCCTGGAGAGAATTTCTCCACATTGGGAGGCGGCGGAGGTTCGCTGCAGGTGAACTATTCATCACTTAACATTAATTTGATTTTCTCACTCGCCACCACTGCTGCTTGTCTTTTCTGAACAGCTTTAGTCTGTGTGGTTTCTGGAGAATCACTAATTTTGTTTTCAACACTGTGCAATTCTAACGGTACTAGTTTATTTATTGTCCGCTTATTCACTACACCTTTGCTCAAAACATCAACTGTCCTGAAGATTCCATTTGCATCAGGATATATGGTCACAATTTTTCCAAGTGCCATTGGGACCTCGGACCATCATTGTCGATAATCACTATGTCACCAGGTCTTAAGGACTTATGATTTTCAGGAACATCAGCTCCATAGAAGTGTTCTCTCAATGAGGTGAGATAGTCTTCTCGCCAAATTTTCTGCAAACGTTCAATCACTTTATTAAGGTGTTTTAATTTATGTCTGAATTGCTCAGGTTCAAAATAAGTAGGATCCTCTATGATTTCTTTATCATTCATAGGAGGAACAGGTTCGAGCCTTCTGCCATGTAGTAAATGAGATGGATTTAACACTTCTAAATTGTCTAGATCATCGGTAACATAAGTTAGAGGCTTGTTGTTGACTCTATTTTCTATTTCAGTCACAAATGTACGGAATTCTTCTAAGTCGATTCTTTGACGATGAAGAGTCTTCCTTAAACAACGTTTTACAATGCCGATCATTCTTTCATAAAATCCGCCATGCCATTGAGATTTAGGAGGAATGTATCTCCAACGACAACAGCGTTAATTCAGCATTTGCTGTACTTCTGGTTGATCAAAGATCTTGCTTTTATAAGCAGCACCAGCAACAAAGTTCGTTGCATTATCTGAAATCATCAGTCTGGGACATGCCCTTCTAACTGCAAACCTTCTGAATAATTTGATAAAGGTTTCAGCAGACATGTCAGTGGCTACTTCTAGATGTACTGCTCTAGTTGTAGCACAAGTGAACAAACAGATGTACTCCTTGATAGGAACTTTTTCAACTGTTTTGGTTAAAATTATTGGTCCAGTGTAATCTACACATGTCACCTCTAATGGAGTGATATGACAAACTCTTTCAGAGGGATATGGAGGTGGACCTGGATACTGATATACTCGCATATCATAGTGACGACAAGTAATACAGTTCTTTATTTGTTTTTTCACACTTTGTCTACCTTGAGGTATCCAGTAAGATTGTCGTATATGACAAAGTGTGGTCAGCTTACCCCACCTTGAAATATGTTTACGTGGGTTGTGCACAATCAGTTTTTGTTAGCCAATGATTTTGGGGAACAGTATTGGATGCATGGATTCTTTGGTAGTGAGATTTATGAATGCTTCCTAGAATCTATAATCTTTTTTGGAGTCGGATAAGTCCTAAAGAATTAATCATAACTGGTTTCTTTGTGGATTTATCTTGTGTGTTTTCTAGAAATGTATATTCTGTAGAGAAAACATCTTTCTGTATTAGTTGTCACCTTGTATTTTAATGGGTTCAGAATTCTAATCAGGTTTTATTCCTTTAATGAAAATAATTTGTTTTTTTAAGACAAAGGAGCTGTAATCTTTATGAGTTTTACCCATATGATGAGGTATTTTGTCCATCATCTGTACTTTTTTATGTTGGGTGGCAAATATTTACACAACTTTTTCTGCTGTGTTTCAAGCAGACGGTTTCTTCCCCGGCATAATGTGGGCCTTTTGTGAGGCCAGTTATTTTCTTTTAGAGAGCCAGTTCGGTCCGTGGAATGCCATTATTTATTATCCACAAATTTTGAGTGGGTTTCCAGTGACAACATGTCTGCTGGATTCTCTTCTGTAGAGGACGTGGAGAAAGAGTATCTTCTCCGCATCTCTTTATTTTCGGCTACTCTGTTTCTGTACATAGACAGATTACTCTTATTATGTCTTAACACTGGAGAAACTGATTCATTATCACTTCCAGATCACGGTTTTTTCAATAGTGAGAGATAAGTACTTTGTTGAGATAGTCAGCTATTTTTGTACCTACTTAAAGTGTTGTCAGTTCCTAAATTGTGGTACTGTTCTGACCTTTAAGGGGTGTACCTGGCCTTTGAAGTATCAGGTGCACTTCTTTTCAGCATTACTCATGTATGCTTCAGCACCATAACCTATGGTTGACGGCATCACAGAACTCATGTAATGTGCACTTGTTTTCCCTCTTGACCTATTTGTCTGGGGAAATTGTATTTTGTGATGTTGTTTTATACTCCCTGGGTATTTCATCCATGCTTGACGAATTTCTAGAGGCAAGTTCCATCCCATCAAATTTGTAGCTTCCTTGCATCTTGCTTAAGCATTTTACCCATTATGGTACTTGTGAGTCGAGTCTATTGGATCAAAACATTGTGAACCTTGACAAGTAAACTACGTTTAGTGAGAGTACTGCCCTGATTTATTGTTTATCAATTTGAGTACTCAAAGTAACTTTCTTGTGAGTTCTAATTAAGAGTCCCAGCATAAATGCCTCGGCAATCAGGAATTTCAGTTTCAGGAAATCTTCCTTGATAAGTTTCCCTTAATTGCTTTTGTAATTGTATTCCACAATCCTTTAAGGCAAATTTGGCTTTCTGTCATCTCCTTGTTAGCGTTCTCCCGTATAAGGATTACAAATCCTCCTCTTTATTTCACAGTACCTTGAGATTGTCCAACTTAGAAATTTCTTAAGATTTCTTTGAAGGGACTTTCAGATTTCTTCCAATGTGTATTTAGAGTAGCTTCTAGTACGAATGGAGAGGATGTTTGACACCAAATAAATATGAATTGAAATGATAAGTTTTCAAAGACTTTGAGGAGCATGTGGATTTCAGCCAACAAGAATCGAGTATAATTTCTACCTTATTTCTTGTTAGTCCTTACTCTAAGAAAGCTCTGGATATATCAGCGTGAGGCTTATGGGTTTGCGCGAATGTTCATAAGCACGTCTCCAAGTTCTCAGTTAGTGAGGGTCTGGTCATAAAACATTCATTAAGACTTGCTAAATCTTTTTTTGCACGTGCGCTGCAAGTATAGGACAAACACGTAGTGGAGTGGTTTCAGAATCTTTCTGACTCGTGGTGCGGGAGTTAATGAGCTTTGTTTTCAACTTGTTCTTTGGACTACTTCATAACGAATTTATTGTCCAACTCGTTCTTTTATGATATTATCATGACGTCAAGTAGTTCTTGGATTCTTCTGAGCTCTTGTATTCGTGCTTTCATCTGTCTTGATAGCCAAGCGATAATTTTGCTAGGCAGATGTGGTGGATTATTTTCCAGGGTAACCTAACCCAAATTACTGTCCATCTATATATTTGGACAGCTGTCAATATAATGGTTATTAATCTGCGACTCTTGTGGGCTTGGTTTATTTACATCAATTATCTATTCGCACTAAATCCTCAAATTATACTAAATATGGTTCATTCTTTCTTCAGTAATCATTTATTTTTTGCTGTGTGGGTACATGATCAGCGGTTATTCTCGTAAATGGTACATTTTCCACTGATCAAATATACAGCTCTTTCCACTTCGAGAGGGAAGAATGGGACACTTTTATCATGTGGCCTCCTGCTGTTTTCAACAAAGTGAACTTCGTGTTTACTAACTATATTTTGCACAAAATAGATGAATGTTATAATCACTTCCAAATGATTAAATCAAGTGGACTAAATTGTGTCCGTCTGTATGTCAGGGACAGGTAACTTGCCTTAGCTGCTTTCCGTGCTGCACTGTTTCTTTTTATCCCTGGATCTGCACAGACTTAGGTCAATTCATCTACTGCCACGCTTCTACTGTCTTTTTCCTGTTTCCTAGACCAACAGTGATTTCTGGGGCCTTAGGGGGGGGTTAATTTTTATGTCAGTTTACCAGAAATTGTGGAAAAACCAGCTAATCTAACTTTATTTGGCTGGCATAGGGTTGTTTATTCAGTTTCTGTACACTGTTCTTCTTATTGAAGGGCGATTTGTGAGCTTGATCAAATCGTGTTAGCACATTGGGTTTGTGTAATTTACTTAGATTACTCAATCAGAGCTATTGAGGAGAGCAGTTGCTTTTAAAACCTATCTCTCACATTTAATGCAGTTGCTTGTTGACTTCCTGATTCTGTGGAAGTCTGCCTGCTGTTCAGCAAAAGTATTTGGGCCATTAATGCTGTTATAGATGCATACTCTTGCATATAAAACACTTCTCATGTGAGCGTTTATCTCCTTGTGTTCACCTCTAAAAACACTTGTTGCACCTTTTCAGCTGATGAACACGTTGTTTACGGTGCCTCTTGATGTGTATTGACAACAATACTGTGCCCCATGTGTACCATCACAAAGTAACTTTTGGACAGTTCGTTTATTTGTGGACTGTTTGTTTGCTGTTGTTGTACTCACAACTGATAAATAGCCTATATGAGATTCCCATGCTGTGGTTTAGTGGGGAGTAGTATACTCTTTTTTACTAAGTTGAGTTTATTATCTCACTGGATAATAAAAACATAATTTCTTCCCACGTGAAATAGCGTTTATTGAACTTAATTTTCTAATAGTTAATAGTTTGTGAGAGCACAACTTTCGAGTACAATACACGGGTTAACCAATCACCATTGTCTTAGTTCTAAATTTAGCACTAGAAAATCTGAGTACTATTGTCTAATTGTGATTCTAAATGCCTGTAAGTCGAAAAAAAAAACAATGTTTGGTGGCTTCATGGCTTGTATATTAAGACTGCATGTCTAACTCTGGGGACCTTGTCCTGTATCAAAAGTAAATTGTCTGCTTAGACACGTAAGGCTATTCGATATTGCCCTTTGACCAAAGTAAATGATTTATTAGTTCATAGGGTTCACTTCACAAGCACATATAAGTATAATTGACTTAGCAATCTCATTTATGTCAGTACGTGATAATTTATATGAAATTGAAACCACTAATGAATTTTTCTAAGTGATGACCTTGGAAAATAGGTAATGTAAGGTAGGTTAAGTTGGTAATGGTACACTTGTGTTGTTACAGTGTAACAGGTGTTTGACCCACTAGTTACAGTAGGTCTTTGTGAAATTTAGTTTTGCTGCAGATAGCATGTACTCTTGTCCTCCTTAATGGTGATTATAAATGTATCCAAAACCTTTTTAATTTCATTTCAGATGGATCTGATTCAAGAAATTTATTTCATAATTGTGTATAGTCTGAATTAATTATTTTATTTACGTTGTGTAAGTAATTCAAATTGTACTCAAGATCATTCATAATCATATGTTTTGTATCTTGAGTTAAGCCATACAGATGAAAATTAGTATTTTTTAATTGTGGATATCTTTCAGTCTGTAAAGACTGAAACTAGTTTTTCAACAAGCCATTTTAATGGTATATTGAAATGATACTGTAGCACCACACTTAGAGTGTTTAAAAAACAATGTATGCTATAAACAGCCATAGTTTTTATGCTTAAGTAGCATTAATCAGCTCAGGACACTATTGACCTACTAAGTTAAACATAGGGCATTGTCCATTGAAGGGTACTGAGTTTTCTTATGGCTGGTGTTTATGGCTTGAGTTTGCTGTGTCAGCCTGATACGATGATTAAACGTAATAATGTTAGACACTGTCATTCACTATACCTATAAATGTCACTGTATAACTGTGAATCACACGTGAATATTACTTCCACATATATAAATTTCACTGTTAATATGTATTTGAAAGCTTATACTATATATATAAGTTCCTTTAATATAACAGGTATATCTATAAGAAACAAACTTTAACACAATCTTGCCTCTTAATTTCTGTCTATAAACATTATAAACACTATGTGCATATACACTCAGACAAACTGAGCATCACTTGGGTTGTTGTCGTAGTCAGCGATTTTCGAGATTGGAGCAGTGGATGCAGGGTGCCATCCCCCGTTTTCTTGTTGGGTGAGTCACCCAGCTCCCGTTTTCTTTGGGTGAACGCTGGGTGAGCGCCCGTTTTCTTTTGGCTGCCCATTCTCTCTGATTGAGTCTGGAGGGACTCATTTATACTGATTTATATTGTAAAACACTAGTTTTACTGCTTTCTTCGAAGGACCTTGGCTCGTAGGTTATTTGTACACAGTAGTACAACATATTTGGACCACAGTGTTGCCTTTATCCACTTCGAGCACGACCAAAATGTTGAGAAATGGGATTACCAGGTAAGCTTATACATTTTGCATAGACAGCTCATTGCCTGCACAGCCGCCCCTGCAGACTAGGTCTTGAGAAGCTGTCGAAGTCATTCCTCAACAGGCTGAAATGAGTTATAATTTGTAAGATTATAAATTACCCCTAGGGGGTATTATGTCAGCATATTTCATTCACTGATTGCTGACAAATTGCGTACTTGTTTGGACTCAAAAGTCCGCACCTTACTGCCGACTATAGGTTGATTACAAACTCCTTGCTTCTAAAGAACTGTGCAGTCCCCCATACTAAAAGAAATTCATAACCTACCTTGCTCTTGTAGCGTGAGATATGGTGTTCTTCACACCTTCGACAGATATCGGTGACTTGATAGAAGCTGAAGCATCCTTGGATGTCCACTTATTCCATAGTCTAGGAATACGCATGCTGGTACACTATGTTCCATAAGATTTGTCTTTATTGTTCACAATCTTATCACTAAAGAAGCTGATTGCACTTCTCTTAAGTGTTTATTGTGTTTTTTGAGACACTTTATTCACACTAACGCACAGATCGTTCTTTGTTGGTTATCCTGGCATCAGTATCACTCTCAGTAGAGTCAAAAGTAATCTGAAGACGCCACAGCACCCCACGCCGTTACTCCGCTAGCACAAAGGAAAAGCTGACCTAGTACTTTTACTTCCTT
The DNA here is from genome assembly GCF_026875155.1 of Cherax quadricarinatus. NCBI lineage: Eukaryota > Metazoa > Arthropoda > Malacostraca > Decapoda > Parastacidae > Cherax > Cherax quadricarinatus. The sequence goes on from NC_069399.1 coordinate 2,536,139, forward strand.
GCCACTTCCTCCATGAAGCAAAGTAGAATGTTTGATTCTTGCTGTCTTAAGCATAGACAACAATATACACTATCTTTACCATGATAATAAAGTGGGAGCAGAATTTTCCTTAATTGTCCTGCTAAGGTAAGAGATGGACTGCCTTTTATTAAACTATACTTTGCAACATTGGACCGCACGGAGCGTCGAGCCACGTCACATACTGGTACTGCATCTGGGATCAATTACTCACTGTAGCAGTAAACAAGATGCTTGCCCCTTCTGAGAGGGCTGGGCCCCTCAGGGCTGAAAGGGGCTGAAGGGGCTGAAGGGGCTGAAGGGGGCTGATACCCCCCTCCTGGAGAGAATTTCTCCACATTGGGAGGCGGCGGAGGTTCGCTGCAGGTGAACTATTCATCACTTAACATTAATTTGATTTTCTCACTCGCCACCACTGCTGCTTGTCTTTTCTGAACAGCTTTAGTCTGTGTGGTTTCTGGAGAATCACTAATTTTGTTTTCAACACTGTGTAATTCTAACGGTACTAGTTTATTTATTGTCCACTTATTCACTACACCTTTGCTCAAAACATCAACTGTCCTGAAGATTCCATTTGCATCAGGATATATGGTCACAATTTTTCCAAGTGGCCATTGGGACCTCGGTCCATCATTGTGAATAATCACTATGTCACCAGGTCTTATTAAGGACTTAAGATTTTCAGGAACACCAGCTCCATAGAAGTGTTCTCTCATTGAGGTGAGATAGTCTTCTCGCCAAATTTTCTCCCAACGTTCAATCACTTTATTAAGGTGTTTGAATTTATGTCTGAGTTGCTTCAGGTTCGAAATAAGTAGGATCCTCTATGATTTCTTTATCATTCATGGGAGGAACAGGTTTGAGCCTTCTGCCATGTAGTAAATGAGATTGACTTAACACTTCTAAATTGTCTAGCAAAGCAGAATGTTTGATTCTTACTGTCTTAAGCATAGACAACAATATTCACTATCTTTACCATGATAATAAAGTGGGAGCAGAATTTTCCTTAGTTGTCCTGCTAAGGTAAGAGATGGACTGCCTTTTATTGAACTATACTTTGCAACACTGGACCGCACGGAGCGTCGAGCCACGTCGCATACTGGTACTGCATCTGGGATCAATTACTCGCAGTAGCAGTAAACAAGATGCTTGCCCCTTCTGAGAGGGCTTGGCCCCCAGGGCTGAAAGGGGCTGAAGGGGCTGAAGGGGGCTGATACCCCCCTCCTGGAGAAAATTTCTCCACAAAGGCTGTTGTAAAGTCTGTCCATATTACATCTGCATTTTGTCGTCTAGAGCATCAAGGACCTTGTCTTAGAAGTCCAGGAGTTGGAACAGGCAGGAGCGATTTGCTCTAAATCCAAGTTGCCCTGGGTTGTGTAACTGATAGGTATCTACATGAGTGGCGATCATGCTTCTTAGAACCCCTTCAAAGTTTTTTATGATATGGGATGTTAGCTCTATTGATCTGTACTTCTTTGCTTCTGCTTTACTGCCCCCATTGTGGAGTTGAGCAGCTGAGCGACGACTCCTGTGTTCATGTTCCTTCTCCATAGGATGTTAAAAGCACGTGATGGGGGTTTCATGCAGTTCCATGTTTATAGGCCTGGGGCAGAGTGCATGGGCATATAATTTATCGCCTTTTTAAAGTCAATTGTCGTCAGGATAATTTCAGATAACCTTGAGTCTACCAAATTCTGTGTTTCGCTCTTCAAAAATTCATTAAGGTTTTCGACTCTCGTTCTGGTTAGCGGGACTTGAGTACCTCACTCATTTCCTTGCTGTCATCTATGTAGGACCCTTCTCGTCTAAGTAAGGACCCAATACTGAATGTTGTTCTCGACTTAGATTTGGCATAAGAAAAGAAATATTTTGGGCTTCTTTCAATTTCTTTTATAGTTTTTAGTTGTTCCTGCGTTTTTGACTCCTGTAAGATTCCTCTAGTTTAAGTTCGATGTTTGCTACATCTCTGACCAGATATATTGGTTTCTTTTAGCCAGTCTGTTATTCTTTGCCTTCGCTGGTATAGGGAAAGCCTTTCTCTTTCTAGTTTACATCTTCTCTTCCTTTTCCTTAAAGGAATATGCCTCAAGCATACCTCGAGTGTTAAAGAGTTAATTTGTTCTAGACATAGGTTTGGATCCTTGTTGTTATTGAAATTTAATTTGGTGAGGGTTTAGTCGTAACTGTTGGTCTGGGGCCCCGCGCATACATGTCTGAACCTCTATTATGTTGTGATTGGAGTATATTGTTTTTGGCATGGTGATATTTCATTTTTTTAGTGAAGAATGAGGTCCAGTGTACTCCATCTAGTAGGCCTATTATTTGCTGGTTTTAAGGGGAATTTAGTGCAGAGATTTTTAAAATTTTGGTGTGTACGGGGTTTTCATTGAGCTGCCCCCGGGGGTTTATCTTCTACAACATTATTGTTACATTCCTCCATTTTAGGTCCCCTTCTGTTAAAAAATTCCCCAGAGCAAGATTTGGAACAGGAGCTGGAAGATTTTCCAACATGGCCTTTTTTTCAAAAGCCTTTCGGAATATTGGGGGAAGTTGCACCAGAGGTTTGTATAAAACCTCAAAGACCAGGTTTTGGGATTAATTCTGTTTTTTTTGGAGTGGAGAAAATTAACTTGTTTCCACTCCATAATGAGGAGTTTGGTGTACGTTTTTGTTTCTTTTTCCTCCCATTTTTTTTTCCTTCCGGGCTCAAAAAAAACCTCCCCCCTCCCAGTTTTTTGTGCTCCCGGGTTTTTCCCCCATGGTCTGGATTTTTACTTTTTGTATCCTTTGAGGTGTGCCTGGCAATAAAAAATTTATTACTGCATTCCTAAACTAAAGGGGGTGAACATTAGGGTGAAAAAAAAAGTTTAAAAGAAGGAAAGGGTTGCTTTTTCCCCTGTTGGCATGAGGCAAGGCATTTTCTGCGGGTTTTCAAAGTTGCACACCCATCGTTTTTTTTCCATTTTTCCATCCCCCGCAGATACCTAATGATAGGTTTCATTCCTTTCCCTTTGTTTATCGGGACTGCTTTCCCTGTGGGCATTTTTTTTTTCCGTCTCTTTCTTTTCGCACTTTTCTAACATTGGTGCCTTCACCAGTATTTTCTGGTATTTTATCTTTACATTCCTTGGGGCACCCTTTGTTTACTACCATGGTGGGTATTGCAAATTTGTAATTTTGGGTTTTGCATGTCCTTGTCTACACATTTTCCCCACAGAGTCCGCTCCCTCCCCCCTACCAACTTTCATTTGTAAATTCTTACTTTTTACTGTCTACCAGGCAGCACTGCACCAGGGGTATAAAAAATTTGGCCCAGTCCTTTTATTTTCCATCTTTTATGAAGCTGTCAGGTTTTTTTTAAAAAGGCCGTTAGAGATTCCATTTTTTTAATCCAATGTGTTTTTTTCCACTTTTGGGCTTCTTTTTGGGCATCCCCAAAACCCCCCTTTGGTTTAATATCCTTGTAGATGATTTTTTGAATATCCACAAAATGCAGGGCCCATTTCCCAGGAAGTTGCACGAACCAAAGAAACCATTTGTTGCGCAGTTCAAGCCACACACAGTTTCATGATGTGTTTTTTTTTTTTGGTTGTTATCGTAATTCTTTTTAAAAATCCTCTTAAATGTAAAAAGTCTATTTGTGTGTGTATCTTTTTTTTTTTGTTGTGAGTGATGAAACAATTTACGCGCTAGCAGTAACCTGGGTGCTTGAAAAGGGCCCCAAAACCCCCCGTCGTTTTTAAAAGTCCAGTTAAAGATGCCTTTATTTTTTCAAAAATCTATTGGGTGTTAAGGGCCCCTAAAAAAACCTGTCCTTTTTGGCCATTTATTTTTGGCGCCAGCAGTGGATTACATTTTTTAAACTAATCGGGTGGTAATTTTGGGGCTAGCTCGTGAAAGGATACCGTGATTTGTGGCAAATCCTCCAGCGAGGCCGGTGACCTCGGGGCACCCTTTTTTTTTACCCCTTTGGTTTTTTAGCACTAAGCACATCAAAGCTTTTTTATCCTGGTTTGGCTAGGGTGGGGCGACTGGTGAAGATTATGAAAGAATATTTTTTTTCCGGTGTGAAATTTTGCGACTGCTGCTAACTACAGGTTTTTTCGTCCCCTCCACAAAAAGTTATGCATTTCAGTAAAAGAATAATTTTTAATTACTTCACACTAAGTACTATTTTGTTACTGTTATATATGGGAACCTGGTGAAATGGTTTCTGGGTGCAATGTTCTAAGTTTGCTGCGTTCATTGTTAACTCTACACTGTTTTCGTATTTTTAAAAACTGTACACTATTCTATTTCCTAATTGTACACCTTTTCAACTTCAGTGAAAATTTTTTACCTTTTAATATAACTAGACTATACGTCAGGTACACCAGCAGGTTTAGGAAATTATAAATAGACTGTCCTGGTGGTAAAAGGGTCTGGCATGTGCAACTGTTTACAAAAACCAGGAACTATCACTTTTCCCTTTTTAAAATTTTCACTAAAGCATTTACTTTGTATCTTGTCTATACACAAAAGTACCACTGTGATATACCAACAGTACCCTGTGATATACTCAACCGTATTCGTGATATACCAAAAACCAGGCACCATTGGAATACACAACATACCCCTGTTTTAAAAACACAACATACCACTGTAATACCAACACTAAACCACTGTGATAACACAGACCACTGTGATATACCAAAACCCCTGTGATCACACAAAAGACCACTGTGATATACACAAGATAACATGTGGTTACACAAAAATTTTTCCAAAATGTGAAACACACAACGTACCCTTGGGAAACTCAACATTTCTACTGTGAAAATACACAACGCACCCCGTAATATACCAACAGAACACTGTGTATACACAAAAAGTACCCCTGTCATAAACACACCATACCCCCGTGATAAACACAAAAGTACCACTGTTAATACACAACATAACACTTTTATTTCACAGACCACTGTAAAAACACTACCACTTGAAACACAAAGTACCACTGTGAATACACAAAGGGAAAACTGTGTATACACAACAGTACCCCCTTTTTGGGTTCCCAAACAGTACACTGAAATTTTAACGTCACTGTGATATACCCAGCCCCGTAAAATTTCCAAAGTAACCCTGTTTTAAAAAGGTAAATTTAAAAAAGGTTTATACCAAAGAAAACGGTTTAAATCCAAAAAGTTTAAATTTTTGAAAAGGTCCAGGGAAAAAAAACATACCACGTGAAAAAAGTACCCTTTAATCCAAAATTTCCATTGGGAAAAAAAAGTAAGGTTAACAAAGAAAAGATGTATGGGAAATTTTTGGGTTTCTTTTTTTTCCAGCGGGTTTTTTAAAGTTTGGTTAAAGGTTTAAAAAAGGTTTTTCTCTTCGGGGGAAATAGGTTAAAATTTTGCTTGTGGGTTTAGGGGAGAAATTGGGGCCGGGGAAAGGGAAAATTTAAAAATTTGAGGTGGCCCCAAGTGGTGGTTACATTAGAAGAAAGGGAATAAATTTTTAAAAAAAAAATGGAAAAGAAAATCTTCTTCTTTTAAGACTTTTAACAGGGGTTTTTTATGTTAAAGTACCCGGTCCCCCAAAAAAGGAAGTATTTTTGGGGGTTTTAGGAAAAATTTCAATCCTTTTTTTAAAGTAGAAAAAGGATGGGCCCCCCGGGGAATTTGGGTTGGGCAAATGGGTTTATAATTTTTCAGGAAAGGGGAAAAAAAGAAATTTAATCTTCCTTATTGGTAAAGAAAATTTAAGGGGGGAAAACAAATATGTAAAAAAAAGGGCCCCGGGTTATTTTGGCTGGGGGGGTTTTAATTTTCCCTTCCGAAAGGGGGAATGAATGGATTTACAAAGGATAAATTTTAGAAGGAATGGGGTTGAAACCTTTATTTATAAAGGGAAAAACAAAAAGATATTTCCAAAGGGAATTTTTCCTCGGGGGGGGATGGTTTAAAATTATTATAAAAACCTTCTTAGGCAAAACTGTAAAAAGGAGGGTGTTTTTTGGGGAAAAAACGGGGTCTATTTGGGTAAAAAAAAATTTAAGGAAAGGGGTTTTTAAAAATAAAATTTTAAACAAAATTACTTTAAAAAAGGGAAGAATATCAAAAACAAAGAGAATGGTAAGGGGAAAGATGAAGCTCCTTTAATTTTTAACAAAAAGTAAAACTAAATGAAAGGGTAAAAAAGAAGGTGGTAAAAAATTTTTAAGATAAATTTTAAATTTTGGGTTTCAAATTAAGAAAGAAACCTTTTTGGGGGACCCAAAATTTTTTTTATTCCCCAAAAAGGGTTTTAAGGAGGGGGGGGGGGGAAAAAAAAAAAAAATTTTTTTGATTGATATAAAAAGAAAAAATCTAAGGGGAAGTTTTGGTAAAGCCGAGGGGGGGGGAAAAATTTTCATTTTGGGTTGAATAAATAAAATTAAAATGGTGTTCATGGGGGAAAAATTTAACTTTTTAAATGAAAAAAAAAATTTTTGAAGGGGGGGGGAAATTTGGCAAAAGATTTCTATTTACAAAAACATTTCTTTTTAACATTGGGTTTCCAAAAGGGGAAAAAACCCAAATAGAGGAAAAATCTCTTGATTTTCTTTCCCAAAAAAGATTCACTAATTTTAATAATTTTGAGGTTTTTTGATGACCGGGGGGAAATGATCCAAATCACTTAGTTTCAATATATTAAAGGAATTTTCCCAGTAAAAATGCAATAAAGTCTCGTCCCAGGGTTTCTTTGGCTGATTTCAGGGGGCGAAAAAAAAACCTGGGGGGCTAAATTTGGGATGATCACTATGGGTCAGGTTAGCTGGGTTGGGTTTCCAATATGAATTTATCAGAGCATAGTTTTTACTGCTCAGAAATTTGTTCTGAAGGGAAATTAATCTAATAAAAAAAAGATCCCAAATTTTGAACAATAGATTAAAAACTCTCATTGGCAAAAAGAGAGCATTTTTTCGTGTTCAGAAGAGGGGGGTGGGGGATTTAAAAATCAAATAAATTTCACTTAAAGAGAGAAATAAGGAAAAAAGGGAAAAGAGAAGCAAAAAGGGTTTGAAGACTAATCCAAAAGGGTTCTTTTATTTTTACAGAAGTAAATTAAGACAAATAGGCCCATTAAGAGTAACTCAGGGGGAAACACGACAGTGATAGGGATTGGTTTAAATTTTTTAATTCTTTCTTCCTCTCAGTTTTTATCAGGAAGATGCAAGGGGAAAATTCCCGAAATAAAATTTTGTAGAAAAAAGGAAAGATAATAAAACTATGCCACTGATAACTAGTGACATGATCCCAGACAAATAGAGAAATTAAAACCTAACAAAAACCCCCGGCCCCGATAAATTCTTGCAAAGGGTTTTTTAAGGAATTTAAAAAGGAAAATTTTCAAAACTTTGGCTAATCTTTTCCAAATACTCCAAATGGGCATTTCCCGATAAGTGGAAAAAACAAAATTTAATTCCCCTTTCAAAACAGGTGACAGGTCCCTTTTCTTTGAACTATAGATTTTTATTTGGGTTTTAATAAATTTTTTAAAAGAAAAAATTTGGGGGGTAAAAGATTAAAGGTACTAAGGTCCAAATGCTAAAAGTTTTTTTAGCAAGTTTAGAGGAAAAAAATCCCAAAAAAAAGGAAATGAATAAAATTTAAAATAAGAACTCAAATTTCAAAAAGGGTTAATCCGGAATTGGCACACTAAAGTTCAAAATTTTTAAAAAAAAGAGGGACTAATGGGGAATCAAAATTTCCTCCAAGGGGGGTTTTGGTTTAAGTTTGGGGGAAATTTTTGGGGCCTCTTGAAACATAAAAAGATAAATGAAAATAAAAAAGTTTTATGGGGGTTTCCCGTCACAAAAATTTCAATTTTTTTGGGAAATTTTAGGAGGAAAATATTAATAACTGATATTGTGAAATGGCCCGTGAGGTTTTTTTTTAAAACAATCAGGGCTTTTAAAATTTGGACAGGAATAAATTTCATAATAAAAAGGGGGGTTTTTTAAAAAGAAAACAAAAACTACTGGTTTCGAAGGTTTGGGTCGGTTAAAAATTAAACGAACAGTCAGGTAAAAAAGGGGTAACAAATTTGCTTATACATTAAAAATAGGCCCCTTTTCCTTTATTCTATAACTTAGTTAGAAATATTTAAAAAAATGTGCAGTTCAAAAATCAACGTTTTTAAAAGGGAAAAAGCAATGAAAGTTACAGGAAAAAATTTGGGCTAGCTCGTGAAAGGACTACCGGTGATTTGTGGCAACTCCTACTATGACGAACGGCCGGTGACCTCTGGCACCCTTTTCTTTTACAGCCTTAGGTTTTGAGCACTTATAGCACATCAAATGCTATTTTATCACTGTTGTTGGCTATGGTAGGGCGACTGGTGAAGATTAGTGAAAGAATATTTTCTTTCCGGTGTGTATATTGCGACTGCTGCTAACTACAGGTTTTACGTCTCTCCACAAATAAGTGTATGCATTTCAGTAAAAGAATAATTTTCTAATGTACTTCACACTAAGTACTATTTTGTTACTGTTATTAGCTATGGCAACACTGGTGAAATGGTTTCTGGATGACAAATGTTCTAATGTTCGCTGCGTTCATTGTTAACTCTACACTGTTTATCGTATTTTTACAGAACTGTACACTATTCGTATTTCCTCAAGATTGTACACCTTTTCATACTTCAGTAGAATTTTTTTACTTAATGTATAACTAGACTATACGTCAGGTACACCAGCAGGTTTAGGAAGATTATAAATACGAGCTGTCCTGTGTGGTAGGATCCTGGCGACTGCTGGCAACTGTTTACAACACCAGGACACTATCACTTCCGTATTAATTTTCACTAAAGCATTTACTGTTGTATCTTGTCTATACACAACAGTACCACTGTGATATACACAACAGTACCTCTGTGATATACTCAACAGTACTACTGTGATATACACAACAGCACCATTGTGATATACACAACAGTAACACTGTGATATACACAACAGTACCACTGTCATATACACACCAGTACCCCTATGATATACACAACAGTACCACTGTGATATACACAACACTAACACTGTGATATACACAGTACCACTGTGATATACACAGTACCACTGTGATACACACAACAGTACCACTGTGATATACACAAGAGTAACACTGTGGTATACACAACAGTACCACTGTGATACACACAACAGTACCACTGTGATATACTCAACAGTACTACTGTGATATACACAACAGCACCATTGTAATATACACAACAGTAACACTGTGATATACACAACAGTACCACTGTCATATACACACCAGTACCCCTGTGATATACACAACAGTACCACTGTGATATACACAACACTAACACTGTGATATACACAGTACCACTGTGATATACACAGTACCACTGTGATACACACAACAGTACCACTGTGATATACACAAGAGTAACACTGTGGTATACACAACAGTACCACTGTGATACACACAACAGTACCACTGTGATATACTCAACAGTACTACTGTGATATACACAACAGCACCATTGTAATATACACAACAGTAACACTGTGATATACACAACAGTACCACTGTCATATACACACCAGTACCCCTGTGATATACACAACAGTACCACTGTGATATACACAACAGTAACACTTTGATGTACACAACAGTACCACTGTGATATATACAACAGTACCACTGTGATATACACAATAGTAACACTGTGATATACACAACAGTACCACTGTGATATACACAACAGTACCACTGTGATATACACAACAGTACTACTGAGGTCAGCGGTCACGTGTGGTTATACCTGTCCTGAGCTGTCTGGGTATTAGCGAGGAGTGTTACCAGGCGCCATGGCTTGTTAAAGTTAAGGTTAAAGTGTTGAAGAAGGAGGTTCTACTACTTCAGGAGGAAAATAGGAGGTTGAAGTTTTGCCTAGATGTGTTTGGGAGTGTGAGATAGTTGGTGCCGGTAAGGAGGAAATGCTTACCACCAGTGAGAGTGGCAGCCGCTTTAAGTGGCAAATGGTTCACAGTTCAGGAAGAAGGAAGATAAGGAGGGTTAACAAAGAAGATGTGAATGTAGGAAATCGATTCTCTCTTTTCCAAGACGAGTGTACCACAGTGGTTAGTGAGGTTAAAGGTACCTCTGACTCCCCTGCAAATCAAGGTAAGAATATTCTGCTTGTGGGAGATTCTCAGGTAAGATATATCGACCGTCCTTTTTGTAAGAGATAGAAAATTCAGACAGAGTGTGCCTCCCAGGAGCTGGTGTTGGTGACATAGTCAGCAGGTTGGATAATATTATATCAGGAAATAGGAACAAGCAAATTATCTGTCTTAGTGCTGGTGGAAATGACATTGGGAAGGGCAGGAGACGGGAGCTACTGGATAAGTACAGGTCAGCCATGGAAGTAGTCTGGTCTAAGGGAGGGATCCCTATCATATGTAGCATCTTGCCTAGAAAGGGAGTGGGCAATGAATGGATGTCTAGGGCAAATGGTATAAATTGCTGGCTAGACAGGAACTGAAAGGAACTTGCAATCCCATTCATTGATAACTGGGACAAATTCTATGGCAAACATGATATGTATGCAAGGGACAGGGTTCATCTCTCTGGGGCTGGAGTGGTTGTATTAGCCAATTCGATTGAGGGGGTAATTGATGACTCGTCTAGGACTTTAAACTGATAGATTATAGAGGTATGGGTGTTTGTGGGAAACCATCAGGCTGCAGTATTAGGGTTAAAAACAGCAGATATTACCAGGATACCTCAGGGATATGCTTAAAATATAATATTCAAAACAAAGTTACTAATAAAGGCAAAGCAACTGATCAAAAAACAAAGAGAGATAGTAGAGGGCAACGAGTGACTAGCTCCCTTAAGGTTTGCTATACAAATAGTAGGAGTCTAAGAAATAAGATAGATGAGCTAAGATTACTTGTAAGTGTAGGTAATATAGATATTATTGCTATAATTGAGACCTGGTTCAACTTGAACGATAGAGAAATGCCTTCTGAATGCAGCACAAAGGGTTATAATCTATTCCACACTGATAGGGTCAACAGGAAGGGTGGTGGAGTGGCGATGTATGTCAGAGATAATTTAAATTGTTGTCTTAGACATGATATAAGAACAGAAACATCGTACACAGAATCTGTTTGGCTACAGTTTCTCGAGGGGAATGAAAAAATCATTTTGGGTGTGATATAAAGGTCCCCAAACCTTCATAGGGAGTGCAGTAAGCTGCTATGGGACGAAATTCATAAGGCGTCTAGATATGAAAATAAAATGTTGTGTTAATGGGGGATTTTAACTTTAGACAAATTGATTGGAACTATTTGACAGGAAATCTTGAGTCTAGTGACTTTCTTGATACAGTTCAGGTTGCTTTTTAAAACAGTTTGTGACAGAACCAACTAGAGGAAACAATCTGCTTGACTTGGTGCTTTCCAACAAAGATTCACTAATTAATAATCTTGAGGTTAATGATGAGCCTGGGGAAAGTGATCACAAATCACTTAGTTTCAATATATTATGGAATTACCCAGTAAACTGCAATAAAGTCTCTGTCCCAGGATTTCTATTGGCTGATTTCATGGGACTGAAAAATTACCTGGGTGGGCTAAATTGGGATGATCTGACTATGGGTCAGGTAGCTGGTGTTGGTTGCCAATATGACGTTTATCAGAGCATAGTTCTAGCTGCTCAGTCAACTTTTGTTCTGAGTAGGGAAATTAGATCTAATAAAAATGATCCCAAATTGATGAACAATAGATTAAAGCATCTCATTGGTCAAAAGAGAGGCATTTTTACGTGTATCAGAAGAGGGGATGGGCAGTTAAGAAATCAATATATTCACTTAAAGAGAGAAATAAGAAAGGAATAAGAGAAGCAAAAAGGGATTCGAAGACTAATCCAAAAGGGTTCTTTCAGGTATACAGAAGTAAGATTAGAGACAAGATAGGCCCACTTAAGAGTAACTCAGGTCAGATCACTGACAGTGATAGGGATATGTGTGAAATTTTCAATTCTTACTTCCTCTCAGTTTTTACTCAGGAAGATGCTAGCGAAATTCCAGAAATAAATTATGTAGAAGAGGACGATAATAAACTATGCACGACTGCAGTAACTAGTGACATGATCCTCAGACAAATAGAGAAATTAAAACCTAACAAATCCCAAGGCCCTGATAAATTGCTTGCAAGGGTTTTGAAGGAATTTAAAGAGGAACTTTACAAAGCTTTGGCTAATCTTTTCAACATATCACTCCAAACTGGCATAGTGCCTGATAAGTGGAAAATGACAAATTTAATACCTCTTTACAAGGCAGGTGACAGGTCCTTATCTTCGAACTATAGATTAGTTAGTTAGATAGTTTAATATGTTTATTATGCACCCCATACCCATCCTGTGGGCGGTAGTCAAAAGATTACAGAGGTACATAATTGGTCCAGGGACTGGACTCCAAAGTTTTGATAGCTGAGCAAGTTACAGAGGCAATGAACTCACAATTTACAAAGGTAATGAACTCACAATTTACAAAGGTAATGAACTCACAATTTACAAAGGTAATGAACTCCAGGTAAGTCTGGTCACAATCATGACAAGTTACAAAGGTATTTACAGATTATAGAGGTACGTAATGGGTCCATATCAATAAGCCTTTCCTCCATAGTGGGAAAATTTATGGAATTAATAATTGTTGAGGCAATTCGTGGCCATCTTGAAAGGCATAAATTGATAAATGAATCTAAACACGGTTTTACTAAGGGGCGTTCCTGTCCTACGAATTTACTAACGTTTTTTGCAAAGGTGTTTGAGGAGGTAGATCATGATAATGAACATGATATTGTGTATATATGGACTTCAGTGAGGCTTTCGTTAGAGTTCCACATCAGGGACTTTTGAGGAAATTTAAGGTACACGGAATAGAAGTTTGCATAAATAGAAGAGGAGTTTAAATAAATGGGGAGAAATCAGAATGGGGGCACGTCGCAAGCGGTGGTTTCGATGGTCAGTGTTGGGCCTCTTGTTGTTCACAATTTACATAAACGATACAGATGACGGTATAAATAGTGACATAAGCAAATTTGCTGATGACATCAAAATAGGCTGTCCATTTCATTCTATTGAGGACATTAGTGCACTGCAAGATGATTTGAATAGACTGATGCAGTGGTCGGAAAAGTGGCAGATGCAGTTTAATATAGACAAATGCAAGGTGCTAAATGTTGGACAGGACAATAACCATGCCACTTATAAACTGATTAGTATAGATCTTAATACTACTGATTGCGAAAAGGATTTAGGAGTTCTGGTTAGCAGTAATCTGAAACCACGACAACAGTGCGTAAGTGTTCGCAATAAAGCTAACAGAATCCTTGGCTTCATATCAAGAAGTATAAATACTAGAAGTCCTCAGGTTGTTCTTCATCTCTATATATCCTAGGTTAGGCCTCATTTAGATTATGCTGCACAGTTCTGGTCACCGTATTACAGAATGTATATAAATGCAATGGAAAACTTACAGAGGAGGATGGCAAAGTTAATCCCAAGTATCAGAAATCTTCCCTATGAGGATAGACTGAGGGCCCTGAATCTGCACTCTCTAGAAAGGCGTAGAATTAGGGGGAATATAATTAAGGTGTATAAATGTAAAACAGGAATAAATGAAGGGGATGTAAATAGCGTGCTGAAAATATCAAGCCAAGACAGGACTCGCAGCAATGGATTCAAGTTGGAAAAGTTCAGATTCAGGAAGGACATAGGAAAGCACTGGTTTGGTAATAGAGCTGTGGATGAGTGGAACAAACTCCCGAGTACCGTCATAGAAGCTAAGACCTTAAACAGTTTTATAAATAGGTAGGATAAATACATGAGTGGATGTGGATGGGTGTGAGTTGGACCTGACTAGCTTGGGCTACCAGGTCTGGTGCCGTTCTCCTTCCTTAAGTGGAAGTGACCTGACTAGATGGTCATTGTTCTGGGTCGGGGGGGGCATGGACTTGTTTCTCATGGGTCAGTAGGCCTGTTGCAGTGTTCTTTTTTTCTTATGATATACACAGTAGTACCACTGTGATATACACAACAGTACTACTGTGATATACACAAGAGTACCACTGTGATACACACAACAGTACCACTGTGATATGCACAACAGTACTACTGTGATATACACAACAGCACCACTGTGATATACACAACAGTGCCACTGTGATACAACAGTACCACTGTGATATACACAACAGTGCCATTGTGA
>NC_069399.1:2555421-2580421 GCF_026875155.1 Cherax quadricarinatus
TACTTACACAACGTATGAAAATAATATTCGACTATACACATTATGAAAATAAATTTCTTGATTATGATCCTCTGAGGATGAAATTTAAAATTGGTTTGGATAACTTTTTAGTAATCAACAATTAAGGTGGGACAGAGTACAGGCATCTGCCGCATGACTCTGGTTCACAGAGACCTACTGTAACTTTTTTTTTTATATTTTATTTAAAAGCTCCAAATAAAGTTTTAACATAAAAAAATAAAGAACGATATGGATCTCAATCAAAAATAACTGCACAAATCGGGATTGCACTATATTGCTCGCATAGTTATTACTGCCAAACATACAATAAGAACTTACGGCAAGAAAACATAGCTAAAAAAATACTGTCACAGGGTCATGATTTGACATATAATACACATTCATTGATGCAAAACTTGCATATATATAAAATTGTACATATAACATGACATACTGACAAAGGCTCAATACTCTTGAATTTAAAATATTAACAAAGAAGTTATATCAGTTTTTTAAATCCCATTTACTTCGCATCAATAAAATCCAAAAAAACAAACATAACATCATAATCTTACTAGTACATCTACATATGGTATCCCTAACAATACAAGCTTTAACATATACCAACATACTAAAAAACATAAACCGTCTAGATATGGTCTGTATACATACAGACTTAAAACTTAACATCAGAAACTTAGCAATGACACCAAACCGGTATCAGGGTACAGACCTATAATTATAAACTTTAAAATAAGAATTCGAATCATACATATATTAAGTATTACCATTCGTCTGACCCTTGACAAGGATCAATAAAATAGAATGGGATACACACACACACACCACACACACACAACACACACACACACACAACACAACACACACCCACACACACACACACACACCCACCACCCACACACACACGTACACACAAAAAAGTTTCACAAAAAATCACATTAATCAGATGCACTGTATGTCCACAAAGCAAAACAGTATTTAAGTATATTTATCATGCATCCATTTATCTGTCCTCAGTCATATCGTATGCGAGAGCTATGAGATGGTTTACTGACACTAATATGCTATACCTATCTATTCTCTGAACTCCTATAGACGTACGTTCGAGAAGAAGAGAACTATATTAACTCAAGATATGTCATACATGACTGAAGTACAGACACTGACTTCAAAAAAACAGACACACAGAGAGTATAGTGTAATACCTATATACCGCCCACTACACAGAACTATATCACAGTCTTACAATCTCCATCTCTAGCTTCACAGCTCCGCCAGTCTCTCTCATGTCTACCCCTCCCCCTAACATAACGAGACCTTGAGCTCTACATCACACACTTGGATGCCCATAAAGATCTCATTCCCTGCGACATACCCACAGATCACCAAATTCCACCCCCACCCACACATCCCCATTCCTCAACACTACTAGTCTCACACACACGACCCCCACCCTCCCAAAGGAGGCGAGACCGCTTCTTCTGTCTTCCCAGCTCTGAGGACCAGAGCTTTGTAAGATGGGTTTGGTAGAAGGAAGGGTAAGCTGGAAATTTTGGAAAAAGGGTGGGAGGGGGGGGGAGAAGGTAGGATATAAAAGGTAAGTGGTCCCAAACCACTTTGGTGTAATTTAAATAGTGTATGTGGAATTGCATAGATATTCTTTTTAAGGGGATAATACTAACCCCATCAGAGTCACATAGACCCCCCTATAATAGTATTTAAGTACAATGAATCTATTTGTAGTGTTATACAAAGTTTGCAATTGCTTTTTTTTTTTTTTTTTTTTTTTTTTTTTTTTATTTTTTTCGCGATTGCACAGCGGATATTTATACGACAAGAATAGGCAGCCCTATTAAAATTTTTGGCCAGTTTGTAAAGGTTCGTGACATAGCTTCTTAATGGTGGTGTCCATCAATAGTCAATAGCATAATTTTTACATTAGAGAAAGTTATTTAAGACGTCTCCCTAATTGGGGGCGATGATTGTCTCAAGTATACAAGGAATGGTTTTATGGTGGTATCCACTCTTCTTCATCAGGTAAGTTGCTCAAAATCATGGGTCGAAGGTAATAATCTTTAGAATTAAAAGGTCCGAACCATTGTGGGAGGGGAGAGTCATTCTTTGGAGTATGTGAGGCGGAGTATAGATGGTATGTATAATCGGTCGGGTATTTATCACTTGCCTACCTTGCCCGCCCAATGTTCTCTATTGGCATGTATAGTTCTAGATGTATAAAGTTGTTTCTTTTTAGGGTGTCAAGGCGTACATTTATGGCAAGTATATCTTGTTGTGTGTGTAAATCTATTTGCCATTTAACTCTGTCTCTCCTCCTGGTATCGGTAATAAAGCGAAGAGCACTATTCTGGACCCTTTGTAACCGTAGCATGGTTGGGTATTTGTTGGTTAATGACATCTGGGACACAAGGGCATTCGATTATAGGTCTTATTATCATTTATACAGATGTTTTTTGACATGTTGGAGGGGCTTGATTGAATCGAAAGAGTCTGCTAAGACCGGCTTTGGCTGTGTTGATCTTTTTAGTTACTGTGATGTTGAGTGGAGCAGCCTGTCTATTTCATATCCCATGATTCTTGTTTAGGGTTTCTAATGGCTACAGGTGTACCTCTGATGGAGTTACCCACTTTATCTTCGATGGTTGATGCAAACATCCTATCGTGCTAACAAGGACCTGGTCAGGATTAGTCCGTAATTCTCCATTTCTTCTCCAATTAGATGTTCGAGGGTCGAAGTTCAATATTCATTTTTTCTATGACTCTCTAATACTTGTATTTTCCTGTTTTTTTTTTTTTTTTCAAAAAAAAAAAAAAAACTGGGGGGGGGAGGTGTGGTTTTTTTTTTTGGGAATGAGACGACATGAAAAAACATCATCTGCAAACTGTGTCAACAATTGTGTCATTAAATCTGGGTTGAGAAGGTCATTCACATAAATGTTAAACAGAAGTGGGACTTGAGACAAGAACCTTGTGGGCACTCCAGCCGTTCGGTTAAAAGGTTCTGTAGACTTGCACTGACTGGTGGGAATGATTTTTCTTTGAGTTAAGATATATTATAAATTTACTCTGAGAAAAGTCAGTTATGGTCTGGGTAGGTCATGGAGTTTTTATATAAGGCCATCATGCCATAAGCTAATATCATAAGCTTTATGAACATCTCCCCTCGGATGGCAATCTTAAGCCTGATTGCCCTGTTGTTTTATGGACTTGCTTACAGTGTCAAAAATCACATTCTAATGCTATGATTGGTAACCTCTTTGTGTTCTAAGCCAATATTGTTTTCAGTAAAAGTGTTAAACTCCAGATAGTAATCAATCTGTTGGAAATGACTTTTCAAGAACTTTTCCAGTGACTTCAAGTAAAGTTATAGGTCTATATAGTTCCCAGGTTGGTGGATATGTCTTTATTGGGCTTAGCAGAAAGATTCATCCTAGCAGTCTTAAAAACAACTGGAATTGTCCTGAGGGCCAAGATGGCATTAAAGTTATTAACAAGGGACTGTTTGCATAATTTCTAGGTAGGTTACTTTATTTGTTTCATTGTTATTCCAGAGAGGCCAGGGGATCTATTTCTCATTCTTCCAATAACCTGACTTATCTCTAGTAAATGTAATTGGTATAGTAAGCGGGTGGGTATCTTCATGAGTTGAAGTATCGATGGTAGGGAGTGGTTGTAGATCATTCCAAGATTATCATCTCTCCATTCATTTAATGACTGATAATGATTATTATTAAATTGACGACCTGTTATTGTGAGAGAGAATTTTTCTCCCTTTACTTCAACATCAAATTTAGCCTGGTCCTGTGGATCGTCAAGTTTAATTTCAACATTCTTCATCATCCTCATCAGTGGAAGGTATGAACTAGGTGGATTAGGGAACCTTGTGCTTTCACCCTAAAAGTTGGTCGGATCTTACTCCAAAATTTTTGCTGGTTCTCGTTTATATTGATTAGCTTGAAGAACTAGAAAATTTCCATATGTCTCGTTTGTGTTGACTAATCATGTTATTTAATTCGTTGCTAATCGGTTGCATAGTGTAGCTGCTGGTGGTTGTCGCGTTTGAAGATGACTCACCCTCGACATTCTGCTTGATAATTTCTTAAAGTGTACTCTAATTTCTCTAGTTGTGTAAAATTGTTGGTTATATCTTTGTGGAAGCTAATTGGCCAAGTTGCATTGGTGCTTCAATTATTCAGATTGTGCAGGGAACTGTTGCATCATCAATTGCACAGGAAGGTTAGATTTTCCAAAGACACAATTTCATCCTCACCCAGATATGGCCCTGAAGGGGTCAAATCATTGGGGTTGTTAAGATTGGGTTAGATGTAACCGGTATTATAATGGAGTAAGTTTTGTAGTTGTATTATAACAGGGATATGGTCAGAGGATCCTACACATTTCCACCAGGAGATATAGACAGTGAAAGATGTCACATTCTCTGTTTGTCAGTACTTAATCTGGTGTTCCTGGATGAGGTCCATATGTACGATTTGAAGATGGGCCATTGTAATGACAAGTTTCTAGCTGTCATGATATTAAAGTTGTTTTCCTTTTAAGTCACCCAGTGGAATACAGCTCCACAGTTGAAGTGGGCAGGGTGATGAGCATTAAAATCTCCAGCTAGAATTGTTGGAATATTTATGCTTAATATCCTATGTAGAGGAATTGGACTCTTTATATGGCTGTCTCGGGGGAAAATATCCAGTTAACTATCACTAGTTGTCCATGCGACGTTGTTAGTTCTATTGCAAGATGTTATCTTCATCAAATGAATATTTTTAAATGCATTATCCTATTTAAACAAGATGGCTACCACACCTAAAGGGAAAGGTTCCCTCTCGATTTTCCCACAGTTACAGTATACACGTAATTTAATATAGTTGATCAACTCTTGCAGCTGTCTCGTTCATAAAGTTATAACTATCGGGATTGTAGTTATGTAGTTCAACCTATCAAGAAGGTAACGGTTTTTAAAGAAATGTTGAGCATTAAAGTTGGACCCCTGACTCCCTTTCCAACTATGAAACCCCTGCACTCTACTAAGTTTCAATCACAGATTTACTGAGAATCCCTAACGTTAGCATTCTCTATACCCCCTCTGAGAAAGCCTGCTCCACATTCCCTCCCATTACAAATCTCTGTTAGCGACACAATCGTACGATGGAACGTTAACGCAAGAACCTTTCTTTCTCTCCTCACTATCCCTCCCCCTCATCACCACGACATATATAATTTAATCTACCATGATATAATCTATAGATCTTATGACACCCTCGTCTAACCCACCCCATATCTAGACTGAAAGCACGCAGAAAACCGACACCAGGCGGCCTCCCTCCCTCTGTACCAACCAACTTAAACCAGCACTAACCTCCTCTAGCATTTCACAAAAGTAAACTTCATGGAATGCCAGTCTATCCCCTCCACAGATAACACACCCCCCACCTCTACAACCTGTTGTTCGTAGTATCTCACCAGGACGGAAGGATCCCCATTGCAGGGAAACGAAACAATCACCTCACGCGCCGATGGTTTTAAACTTCATTTTATAAATATAACCAATACTTTCCACGCATATACATGGGGAGCAAACCTCAACTGGGTAACGCACTACCTACAAGTAACCTTACACAAACCCTTACACGAGCCTTTCTCAGTTCCATAGCCACGCATCACAGCCCCTCTGAACGACTTTCGCATTCCCTCAACCTCCATTCATCGGTAAACCACATACCAGCCTTGTCGTGTGTATCTTCCAACTGCCCCACGTTCACACCCTCATGCAACACTTCCCATTTAAATAAATACACATTTAGCCTCCGTCTCAAATCATCAGCCCCAAACCCAACCTGACTTACAGGTAACATTAAAGGTTCCCTCCCGTAACCTATCACAACGTGAACCCCACAAAAAATTTTGTACACCCGTCTTAGAATACCCGCAATGGTGGGCGGCGGCGTTGTGTGGTTGGTGTGTTAGTCCCTGTAATTGGGAAACAGCCTGCAAACATGCCAAATCTTACTTTACAATAAAATGTTTACGACTATCACTCGCTGTATAAGAGTTAGGTGCTGGGGCCTAGAACATCCTGAGCCCCCACGTCCTTTCACAATATACCCTATCCGAGTTTCACACCCGGGCGCACGCAACCATGTCATCCTTATAAATAATACCACAATCTTTAAAGACACCGCCCATTCTTTAACAACATTACATCTCCCCCCCCCACCCCCCCCCCCAAAAAACCCAACCCAGCCCCTTGACTTCGCACTATTTCCTGCATCCCCGTAGCACTTCCAAATATTGCACAACCTCGCCCAAACACTCCCATGCTTCCCTTCACAAATGAAAACAGTGGTGTCGAAACTTTCCCAATTTAAACCCCCGGCCAGGCCCCCACCCCCACATTTCCCCAATGGCGTAAATAAGCTGCGGTAAAACCTTTTTCTAAAAAAAGGGGTCCTGGAAACACGCAAACAAATTTTTGGGGGACATGGGGCCCCCTGTCTAAGTCCTCTCCCCATTGCAATTTCCCTCCCCATACACCCTTTAATCTGTATCCTCATTTTCGCCCCTTGTCAAGTATTTCCCCCACTCGACTCTTTTCCCCAAAAACCCTGTATTTTTGCCCTGCAAAGCCCCCCTTTCCATTTCATAAGCCCCTGCCAATCTAGGCCAAAAAAGCCCCCCCTCCCCCCACCCTTAGCTTCCACAAAATTCTCAGTACCCCCATGTCCTTCATCTCGCCCTTCCCCCGGCAACCCAAACTGAGATTTTGACACCCCCTTCCCACAACCATTTAAACCCCTATGACCTAAATTTTTCCCAACACCTTATATCTGCAACATCAGTGAAGGTCGGTCTCCCAAAGGGGTGGGCTGCCCCTTGCCTTCGGACCAACACTAAATGCGGTTCCCTGTTTCTTCCCAGTTCCCTTCTCCTTATACGATTAAATACCCTAATTTAAAAAACCCCCTTATTAAGCCCAAAAGTTTTTTAATAAAATTCTACCGGGGAGACCGTCAAAAACCCAGCTCTTTCCCCTTCCTTTTCCCCCTTAACGCATTCTCTTTTCCCCCGAAAGTCCCCCTAAACCCCTTTCTATCATTTTTCCCAAAATTAAAAGTCACTTCGTACACACCTTGTCCAACCCCAGTCCCCCCCCCCCCACTGTTCCAGTCTTCTCGTAAAAAGCCCCCATACGCACACCCCCCCTTTCGGGGGTTGTATCCCCTCCCCTGCTCTATAATTCCCAACATCTCCTTTCCCCTGAAAAACAGGGGATAGCGTTACCCCCTGCCTTTGTTTTTGACCCGCAGAACACACGTTGAGGGCTTGTCGCCCAAAGCCTTCTTCCACCCCTCCCTGCCCCTTTTAAGCTTAAAACCTTTCATTTTGCAAAACCCTCAACTTCCTTTTTTTCGCTGTTTAAATCCATGGGGAAAATTTTCCCCAATAGCAATCCCCCCTAGCAACCTCTTAACCTATCCTCTAATTTTAGTTAGCCGTCCTATTTTTAAATTAAAAATACGTTTTCCTTCTCTCACATAAAACTTTCAACCCTTTCCTTTGCAACACTATCCCACCATGTACAATGTCACCACTCCCTGTTTTTCCCAACTAAGCTCCCTCCATAGGCTGAAAACCCCTCCAACCCCTCCCATCACCAACACACTTATATTTTTTTTTCCTTTAACTTTATATATGTCTGCAGGTCCCCCCCCAAAACCTCCACCCATGCCCTTTCTGATATTGTGCCTAACAGTACTGAAATTTACATCCACCCCTGAAAAGGGTACACTCTTCTAGTCTCGCGCATTTCCATCCTAACAAACGTTTTTTCATTTCCCCCCCCCCCCTCCCAAAGGCTCACGCAACCTAACACCCCTTAAATAAATCCCAAGAGCCCAGAATTTTTTCCACCCCTTTTGGGTCCACATCAGCCACCCCGATTACCTATTCCAGTCCCCCCCCAACTATTCCACCTCTGGCATGACTTAAGGAAAAACAAAGTCCTCCACACAAAAAACATTTTTTACTTTATGTTTTTTTCTGCCGGCGCATACACACTCACAAAAGCCAAAGCTTTCCCCCTCCACCACCCTCCACACGCAAACCCCCCTCCCCCCTCCCTCGCTTCTCTGCAAAAAAAAACGGGTCGCTCCCCTTTTTAAAAAATTTCCCCCCACCACCTTTTTGATGGAGGATGGGGGTAATCTCGAAAAACCTACCACCTCCAACACCCTACCCTCTTTAAAATTGTGCTCCCCAGGAACACAACATCCCCTTTTAGATTTATTCGGAAATTACGAAACCAAACCCTTTTTTCATACGCACTAACCCTTAACATTTACAGACATACCCTAAGGCCCCATTAAAAATTTCCCCCCCCTCCCTCTTTACCTTTTCAATCCAGGCTTGAATTTGTTTGACACCTTCAAGTGCTCTCTTTCCCCACCCCCCGGTGTTTTGTTGACTGGGTGGGTGCATCCTGGGTGTTAGTGGATGGTGTGGGCAATCCTGGGTGTTGTTGACTTTGGGGTGGGTCACTCCCCGGGTGTCTCCCATTATGGCACCCACCTACACCCCTCCTTCCACTTCACCTCGTCTGTTTCCCAGGCCTTTTTGCAGGGTAAGGGTCTCAGAATCGAGTACCCCCCCTCTTTCTCATGACAGTCTGTTACACAGTCTTTTTCAGATGTTGCCTCTCGTGAACCCCCACCTCCCCCTGAGAATGGTTTAATGGCCAACGACGACTCCAAACCCCACCACGCCCAAATAATACGTCTCGACTTTTGGAAGCGACGACTCTCCGGGGAACCACGCTCGTGTAAGTCTCTCTCGGGGGGTGACAAATCTTAACACCCCTCCCAAATTTTCCTCAATCTCAAGACCTTCTCCGTAATGCTGCCCTCCTTATCCACAGGGACGATACCTGACAGGCAGCTGGGGGCGGGGCTCCAACTACGCCCGTCGTGTGCCCGATCCACTACTCGCTTCACAAAAACCACACCCCATCCCATGTTTTTCTCACCTGCCCCTTGAAGCGCGGGCTGCGATCCACCCGGTCCGGCACACGTCTTCGTTCTCACAGGTCGCCGCTATGTGTCTACCACCCATAGGGGGCATGTACGTCGTTTTTCCTGGGTACATTACTTACCTGCGTCCTGAAATCTTTTAGAACACATAGGCGGTATTGGGGCATCAAATCATTTTGAGGGTTAAAGAACCCTTGGAAAACCCCGCTAGGCACCTGCCCTCCCGACCTTGGCTAATGCCCGTCCATACATCTCAAAAACTTTTCCTTATTTTCCCCCTGTCCGCCCCAAAGGGAAAGTTGCGTAACTTTTATCATGTATAAGCCTTGAAAAAACTATCAATCTTACACTGACAGTGGGGTGACGCTAAGCTTACGTCCCGAAAAATGGTGACTAACGATTTATTACCGTAGCGAAACAGTTTGACGAAATTTTTGGCCTCCTTTTAAAGCTACACCATACAAGTCACATTTTGGTAGGGCCATTTGCCCCCGGGATGTCTTTGGCAATAAGATTTTCGCAGAATAGGCGTTTTGGGTTCCCTTTTAAGTTTCAAGGGCCTACGAAATTTATCTGGCGTCTAAGCAAACCCGCCATTTTGGAAAATAACAGTGCCCAAATTTTGTTAGCAGAGGGTGACACCCCCCAAACTTAAACACAACTGCACCAGGTAACTTCAAGGGAGCTCCCCTACAAACACCAAGGGGGGTGCGACCCCAAAACCGCACTTACCGTGGTCATCAGGGGAAAATGAGACCTACTGTAACTAGGGGGGTCAATCACCTGTTACACCTGTAAAAAAACAAGTGTCCCATTATAAAGCTTTCCTACATTGTCTTTTACCTTTTTTCCAAAGGGGTCTTAATTAAAAAAAAAATTTATTAGGGGTTTTTTTAAAACCCTTATTTAAATTTTCACGAAAGAATAGATGAGATTCTTATTTTAAATTTATTTTTTAATGTTGGGGGAAGGGAGAACCCTATAAACTGATCAAATTTCATTTCGGGGGTTTTTAAAAGGGAAATTTTATAAAAATAGCATTATGTGTTTTAGCAGACAATTATTTTGGGATGCAAAACAAGGCAGGTTTTAGACATGCAGTTTTAATATAAAAGTTGAACCCCACCCAAACATTTTTTTTTCAGATTTACAGGCTTTTAGAATCCTTTAGAAAATTTGTTCAGATCTCTAGGTGCTAATAGGGACCTAAGAAAATTGTGTTTGGGTTTTTATCGTGGTATTGTACGGGAAAAAAGTTGTCACCAAAAACTATTGAACATTAAATATTTTTTCTTTAAAACCCCATTTCCTTTTGTGAAAAAATTAGAAAGGGTTTTAAAAACAATTTTTTTTCATGAAAAGCGAGCAACGAACAAGATGAAAAACCCAACAAACCCCGTGGAAAAAAAACCTTAAACTCATATAAAAAGAGTATACCTACCCCCCCATAAACCCCCTTTAAGGGGGAAATCCCTTTATAGGCATTTATCAGCTGTAAAATAAAAACCCAGTAAACAAACTGTCACACAAAAACAACCAAAATGTGTACTTTGTGAGGGAAAACCATTGGGCATAGTTTTTAGTAAATTTAACTCAAATGGGGGGAAACAAAAAACAACGTGTTCATCAGCTGAAAAGAGGGCATAAAGTGTTTAGGGCAAAAGGGGAAAAAATGCTCACTGAATAATTTTTTAAAAAATCCCAAGGGTATGAACATACAGCATTATGCCCAAATCCCTTTTGCTTAAGCTTCCACAAATCGGGAAGGGGTCAACAAGAAACAGCTTTAAAATTTGTGAGAGTTAATTTTAAAGCGACTCCCTCCCCCCGATAGCTCGAGTTGAGTTATCAAATAAATCACACAAAACCAATGTGCAAAACCACAAATTTATAAAAGGCCCCCACAAAGGTCCTTCAAAAGAAAACGGCAGCAAAAACTGAATAAAAAACCCCCAAATCCAAGTACAGTTAATATAGCTGGGTTTTTCCACAATTCGGGTTAAACAAATATGATTTAGCCACAATCACTTTTGGGTTCAAAGGAAACAGGAAAAAGGGACAGAGAACGGGGTAGGATGGTTTGCCAAAGGGCTGTGCAAAATCCAGGGTTAAAAGAAACAGTTGCACCCACTGAAAGCAGCAAAGGGGTCATTTTACCCTTCCGGACATACAGGGGACCAAATTAGCCCAATTGATTTAATCTTTGGAAGGATTAATATCACTGTTTTGTGCAAAATAAAGTAAGAAAAAAGGGATGTTCACTTGCTGAAAACCCGGGCAGGGGGCCACATGATATTTGGCCCCATTCCCTCTAAAAAGGGGAAAAGAACTGAAATTAAATCAGGGGGAAAATGTACTAGTTACGGAAAAACCGGGATCGGGTACTACAGAAAAAATTATCTTTACGGGAAAGGGAATGAAGGGAACCAGTTGATAATTTGTGGGATTTAGAACGATGGGTTTTGATGTAAAAAAAACCGGGCCCACAAGATCTCAGATTAAAAACCCGTTTTTGGGACACTGTAAAAATAAAAAAGTTGGACATATTTATTGGGTTGGGTTTCCCCATGGAAAATTAAACCCAAACCAACTTTCTGCCTAGAAATTTATCGAAAATGGCTTTGGGAAAAAATTGAAAGCCCCAAAAAACATGGGGCTCGGGAAGAATCCGACAACTGACTTTCTATGAAAATTATCATAAAAAAACATTTGGATAAAAAAATTAATTAGGAAGTAGTCGAAGAAAATTTTTTGAAAACAAAAGCTCATTATCCCCCGCACCACGGATCAGAAAAGATTCTGAAAACTCCAAAAGTTTGAATATAATTGCAGCCACGTCCCAAATAAAGATGTACCCAATTTTAAGAGGTCTGATGCCCGGACCCTCACAACTGAAAAGCTTGGAGACGTGCTTAAAAAATTTTTCCGCACACCCCAACTCCTTTACAGGGGCCTGATTTTTTCCAAAGCTTCTTAAGAGTAGGACTAAAAAAAATAGATAGAGATTATACTCGATTCTTGGGCCTAAAAAATCCACATGCCTAAAAAACCTGTGAAAACTTATCTTTTTCAAACCAGTATTATTTTTTTGGAAACTTCCCCCCCATTCTTACTAGAAGTCCCTTTTAAATACGTATTTAAAAAATTGAAAGTCCCTTCAAAAAAAATTTTAAAGAAAAGTTTCTATGGGGGGACAATGTTCAAGGTACTGTGAATAAAGAGGAGGATTTGAAATCCTTATACAGAAATTAAAAAAGAGATGAAAGAAGGCAAATTTGCCTCTAAGGATGTGGAATACTAATTAAAAGAAATTTAAAAAGGGAAACTTATCAAGGAAGATTTCCATGAAATGAAATTTCCATGATTGAAAAATTTATGTGGGATTTAAATTTGGGAAAACCCTCAAAAAAGATATTTTGGTCCAAAAAGGATAAACAATAACAAGCATTTACACCCACTAAACGTAGTTTACGCCAGAGGAATCTCAGGGTTTTGATCCCCTAGGCTCGTCCCCACCAATTACCCATAAAAAAGGGAAAATGCTTATGCAAAGCAAAGGAAGCTCAAAAAATTGGGGGGGGATGAGAACTTACCCCTTTGAAATGAGGCAAGCATGGGAAGAAATATCCATAAATTTAAAACAAATTAAAAAAATTTATTTTCCCAAAACCCAAATTTGGTCAAGGGGAAACAAGTACACATTACAAGGGCTCTTGATGCGTCCCAAACCGAGGTTATGGGGCTGTAGTTACAAGTAAAAGCTGAAGGAATACCCCTAATTTTCTTCAAAAAACCGGGTAGCCCCCCTTGAAGGTCAGAACAGTACCAAAAATTGGGAAATGACAAAACCTCTAAGTAGGTACAAAATTAGAAGTGAGTTTATCAAGTAAACAAAATACTTGATCAAACTCCTACTTTAGAAAGCGTGATTTTGGGGTTGGGAAAAGGGAAGGGAGTTTCCAGTGGGTTTAAAAATAATTAAAAGTCAAATTGGGGCCCATGAAAAGAAAAGGTAGCAGAAAAAAAGAGAGATTTCAGAGGTTTTTCCCTTTCTCCATGTCTCTACCCCAAAAGAATCCAGCTTTCATTTTGGCACGGTGGGGGGGTACATTCAAGAAATTTTTTGGATAATAAATTTTGGCTAAAGGACCGAAATGGCTCTCTTAAAGAAAAAAACTTTGGCCCCAGCCCAAAAAACTCACATTATTTCCATAAGAAACAGTTTGCTTGAAAGAGCGGGAAAAAAGTTGGTAAAAACTACAGACACAACAAAAAAGTAATTTATGAATCTAAAAAACTCATCTTTGGGGGAAATCTTAAGGGGTTTTCAGCTTTTATCTTTAAAAATCTTAAAGGAATAAAAAAACCCGATTATGAATGTCCCTTTAACCCATTAAATACTGGGGGAAACTAATACAGGAAAGATGTTTTTTTTCTTTCAGAAAATAAATTTCTAGAAAACCAAGAAAAAATCCCCAAAGGGAAAACCTTTTTATATTAATTCTTTAGGACTTTATCTCGAAAAAAAAAAAGATTATAAGATGTTTGGAAAAATTTATAATTCTTTCACTACCCAAAGAAGCCATACATTCCCCTTTTTGTCCCCAAGAAACATTGGCTAACAAAAAATGATTGTTGGTAAACGCCCACGTAAAGTTTTCATGGTGGGGTAGTGGGCACACTTTGGGCATATACTACAATCCTACTGGATACTTTAAAGGGAGACAAAAAGTGGGAAAAAAAAATAAAACACTGTATTACTTTAGTCATACGATATGCGAGTTTGTCAGTATTCCCGGTCCCCCTCCATATCTCTCTAAAAAGTTTTTTCATCCCCACTCCATTTGAGGTGGGCAGGGGGAGATTTTCTCTGGACCAATAATTTTAACCAAAACCGTTTTTCAAGTTCCATCAAGGTGTACATCTGTTTGTTCATACAAAACTAGAAAAAGGGCCCCTGAAATGTCTGCTGAAACCCTTTCCAAAATTTTTCAAAAAGGTTTTTCAGGGCCAGAAAGGGGATATCCCAGAATGATCTTTTTTAGATAATTCAACGAATTTTTTGCTGGTGCTGCTTATTTAAGCAAGTTTTTTGATCAACAAGAAAATACAACAGATGCTGAATCCAAAAGCCCCCCCTTGTCGTTGGGGGGATTTCATTTCCTCCCAAATTTTCCATGGGACATGGATTTTATGAAAAAATTTCGGCATTGTAAAAAAATTGTTTAAGGAAGACTCTTTATCGCCGGGAAAAGAATTAGAAGAATTCCGAAAAGTTTTGACCCGAAAAAGAAAATTTGATCAACAACAGACCTCTAAAAATTTTGTTAACCCCTATCTGGACAATTTTTGAATGTTTAGTCCATCTATTTTTTACATGGCAGGAAGGGTCGAACCTGTTTTCCCCCCATGAATAAAAAAGGAATCATAGAGGATCCCCACTTATTTCAAACATGAGCAACTCAGACCTAAAATTTTTAAAAATCTTAATAAAGGGGTTGAGCGTTTTGAGAAAATTTTGGGGAGGGAAGGCCCATTCACCTCATTTAGAAGAAAAAACTTTTTTATGGAGCTTTGGGG
This sequence comes from Cherax quadricarinatus, assembly GCF_026875155.1. Classification (NCBI taxonomy): domain Eukaryota; kingdom Metazoa; phylum Arthropoda; class Malacostraca; order Decapoda; family Parastacidae; genus Cherax; species Cherax quadricarinatus. The sequence goes on from NC_069399.1 coordinate 2,570,076, forward strand.
TTCCTGAAAATCATAAGTCCTTAAGCCTGGGGCAATTTGTGATTATTGGCAATGTTGGGCCAGGTCCCCAAAGGCCACTTGCAAAAAAATTTTGCCCTATATCCCGATACAAATTTGGGAAACATCAGGACAAGATGAAAGTTTTAGGCAAGGGGGTAGTGAATTAAAAAGGGGCAATAAATAAACTGGTTTCCGTTAGGGAAACCACGTGTTGAAAACAAAATTAGTGATTCTCCCGAAAACCCCAAAAAACTAAAACTGGTTTAGAAAAGAAAAAGCAGCGTGGTGGGGAGTGAGAAAATTCAAATTAAAGTTAAGTGATGAATAGTTTACCGCAAAACGAAACCCCCTAACCCCCCCCCAGTTTGAGAAATTTTTCCAGGGAAAGGGGGGATCCCGCCCCCCCTTTTGCCACCCTTTAAGGCCCCTTTTAGCCCCTTTTCCCCCCTTTGGGGCCCCCCCGGGCCTTCCCAAAGGGAAAAAGCATATTATTTAACTTACCGCAAGTAAAATTTATCCCAATTCAGTACCCGTATTGACGGGTCAAGCGGAAACCCCGGGTCCATACAAGGGTCCAGTGGGTTTCAAAGTGTAAATTTAAATTAAAAAATAGGCCATCTCTTTTCCTTTGCGGACAATTTAAAGGGAAAATCCTCTCCTACTTTATCACCATGGTAAAGATAGTTGGGACATTGTTGTCTATGCTTTGACAGCAAGAACAAGCCCTTTTGCTTTGCTTCTTGGGGGAAGTGGAAGGGGAACAAAATTACTAGGTCAGCTTTTTCTTTTTTGCTAGGGGGGTGACGGGGTAAAAGGCTGTGGCTTTTCCCGATTACTTTTGACTCTACTGAGAGTCACACTGAAAACCAAAGGGTAACCAACAAAGAAAAACTGTTTCCTTTATTTTTGTGACCAAGTGTTCAAAAAAACAAAAATAAAAAACTTTAAAAGAAGGGGATCAGCTTCTTTAGTGATAAGACTGTTTTAAAAATTTAAAAACCAAAACTTGGGGAGCATAGTGGGAACCCGTGTGGGGTATTCCTGGGCCAAAGGAAGACGTGGGGCATAAGGGCACTTCAAACTTCTATCAATCACCGATGCCTGTCGAAGGGGTGAAAACACCAAAAGCTAGGGTACGAGCAAGGTAGGTTACAAATTTCTTGTAGCATTTGGGGACTGTGCAAAATTTTTTGATTTGCAAGGAGTTTGGAAACATCCTATAGGGCGGCAGTGGGGGGGCGGGCTTTTTTTATTTCCCCACAAGTAAAATTTTTCAGCAATCCGTGAATGAAATATGCGACATAAACCCCTCCTATGGGGAATTATTGTTTACATTTTTTTTGATCTATTTCGCCCTTTGAGGTTGATCGAAAACAAATTTAAAACCCCGTCTGAGGGGGGGCTGTGTAACGATTTGCTCTCTTTTTTTAAACTAAGTATTGTTATTTTAAACAAAAATCTTAGCGGGGAAACCCCTTTTTTTTAAAAAATGACTTCCTTGGGGTTTTCCCCCGACAGAACTGTTTCCTATTAATAATCCATTTCTCCAATCTCGTCCATTTTTCCATTTCTTGATAACCCCACCATTTTTTATTAGTAGTGCAACCCCTCCTCCCCCCTGCTCCTTCTATCCTTCCTGAGGATCTGATATCCAGTTGGGAAGATTGCATCTGTTATTATCCCAGTGAGTTTTGTTTCTCTAACTGCTGTGATGTCTGGGGACATCTCCTTGATTCTTTCATGCCACTCCTCACATTTATTCGTTATTCCATCTGCGTTCGTGCATCAAACTTATAACTTCTTTTCAATAACTGTGGTTTGGGGAGAGAGGTGGGTTAGGCCCTGGCATGGGCCTATAGGGGGTTGGTTTGGGGGTGGGGTCTCTGGTGTTGGGTTTGGGGGCAGAGGGCCTATCTTTGGTTTCAGTGGGGGGGGGGTGGTGCTGAGGGGGGTTGGGGAAGAGGGTCTATGGGGGGTTACAGTGGGGGAGGGGGTTGTGGTGAGGGGGGTGGGGATAGAGGGTACAGTGTGTGGGTTGCTGTGGGTTTCTGTAAGGGTGGGGTTTTTAGCTGATGGGGATGTGCGAGTTATGAGGGTTACTGTGGGGTTGGGGTTTATGCAGAGGGGATGGGGGCAGTGGGTACATTGAGTGGGGTTTGGTTAGGTCGTTTGATTGCTTTGGGGCTGCCGGTTTGTTTCCTTTTGTTGGTGGTACTTGGGGGGTAGTGTTTGTTTTTCCCAATGGGCCTGATTTCCCCTGTCTCCATCTTCTTGCCTCCGATTCCTCCTTACGTGTTGCACTTCTCTTTCAGGTTACCCTTTCTTCTTGTGTTTGTCTGGTCGTGGTACACACCCCGGGAAAATGCCTGATTGCCCCTTTAGGGGGGCTTTTCCTGCGAACCCGGTTTCGAGTGACTCTCCCTTAAAAAATACTTTGACTGGGCGTTTTTTTCCTCCAAACCCCCCAATTCTCTAAAATTTTCAGCGGGGTCATTTTCGTCATCTCCTATTGTTTCATGATGTTTAAAATCTTTTTTTTCTCCTCCTGTTTCCTTCCCCTCGTAAGTTTCCCCATCTATTTTGGGCCATAGAAAAAAATGGCCCTCTCCCTTTTACCCCCCACTTGCTTCCCTGAGCACCCTTTGATCAAATTATTTCCCTGCCATTGACGCTGTTCTTACTGTCTCTTCCCTATCGGGGTCCCTTGCTTTTTTGTTCCGGACATGGCAGTTGTCAATTAGAGCCCTGTGTATAGCTTGTCCTTCATTTACTTTAGTCCCCTCAATGTTTTTGCTGTTCTCCCTCCCTTTTCCCGGGCCCCCCTTGGGCCCGATGGAGTCATCGCATACAGTCCCCTCTGTCCCCTATCGGTGATGGTAGTAGCTTTGGGTGTCATGGCTGTACAGTCCTTTTTGGGTTCTCTGGGCTGTTTCAGACACTTTGTTTACAAAGCTCTGTATTTTAGCTTCAGTGCGTGATTTGTAATTCCCTTTTCCTGCCTTCTCGCATTTTTCTTCCATTTTCTTGCTGTTTCTTTTCCAGCTCCTCCCACATCCTCTCTTCTGCGAGTTCCCTTCCAGTCCTCTCTCCCATGTCCTCCTCGCTTCATCCCCTTCCCTCGGCTCTTTTCTGGTTTGGTGTCCCCCTTTTTTTTTTTCAAAGAAGGAAGGCTTTTGAAAAGAGTGCTGTGAGGGGGGGGGGGGGAGGGGGGGGGGGGGGGGGGGGGGGGGGGGGGGTTTTTGTGGGGGGGGGGGGTTTGTTTGGGGAGGGGGGGGGTGCTTGTTTTGGGGGGAAGGGAGGAGGAGACGGGGGGGGAAAACGATAGTGAGCTGGGGGGGGACACGCGCGAGGGGAAAAGAGATGGGGGAAAACAAGGGGGAAAAAGGGGGGAAAACAATGGGGGGGAGGGGAGTAGAGGGTAGGGGGGGTGAAAGGAAATGAAGAAGGAGGAAGTGGGATAAAGGGGGCAGGGAGTTGGGTTGAGCATGTGTGTGTGTGTGTGTTGTTTGTGTGTGGTTGTGTGTGTGTGTGTGTGGGGGTGTGTTTGGGTGTGTGTGTGTGTGGTACTCACCTATTTGTACTCACCTATTTGTTGTTGCAGTTTGTGTTGGGGTTGTGTGTGTGGGGTGTGTGTGTGGGTTGTGTGTGTGTGTGTGTGTGTGCGTGTGTGTGGTGTGTGTGTGTCGTGGTGTCTCGCCCAATTGTGGTTTCAGGGGGCGAAACCAGTCCTGGCCCCTCCCCTTCACTGGTGCTTTATCATCCTCTCTTAAAGTATGTATGGTTCCTGCCCCCACTACTCATTTTCTGGGCTATTCTATTTTTTGACATCATGACTGAAGAAATACTTGTAAATCCCTTTGATCTCTGGGTCTTCAACTCCAAATTTTGCTCCTTGTTTTTTTGTGTCCCCCCCTTGGAAAAATCCCGTCTCGGGCACTTTCTAATTCACGCGTTTTTGGGGTTTGTTACATGTCCCCCTAACCCTCCTGTCCTGGTGTCGTGGCCGATTTCCCTTCTTTCTCGTAGCTTTCTCAGGGTTTTCCCGGTCCCCAAAATTGCGCAGCTTTTTTTTGTTGATGTGTGCTTCTGGAGACGTCTAGTTTTTTATACTCACCCCAAATCTTTTTCCTTGAGTGAGGTTTGCCGTCTTTGGCCACCCAGCCCATATCCCTCTGCAGTCTTTTTTGCCCTCCCGAAATTTTATGCTTTGCAATTGGGGGGTTAAATTCGGAAACAGTTACGGACCAGGTGTTCAGTTGTCAGGGTTTTTTGAAGTCCTCCCGTCCTCATCTAATTAATTTCTTCATTTTCTTCTCATCAACTGCAAACGGGGGACTTCTGAGTTAACCCTTCCTCATTCATTTAATTTACCAAAAGTGCACTGGTCCCCGGACTAACCCTGTGGGACCCACTCGTTACAGGTGCCCACGTGATGCCTATCATGTACCATGACCTTGCTTCCTCCCTGTCAGGTTTTTTTCTGTCCCTTGCAGTACCCCTTTCTGTTATCCAACTTGGATCCTTATGAGGGAAAATGTGTCAAAGGACTTCTTGCAGTTCAAGAAGATGCAATCAAACCATCCCTCTTTCTCGTGTCTTACTTCTGTTACTTTATCATAAAACTCCAGAAGGTTTGTGACACAGGATTTGCTTTCCATAAATCCGTGCTGGTTTGCGTTTATATTCTTGCTCTGTTCCAGGTGCTCCACCACTGTCCTCCTGATAATCTTCTCCATGACTTTGCATACTATACACGTCAGTGACACTGGTCTACAGTTTAGTGCATCTTTTCTGTCTCTTTTTTTAAAAATGGCAACTACATTTGCCATCTTCCATACCTCAGGTAGTTGCCCAGTTTCAAGGGATGTCTTGAAGACTGTGGTTACTGGCACACAGAGCATTTCTGCTCCCTCTCTAAGGACCCACAGGTAGATGATGTCCAGTCCCATTGCAGCTTCTTCACCTCCTCATCATTTGTATGTATGTCTTCCAACACTTGTTGGTATATTCCTTGCTGGTGCCCCTCTCTGTTCATTTCTTTTGAGTTCCCCTTCTTTCCTCAGCCTGATCACCTGGTCTTTGACTGTTGTCTTCCTCCTAATGTAGCTATACAACAGTTTCGGGTCAGACTTGACTTTCGATGCTATGTCATTTTCGTACTGTCGCTGGGCTACCCTCCTTACCTGTGCATACTCCTTTCTGGCTCTTCGACTAATTTCTTTATTTTCCTGGGTCCTTTGCCTCTTGTACTTTTTCCATTCTCTTGTGCACTTAGTTTTTGCCTCCCTACACCTTCGGGTTAACCAAGGACTCGTTTTGATCTTCCCATTATTTCTCTTGCCCTTGGGAATAAACCTTTCCTCTGCCTACATGTATTTTGTTGTTACATATTCCATTACCTCGTATTCTGAGTTTCCTACCAATTCTCTGTCCCACTGAACCTCCTGCAGGAAGTTCCTCATACCTGTTCAGTCCCCCCTTTTTGTAGTTTGGCTTTTTCCATTCAATTCCTGTTATCCTTTCTACTTGTAACTCTACTATATATTCAGAACTCAGAACCAAGTGATTGCTAGCTCCAAGGGGCCTCTCCTATGTGATGTACTCAATGTCTGAACTGCTCAGGGTGAACACAAGGTTCAGTCTTGCTGGACCTTGTGTTCACCCTCCCCTCTCTCTCGCAGGTAGTGTCCCTGACATGTTGATGCATAAGGTTTTCCAGTACCACATCCATCATCTTTCCTCTCCATGTTTCGGAACCCCCATGTGGCTCCAGGTTTTCCCAGTTGATCTCCCTGTGGTTGAAATCGCCCAAAATCAGGAATTTTGCTCTGTTCAAGTGAGCTCTTCTTGCCACCTCAGTCAGTGTGTCCACCATTGCTCTGTTATTTTCTTTGTACTCCTCTCTTGGCCTCCTGCAGTTCTGTGATGGGTTATACATCACTCCAATGACTTCTTTATGCTCCCCAGACTGAATTGTGCCTACTATGTAGTCCTTTTCTCCAATCTCGTCCATGCCTTCCATTTTCTCAAATCCACATAGATTTTTTTATGAGCAGTGCAACCCCTCCTCCCACTCTACTCCTTCTATCTTTCCTCAGGATCTGATATCCCAGTGGGAAGATTGCATCTGTTATTGTCTCAGTGTGTTTCGTTTCTGTGACTGCTATGATGTCTGGAGATTTCTCTTTCATTCTTTCATGCCACTTCTCATATATATTCATTATACCTTCTGTGTTCGTGTACCAAACCTTCAGCCTCTTTTCAATCACTGTGGTCCTTGGAGAATATTGGGGTTGGGGGAGTGGGAGCCCTTGTGGGAGCTTATGGGGGGTTGTGGTGTGGGTGGAGTTTGTGATTGGGGCATTGGGGTCAGAGTGCCCATAGGGGGCAGCTGTAGGTGTGAGGGTTGTTATGTGGGGGTTGGTGGCAGAGGGAACAGTGTGTGGGTTTTGGTTTAGATTGCTCAGTTGTGTTGGAGTTATCGCAGTTGGAGTTCTTCTGCAGGAGTTTCTGAGGGGTGTGTTTGCCCTTCCTCCTGGGTATGGGTCCTGCTCATCTTCATCATTGCCTCTCGTTCCTCCTTGCATCTTTGTACCCTCTCTTTCAGTATCATCCTTTCTTCTTGTGTTCTGTCGCGGTTTGTCCCTCAGTCGTGCTTTCTCTTGCCGGATCCTGGTTCGAGCTGATTCTTCCTTGTTTTCTTCCACTCACAAATCACCCAATTCTCCGAAAATTTGCCACCTGGGTCATATCGCCCTCACCTTTTGTCCTCGTGATTCCTTCAATTGCTTTTTCCTCTTCCTGTTTTCTTTTATCATATGTTTCCCCTTCAGCTTCATGGAGCCCATAGTCAAAAAACTGACCTCTCCCTTTCCTCCTCCCACTGTGCCTCCCTGTGCATCCTCTGAGGAGTTTTAGTTTCTTCCATTGAAATGTTCCTGCCTTCAATCCCTGTCCTTGCTGAAGCCTCTATGCTCAGCGAACTTTCATGATCAGCTGTCCCTTGCTACTGCAGTTGTCTGTTAGAGTCTCTGCATATAGCATACCTTCGTTGTCTTCAGACCTGTCATTTGATCTTAGTGTGCTCCTCGTCTTTTCCTTGGCCCCACGTGGGTTTGATAAGGCCTTTGCATATGGCACATGTCCTTTGTTTCCTACTGTCCCCATTTCTGTGACTGACATAGAAGTTCCTCATTGCGCATCTGTACTGTCATTTGTGTCTCTAATCGGTTTTTTAGTTCCTCTTCTAAGCACTGTACCCTAGCTTCTCCTGCTAAGACTTGTAGCCCCACTTCCTGCTCTCTCCGGTTATCTTCTCCTCCATTATCTTGCCAAGCTCTTCTATCCTCCTTCCCCACTCTTCCTCCCATTTTTGGGCTCTAACTCCCAATCTTTCCTCCCAGGTGTGTGTGTGTGTGTGTGTGTGTGTGTGTGTGTGTGTGTGTGTGTGTGTGTGTGTGTGTGTGTGTTTGTGTACTAACCTAGTTGTACTCACATAGTTGTGGTTACAGGGGTCGAGTCACAGCGCCTGGCCCCACCTCTTCACTGGCTGCTACTGGGTCACTCTCCCTGCACCATGAGCTTCATCATACCTCTGCTTAAAGCTATGTATGGATCCTGCCTCCACTACATCGCTTCCCAAACTATTCCACTTCCTGACTACTCTATGACTGAAGAAATACTTCATAACATCTCTGTGATTCATCTGAGTCTTCAACTTCCAACTGTGTCCCCTTGTTGCTGTGTTCACTCTCTGGAACATTATGTCTCTGTCCATCTTGTCAATTCCTCTCATTATTTTATATGTCGTTATCATGTCCGCCCTATCTCTCCTGTCCTCCCGCGTCGTCAGGTCGATTTCCCTTAATCTCTCCTCGTAGGACATACCCCTTAGCTCTGGAACTTTCTCTGGTTTCTCTACGTGCTTGGCTAGGTGTGGGTTCCAAACTGGTGCCGCATATTCTAATATAGGCCTAACGTACACAGTGTACAGGGTCCTGAACGATTCAGTATTAAGATGTCGGAATGTTGTCTTAGGTTTGCTAGGCGCCCCTATGCTGCAGCCGTTATTTGGTTTATGTGCGCCTCACGAGATGTGCCTGGTGTTATACTCACCCTAAGATCTTTTTCTTTGAGTGAGGTTTGTAGTCTCTCGCCCCCTATATTGTACTCTGGCTGCGGTCTTCTTTGCCCTTCCCCAATCTTCATGACTTTGCACTTGGTGGGGTTGAACTTCAGGGGCCAATTGCTGGACCAGGCCTGCAGCTTGTCCAGATCCCTTTCTAGTTCTGCCTGGTCCTCGTCCGATTGAATTCGTCTCATCAACTTCACATCCTCTGCAAACAGGGACACTTCTGAGTCTATTCCTTCCGTCATGTCGTCCACAAATACCAGAAACAGCACCGGTTCTAGGGCAGACCTCTGTGGAACTACACTCGCCACAGGGACCCACTCTGAACCTCGCCACGTACCATGACTCGCTGCTGTCTTCCTGACAAGGATTCCCTGATCCATTGTAGTGTCTTCCCTGTTATCCCTGCCTGCTCCTCCAGTTTTTGCACTAATCTCTTGTGAGGAACTGTGTCAAACGCCTTCCTACAGTCCAAGAAAAGGCAATCTCCTTTCTAGGTGTTCCACCACTCTTCTCCTGATAATGTTCTTCATGACTTTGCACACTATGCATGTCAGGAACACTGGTCTGTAGTTTAGTGCTTCATGTCTGTCTCCTTTTTTAAAAATTTTGACTATATTTGCTGTCTTCCATACCTCAGGTAATCTTCCTGTTTCGATAGATGTGTCGAATATTGTTGTTAGGGGTACATACAGTGCCTCTGCTCCCTCTCTCAGGACCCATGGAGATATGTTATCCGGCCCCATCGCCTTTGAGGTATCTAGCTCACTCAGCAACCTCTTCACTTCTTCCTCGGTTGTATGTATTGTGTCCAACACGTGGTGTAACCCACCTCTCTGTCTTTCTGGAGGCCCTTCTGCCTCCTCTGTGAACACTTCTTTGAATCTCACGTTGAGTTCCTCACATACTTCGTGGTTTTCCTTGTTGCCTCTCCTCCTTCCTTAGCCTGATTATCTGGTCTTTTACTGTTGTTTTCCTTATGATGTGGCTGAATAACAGCTTCGGGTCAGATTTGGCTTTCGCTGGTATGTCATTTTCATATTGTCGTTGGGCCTCCCTTCTTATCTGTGCATATTCATTTATTGTTCTATGACTGCACTCCTTATTCTCCTGGGTCCTTTGCCTTCTACACTTCTTCCATTCCTTAGCACACTTGTTGTTGCCTCCCTGCACCTTAGAGTGAACCATGGGCTCATTGTGGCTTTTTCATTATTCTTGTTACCCTTGGGTACAAACCTCTCATCAGTTTCCTTGCATATTGTTGTTACATATTCCATCATCTCCTTTTCTGATTTCCTTGCCAGTTCTCTGTCCCAGTGAATCCCGTTAAGGAAGTTCCTCATTCCTGCTCAGTCCCCTTTCGTGTAGTTTGGCTTCATGGACCCGGTGCTTCCTGCTTCCCCCTCCACTTGTAACTCTACTACGTATTCGAAGCTTAAAACCACATGATTGCTGGCCCAAAGGGGTCTTTCGTATGTGATGTCCTCAACATCTGCACTACTCAAGGTGAATACCAGGTCCAGTCTCGCTACTTATCCTCTCCTCTCTTTCTGGTAGTGTCCCTTACGTGTTGTTACATAAGGTTTTCCAGTACCACCTCCATCGTCTTAGTCCTCCACGTTTCTTGGCCTCCATATGGCTCCAAGTTCTCCCAATCAATTTCCTTGTGGTTGAAGTTATCCATGATTTGTAGCTTTGCCCTGCTCGCGTGAGCCCTTCTGGCCACTTCAGCTAGTGTGTCAACCATCGCTCTATTACTCTCATCATACTCTTGCCTTGGCCTCCTGCTGTTCTGTGGTGGGTTATACATCACTGCAATTACCACCTTGGGACCTCCAGACTGAAGCATTCCTACCATGTAATCTCTTGCTTCTCCTCTGCCACTTCTCTCCATTTCATCAAAATCCCATTGATTTTTGATGAGCAGTGCCTGTTCCCTCTGTCTTTCCTCAGGATCTGATATCCTGTTGGAAAGATGGCATCTGTTATTATATCTGAATGCTTGATTTCTGTGAGAGTTATGATGTCCACGGATGTCTTTTTGATTCTTTCGTGCCACTCCTCCCACTTATTTGTTATTCCATCAGCATTTGTGTACCATACCTTCAGTTTCCTCTCCAACATGTGTTTTTGGGGGGGTCTGTGAAGGTGGGAGACCTGGCAGTGTACTGTGCATTTCTATAGTTGAGTGTTGGGAGGGAGCTGTGAGTGTGGA
>NC_069399.1:2585421-2607921 GCF_026875155.1 Cherax quadricarinatus
ACATCAGGGAGAAAGAAAGGAGATTGAGAACATCATAAAAAAAAAATAGGCGAAGAGGAAATGTATGAGATTGTAAATTTTCAGAGAATAGGGGAGTACCTGAAGGGGAGAAAACGACAAATCAACCTGATTTTCAGGACAGAAACAATACGGAACAGGATCCTCCAAGAGAAACCATGACTGAAGGATTCAGCAACATACAAGAAGGTGTTCCTAGACCGAGACAGAACAAAAACAGAACGATAGCAGCTGAGGGAGAGGACACAAAAAAGAAAGAAGCTATGAGGAGAGACAAAGACAGAATCAGCAGAGGACAACCAGAGCAGAGCAGAGCAATAAGAACAAGCACACACAGAACCACCCCCAGAACCCCACAGCCAATCACGCTATCCCAACACAGACAACAATCCACACTCACAGTCCCCACCCCACAATACGCTGTAGAATCCTGCAGTACACTGCCAGGTCTCCAACCCTCACAGACTTCCCAAAACACAGTGATGGAGAGGAAACTGAAGGTGTGGTACACCAATGGTGAGAAAAACAAATAAGTGGGAGGAGTGAAATGAAAGAATCAAAGAAGCATTGCCAGACACCATAGCCCTTACAGAAACTAAGCTCACAGGGATGATAACAGATGCCATCTTTCCAACGGGATATCAGATCCTGAGGAAAGACAGAGGGAACAGAGAGGGGTGGAGGAGTGGCACTGCTGATGATAAGCTGGAAAGAGGAAACAGAGGAGAAGCAAGAGATTATGTAGTACTAACACTTCAGTCTAGAGGTCCCAAGGTTGTAATTGTTGTGATGTATAACCCACCACAGAACAGCAGGAGGCCAAGGCAAGAGTATGATGAGAGTAATAGAGCGATGGTTGACACACTAGCTGAAATGTCCAGAAGGGCTCATGCGAGCAGGGCAAAGTTACTGATCATGGGTGACTTCAACCACAAGGAAATCGATTGGGAGAACCTGGATCCACATGGGGGCAAACAAACATGGAGGGCTAAGATGATGGAGGTGGTACTGGAAAACCTCATGTACCAACATGTAAGGGACACTAGGACACTACCAGAGAGAGAGGAGAGGATGACTGGGCCTGGTATTCATCTTGAGTAGTGCAGGTACTGAGAACATCACATATGAAACACCCCTGGGGGCCAGTGATCATGTGGTTTTAAGCTTCGAATACATAGTAGAGTTACAAGTGGAAGGGGAAGCAGGAAGGGCTGGACGAATGAAGCCAAACTACGAGAAAGGCGAGTACGCCAGCATGAAGAACTTCCTCACCGAGGTTCAAGGGGACAGAGAACTGGCAGGGAAGTCAATATGCAACAAAATGCAAGGAAGCTGAAGAGAGGTTTATACTCAAGGGTAAGAGGAATAATGAAAAAGCCAGGATAAGCCCGTGGTTCACCCAAAGGTGCAGGGAGGTCAAAACCAAGTGTGCTAAGGAATGGAAGAAGTATAGAGGCACATGACTCAGGAGAATAAGGAGACCAGTTGTAGAACCAGAAATGAATAGAGAATATGAGAATAACATATCAGTGAAAGCCAAATCCGACCCAAAACTGTTGTACTGCCTCATGAGGAATACAACAGTCAACAACCAGGTAATCAGGCTGAGGAAGGAAGGAGGGGAGGTCACAAAACGCGACTGCAAAGTATGTGAGGAGCTCAACAGGTGATTCAAAGAAATGATCACAGAGGAGACAGAAGAGCCTCCAGAAAGGCAGAGAGTTGGGGTACACCATCAAGTGTTGGACACAACATACAACCGAGGAAGAAGTGAAGAGGCTGTTATGCGAGCTAGACACCTCAAAGGCGACATGGCCAGATAACATCTCTCCATGGGTCCTGAGAGAGGGAGCAGAGACACTTTGTGTACCACTAACAACTATCTTCAACACATCTATCGAAACAGGACGACTACCGGAAGTACGGAAGACAGCAAATGTAGTCACAATTTTTAAAAAAGGAGTCAGACACGAAAACATCGAACTACAGACCAGAGTCACTAATGTGTATAGTATGCAGTCTCATGGAAAAGATTATCAGGAGGAGAGTGGGGGAGCACCTATCAGAGTTATTAACGACAGCCAGCACGGTTTCAGGGAGGCGAAATCCTGCAACACAAACCTACTGGAGTTCTATGACAGGGTAACGGCAGTAAGACAAGAGAGAGAGAGAGAGGGGTGGGTAGATTGCATTTTCTTGGAGTGTAAGAAGACTTTAGACACAGTTCCACACAACAGATGTGTGCAGAAGCTGGAGGCACACATCAACCAAATAACTGCTGCAGCATAGGGGCACCTGGCAAACCTACTAGCAGCATTTCGTCATCTAAATAAGGAGTCTTTCAGGAACCTGTACACTGTGCACGTTAGGCCTATACTGGAATATGCAGCGCAAGTTTGGAACCCTCACCTAGCCAAGCACGTAAGGAAACTAGAGAAAGTGCAAAGATTTGCAACAAGACTAGTTCCGGAGCTAAGGGGTAAGTCGTACGAGGAGAGGTTTTAAGGGAAATCGACATGACGACACTGGAAGACAGGAGAGATATAGGGGATGTGATAACGACATAAAGAACTGAGAGGTATGGACAAGGAAGTTGAAGACTCAGATGAACCACAGGGATGTTAGGAACTATTTCCTCAGTCACAGAGTGATCAGGAAGTGGAGTCTCCTGGGTAGTGATATAGTGGAGGCAGGATCCAGACATAGCTTTAAGAAGAGATATGATAAAGCTCACGGAGCGGGAAGAGTGACTGAGTAGCAGCCATTTGAAAGGCGGGGACAGGAGCTGTGACTCGACTCCTGCAACCACAACTAGGTGAATACACACACACACACACACACACACACACACACACACTCATATACTATATATATATATATTATATATATATATATATATATATATATTATATAATATTATATATATATATATATATATATATATATTATATATATTCCTTGCATTGTTAAAATCTCTAGTAAGGCTGATGCATGCAGGGGAGGAGATGAAAAGCTGTAAGCCTTCTCCCTGAAAGCTGGCTGCCTTGGATCAAAGTCTAGCGCAAGCTGGACGCCTAGGAATTGGTCCAGTGTGGTGAGAATGGTATAGCACTGCGTACCTTGTTCCAAGGTTCGTAGGCTCGAGTCTCCTTCAGCGAATTCCTTGCATAAATATATATATATATAGATGCAAGTATATATATGAATATGTCGTGCCGAATAGGCAGAATTTGCGATCTTGGCTTAAATAGCAACGTTCATCTTGCCATATAGGACAAGTGAAAATTTGCGTATGCAATAATTTCGCCAAAATCATTCTGAACCTAACAAAAAAAATATATTTCATTGTGTTTGTTTAGTATTAAATTACTGTAAACAAATCTAAAATATATTTAGTTGAGTGAGCCTAAAATAAATTGTTCTTGTTATAATAAGGTTAGGTAAGTTTTCTAATATACTTTTGGTGCAAAATTAAAATTTTTTACATTAACATTAATGAAAAAAATATATCTTTAAACGTATAAGAGAAAATTTTAGAAAGGACTTAATTTTAAATGAGTTCTTGCTAATTGACCAGTTTTACATATTCGGCACGACATATATATATATATATATATATATATATATATATATATATATATATATATATATATATATATATATATATAATATATATATATATATATATATATATATATATATATATATATATATATATATATATATATGTGTGTGTTGTGTGTGTGTGTGTGTGTGTGTGTGTGTGTGTGTATGTGTGTGTGGAATAAGATGATCAGAATATGCAGAAAAAACACTGTGAAAATAATAATGAATCGTCACGTCCGACATTACACCCCCCAGTAGGATGCGCGTGTGATGCTCAAGGACTTGTTCAACATAGCTTAAATTACTCCCAACTTTGATTAATTTTAAATGAATGAAATTTGTATAATCATGTCAAAATCAAAGCTATGTTTTGATCTTAATATAAATATACAAATGAGACACAACCGTACGTATTTCTGGGGATTTTTACTCCTTTTTTTTAATGTTTTATGTATCAAGATTTTTAACTTAAGTTTGATTTTAAAGTTCCTGATTGGAGAAGATATATTAAGAAGGCTTTCATGGTAAGGAAAAACTAAAATATTATTAGTTGAATAAAATTGTTTTGTCTTTATTTGAATTGTAAAATATCTAATAATTTAAAAGAAATCGTTTAAGTGTTTCGGGTAGTTTAGATCATTAGCTATTTCATACATTTGGGTTGCAAATATGCAAAGCTCTTAAAAACATTGATGAAAATACAGAAAGTTTAACTCTGTCATGATATGAAGAAGAAGAATAATGCACATAACAACAGTTATTTGTTGATTTTTCTATGAATTTTGAATTTAAAATCATGGTTTCCCTTAATAATTTAGACGTCTAAAAAAGCAATGAGTTACTTTGTTCAAACGCAATGGGAAAAACATTATGGACTGAACTAGACTACTTAATTCATCAAGGAAATGCTTTATTTCCATATTCTTCGGCATGAGACAGAAAAGATCATCTTATCTGCACCAGCTAGCACTCTTGGGAAGGATTTTGTTAAGTAGTCGTGTTTCAAAATATTCCGTGTATAAATTGCTAAGGACAGGTGAAAGAGGATTTCCCAGTGTCATACCAAACTTCTAAGTGTAAAACTCGCCATTAAACACAAACATTGCATCACAATGCAAAGTTTAATATGCTCAATGATTTCAGATACTGACAATGGTAAATCGTAATCAGTAAGTTCTTCATATAGGAAACTTAATAAATGGTCAACTGGAACTTTCGTAAACAAAGAAGTGACATCAAAAGTAACCATAATGTAATATTTAAAATAGTCAAGGTGCTAAATTTATCTACTAAATCAGCATTTTTTTTTTAATAATAAAGTTAGAAATTTTGCCAACACTTGGGCTCAACATATCCACCAGCCATTTATATAATTTATAGGAAAGTGAACCTATGGAGCTAATAATACGTCTGGCTGGATTACCTGGTTTGTTTGTTTTTATTAATTCATATATAGTAAAGATGGATTAGATTACTCCACCCTCTCACATCTCATTATCGTTCTCTCTCTCTCTCTCTCTCTCTCTCTCTCTCTCTCTCTCTCTCTCTCTCTCTCTCTCTCTCTCTCTCTCTCTCTCTCTCTCTCTCTCTCTCTCTCTCTCTCTCTCTCACACACAGGTGGTGTTCGAAGGTTCACGTATACACTCTGGTTCTTCACCTTCTCTTCTCTACAAGTCTTGTATATGCTATAAACAGTAAGTGAAAGCAACTGACTCTTTTTATTTTTCTTGTTTTTGCTGTGTTTATTATTTTATTCTATAATTTTATTGTTTATACATATTATTATTATTATTAATATTATTATTATTATTATTATTATTATTATTATTATTATTATTATTATTATTATTATTATTATTATTATTATTATTATAGTCATCATCATAATTATTGTTGAAATAATAGTAGAATACAATACAAATATTATATGTTTCATACACCACCTGGTTAATGATAGTAATTTATGTAAATTTGGAAGTAATTTACTGAAAAGTTACCCCAGTTCTTTGAATGAAAAGTCCTACATCATTAAAGTTTTCAGTTTTGCGTTAAGAAACTGGAATCACTAGGCATCTTCCCTTAGTCATCTTCCCTTTGGATTCCCCTTTGACATTCTCCTTTGGATTTTCTTTAGTCACTCCCTTAGGTTTCACTTAGTCACCTCCACTTAGATTTCCTTGATGAATGGTAAGAATGTTAGGACCTAGAGAGCATTGATTCATATTCTTCCTAAAAGTAATATTCTGGCCCTCTTTGTGTGTGTGTGTGTGTGTGTGTGTGTGTGTGTGTATGTGTGTGTGTGTGTGTGTGTGTGTGTGTCTTTTTAACGAAATCAGGTCTTCAAGACTCGAAGAAGGAACAAATGATAGACGTCTTCTTGAATAAGTTCTTCTTCCTCCTCTCCATCGTGGCCTCCCTCGCCGTGATGCTCTTGATCCACCCAGGAGCCTCTGCCATGGGTCGACTCTACCTCCAGCTGAGGGTGAGTATTCCTAGTAATTAATTTTGCCTCTGCCTACGTCATTCCTTAGAGTAGAACATTTTTTGGTTGAAATGAGTAGCGAAATTCACAGCACAGGAGCTTCTAAAATATAGAACGGTACTCTCTCGACTCACATACTGAATGAATTTTTTTTTTATATTTTATTAATAAAATCCATACAACAAATATAAATCAAAATGAGAAAGCGTTACCAGGTCTGCTATCCAACAAACAATATTACATACACACATCAGTATTCTGTGTAAAAGCAAAACCCCTTCCCAGTTCCTAGGATACAGACCAAGACGTATAATATCAACAAAACATAATGGAGCTACCCTGCAAAACATAGGTATACCGTGGTTACAAAAAATAAAACAAGCAAAAAAAATATCCACGATATGTAAAAATCTGTGTCTGCATAATACACTGTAAATAATCGTACTGCTTACAATAATGCATGGCATAAACAATATAATTACAACTGACGTAATACACAGAAACTTTTACTATGGTTATCCTAAAGCAGTCATCCTTCACCCCTCCCCCCCGGCAGGATCCCACTTCACCCCACCAATTTATTCCCTACTACCAAATGTGCTTTCTACCGATCCATACCTTGTAACAAAAGTGCAATAGTCAATATCATCAGTAAGATATCGAGAGGCATGTAATATACATTACTTGGCACACTAATGGACCACTCAAGAAGACCGCATCATATAAAGTATAGCACAACATAGGAAAGAAGTGTTTTTTGAAACAAACATGTTAAGACTATTACCCACTTAAAACTTCTATATAAAGCATCTCGTTACACACCATACCAATAATTAAAACACAAATCTTCCAGCACACACTTTACTACTCGCAGGTCGCATTACATACTGAATGAA
The DNA here is from genome assembly GCF_026875155.1 of Cherax quadricarinatus. Lineage (NCBI taxonomy): Eukaryota > Metazoa > Arthropoda > Malacostraca > Decapoda > Parastacidae > Cherax > Cherax quadricarinatus. The sequence continues at coordinate 2,592,424 of NC_069399.1, forward strand.
TTGGCCGACTTCTCCGAACCTCCAAGTGCCAACCAGATAATTAGAATCTTTAAAACATTTCTTAACGAAGCGCAGGGGTATCCAGACGCATCTTACAGTTATATACTGTAAGATGCGTTATATAATTTAAGAGAGAAACTATGAAAAACAATGATGATAAGAAATTTGATAACAGGATTTAGAAAAAGAGATTTGAGCAAGCATTAGGGCATAATTGTCATAAAATTATTAGGTTCTGGGACTTTGAGACTACATATGGACATAAACTTGAGGTAATAGAGGCGGTAGTAATCTGACGAAAGAACAAGTGAGGTTTTAAGCTGGCATTAGGTAGCCCATGATTTCACCTGTTTCCCGTGTTGTGAGGTGGGCTACGCTTAACCTGGTTGAGTATCATTTTTGCTAGTTAAGCTGTGTAACGAGAGCAAATATTATACGGGATGTGTTTCAAATGTAGATCCCTGAATGTCATCATTAGTCAAGTTTAAGGTGGTAGATTTGTGATTACATTCAATGAGTGAACCACTGTAGCACGGGATGAGTACCAGTTGCTGGAGGTTCTGCTTGTTCAGGGTGATGCTTGGGAAAGGGGTTCCCAAGAGTAGCTACTTTGCACATATGGGCTGCCTTGGAGTCTCAGACCACTCACAAGCCTCGAAGTGATTAACGCCACTCTTCTGTAACGGTGTTCACGCTTAAGCAGCTAGAGTTTCCGTGTTTATGCTCTCTCTTTCTAAGAATTACCCATATAATAATTACTGGTTAATACACATTGTACCTAGTATAAATAATTGTTTGGTGGTGGAAATTTATTGTAAATCGAAGCTAACATCTGGTGTATATTTTATTCCTAGATTTTTTTTACTGCACTTTTGTGTGTGTTTAAACAACGCGTGTGTCCTCCACAAAAACTCCATGGGACATTTGACGTTTTGGAAAGAGGCACAAGTTAGCATCAGTGAGCCCGAGGAACCTGGAACCCTAACACGTACTTTAAAAGGCCTGTTGTATCTGTCAGTGTGAGATACCATTATGCTGTCCCTCTGGCAGGCGCCTCGATGGTCACTCTGGATGATAGAGTTCTGCCTGTCTGCTCTACATATTTCTTGAAACATTATAAAAAGGGAATGGTGTACACAGCTCCCATCGAAGCAAAAGGTACAGAACTTTGCTTCACAGTGTGGTCTTAAATTGAAAATGTAAGTATGGTTGTGGCATGCAAAGAGTACGTAACCTTTATTCGGCGCATGTACACACCCTCATTTACAGGCTATCTCCCCCATCCAGCGAACCAGGTTGCTGAGAGTTGATGATGGGGCCCAGTCGTTCAACTAGTGACTAGGTGCCAGCCAATAAGAAGATGGTTTTGGCAATCGCAGAGGTTATGTGGGTACCACTCTCCTGTCTGCCCTTGTCATTCCCATTCTAGAGCTGGTTGGAGCACGGTCTGCTCTCTTGTGGTTTCTATTTCTGCCTTTCTTACCGTGGAGTGCACTATACTTTTCACTGTACATAGTGTACATATTGCTGTTCAAAATTTGGGTTTTAAGGATAAAAAGTCTAAACTTTTTCTGCTGTGTTTATTTTGCTCCCTTTAAAACCCGGGATAGCGGGCCATTTGGAATCCTGGGTTGTAATATGGGTAGCCTGTCCGAGAGCTGAGCGGGACTTAGAGAAACGGTTGAGCTTAGGGTGAAGCTCGTAGCAGGAACATTGTGCAGCTTGCTGTCTGGCATTGCATTAGCTTTTGCCTACGCTCTACAAATTTTTGCGTGTCATTTGCTTTGTTATGGTCAGCCTTGCTATTGTGTGATCGTTCAACAGCTCGCTACTAGCTTGTTCGGTGTGCTCTCTTAGCTACGGTCAATCTTGTAGAACAGTGTGTAGCTGTCGGCATTGCTTTAACAAATTTTGCGTGTCGTTGCCGTCAATTTTGGCTATTGCGTATTCAACTTGTATGCGTATTCTGCAATCGTACTGTGCATAGCTAAGCGTGTTCTGCAAATTAACGTGTTACGTTGGCGTATTCTGCAATCGTACTGTGCATAGCGAATAACTAATGCCACCTAGACGAGTCAGACGTCTGGTGTCGACATATACTTTGCATAACCTAGCTAAATTGTCCCTACAGCGTTGTTGGAAAATTGCTCGTTCCATTGGCATTAAATATAAACTCACGCTCACAGCTGCGCAACTGCGTTCACTGATTGCTGACAAACTTCGAGAAGAAGAGATGGCACATCAGACTCCTCCCTCTACTGGAGCTTTTTTTTTTACATTTTATTTAAAAACTTTACAGCTTAATATTAAATAAAAAGATATAAAATGGGTACAGTAGGATCCTCAATCCTACAGAACATACACTAACAAGTTTTAACAACACATTGTCATTGACACAAAAGAGGTTACCATATACACTCACAAATTTTTCCATATAACATACTACTATAATATAAACAATATAAACTATATAACTATATAAACTATATAAAATATAAACCTTTCAGATTTGTATATTATCATACTATGACTGACATATGACAAAGGTTCACAACCTTCACAGTAGATAATAAAGAGAATGACCTACATCACAATCTCATTAAAAAAAAAGTGCATGCTCTTCCCAAAATTAACCCCTATACAATAAGAATTACCTAAAAACATACATACGTGCCTCACTACAATCCCTCTTTAAGCATTGAAAAAAAAATGAAAATCCAAAAGCCTCACACTTATACAAATAAATATTAATAAATATTACTAAATATTAATACAGCCTCTTCCACCGGCTGAGCACTTATATAAAGTAAGAGACTAAACCAAAACTTTTCCCCATTACAAAATTTTAAGGAGGCATTACAAATTTATGGAAGTCATTAGCGTTCCATCTCTCATCAACTGGATGAGCACATTATATATTGCTAAAATAAAGTCAGTATACTCGCTAAAACCCCAACACTAAACACAAACAACATAATTTAAATAACCTCTCATTGCGATACGATTATCGCACATGAAACATGCCCAATAAAGGCTATAAACGTACAATCTACATAAACCCAAAAGCTCCTGCAAGGTCTTAAACCAACCTATAATCTTTGACACCATTTCACACTTAATACATGAAGAAGGTCATGACGACCCTGACATATCAAACACAGAATTCTCCATTCGTTACTACGTAATTACGTGATATCACCTTTGCTTTCTGTGCCCACTTGCATGCTACATACACTTATGCCACACATCTACACTTTCTATACCCACATACACCTAAACTCCTCACCCCTCCCCAGGAGGCGACCCCGCGTGTCCCCCCTGAATTCCCCTTCCGTATGTAATCCCCAACCCCCCCCCCCTTACTCACTCAGCCCAAGTCGTAGATTCACGAGAAACCCTAATGCTAACATTCTATACCCTTCCGAAAAATCCTTCTCCACATCCCCCATACAGTTCCCCTTTTATACACATCGTACGATAACCGTTACCGCTAGCACCCCCTCCGCACGTCACAATCCCCCCTCCCCCCACACCCACGATATATATTTTATAATCCACAAATTATATAATCCAAAGCTCTTATAACACTCCTCATCGAACCCTCCCACATCTAGGCTTAGTGCAACGCAGAACCGACACCCCTGGCCCCCCACCCCCTGAAACAACCCTATTTTAACCAATACCTAACACCCTCCAGTCCCTCACAAAAGTATACTGCATGGAACGCGCCCGTCCTCCTCCCCCACAGATTCCAAAACCATCCGCCCACAATTACCCTTCTGGTTCTTAGTACCTCCCCCGACGGTAGTATCCCAAAGAGAAACGATACGTTACCTCCCTTACCCTAGGCTTTAACTTCAACTTGCTAAACCTATACCAAATTACTCTTCCATGCGTACATGGGGAACAATCTCTCAAATGGTACAACAATCCTTTCTGCAAGCAGCCTACACAAAACCCCTATTCGAATTTTCCTGGGTTCCCCTAACCAACATCAAAGCCCTCAAAACAGTTTCACATTCCCTCAACTCACACCACCATACAATTTAAACCCAACCTATCATGTACTTTCCCAGCTGCCCTCCACTCACACCTTCGCGCAAAACTCCCATTTAAGAAACACACATTTAATCGTCCTTCTCAGAACCATCAACCCCAACCCCACCCTGGCGCACAGGTAACATTACAACCTCTCTCCTCAGCCAAACGCACCTTGAACCCTACGAAAAGTTAAACACTCGTCTCAGAATTCCCGCAATCGCCGTCCCTGTTAATGGGAACACGGCTGCTACGTGCCAAACCTTACTATACAATAATACATTATAACAATCACTCGTTGCACGAGAGTCAGATGATGAGGCGCAATGCACCCAGACGCCCCTAAATCCTTTCCATTAATCTATTCGAGTTTTCCTCTCGAGCAGCGTCAAGTCATTCTTATAGGTGATACCACAAATTTTTAAAGACACCGTTTGTTTCCTTACAACGTTACATCTCCCCCTCCCCCCCACCCAAATCACCCAACCCCATGATCATTGACTTCCCTCTATTACCTGAAATCCCTGTTGTATTTCCGACTGTTGCACAAACATCATCCAAAACCCCCAAACCCCATCCCCTCTCGAACCAGGACTGTTTTTATCTCTACATATCCTATTATTCCAGGCCACACTTTCCCGACCTCCCCCACACCTCCACTCGTATCACATACACAACGTTCAACCATTCTATAGAAGGGGTCCTGAATGAAACGCAAACAACATTTGTGACATGGGACACCCCTGCCTAAGTCCCCTACCCATTACAATCTCCTCCCCCAATCATCCATTAATCTGTACCCTCATCTTAGCTCCATTGTACAACGTGGTTACTCAATTAACTATTTCTTCCCCATAACCCTGCCTCCTAAGTATAGCTCCCAATGCTTCCCTTTTTCCCCCCTGTCATAGGCCCCTGCCAGTCTAAGGCCAACAACGCCGCCCTCCCTCCCCCCCTTTTGACTTCACAAAACTTCTCAGTATTCCATGACCCTCAATCATCGACCTTCCAGGCAAACCATACTGCGTTTTTTTTAAACCAAACCCCCCCTATCACACATTTAAACCCAAATTTCCCAAGACTTTAGCGAACAATTATAATCAGCACATAACAAGATATGGCACGGTACTCCTTGAGGTGTGCTGCCTTACCCTTCGGGACCAACCCCTACAACTGCTGTTGCTTGCTTGTCCCCCATCACACCCTTCTCCTTCATCTGATTTAAAAAACCTACCCATGAAACCCCTTATCACCTCCCAATGTTGGAGGAAAATTCAGCTGGGAGACAGTGTATTCCCGGTGCTTTGCCCTTTCTCATTCCCCTTAAAGCCAACTCTATTTCCTCTTTTCCCTTATTAAACCCCCCCCTAAAGCCTTTCTATCACTATTCCCCCAAATTACACGTCACATACTCACACACCTTCTCTAAATCCACATTCCCCACCTTTCCACTTGTCCAATACCCTTCATACCATTTATCTGCATATGCACACATTCCTTTCGTAGTTAGTATCTCCTGACCCATTCTATAACCCCCGCCATCTCATGTACCTCTAACCTCGGAAAGCTGTAACCTGCTGTCTTTTTCTTTTTGAAAGTCGCAAACACACACGCCGATGGCTTGTCTCCCCCAAAGCACCCCCTCTCTTTCCCCTGCCTGCACCCTTACCACTTGAAACCTCTCATTTTGTAACTCCCTCAGTCTCCCCTTGACCTCGACAATTTCATCCATAGGATAGTTGCCCTCCACAGCCCCCTTCCCATAACAGCCCCTTAACCTGTCCTCTAAATAATTTGAAAGTCCATATTTTAAATCATTTACGTTTGCCCACCCCCGCATAATATTTCCTAATCCTTTCCTTGGCTACACAATCCCACCATTGTACGACATCTTCCACTCCTTGTGCCTCCTCGCTAAGCTCCTTCCGTAGGACAGAAAATCCCGCTAACCCCTCCTCATTTCTCAATGCACTTATATTTAATTTCCAGTAACTCCTGTATATTTCCGCAAGGGGGCCTCCCCCCCCAACCCCCACCAACACTGCTCTATGATCCGACCATGCTACTTCAACAGTTTTGAAAGATCTCACTACAACCCCGTGAGAAAGATACACTCTATCTAACCTCGCTGCATACCCTCTCCTAACAAATGTATGCTCTGTCTCCCACGCCTCCCCCCCGTCGAATGCGTCCCTAAAACCTAATATTCCTCAATAAATCTCGTAGGGTCACCGACACATAACCTGCCCCTTTTGGTTCCACATCAGCTCTCCTAATAATGCAGTTCCAATCACCTCCTACTATTGCCACCTCCGGTAATGCACACAAACTCCTGCTTCACCTGTACGTTATTCTCTGCAGGCGCATATACACTAATAAAGGCCACACGTTTGCCCATCCACCAACCATTTACGTGCAACACCCTTCCCCCTCCCCCCTCACTTCTCTGCAAAACAAACGGGCTCGCCTCCCTAATTAATATACTCACCCTTCCTTTCAAAAGGGCAGATGGCAGGGTTACAACCTGAAACCCCGCCATCTCCAACACCCTACCCTCCTTAAAATTATGCTTCTGAAGGAACACAACATCCACTCTAAATTTATTCAGAAACATTCGAAATCATTCTCTCTTTACATTATTACACAAACCATTAACGTTTACTGTCATACATCGGAGACCTATTAAAGTTTCCACCCCTGCCTCCTCTCTTCACTCTTCCAATGGGCACCAGAACGTTTGGGTCCACTTGTCACCTGCACACTTCCCTCTCTAACCCCCCCCCCTTCTTTCGGTGCCTCCTGTCATGGCCACCACTACCTTCACCTTGTGCCCATATTTGCTTCCCAGTCCGCTGCACTGGCGTTAGGACATCTGAATTCGACGCAGCGGCTCTCTTTCTTGTGACAGGCGCATCCTCCATGGCTTGGTCTGGGGATGCCTCACAATGTACCTCAACCTCCACTGTACACAGTGGCAATGATCTCGGGGAACACCCAGTCACGCTGTCACTTTCCCGTCTCCGAATAGTTTCTGTTGTTGATTTCACCACAGCCTTCAACTCCCTCATCTACCACCTTTCTAGGAGCAGCCACCCCTCAGGGGGGGGGTGACAAGGACTTCAGAACCTCGACTAATTCCTCCTCATTTCCAACACTTCCTCCTGCACTTTTTGCTCAACCCGATCCACTGGAAGTGTCTCTGGGCCAGGTAACTGGTCAAGGGCCCCCACCCTCTCCTCCAGCCTTATGCGCCTCATCCACTATCTCGCTCTATAGACACCCCCGCCCTCCTTCACGTCGTTGATCATCACCTGCTTCCCCCGGTGTAGAAACGGATGTCTCCGCCCCTGGGCCAGGAGCTCGTTGCCGCTTCCCACACTTCCGCCGCTATGTGATCATATTTCCCCCCATTGTCGGCATGTACGCCTTTGCCCGGCATATGACAACCATGACCTGTGTCCTGAAATTTCCCTTTTGGTACACGTAAGATGGTATGGGGTGTTGCAATGCATTTTTAGGTTAAAAGTGCCCTCCGGCAGACCTGTGTAGGCACCCGTCACCCACTTACCATGCTGGCCAAAAGAACAGTTCCGTTATTCCTCAAAAACTTTTCTGATATCTGTCTCATCAGCCTCAAAGGGGACATTACGCAGTTTAATCCATGTATAATGTGTGGATACATCAGTCATCCTCACACGAACAGCTGGTGTTGCATCAAGACTTACGTCCTGCAAACGGTTGACCAACGACTCATAAACCGTCACTGAGAGCAGTTTCACAAAAAATCTACGTGCTCCGTTCAATGCTACTCCGTACAACTCGCCATCCTGAATGCCATACGTGTCTCTGATGATTTTAGGTAGTAATACCTGGGCTGAAGCTGGCGTTATTGCCCCACTGAGAAGTTCAACGCCGACAGTGTTGATCCTGCATCAATAACTGAACGCCATGTTGACTAATGGTAGTTCTCCTGGGCTGACGACAGAGGCGCGACAAGCACCACCTCACACTACTGCAGTCAGGGAACTGAAGTGCGTTTGTGCAGGAGGTCTACATGGCCCGAGAGCGATGCAGACAATTCTACTGGAGCTAGGGCAAAAACTACTATGTTCTCGCAGGAGGAAGATGATACACCTACGGTGTGGAGAAATTTTCTCCAGGAGGGGGGTATCAGCCCCCTTCAGCCCTTTCAGCCCCTTTCAGCCCTGAGGGGCCCAGCCCTCTCAGAAGGGGCAAGTGTCTTGTTTACTGCTACAGTGAGCAATTGATCACAGATGCCGTACGAGTATGCGACGTGGTCAAGTGACCGCTGCTCCTTGCAGTGTTGCAGAGTGTATTTTAATAAGAGACAGTGCATCTCTTACTTTAGCAGGACAATTAAGGAAAATCCTGCTCCCACTTTATTGCCATTTTAAAGATAGTGGACATTGTTGTCTATGCTTAAGACAGCAAGAATCAAACATTCTGCTTTGCTTCATCGAGGAAGTGGCAAGGAAGCAAAAGTACTAGGTCAGCTTTTTTGTGCTAGGGGAGTGACGGCGTGGGGCGCTGTGGCGTCTTCAGATTACTTTTGACTCTACTGAGAGTGACACTGACGCCAGGATAACCAACAAAGAACACTGATCTGTGCATTAGTGTGAACAAAGTGTCTCATAAAACACAATAAACACTTAAGAGAAGTGTGATCAGCTTCTTCAGTGATAACATTGTGAACAATAAAGACAAATCTTGTGGAACATAGTGTACCAGTGTGCGTTTCCTAGACAATGGAAGACGTGGACATCCAAGGACACTTCAGCTTCTATCAAGTCACTGATACCTGTCGAAGGTGTGAAGAACACCATAGCTCATGCTACAAGAGCAAGGTAGGTTACGAATTTCTTGTAGTACGGGGAACTACGCAGATCTTGGGTCGCAAGGAGTTTGTAATCAACCTATAGTCGGCAGTTAGGTGCGGACTTTTGAGTCCAAACAAGTAAGTCTGTCAGCCATCAGTGAATGAAATATGCTGACATAACACCCCCTAGGGGTAATTTATAATCTTACAAATTATAACTCTTTACAGCCCGTTGAGAGATGAGTCGACAGCTTCTAGACCTCGTCTGCAGGGGCGGCTGTGCAGGCGATGAGTTGTCTTTAAGTTAAGCTTTCACTGTTTAAACTTAGCTGATAACCCATTTCTCAACATACGGAGCAAAATGGTCAGTATAGTGCAGCTGGGTTGTCTCAAGGTGAATCAGCGTCGTTGGCACTTGAGCTGGCAAAAATCAATCTTGAGCAAACTAGGGAACAGAGAGCATTTGCAAGGGAAGAATTTGATAGGGAAATAGAAAGGAGGCAGTTTTCGCATTCTGTAAATGATTTTAGTTTACAGAAAGCAGTACAGTTTGTTCCCCACTTCAATGAGGCCAAACCAGAACAATTTTTCGAAAGCTTCGAAAATCAGGCTCGAGCCTTGAGGTGGTCGGAACAGCATTGGACATCGTTGGTTCATACAGCATTGTTTGGTAAGGCACAGGAATTTACGTCAACATTAAATGACGCTGAATTTTCTGATTATAAAGTAGTGAAGACCACAGTGTTGGGAGCATATACATGTATCCCAGCTAAGTACCGTAAGCTTTTCAAACTAAGCAGGCGGCAGCTTGGTCAATCCCTGGTGGATTTTATAAGACAGCAAACCAAAGCTTTTACCAGCTGGTATAAAGCAAGTAGTGTCTCTACCTTTGAGGAGCTGGTACAGTTTGTTCTGATTGATAACCTGCTGGAGTCTGTGGGGTTTTTTTTTTAGTGAGGGGATGCGGGCTACCGTCTGCCTGTATCTTGGGCCTATGCTAGCCTGACTGACTGCTGTCTCACTCTGAGTTTAGGGTTTGGCTTTTTGTCACGAGAAAAGCTGAGCTCTATCTGAGAGTTGGATGGTGGAGAGGAAAGGCGGTCCCATTATTTTGTGCCATGGCGGCACGGTTACCACTGGGAGGTGGCAGCCTAATCCTGAGCCTTCTCGGGGTGGGGGTGTGGCATGCAAAGAGTACGAAACCTTTATTCGGCGCATGTACACACCCTCATTTACAGGCTATCTCCCCCAACCAACGAACCAGGTTGCTGAGAGTTGATGGGGCCCCGTCGTTCAACTAGTGACCAGGTTCCTGCCAATAAGAAGATGGTTTTGGCAATCGCAGAGGTTATGTGGGTACAACTCTCCTGTCTGCTCTTGTCATTCCCATTCTAGAGCTGGTTGAAGCACGGTCTGCTCTCTTGTGGCTTCTATTTCTGCCTTGCTTACCGTGGAGTGCACTAATATTTACCACTGTACATAGTGTACATATTGCTGTTCTAAATTGGTGAAGGATAATATAAGTCTAAACTTTTTCTGCTGTGTTTATTTTGCTCCCTTTACACCCGGGATAACAGGCCATTTGGAATCCTGGGTTGTAATAATGGTGTCAATAGAGATGTTGCTTCTACCAAGTATCTGGAGAGAATTCGTGGCAATCATCTCACATAATAGAACTAAGAACAGCTTGATGGAATGTTTATTAAGGGAATTTTCTTAGTATAGCTTAAGCCTTGAGCCTATTATCACTGATAAATCAACGGAAAAATGAAGACGTATGATGGTTTGTGTTTTGTAGGTTCATTTCTCTTCAACCTACAAAACACAAGCCTTCATACGTTTTCATTTTCCTGTTGTTTCATCAGTGACAATAGGCTCAAGGCTTAAGCTATACTAAGAAAATTCCCTTAATAAACATTCCACCAAGTTGTTCTTAGTGCTATTATGTGAGATGATTGCCACCAATACTCTCCAGATACTTGCTAGAAGCAACATCACAATTGACACCGTACTTGTATTTTCAATTTAAGACCACACTGCGAAGCAAAGTACTGTACCTTTTGCTTCTATGGGAGCTGTGTACACCATTCCCTTTGGATATTGCTTCAAGAAATATGTAGAGCAGACAGGCGGAACTCTATCATCCAGAGTGAACATCGAGGCGCCTGCCAGAGGGACAACTTAATGGTATCTCACACTGACAGGTACAACAGGCCTTTTACAGTACGTGTTAGGCTTCCAGGCTCCTCGGGCTCACTGATGCTAACTTGTGCCTCTTTCCAAAACGTCAAATGTCCCATGGAGTTTTTGTGAAGGACACACGCGTTGTTTTAAACAAACACAAAAGTGCAGTCAAGAAATCGAGGAATAAAATATACACCAGATGGAGATACAGAAAGCCATTAAGATGCCCATACAGACACCTCATTTGGTGTGAATGACAAGATGCATAATCATCCTTGGTGGGCTTTCTACAAACTGAGGAGAAGGGTGTCGTTGTCGGAAAACCTGCACACGAGGACGTAGAAAAAGGAGTCTGCTCTTTTTTTTTACTAGCTGCAGTGTAAATTTTATTGAGGATGGTCAGTGTATTTTACCTTAGAAATTGTGTTAGAAAAGAGAGTTGAATTTTCTAGTCTCCAGGTACTCCATGAAGAGGTTGCTTAGTACTACACTAAGAAATTAAGTTTACAGAGTTGGCAGAATATGCAAGAACGTTGGTATAAAGAGTCAAGACATCTAATGGCAATGCAGGACTTAAGGTCAACCGAATCTTTGAGGTAGGCCTGCCTAATGGTGCCTATTAGCACAGAGATGCATTGCAAGGTGGCCTTCTATTCACTGTAAGGTGCTCCTTACAACTGGGAAGATGGAACGTAGAAGGATGTCAGACTGTGTCTTAGGGAGGCCATAATAATGTGGAGTAGTGTACTTTATCCCACTATGATGAGTCACTATGACGAGCTTCTCGGATAAAAAAAATCCTGATGAAATTTGGGCCTATCACGCTATGGCGTGATAGGCCCAAATAGGATCAATCTAATGTGAGCCCCATAAAGCCCGCTATGGCGAACTACAGTTCCTCGGATCAAGACTACATTAGCAGGAGTTATGGTTCCTTTTATTATTATTATATTAAAAATCACCATTCATCATGTTACAAAGTGGGAGGAGCTTATCCCATAAAGGAACGCTGAGGCGCATTAATGTTTGAGACTGTTTATACTCGTATAATACCATCCAGTGCCCTTCCTCCCCTTAGAGACAATACCCCTCCCTGGATACCCAGCAACAACCCCCCCCCCTCTCAAAACTCCCACCAATACAACCTGCCCTTATAAATACCCCACAGCCACATGCCTTAATCCATAACATGTTCCAAACTCATTTCTGCCTCTCCCATCCATATCTCCTGCTCCTATAATTCCCCCACGACTTCACACACACCTTTCCAGCCAGCAACCTCCGCCTACACAACTCCTCAACAACACGTCTTCACCTACACCAACCCAACCAACAACCTACCCATACAGTCTGCCCATACAATTTCCCCGATGGCCACTCGCTCACACTTATATCATTCATCCTACACCGCCATTCCCTCATAGCAAACATATCTCCTATGACCTCACGTACCCACCTTACCTGACTTTCACCTTAACATGCCATCCACATACCTAATCACTTAGTTACCCATCATGTTCATTATCAACAGCTGCATAATCGTCCCACCAAGTCACTCATTATATAGTCACTACCCACACCAGGCCACTGAAAAGCACACCTTTCCCTCACGCCACTTCCCCACAGCTTCAAGCCCGCAACAGAGCCACACCTTACTCAAGCATTTATTCACCACTCCCACACAGCTTCTAGCCCTCACAGCCCCACCCCCTCCTTACCCATGTTTTCATGGCCCACACACTCTGTGGAGAAAATTCTCCATTAAAGAAGGTATCTCTCAGCCCCTACTTCCTCATAAACAGGTTAATCAAAGGCATATGTTCGTACCAGCGTCATACGTTATGCCATCTTCTCCTTGCTCCTCTAGTTTAACTGTCACTTGCAACTGCAATGACAGTTAAACTAGATTAATTACTCCCCCTTAGCAGAAAAATTAAGGGAAAACCTGTGCCTACTTTATCTATAATTTAGGACTATTATGAATTGTAGTCTATAGCTAGATAACAAGAAATATACCATCTTGTATTGAATATGCTGAGTTCAGCATATCCTTTGTGTGGAGGTGAGACTGAGGGTAGAGGTCATGGGTGGGGCTCAGACTGTTTCAAGGAATGAACGAGATGCATGCCACAAAGGCATTGCCTCCTTATTAATCAAAAGACAGTGGGACAGTAGTGACCAATGCATTCTTGACTCTTGTTCATTTTGGCACTCTCAGGAAACTAGAAAAGTTACATTAGTTCCCTTACATAAGCCAGGAAATTCATGGTAGAACTATTCACGCAGTGTTGTGTATCTGTGTTCTTCGTGTTGTGGATAATACCATAAAACTATGAACAAGTGATGGAACTGAATAGTGAAGTGCAACATACTTTCCCTACCACAAACTAGGCAAAAATTGGGTCAGTTGCAATACCCAGGTAAATCCAGCCCTACCCATATCTAGTTAAGTCAGCTGTAGCTGAAAGATAAGGGTGAGATTTGGCTGGAATTGCCAATAGACCTCGTTATAGGCGGGCTTTTAAGCCCAAACCAAGTGAGTACAACTGCTACTAAGCTTTTCAAATAAAGAATGAAATGCTGAAATATATGCTCCTTTGGGGCAAGTTGATATTTAACAAACTTATTAATCTACAGCGTCGGTGGTTACTGGATGGCACCCTGAATGGTTGGCCAGGGTGCGTCTGCTGGACATTGTGCTCTTAGATAAGTATGGATTGTTATATGTTGTTTCATGCAGGAAATTGTGGAGAAATTTTCTCCAGGAGGGGGTATCAGCCCCCTTCAGCCCCTTTCAGCCCTGAGGGGCCCAGCCCTCTCAGAAAGGGCAAGCATCTTGCTTACTGCTACAGCAAGTAATTGATCCCAGATGCAGTACGAGTATGTGACCTGGTCAAGCGAATGACGCTCATTGCAAGTCCAGTGTTGTAAAGTGTAGTTTAATAAAAGACAGTCCATCTCTTACCTTAGCAGGACAATTAAGGAAAATCCTGCTCCCACTTTATTATTATGGTAAAGATAGTGGACATTGTTGTCTGTGCTTTAGACAGCAAGAATCAAGCATTCTGCTTTGCTTCATGGAGGAAGTGGCAAGGAAGCAAAAGTACTAGGTCAGCTTTTCCTTTATGTTCGAGAGGCACTGGAGTGGCATAAGATGCTGTGAGGGCAGATTACTTTTGACTCTACTACGTTGTTTGAGGAAGACTCTTCATCGTCAGAGAATCGACTTAGAAGAATTCCGTACAGTTGTGACTGAAATAGAAAATAGAGTCAACAACAGACCTCTAACTTATGTTACCGATGATCTGGACAATTTAGAAATGTTAAGTCCATCTCATTTACTACATGGCAGAAGGCTCGAACCTGTTCCTCCCATGAATGATAAAGAAATCATAGAAGATCCTACTTATTTCGAACCTGAGCAACTCAGACGTAAATTCAAACACCTTAATAAAGTGATTGAGAGAACACTTCTATGGAGCTGGTGTTCCTGAAAATCATGAGTTCTTAAGAACTGGGGACATAGTGATTATTGACAATTATGGTCCAAGGTCCCAATGACCACTTGGAAAAATTGTGACTATATACCCTGATGCAAATTGAATCATCAGGAACAGTAGATGTTTTAAGCAAAGGTGTAGTGAATAAGCTGACAATAAATAAACTAGTTCCGTTAGAATTACACAGTGTTGAAAATAAAATTAGTGATTCTCCAGAAACCACACAGACTAAAGCTGTGTTCAGAAAAGCAAGCAGCAGTCGTGGCGAGTGAGAAAATCAAATTAATGTTAAGTGCTGAATAGTTCACCTGCAGCAAACCTCCGTCACCCCCCAGTGTGGAGAAATTTTCTCCAGGACGGGGGTATCAGCGCCCTTCAGCCCCTTTCAGCCCCTTTCAGCCATTGTTGGAACTTATTCAGTCCGAGAAGTCCCAGCAGGGAAAAACACACCTTTCGAGGGTCCTTACACCCATCCAAAACACAAACACACTCACCTGGGTTGGCGAAGGTGGTTGGAAGGTACTTCTTAATTGATAGATTCACCCTTCAGGGAAGAAGTAGGTAGTTTATACTGTTAGTGCACTAATATTAGGATTATTGAGGCAACTGTAAATAATAATAATGCAGACCTAAGACCTTAACATAGGTAGTAATAGGCCAAATGTAGGCAAACACTAGATTGTTAGCTAGGGAGAACTGGCAGCCCAAGTTTGAACGACGAGGCACGGGTCTCGAAGACGCCAGAGCTTCCTTCTAAGACTAGACACCATCTGAACAATACGTGCCATGATCAGCAGGCGGCACCCCCATGTGTCTTCACATATTAGACCTGGGGAAATCTGGTAGAGGCACCTTGGTGTACCGTAGATGTCCTCCTCCGTCAGGCACATACAGTAAGACAAGACCTCCCTTTTTCTTAGTATCCTGGCCAGTGTCTGG
>NC_069399.1:2612921-2671762 GCF_026875155.1 Cherax quadricarinatus
AACCTTTTAGCTCTATTAGGGGGGATTGTGTTAAGCAAACCTTTTTTCCAAAAAATTTCCCATGAAATGGGTTTTACTAAGAACAGGTGAAAGAGGATTTCCCATTGCCATACCAAAATTTTAAATTGTAAAAATTATCATTAAATAAAAATTTGGCATAAACAATGAAGTTTAAAAAAGTTTAATGATAGTAGGAACGGGAAAAATTTAAAATTTCATATTTAAACGAGTTCTTCAAAAAAGGGAAACCCTTTAAAAAACCCCTCAACAGGAATTTCGAAAACAAGGAAGTAACATAAAAAACAAACCATGTTAAAATCATTTAAGCCCATAAGGGGCCTTAATTTATAAACCCAAAGGGCTTTGTTTTTTTAACATTAAAAGTTAAAAATTTTGCCAAAAAATAGGCTAAAAATATAAAACAAGCCATTTGGAAAATTTTATATGAAACTGACCCTATGGAGCAATAATTGGCCCTGACTGGATTCCTGGTTTGTGGGGTTTTTTTAGTCCAAAACATGTAAGGTAAAGTGGATTAGTGGAAGAAAATTTTTTGACTAATTCTTCTTTGCCTTTCAGTAAAGTTTTATTGTTTTTTTGAAATTGGGGAAGGAAAGGGTTTACAATGGGACAGCAGGGGTTTTTGCAAAAAAGGGGAAATTTCGGAAGGGGGGCCCACATCAAAAAGGGGTTTGTTCCATAGGGGTAAATGTTGGGCCCGTTGTTGTTCAAAAATTTACAAAAACTACTTTGATAAGGGAAAAATAGCGGCATTTTGGTGTCATCAGAAAATTTTTACTGATGACCCCAAAAAATGGGGCCGCCCAAATTTTCATTCAAATGTGGACACTAGAGCACTCCAGGATGTTTTTAAAAAGGGACGATGCAATGGTGTAGAAGGGCAGTTGCAGATTAATTTTGACAAATGAAAAGTTCTAAATTTTGGATATTTTAAATTAACCTTTCCCACATGAAAACAAAAATAATTTTGGGATCAAAATACTATTTAAATTTTTAAATTATTATTAAAGATTACCCGGGTATTCTCCCCCCCGGGCCTTTTTCCAAGTGGGGGGGCCCGGCCTTGCCCTCCCCTTTAGGAGTGTCTGAGACCAAAACCCCCAGGGGAGGAGGCACAAATCCTCCTCATTTTTTGGGACCAATTGCCCCCAGGCCAAACCACAAAACTAGGCCTCTCTGGCTGCCACCCCCGGCCCTAAAGGGGGGGCTAATGGGAAATGAGGGGGTCTTGTGGGGTTTACAACCGCTCAGGCACCTCCCTACCCTACAAGGGTTAGGCATGGTATGGGATTACTCTTAATCAAATGATTTCGAAAAGGGGGTTAAGGAGGGCTGGGTTAAAATTTTTTCTAAAATCAAGACAAAAAAGTGCATTAGGGTTCGCAATAAGCTAAAAGAATTCTTGGGTTCAAATTAGAAAAAAGAGGAGGATTTTAAATCCTTTTTACAGAGAAGGTAAAAAAGGAAAAAGATTTAAAAAAAAATATGGGCTTTTAAAAATGGGGGAATATTCAACTCAAATTTTGGAACATATCGGGAAAAAGATTTCCCTGAAACTGAAATTCCTATTGTAACAATAGTTGGGGCTTTAAATGGGAAAACAAGGAAGGGTAAAATTTTAGCCCATTTGAAAAAAAATAATAAACCCCAAAAAAGTATGGATCACCAAACATAGTTTTCTGTCAGAGGTAATCCAAAAGTTTTTTAAACCCCCTTGGGGGTGTCTCAAACCCTTTTCCATAAAAAGGGGTTTTTAAAAAAAGGTTTTTTGCAAGATGCATGGGAAAATCAAATTTTAAAGGTTTTGGGAAAGAGAACTTGCTTCCCGAAATGAATCAAAACAGGGGGTTTTAAAATTTTCCCCTGAGTTTGAAAAAAACTTCATCAAATTTAAAATTTCCCCGACAAAAAGGTCCCAAATGGGGAAAAAATTACACATTAAAATGTGTTCCCGTGTTTCGTCAACCAGAGGTTTTTGGGGGCTGAAACTTACATGTAATGCTGAAGGAAAATACACTAAATTTCTTCAAAGGCCCGGGGGAGCAAGCACCCTTGAAGGGCAAACAGTACCACAATTGGAACGACAGCACTCTATGTAGTACAAAAACTAATGTCTATCTCAACTATTAAAAAAACCGTGATCTGAGTGACAATGAAGCAGTTCTCCAGTGGGGTTTCGAAATAACAAGAGTAAGTTGGTCTATGTACAGAATTTGAGTAGCAAAATAAAAGAGAAATTTAGAGAGATTATCTTTTTTTCTCCACGTCTTGACAAAAGGGAAACCAGCTGACATGTTGTCCAAAAAAATTTGTAGAAAAAAAAATTATGGGTCCCCGAACCGAAAATGGCTCTTTTAATGAAAATAAAATGGCAACAACAAAAAGGGTCACTTTTTGCCAGAACAAACCCTCTGCTGAAAACAGCAAAAAAAATCTGCTTAAAAAAGGGAGGCACACCAGACATGCATTATGGATCTAAATAAATCCCTTTGAGTAAACCCTTAAGAGTTACACTTTGTCTTCAATTTCATTAAAGGTACAAAAGCCTAATTATGAATTTCCTTAAGCATCACATCTTGGGTAAAACAAAAAAAAGGGAAAAAGGGTTTTTCAACAAGAAAAAAAATTTTTGGAAACACAAGATAAAACCCCAACGGGAAAACCCAATATGTTTTAAATTTTTTAGGACTTTATCCGACTCAGAAAAAAAATTTTTAAAAAGTGAGGAAAATTATAATTCTTTACACCAAAAGAAGCAAAAAAATTCAAAATTGATCCTTAAGAATCATGGGGGTAAAAAAATCTGATTGTTAAAAAAGTACACATAACATGTTACATGGTGGGTTTAAAAGACACATTTTGACAATCGTACTGGATACCTCAAGGTCGACAAAGCGTGAAAAAAACCAAAATTTTCGGACTGCATTTTCATGTTGTCACTTTGACATGCAAATATATAATATCCAGGTCCACCCTTTATATCCTGCTTTAACGAGTATGTCCTGTCACTCCATTTGAGGGGACAGGGGTAAGGGTTTTTACTGGACCAATAATTTTTAAATAAAAAAGTTGACAAAATTTCCCTCAAGGGTACTGTACAAACTGTTTATTACCGGCACGACTAAAGCAGTACAACTAGTAGCCAATGACATGTCTACTGGGAAAACTTTAACAAACTATTTTAGAAGAATTTTCACCACAAGGGCTTTATCTCTGATCAGCCGAGGTACAAAAAAAGATGCTGAATCAACGCAGTTGTCGTAGGAGACCTTTTCCCTTTCCAAAGGGTCCATGGGGAAGGAGGATTTAGAAAAATGAAAGGTGTTCCCTAAATTGTTGTTTAAGGGAAGACTCTTCATCGTCAGCTAATCGACTTTGAAGGGAATTTTGAACACTGTAACTGAATTTGAAAAATTTGAGTTTAAAAAACAAAACCTCAAACTTTTTGTTACTGATGATCTGCCAATTTTTTGGGAAATCTAAGTCCATCTCATTTATCCCTGGGAGAAGGCTTTGAACCTGTTCCTCCGGGGAATGAATTTAAAAAGAGAAGGGAAATCTCAAACCCCACTAAGAGAAACATTTATGGAGCTGGTGGGTTCCCCGGGAAAAAACATCCCCCCCCTCCTTAAACCCGGGGACATTGTTTTTTTTTGACAATTATGAGACAATGATGGTCCCATAGGCCATTTGGGGCCTAATTTTGGGGAAAAAAAAATGGGCCCCTACACCTGATGCAAAAGGAAGCATCCCGGACAGTTTTAAGTTTTGACAAACGTATAGTGAATAAGCAGACAATAGATGAAATAGTGCTGTTAGAATTACACATTTTTGAAAACAAACTTTTTGATTCTCCAGAAACCTCACGCACTAAAAAATTTTAAGGAAACTGTGTCTGAAATTGTTTTTCCACACGCCGGTAATCGAACCGGGCCCCTCCGTGTGTGAAGCGGGAGCTTTAGCCACCAGGCCACCGGGCCAGTTGTGAGGGAAAAGTACAATCCAGATAGGAGTAGCGAGGAGATAATAGTGGCAAGTAGTTTCATTGCCGCTACTTGGTTACGGTAGGGTAAGTCAAGCTCCCCACTATTCCCTTCCATTTTTTTTTTCCCCCTCCCCGAAAGTGATAGTCATTGCTGGCTAATTTTTTAAGGAGGGGTCAGTCGTAGCTCCCCGTCAATCCCTCCTCCTTCTCCCCCCCCCCAAAGGTACGTGTGGGGCTCCGGTCCAAACATTCTCCTAACTCACACTCCCAGCACTACTTAAGTACATGCATGCCTTGTATTCTAGTGCATTTATTCGTGATGAAAGCTTCACTTTAGACCAATAATAGAACTTAGTCCTTTCAGTTTTGCTCTAAGTTGACTGTTGTAATAATCACCACATCTATTAGGTATTGTAACTTATCATGGAGAGTGATTTCTTAAGCAGTGGGTAACCTGGACTAGCTTTCCATCTTGGATACAGAGATGGGTCCACTTGCCTCAACGAGTAGAACTGATGGAGATGACTAACGTCCTGAGACTTACACCCCTTTTTTGATTTAATCTAGCCTGAGCACCTGTATGAAATTGCAGGACGTAATCCTCATCATTGCAGCGGTAAAAGAAACCTTCATCCTGTCATCGTGATAGAATACTCAAGGCTTATACTGTGAAAACTAGCCAGTGGGTTTAACCAACACCTGCGACCCCACTCGCGACCTCCCACCCCCATCAACGGTCAACGGCTACGATTTCATTCAACACGCAGTGGTCACCAACACCAGACACCCAAGTTTTATCTCTAGAGCGTTGAATGTTCAGTTACATTTATATTTTTTTCATTTTCAATTTTCTTTATGTATGATCAGTAATTCATATTTAAGTGTTTTATATTTTATATTTTCTAATAATTAAAAGGTATATGAATTGTCATTTTTATTCATTATCTATACACTAATTTTCCTGAGGAGGAGCCACCTTGGTAATACTGTCCTGAAGATCTTACAGGCTGAGTAAGAGGACTTCACAAGTGGTAACCAGTGTAATACGTTGCTACTCTGACCACTTGTGTGGCAATAAAGGTAAACTAAATATCGTGCTGGGTCCACCATATTTTAGAAGTATCAAGATTATAAGGTGAATAAAAAGACAGGCTCCAAACATTGGGTAAAAACAATACACTGCGTAACAATTTTTTAGAACACAACATTAGGGAAAAACAATACACTATACCAAAATTATTTTTTTTACAATTTTATTCACAACCATAAGCCTTCCGCCCTGAGGCAAAGTGGATGCCGGTGTTTGGTGTGTCCAACTTTTTCCATTTGACTGACACCACCCTGCAAGGAAAAAAATATACAGTTGTTAACAGCAAAAGTGTGATCCAACTCCATGAAAATGCAGTTCTATACATTTCCTCTACAAACTCACAGGAGCTAAACGGGTTTCACTAAGCACATCACCATATTCTATCTAACAAACTCTCAAACATCTACATGCTACAAGCCTCTACAACTCTCGACAGAGCATTCACAACTCACTAGAACTCTCTAACAAGTCTCTCTACAACTCCTCTACAAACTCACATCACACCAAACTCTTTACAACTCTTCAACATGTGTTTTTTTTATTAACACACCGTTCGGGGGGGGGCCGTTTCGCACACAAGGACATAAGAGTGGCCCGAAAAAAAGAACTTCACCATCATCACGTCTACCACTGTCGAGTCCAGAGGCATGCTTACAACTACAGTTATAAAACTGTACATTAACCACCCCTCCTTCAGAGTATACATAATTATAGCGATGTTAATGTATTATATACCATATATTAAGAGTTACATAATTTTATAATTTTATTTTTTTTGGAAAACACCTGTTTTTTATACACTAACACCACAAGTGAAAAATTCAGTCCAGCAGGGCAGCAGCATTTATATTGAATATTACGACAATAAAAATATTATTTGCGCATCGCGGAACTGACAGGACGTTTGTGATGTTCGCACACGCCGCGGTAATGTCCCTCAGATCAGAGAACGCCAACGGTATAACGGCGACACTGAAACAGCTTGTCCTCGGGCACCCAAAAAATCTTAATTGCTCTCCTCACAGCACGGGGAATCAGGTGACCTCATGGGGTACAAGACGTCATCTTAAATCCTTCACATATACTTTCGTCGATCACTACCTACTCTCCTCCTCTCTCCATAATTATGAATGCCCAGTTATATTGTTATTTTTGACATTTATATGTAAGAAGTAATCAGGATTCAAGGATAAACACGTTTTCTAATAAATGTCTTAGTTTCACTTAGAAAGGTTTATAGAAAACTTGATAAGCATTCTAGAAAATATTTACCCTGTAAAAAGAACCACACGAACTAGAAGGGACTATTCAGCAGTTTTATTGAAGGAGTAAAAGAATAATCAAACCTTCTAATACTCGGATCAAACCTGGCATTCTCTTTATTTCCCAGACACTATATGAACCCCTACGGACTTGGCGCTTCTTCATTAATATATAATATTACATTTTCATCCTGAATCTTTGCAGAAGGTTGAGGCAATGATCCCCTACGAGGCTGGTGAGGCACGCGAGGAGGAGGGTCAAATTGCTTGGTACATCCGCCATCAAGGACTGCTGCTGCTAGCGTTCATGGCTCTGCTTAGTGTATCAGCGATGCTCCTTATGCTTCAGTCCAGGGAGATAGCAGATGTCATTAATATTATAATTATAATTATTTTGGTCTTCAGCTCCTTCGTAGTCGTCATAATGTTTTGACCTTTCCTCTGCTCCATGGCTACAGGACTTTTGCACACACAAGATTTTCTATCCTCTACATGAGCGTGCTCAGACGCCTACATCTGTGGCGCCTGGTCTTCAAGCAGTCGTCTAAAGATCATTACAACGTCCCTTGCGACGTTCATCTTTGTGACTCATTCAGTGCCCTCTTCCCTGTCAAGGTCAGCCATGCTTTGATTTCTTTACGTTTGTTTTATCTCTGTCCAAGCTATTCATAAGGTCAGGAGCTACAAAATTATAATTCAAAATGATAGAGATCATATCGCTCGAGCTCTCTAGTCAGTAAGATATTCTGAGCGGTGTAGTATGTGTGTGTACTCATCTATATGTAACTCACATGTTTATGGTTGTAGAAGTCGTTTCGTAGCTTCAGGTCTGGCTCTAGGCTGGTCGCAAACTTAACACTCTCCTCTGCTGGAGAGACTTTAAATCTTACCTCTCTTAAAGCTATGAACTATCCACTCTCTCCACAACGTCACGTCTCCAGATTGTTCACTTCCTACATCACTAAAAGAACTAAAGTAATTACTTCCTAACATCCCTATGACTTCGTTGTGAGTTTTTCAACTTCCAGTTGTAACGCCCCCATTTGCTCCTGTGTCCCCCATCTCCTGAAACATTTTGTCCCTGGTCTACGCTTTTCAGTTCCTCTTAGTAAATATTATACGTCGTTATCATTTGTTCCTCCAATCCCGCTGTCCACACCCAGTAACATCAGGTTATCCTCATATCATCAAACTTCTTAGCTCGCAAAAGCAGTTATTGTTGAAACTCTTTGCGCTCATTCTCGAATTTCTTGAACGCTGACGTGGTTCCTTACTGGTGATTTATACGTCAATTATTTCTCTAATGTACATGGTGAACAGTGTCACACTAATAGACTGTACCTTAGCTTAGAAATCGAAACACTATTCTTAGGTTTGCCCGGTGAACATACGCTCCAGCAGTTATTTGGTTGATGTGCCCTTAGGGATGTGATGCGACCTGATGGTCACCCTCAAAATCCTTTTTCTTGAGTTAAATTTGCAACCTTTCACCCGAGATGTGTACACATCTGGCGTTCTTCTTGTCCTTTGCCTGTGTGTGTGGGTGTGTGTGTTTGTGTGGTGTGTGTGGTGTGTTGTGTGTGTGAGGTGTGTGTAGTGTGAGTGTGGCGAGTGTGTGTGTCATGTGTGTGTCTATTGAGTGTGTGTGTAATTATGTACTCACCTACTTTGTGATGAGGGGGTCGAGTTACATAAGCTCGTGGCTCCGTCCTCTTCACTGAATGCTACTAGGTCCCGTCTCTCTCTACCCTGCTCCATGAGCTTTATCACATTCGTCTAGAAAACTAAATATGGTATTCCCAGCCTCCGCCTAAACGTCTCACTTTCTAGGTCGAGTCCACTTGCCATTGACAACTTCTGAGACGAAGAAATACTTATCCGTCAACAACACCATTTGACTCATACAGAACTCTTCAACTTCCAATGTAACCTTTTATTTCTGTGTCCATCTCTGTAACATACCTGTCCTTTGACCACCTTATCTATTCCTCGCATATTTGTATGTCGTATCAATGTCATGGCGGTAACCATAACACATAACTCCAGTATCGTCAGGCCTAATTCCCTTAACACTTTTTCGTAGGATTCAATCCCCTTTGCTCTGGAACTAGCCCATTTTGTTTCAAATTCTTTTGGCGACTTCTCTACACTTTCTGACGTGCTTGCACCAAGGTGGTTCCAAACTGGTGCTGCATACTCCAGTATGGGCCTGACGTCACACGGTATTTCCAGTGTCTTGAACGATTCTTTACTGAGGTATAGGGGAAAACACACAATGGATATTCCCAGGTTTGCCAGGCGCCCTGTATTCCTGCAGCGCTTATCTGTTAATGGTCGAGCAGGAGATAGTGCTCGGTATTGAGTAGGCTCACCCCAAGATCTTTCCCCTTCTAGAGTGAGGTTTCTGCAGTCTTTGCCACCTAGCCTAACTCTGAGCTAGCTGTCTGACTTTCCCCCTTCCCCATCTCATGACCTTGAATTTGGCGGGTACTAATTTGATTAGCACAGTTTGCTGTAAACCACGTGGACCAGCCTATCCATGATTCAATGTAGTCCTTCTGGTTCTCAACTTGTGGGATTTAATTCTTCTCATAAACTTCACATTTATATATGTGTGTGTGTTGTTTATGTTATTCACCCTTATGTGGTTGTGATTCAGATGTTTTCTGGCTCCTCCCTTCGCTGGTCGTCTACTGGAGGCCCCACTTCTCCCGGCTTCCATCTAAAAGCTCATGCATGGATCTCGCCTCTACCACTACACACGTCTCCACATTGTTTGTCTTCCTGAATCTCAAATATTTTTCTAACATCCCTATGACTCAACTGAGTTTTCAACTGTCGATTGTCCTTCACTTTTCCTATTTCCAATTTCTGAAACATTCTGTCCCTAATTTGTCGATTCCTCTCTGTTTTGTAAGTTGCTTATCATAAGAATCCTTTTCTCGTCATCCTGTTCTCCATTGTCATCATGCTAATTTCCTTTAACCTCTACTCTTAGAACATAATCGTTAGCTCTGGGAATCTTTTTGCAAACCTCTGTACTTTCGCCATATTTGCTTGATGTACTTTGAACCAGTTGTTGATTAGATACCTGATCCTTTATATTTTTCAATACTAGCCTTTCGTACACAGTGTAGTTGACCCGAAATGACTCCTTACTTAAATGTCTTAACTGTAAATTTTACATATTTGCCAGGCGTACCATTTGCTGCAAGTTATTGGTTGATATGCGCCTCAGAGCATTTGATCGGTGTGATACCACCCAAGATCCTTGTCCTTGAGAGGGAAATGCGCCTTGACGCCCCGACCTGTACTCCGTCCGCGGTCTGTTTTTGTCTTGACATTCACCCCAAGCTTCATAACTTTGTCATTGGTAGGTGTAAATTTTCAGGTGACATTTGTCAGAACCAGACTTGTAGTCTGTCTCAGAGCCCTTGGTAGACCTTGTCCATTGGTCCTCGTCCCAATATCCCCCTTCACCGCTGCACAAAAGGGATGACTCTTCTCCCATCCTTCTGTCCATCCATTCACTTATACGATAAACAGCACCAAGCACGAGTCGTGGAACGCCTCACACGAGTGGCGACATGAGCCTATATAAACTCGCATCGTTCACGGATTCTCTTCTCCTCGTTGTTTCCTTCTCCTAGTCAAGTTTCCTATGATTCCAGTGCAGTGATTT
This sequence comes from Cherax quadricarinatus, assembly GCF_026875155.1. NCBI lineage: Eukaryota > Metazoa > Arthropoda > Malacostraca > Decapoda > Parastacidae > Cherax > Cherax quadricarinatus. Next base: position 2,622,962 of record NC_069399.1, read on the forward strand.
TACTGCTGTAACTAAGTTAATCTCAGTGCCATGTTACAGCTTCCAAAGCGCACGCAATCTCCCTACCACCCTCACTCGTTTCCTTTTACACTATTACCTTGTCGTAGAAATACGTGTGCACATATGATTTTCTTTCTATGAAGCCGTGCCGGTTGTTAAGTAGAAATCCACATGTCCTTAGTGCTCCAATACACCGAATCTTTAACAATAAGATGGGGGGGGAGGGGGGGGGGTGAAGTTCAATGAAGAGAAGATTTCCAATTAACTATATTGAAAACGTGGAAGAAATTAAACTATATCGGGAGTATAAAACAAATTCGAACCACACAACAGAGCGAAAACTAATGCTTGAAGGAGCTGGGAGTGATAATGACAGAGGTTCTCAACTTTCAAAGATCATAACAGTATCCACCACATCTGCTGAGAAAAATGATAGGAATGTGATAATGAAACTTTAAAACTAGGGATGCCAAGCCCATGATGATTCTCTTCAAATCGCTTGTTCATCTCTAGCTGGAATACTGCTGTACACTAAACGGCGCCTTTCAAGGCAGCAATGAAATTGCTGACCTGGTAGAGAGTGCACAGAGAGCCCTTCACAGCCACACAAAAGTATAATAAAACACCTAAATTAATGGAACGATTAAGTTTTCTTCGACTCGTACTACACTAAATGGATAAGCAGAACAGACATACATACAATATACACCTGGAAAATGCAACAGGCATTAATACTAAATTTTCACAAACGAAAAATCACTCCCCTACGAAACAAAATCTGAGCAGGCGGTTGCAACATCCCCCCAATAAAAGGAGGGGTGCCACGATAATTCTCTAAGATAAAAACACAAGGTAAGTGGTGCAGGTGGCCCAAGATAGTTCAACCTGTCTCCCAGCTACATAAGGGGGATTACCAATAGCCCCCTGGCTGTCTTCAAAAAGGCACTGGATAGGGCACCTAAGTCAGTACCTGACGCAGCCCGGGCTGTCGTTCATATACATCAGTACTTCTTGCAGCCACAGTACCCGATTGACATCAGGCCCTGATCCACTGCGAGAGCTGGCAAAGACCGGGCTGCGGTGGCTTGAGACCCCCCGAAACTTTCTCTAGGTAAACATTGCAGACCAGGGTTAGTGAACTGAAGTGCATTTCTTTAAATAGAGCCTAACTGCCGTCCTTTCTTAGAAATTGGACTAATTTTCTGCTGTGTTCCCCACTACTCTGATTATTGCCTCTGTTTTTTTTCAGAGATTTGTTTATATAATTGCTAAGCAGCACACACAGCGTCGTCCCTTCGGTACCCACGGAGAGACACATTACCTTGTCCCACTGCCTCGAGGCATCTAGCTCACAAAGTACTAGTTACATACCTCTTCTCAGTTGTGTGTATGTTTTTCCAACACATGCTGTGCACTCCTCCACTTCAGTTTGCTAGAAGCCTTTATTCCGATCTTCAGAATACCTCCTTAAATCCGTGCTGAGCTCTTTCCCATGACTTCTTCTGTCATTTCTTGTGATCTTCTCGTCCTCCTGACTCAGACACTGATACCTGGTCTCTGACTGTTGTTGTTCCTCCTCATGAGGCTATAACAAATAACATTTGGGATTCAGATTTGGCTTTTGGTTCGATTCGTCATTCTCATAGTGTGTGTGTGTGTGTGTTGTAGTTAGTTTATCCATCTTCGTCCTAGACACACTGTCCCGATTAGACACTACCCTGTTTGTGGCGCGTGCGTGTCTTTGTGTGTGCGTGCGTGTGTGTGTGAGGTGTGTGCGTCTGTTTGTGTGTGTGTGTGTGTGTGTGTGTGTGGTGTGTGTGTTGTGTGTGTGTATGTTGTGTACTCACCTAATTATACTCCACCTAATTGTAGTGCAAGATCGAACTCAGCTCTCTGGCCCCTCCTTTCACTGGAATGCAACTCAGGTACGTCACTCTCCCTCCACCCATGAGCTTTCTATCACATAACCTCTTCTTTAAGCTTCATTAAGTTTCCTGCCTCCAGATACATCACTTGCCAACTTCCCACGTCCTGACCACTCTATACGCGACAAGGGAATACTTGTCCTCAACATCACGTTGAACTCATCTGAAGTCTTCAACTTCCAAGAGTGACCCATTGTTTCTGTGTCCCATCTCTGCGCCATCTTGTCATCCTGTCCACCTTATCTATTCACACAGTATTTGATTATGTCGTTACCATGTCTCCCCTAACCTTCTCTGTCCGTCTGTGTCCGGTCAGTGTGTGTGTGTGTGTGTTTGTGTGTGTCTGTGTGTGTGTGTGTGGGTGTGGTGTGTGTGTGTGTGTGTGTGGGGGGGGTATGTGTGTGTAGTTGTGTGTACTCACCTAATTGTCAGGTTTCACAGGGGTCAGAACTCAGCTGCTTGATCCCGCCTCTTCAATGAGTATGCTACTAGGTCCTCTTACTCCTGCTTCCATGAACTTTATCATAACCATCATCTTAAAGCTATTAACGTGGTTTCTCTCTCCACTACCTCACTTGTTATTAACTTAGGCAATGGTTTACAAATGAATAGTTTATTTATCCAAGCAAGCCACGAGACAAGATGAAAACAATCCACAAATCTCGTGGATAATAAACCTTCATCTCAGTATAAAAAAGGTATACCTTCTCCCACAAAACCACAGAATGGGAAATCCACATATAGGCATTTCTACAAGCTTGTGAATACCAACAGACATTAAACAGACATGTCACACCATAAACGTACTCCAAAATGTGTACTTTGTGATAGAGCGCGCCATTGGGCACAGTAATTTAGTCAATACACAACAATGGAGGGCACGTAAACAACGTGTTCATCAGAAGAAAAGTGCATCAAGTGTTTTAGGTGAACACAAGGGAGGAAACTGCTCACTGAAGAAGTTGTTTTCAAAATGCAAGGGTATGCATCATACAGCATTAAGCCAAATACTATTGCTGACAGCAGAAGACTTCCACAGAATCAGGAAGTCAACAAGCCAACACATTAATGTGAGAGATAGTTTAAAGCACTGCTCTCCCGATAGCCCGAGTTGATTATCTAATAAATTACACAAACCTATGTGCTAACTAATATTTGATCAAGGCTCACAAAGTCCTTCATATGTAAGAAGAACATTGTTGTGCAGAAGCTGAATAAATAACCCTATCCAAAATTACAGTTAATATACTGGTTATTTCCACAATTCTGGTAAACAGAAATATGACCTAGCCATAATCACTTGTTGGTCGCGTGGATACAGTAAAAAGACGGAAGAAGCTGTGGTAGTAGATATTTTGCCTAAGTCTGTGCCGGATCCAGGATTTAAAGAAACAGTTGCAGCACCTAAAAAGCAGCCTAAGGACAGATTCACACAATAGTTACTGACATACAGACGGAATCAACGAGATTAGTCCAATTGATTTATTCATTGACTAAGTGATTAATATCACTGTTTTAGGAGACAAAATTTAGTAAGTAAACACATATGTCACTTGCTGAAAACAGCAGGAGGCCACATGAAATGTGGGACTCCCATTCCCTCTCAAGTGGGAAAGAACTGATATATTTTTTGATTCAGTGGAAAATGATCTAGTATGAGAATCAGACCGCTGATCAGTACCACAACCAACAAAAATTAACATTACTGGTAAGAAATGAATGAACCATGTTGATAAGTTGTGGGATTTCTATTGCGAAGTATTGATGTAAATAAACAAACCCACCACAGAGACCGTCAGACATAATAACCAATATTTGGAACACTGTCACAAAATAAAGATGGACAGTATTGGTTAGGAGTTACCATGGAAAATGATAAATCCACCACATCTGCCTAGCAATTATCGCATGGCTTCGGACAAATGAATGACACAAATACATTGAGCGAGCAGGAAGAATCCAGATCTACTGACTGTCTATGGTAAATAAACAAGAACAGTTGGACAATAAATTTACTGAGGAAATAAGTCGAAAGCAGGTTGAAGACGACACTCATTATCTCCCGCACTCAACATCTTAGTCAGAAAGATTCTGACACACTCCACTACGTGTTAATATAATTGCAGCTCACCGTGCAAATAAGAGTGTACAGTCATAATGATTGTCTGATACCGGGACCCACTAACTGAGAAGCTGGAGACGGTTTTTAAGAAATTTCCGTGCAAACCCATATGCCTAAACGGCTGATATTTATCCAAAGCTTTCTTAAGAGTTAGGACTACAAGAAATAATAGACGATTATACTACTCGATTCTTGTGGCCTGAAAATCCACATGATCGCTCAAAGTCCACTGTGAAAAACTTTCGTTTCTAAATTCAGTATTGTTTGGAGTCAACAATCTTCTCGATTCTTACTAGTTTGCCGACTCTAAATACACATTTGAAGAAATCTGAAAGTCCTCTTCAAAGAAATCTTGAAAGCATAAGTTTCTATGTGAACAATCTTTAAGGTGCTGTGAAAAAAGATATAGAGGATTTGAAATCTATACAAGAAGCTTAACAAGGAGATTTGAAAGAAGCAACATACATCTAGGCCAGCTAACGGAAGACACGAATACAAATTCAATGCAGTTTAATATATACTTATCAAGGAAGATTTCCCTGAAGCTGAGATTCCTGATTAGCAACAATAATGCTGGGATTTATTGGAACACACAGGAAGCATCAATTTTGAGTCTCAAAACGATAAACAATAAATCACATGCAGTACACTCACCAAACGCAGTTTACTGTCAGAGTTTATCACAATTTTTGATCCTCTAGGACTCTCGTCTCACCGATGTACCATAAAAGGGTAAAATACTTGTGCAAGATGCAAGGAAGCTCACAAATTGGATGGGATGACTAACTTGCCTCTAGAAATGAGTTCAGCATGGGATGAAAATATCCAGGGGTTTAAAACAACTCATCAATGTTAAATTTTCCCAGGAACAAATAGGTCAAGAGGGAAACAAGTACACATTTACATGTGCTCGTGATGCCGACCAACCCATATGTTATGCGCGCTGTAGCTTACATAGTAATGGCTGAAGGAAGTACACGAATTACACTTCAACAGGCCAGTGTAGCCACCCTTGAAGGGGTCAGAACCAGTACCACAAATGGAACTGGACAGCACTACATATACGGTACAAACAATTACAACTGTCTATCTTCAACAATAGTACAGAGATCATCTCACTATAGCGAAAAAACCGTGCACACTCTTGAGTGATAATGAAGGCACGGTCTCAAGTGTTAAGAAATCAATAAGAGTAAGTTGGTCTATGACACACAGAACAGAGTATCAGAAATAAAAGAGATGCAGAAGAGATTGTCACTTTCTCTCGTCTCTACCTACCAATAGAATCCAGCTGACTTGTTGTCACGTGGTGTCCCTGAAGAAATTGTGGATAATAAAATCTCAAGGCTCCACGGACCGAAATCTGGCTCTCTAATGAAAATATCTGGCCTCAGCAACAGGCTCACATTATGCCAGAAGAAAACAGTTTTGCTTGAACACAGCAAAAGCAAGTTGTGTAAATAACAGCGATGCACAAACAGAAAGACATTGATGGTCTAATACTTCCATCTTTGGTAAACATCTTAAGATTACAGTTTCTTGTCTTTAAAATCATTAGAAGAATAAAACCTATTTATGAATTGCATGTTAACCCATTAAATACTGGATGAAACATAACACAAAATATCCAATTTCTAAAAACACGAAGGGTAAAACCCCAAAGAAACCTGTTTATGATTTATTCTTTAGGACTTTATCTCACGCTCAGAAAAGATTATACTATGTCGAGGAAGAATTCATAAATTCTTCACTACCTAAAGAAGCCCATACATCCAATATTGATCTACCAAATAAATCATTGGCTAACAAAACGACTGTCGAAACGCCCACAGTAACGTGTACATCCCCCACCAAAAGACCCAACCCTGGCCCCTTCCAACGCAACTGAGCAACCTATACTACAACCCACTCACTGTTCCCTCTGCCACCAACCCCCATATCACAAACCTCACCCAACAGCTGTGTCTTATGGGCATTCTGACCCCACCCCCCATCAACACAAACCCCACCTACACCACAGCCCCATATAGGCCCCCACCAAGGCTCTCGCTCCCCCCAACCCCAAATTCTTGCATGACCACAATGATAGAAAAGAAACTGAAGGTTTGTGGTACACAAACGCGGATGGAATAACGAATAAACATGAGGAGTGGAACGAAAGAATCAGTGAAAAATCCCCAGACATCATAGCACTCACAGAAACAAAACTCACTGAGACAATAACAGACACAATCTTCCCAACAGGATATCAGATCCTGAGGAAAGATAGAAGGAGTTGAGGGGAGGAGGGGTTGCACTGCTCATAAAACACCGATGGGGATTTGAGGAAATGGAAGGCATGGACATGATTGGAGAAAGAGACTACATTGTAGGTACAATTCAGTCCGGAGAACATAAAGTAGTCATTGGAGTGATGTATAACCCACCACAGAACAGCAGGAGGCCAAGAGAGGAGTACGAAGAAAACAACAGGGTGATGGTGGACACACTGGCTGAGGTGGCAAGAAGAGCTTCACTCGAGCAGAGCAAAGTTACTGGTAATGGGCGATTTCAACCACAGGGAGATCGACTGGGAAAACCTGGAGCCACATGGGGGTCCCGAAACATGAGAGCCAAGATGATGGATGTGGTACTTGAAAACCTCATGCATCAACATGTCAGGGACACAACCAGAGAGAGAGGGGAGGATGAACCAGCAAGACTGGATCTTGTGTTCACCCTGAGCAGTTCAGACATTGAGGACATCACTTACGAGAGGCCCCTTGGAGCTAGCGATCACGTGGTTCTGAGTTTTGACTATATGGTAGAGTTACAAGTGGAGAAGGTAACAGGAATTGAAGGGGACAGGCCAAACTATAAAAGGGGGACTACACAGGTATGAGAAACTTCCTGCAGGAGGTTCAGTGGACAGAGAAATGGTAGGAAAATCAGTAAACGAGATGATGGAATATGTGGCAACAAAGTGCAAGGAGGCAGAGGAAAGTTTTGTTCCCAAGGGAAACAGAAATAATAGGAAGACCAAAACGAGTCCTTGGTTTACCCGAAGGTGTAGGGAGGCAAAAAACTAAGTGCAACAGAGAATGGAAAAGGTACAGGAGGCATAGGACCCAGGAAAACAAGGAGATTAGTAGAAGAGCCAGAAACGAGTATGCACAATAAGGAGGGAGGCCCAGCGACAGTATGAAAACGACATAGCATCGAAAGTCAAAATCTGACCCGAAACTGCTGTATAGCCACATTAGGAGGAAGACAACAGTCAAGGACCAGGTGATAAGGCTGAGGAAAGAAGGTGGAGAACTCACAAGAAACGATCAAGAGGTATGTGAGGAGCTCAACACAAGATTTAAGGAAGTATTTACAGTAGAGACAGGAAGGACTCTGGGGGACAGACCAGATGGGGACACCAGCAAGGAATACACCAACACGTGTTGGACGACATACATACAGATGAGGAGGAGGTGAAGAAACTGCTAAGGGACATCGATACCTCAAAGACAATGGGACCGGACAACATCTCCCCGTGGGTCCTTAGAGAGGGAGCAGATATGTTGTGCGTGCCACTTACCACAATCTTCAACACGTCCCTGAAACTGGGCAACTACCTGAGGTAATGGAAGACGCAAATGTAGTTCCCATTTTTAAAAAAGGAGACAGAAAAGAGGCACTAAACTATAGACCTGTGTCATTGACGTGTATAGTATGCAAAATTATGGAGAAGATTATCAGAGGAGAGTGGTGGAGCACCTGGAACGGAACAAGAGTATAAATGCCAACCAGCACGGATTCACGGAAGGCAAATCTTGTGTCACAACATTCTGGATTTTATGATAAAATAACAGAAGTAAGACACGAGAGAAGGGGTGGTTGATTGCATCTTCTTGACTGCAAGAAGCCTTTGACACAGTTCATCACAAAATTAGTGCAGAAGCTAGAGCATCACGCATATCACAGGAAGGGCACTGCAATGGATCAGAGAGACCTGACAGACCAACAACGAGTCATGGGTACGTATGAGTATCACAGTGGGCACCTGTGTCACGGGTCCCACAGGTCGTCCTAGACCAGTGCTATTTTTTGGTATAATGTGAACGACAATGATGGAAATTAGACTCAAAGTGTCCTGTTTTGCAGAGTGATGTAAGTTAATGAGAAATTAAATCTGATATGTCCAGGCATACTTCAAATAGACCCGGGACAGACGACACCTGGTCCAGCAATGGCTCTCGAAATTAATCCTGCCAAAATGCAAAGTCATGAAGATAGGGAAGCACAGAAACCCACAGACAGTAAGGCTAGTGCCCAAAGACTGCATACCTAACTCAATGAGAAATATCTTGGGTGAGTATAACCCCGAGCATGTCCCGAACACACATCAATCAGATAACTGCTCACATAGGGCCCCTGCAAAAACCTGAGAAAAGCATTCCGGACCTTATAAGATCCATTCATGACACTGTACACCGGGTTGTCAGGCCCATACTGAGTATGCACACCTTTTGAACCCGCTCTTGATAAAGCACTCAAGAATCTAGAAGAAAGTACAAAGGGTTTGCGACAAGGTTAGTTCCAGAGCTTTCGAATTCCTAGAAGAAAGAATAAGGAAATCGCCTGACACATGTGGGGTGGTTCTGAGACAGGAGTTCAGGGGAACATGATAACGACATATAAATTACTGTGTAAGAGACAAGGTATCAAAAACAGGATTTTCATAGGACACAGAAACAAAGGCCACAATTGGTAGTTGAAGAAAACACCAAACCCAAAAAAAAATGATCAAGAGATAGTAGGGAAGTTTTTCGTCATCATAGTTTGGAAGCAGTGAATACGCTAGAAAAATGACTAGTGAGGAGGAACCATACACATTTTTAAGACGAGTTTGATAAAGCTCATGGAGCGGGGAAGAGAGGCCCCAGTACAACCGGTGAAGGGACGGGGCCAGAGCTAAGACTCGATCACATAAACCACAATAGTGAGTACACACACACACACACACACACACACTCACACACACCACACACACACACACACACCCACACACACACACATTGTTTAAAAAGGAGACAGAAAAGAGGCACTAAACCTATAGACCTGCGTCATGACGTGTATAGTATGCAAAGTTAATGGAGACGATTATCAGGAGGAGAGTGGTGAGCACCTCTGGAATGGAACAAAGTATAAATGCCAACCACACGGATTCATGAAGGCAAATCCGGTGTCACAAAATTCTGGAGTTTATGAAAAAAGTCAAAGCAAAAATAAGAGCTCAGAGAAGGAGGGTTGGATTGCATCTTCTGGACTGCTAAAGGCCTTGACAACAGTTCCTCAACAAGAATTAGTGCAGAACTAAAGCAGCAGGCGCATAAAACTGAAGTGCTTTGCAAGGGAACAAGAATACCTGACAGAGGCAACAACGAGTCATGGTACGTATTGATGTATCAACAGTGGGCACCTTGACAGCGGTCCCACAGGGTCCTCCGAGACCAGTGCTATTTTTGATATGTGAACGACAGATGAAAGGTTAAACTCAGAAATTCCCGGTTTGCAAAGATTTAATGTTAATAGAAATTAAATCAAGTGAGACCACAGGACTTCAAAGACCGACAGACTGGAACACCGTCCCAGCAAATGGCTTCTCGAATTAAATCCTGCCAAATGCCAAGTCATGAAGATTGGAAGCACAAAGACCACAGACAAGTATAGCTAGTGGCCAAGACTGCAAACCTCACTCAAGAGAAAGATCGTGGTAGTATAAACACCAGCAAGTCTCCGAACACACATCAACAATAACTGCCGCAGCATAGGGGCGCCTTGCAAACCTGAGATAAGCATTCCGATACATACACTGTACAACGTTATGTCAACCCATATCTGGATATGCACAGCACCTGTTTTGGAAACCGCACTTGATAAGCACGCAAGAAACGAGAGAAATAAAAAGGGTGGCGGACAAGTTAAGGCCAAGCTTAAAGGGAAATGTCCTAGAAGAAAGAGTAAGAAATCGGCCTAGCACTGGAGGACAGAGGTCCAGGAGACATGATAACGACATATAAAATACTGCGTAATTACAAGGGTGACAAAGACAATGTTCCAGGGAGGGGAACACAGAAAACAAGAGCAACAATTGAAGTGAAGAACACAAATGATCCAGAGAGATAGTATGAAGTATTTCTTTCAGTCATAAGTTGTAAGGCACGGAATAGCATAGAAACAAGACGTAGTGTGGGCAGGAACCAGACACAGTTTATAAACAGGTAGGATAAAGCTCAGAGCGGAGAGAGAGGCCCGTACAACCGGTGAAAGGCGACAAGGATCAATACTTCGACCCCCGGAAACCACAAATAGGTGATATACACACACACACACACACCACACACACACACTACAAACACACATCACACATTTTAAAAAAGAACAGAAAAGAGGCCACTAACATAACCGCAGTGACAGTGGATAGTATCAAGTATGGAGAAGATAATCAGAGAGATGTGGACACTTTGGAACGAACAAGATATAAATGCCAACCAGCACGGATTCATGGAAGGCAAATCCTTGTCCACAAACCTTCTGGATTTTTGAATGAAATCATAACAAAATAGACACGAGAGAGATGGGAGGTGGATTAATCTTCTTGACGACAAGACGGCATTGACACAGTTCCCTCACAAGAGATTAGTGCGAAGCAAAAAGCATCAGGCGCATAAACATGAAGGACATTGCAATAGATTCAGAGAATACCTGACAGGGAGGCAACAACGAGATCATGGTACGTATGATTATCTCAGTGGCTCATGTGACGAGCGGGTCCCACAGGGGGTCGTCCCTAGACCGGCTATCTTTTTGGTTATATGTGAACGACCTGGATGGTAAGGTAGAACTCAGAAGTGTCCCTTTGCAGATGATGTGAAAAAGTTAATGAGGAGAAAGTAATCAGATGAGGACCAGGCAGGACTTCAAAGAGACCTGGACAGACTGTACACCTTCCACAAATGGCGTTTCTTCTCGAAATTTAATCCTGCCAAAAATGCAAACATGAAATAGGGAAGGCACAGAAACCATAGACAGATATAGCTAGGTGCACAAAACTGCTTATCGTCACTCAAGGAGAAAGAGCTTGGGTGATATAACACCGAGCATTCTCCGATCACATTTCAACCAGAATAACTAACCACTGATGCAGCTTAGCCGCCTGCAAACTGGAACAAGCAGTCCGATCCATACAATGTACATCAGGATGTCATCCCATAACTGGAGTATGCAGCACCTTGGAACCCGCACTTGATAAAGCACGTCAAAAACTAGAGAAAATACAAAGGGTTGCGACAAGGTTATTCCAGACTAAGGGGAAGGGTCCTATAGTGGAAAGATTAAGGAAATCGGCCTGCCAACTGAAGGACAGGAGGTCATGAACAATAACGACTATATAAATACTGCGTGAATAACAAAGTGGACAAAGACAGATGTTCCAGGAGGACACAGAAACAAAGCCAACAATTGAAGTTGAAGACACAAAATGAATCAGAGATATATTAGAAGTATTTCTTCAGACATAGAGTTTCAGCCAGGAAAACCTAAGAAAATGACGTAGTGAGGCAGGAACCATACCCATTTTCAGTCGAGGTTATAAACTCATTACGGCGAGAGAGGGCCCATAGCAACCCGTAAGAGCGGGCCAGGAGCTAAACTCGACCCCTGCAACCTACAAATAGGTAGTACAATTAGGTGAGTACACACACACAACACACTCACACACACACACACAAACACACACACAAACACACACACACATACACACAACAACACAACACACTGGCTCTAGAGAAAAGGAAGAAAAGACAATAAATATATACTAGGGAAGTGGGCAAAAGGAAAGTAGGCCTACTTGTAGGGGTGATTCATAACAGGTTTGTGTGCCAATATAAATAATAAGTTAATTGACCAAATTAAGTGTTCTACAAAAATGAAAATGAAAACACTAGGAACGTGTGATGTTCGAGCATAAAGTATAAACTCGCACTATGGAGATTTCAATAAGTCTGAGATCACAACCGCAACTTTCCACACCCCCCCCCCACGCCTAGCGCAAGTTCCTCTCATCTGTTTGTGGTTGTATGTATGTGCATATTGTGGTTCATGTTGTGGTTGCATGTTTGTTGCATGTTTTGTTGCATGATGTGGTTTTGAATTTTGAGGTTGCATGTTGTGGGTTGCAATTGTGGTTGCATTTTGTTGCATGGTTGTTGCATATGTGGTTGCATGTGTGTTGCTTTTTGTGTTGCTTGTTTGGTTGCATGTGTGGTGCAAGTTGTGGTTGCTTGTTTGTTGCATTTTGTTGTTCATTTTGGTTCATTTGTGGTGCAATGTTGGTGGTTGCATGTGGTGGTTCATATGTGTTGCATTTTTGGTTTCATGTTGTGTTGCATGTTGTGTTGCATGTTTTGGGGCTGTTGTCAGATTCCTGGTCTCTGCACACTGTAACTGGTCCACTCACTCCTCTATTAAGTACTAGAATTAGAGTAGAATCATATAGAAAGTACGTGATTATGCTCTGAGGAAAGGTTGGTGTACTTGCGAGTTAACCACCAAAACACTCGCACACACACACTACACAAGTGCTAGCACGTTAAATGCTGAGTGTTATACTAGAGGCTAAGTTTTAGAATTACTAGTATTATTATTTGTTATCTTAATATATATGTCTACATAAATTGTGGAGCATTATTTCTGCACATATAATCAAACTAGCCCTCACACAACACACACACACACACACACACACACCACACAACTCACACAACACACACACACACACACACAGACACACACACACACACACAACACACACAACACACACACAAACACACACACACACGCACACAAACACGCACACACAACACACACACCGATGAATTTTGATGAGCGGTGAAGAACAGCGAGAAGAAAGTATTACATAGCGAACGCATCACATCTGTGTCCGCAAGGTGATTAATTGGCAGTGATGTATAAAACCCACCACAGATCAGCGGAGCCCTAGGCAAAGTAACGAAGCATAACGATGGTTACTCTCTGGCTGCATGGTATAACTCATGCATCAGGGCAAAGCTCCTAGCATAGCGCCTTTAACCACAAGGAATCGAATGGGAAACTGGAGCCACAATGGGCCAAATACATGGATGAAAGGATGGTTGTACCTGGAAAACGTCATGTACCCAACACTATAGGTCACGACAAAAGAGAGGAGAGGATGAACCACAAGAATGGACTAAGTATCTCCTGAGTAGTGCCAAGATTGAGGACCAATCACATATGAAAGACCCCTTGGGGCCAGCGGATCAATGTGGTTTTGAGCTTCGACTACACTAGAGCCACAATGAGAAGAAGCGGAAGCCCAGACAAATGAAACCTAACACAGAAAGACTACAACAGAAATGAGAACTCCTGAATGAGTTCATGGACTAAACTGCAGGAACCAGTTATTGAAGATGGAATATGTAGCAACAAGTGCAGGATGCTGAGGAAGGTTTGTACCCAAGTATCCGAATAATGGAAAAGCCAGGATGACCCATGTTCTCCAAAGATGCAAGAGGCAAAAACGAAGTGTCTAGAATGGAAGAAATATAAATGCAAAGGACCCCAGAGAATAAGAGACAGATCGAACCGAAACGATTATGCACAGATAAAGGAGCCCAACGTCATTATGAAAACGACATAGCAGCAAAAGCCAAATCTGACCCCGAACATGTATACAGCCACATCAGGAAAAAAACAACCGTCATGACCAGTCATGCAGGCAGGAAGGAAGAGGAAGACAACCAGAAATGACCGTGAAGTATGGGGAACTCAACTAAATTCAAAGAGTGTTCACAGAGGAACTGATGGGCCCAGAAAGACGGCGAGATGGTAGCACAACATGTGCAGGACACAGTACCACAACCGAGGAAGAAGTAGAAGAGGCTCAGAGTGCGCTAGATACCCCGTCAAACGCAATGTCCAGATAACATCTCTCCATGTTCCCTGAGAGAGGGAGCAGAGCGCTATGTGACCCATAACAACAATTTTCAATACATCATCGAAACAGGGAGATTTCCTGAGCAGGAAACCAAGCAATGTGGTCCGCACTCTTTTAAAAAAGGAGACAGACATCCAAGCACTAAACTACAGACCATGCACTGACATGTATACATGCAAAAATCATGGCAAAAGAGTGTCAGAAAGAATGTGTAACATCTAGAAAGGAAGATTTCGACACAGCACCAACATGTTTCAGAGTTGGAAATCCTGTTCACAAACCTACGGGAGTTCTATGACGTGTGACAGCAGTAAGACAAGAGAGAGAGGGTTGGGTGATTTGCTTTTTCTTGACTGCAGAGGCGTGACACATACCACACAAGAGATAGTACAAAGCTGAGGAACCACAGCAGGGATAACAGGAAGGCACTGCAATGGATCTAATACTTGTCAGAAGACAGCAGCGAGTAAATGTACGTGGCGAGGTGTCAGAGTGGGCACCTTACCACGGGGTCCCACAGGAGTCATCCTAGGACAGTGTGTTTCTGGTTTTGTGAACGACATGACTGAAGGAAAAACTCTCGAGGTGGCCCGTTTGCAGATGAACGTGAAGTGATGAGAAAGAGTTTCAATCTTTTTTTTTTTTTTTTTTGTTTCATTTTTTTTTTTTTTTTTTTTTTTCGGAAAGTCGAAGACCAGGCAGAAAATACAAAGGGATCTGGACAGCCTTGCAGACCTGTTCCAGCAAACTGGCTCCGGAGTTCAATCCCACCAGAGTCATAGTCAGAAATGGAGGCAAAGAAGACCCGCAGACGAGTACAGTCTAGGCCAGAACACTAACATCACTCAAAAAAAAGATCTTGGGGGATAGAACACAAGACAGCATCCTCCTAAGCGCACAACAACCAAATAAATGCGCAGCATATGGGCGCCTGCAAACGCAGAACAGCATTCGACATCTTCATAAGAATCGTCAGGACCCTGTAACACCGTGTACTTAGGCCCAGATTGGAGTATGCGGCACCAGTTTGGGAACCACACCTAGCCAAGCACGTAAAGAACTAGAGAATGCAAAGGTTGCCACAAGACTAAGTACCCAATTAGAGTTATGTCCTATGAGAAGGTAAGGAAATCAATCTACGACACGGAGGACAGGAGAGATATGGGGGACATGAAATATCACTACCAAAATACTGAGATGGAATTACAAGTGGACAAAGACAGAATATCCAAGATTGTACACAGCCAACAGAACGGGAAACAGTTGGAAGCTGAAGAACAACAGATAATCAATAGGATGTTAGAAGTATTTCTTCATCACAGAGTAGTCAGGAATTGAAAGTTGGGAAGCGATGTAGTGGAGGCAGATCCATACATCTTAAGCATAATACGATAAAGCTCATGGTTCAGGGAAGTGACCTAGTAGCGACCAATGAAGAGCGGGGCCAGGAGCCTGGACTAGACCCCTGCAACCTCAAAGAGTGAAAACTAGGGAGTACCCCACATACACACACACACACACACACAAGCACACACACCACACACACACCCACACACACACACACACACAACAAACACACCAAACACTCAACCGTGCCATGAGCGGTTCGACCCCTGCAACCAAAACAGGTGTATTAGGTGGTATGTGATACCAAAACACCTTAAGGCACCCCTGTTTAAGAACGGTCCCACTCTATCCCCCTCCTCCTCCCCCTTCACTTCCCAACTCCCACCCCGAAGTCAATTGCATTTTGTCTCTCTCTCTCATCACCCACCACTACCAGGCCCAACATAATCTCCTATTCACAACTATCATCACTTCTGGCTTCCCCCACCCGCTAACCATCTATCCCCATCCCCCCTCCCCCCTCCAAACATCTCACTCCCCTTCACAATTCCAACTCCCCCAACTCTCTTCTCTTTCTAATCATTTTGGCCCTCTATCCCTCTCCCCTCCCCATCCTATCACATGCTCTCTCACCCCACTCTCTCCTCTCTCTCTCTCCTCTGCTCTCTCTCCATCATCACCTCATCTCCTCTCTCTCTCGGCTCCTACATCTACTCTCTCATCTCGCTCTCTCTCTCTCTCACTCTCTCTCATACTAACCTTCCATCCATCTTTCCCTCTCCCATCTTCTTTCTCCCCCTAACCTCTCCCACACTCCCTTTCTCCTCCCTCCCTACACCCCGTGTCACCGCCCTAAACTCTCCTTACGCTGTCTCCCCTCTCCCCCCTCCACCCATATCCTTCTCCCCTCACTGCATACGACCTTCCTCCATAATAAAGATAGGAGCAAGGGAGGAAGGTTAACTGCACGTAAAATACCAATGAAATCTAGAAATGTGAACATGGACGAATTGAAAAGAGAATACTAGATACACTTCATGTGGGGAGACACAAGGTATCAGGCATGAGTCTAACCACCACGACTGCAGGAGTCCCAAGAGAAAATGATGAGAACAACAGAGAAAGGTGGGCGCACTGGCTAGTGGCTAGAAGACTCAATCGAGAGCAGAGCAAAGTTACTGTTACCTGGAGTGTACCGTGAAGTTCCGGGTCTACGCCCCCGCGGCCGGTCTGTGGGCATTTTAACCACAGGAGATCGTTGGAAAACCGAGCCAAACTGGGGGTCCGAAACATGGAAGCAAGATGATGATTTGGTAACTGTAAATCTCTTGCACCAACATGTTAAGGAAACTAGCAGAGAGCTAGGAAGATAAAACAGCAAGACTGAACCTTTGTGTTTCACACCGACAGTCCACATTGAGACATCACATATGAGACCCCTAGGACTAGTGATCACGTGGTTCTGTGCTTGGAATACATATATGTTACAAGTGAGAGGGTTACAGGTGAATGGTAAAACAAGATTATAAAAGGGGACCTAAACACGTTTGTTAACTTCCTGCAAGAGTTCATGGGACAATAACTGGTAGTAAAGTTGGGAAATGATATGATGGAATACGTAACAACAAAATGCAAGGAGGCAGAGAAAAGGATTGTTCCCAGGGCAACGGAAATTAAGGAAGACCATAACGAGTCCCTTGTTTCCCGACGTTTACAGAGGCAAAAACTAATGCACTAAGAATGAAAAAGTAAAGAAGGCAAAGAACACATGGAAAATAAGAGATTATCACAGACCAGAATGGCGATATGCACATAGGTAAGGAGGGAGCCCAGTGACAGTAAGAAAATAACTAACAGAGAAAATCGTTCTGACCCAACTGCTGTATAGCCACATCTTGGAGAAGACAACAGTCAAAGACCAGTGATCAGCTGAGGAAAAGAAGGTGGGGAAACTCACTAAGAAATGACACGAGAAATGGAAGAAGCTCACAATGAGATTTAGAAAGTATTTAGTAAGACCGGAAGTCTCTGAAGACAGCACATAGGGAAACACCGAACATCAATAACCTATCATGGGATAATCAAACAAACAATGTAGAGGAGTGCAGAAGCTGCTAAGTACCTTATACCTCAAAGGTGATGGGTGCGAAAACACTCCCCATGGTCTTAGAGGGGAGCAGAAGACTTCCGCGTACCACAAACCCCACAATCTCAATACATTCCTTGAAAGTGGGCAACTACCGAGTTATTGAAGTTTGAAATAGGCCCCACATTTTTAAGAAAGAACAAAAACAGGCAACTAACTACAGACCATGTCTCTGACATGATACATGTAAACTCCATGAATATAAGCAGAGGAGAGTGGTGGAGTGCATGAACAACAAATTAAAACGACAAACCAGCACGATTCATGGAAGGCAAATCCTTGTCACAGACCTTCTGATTTTTATATGACAATAATTGAAGTATGAAACGAGAGAGTGGGATGGTTCATTGCTATTTTCCGACTGCAGAAGACCATCGACTCAGTTCTTCACAAGAGATTAGTGCAGAACTGAGGATCAGGCTCAACGTATAACAGAAGGCAACTGCAATGGATCAGAGAATCCTACAGGAGCAAAAACGATAATTGCTACGTCAATGAGGTATCACAGTGGGGCCGCCTGTGAGATGGTGTCCCCCACAGGGTCTTAATCCTAAGCTATAACCCAGCACAGGTTGGAAGGCAACACTCCCCCCAAAACACCTCAGAAGGACTTCCAGCCATACACCCCCAAGGCCCCTAACCTCCCACTTTTTCCTCCCTCCCCCACCCCGTTCTCTATCTCTCTCTCCCACCATTTCTCTCCCCCTTCACTCTCCCTCATCCCTCTCTCTCTCGAACCTCTCTCTCGCTCGCTCTCCTCTCTCTCACTCTCCTCTCACTCCCTCGCATCTCTGCTCTCTCTCGTCTCTCCTCTCATCTCTCACTCTCTCTCTCTCTCTCTCTCTCTCTCGCTCTCGCTCTCTCTCTCTGTTTCTCTCTCTCTCTCCCCTCTCCCTCTCCTCTATCTCTCTCTCTTTCTATCTTTCTCCACCTCTCGTTCTCTTCGATCTCGCTCCTATACTCACCCCACACTTTCCCCAATTTTTTCATCTTTCCTTTCCTCCTACCCTACACCTTGCTTTTCCCCCCTACTTCCCTCCTTTCCACTCATCACCCGCTAGCCTCCTCCCTATCAGTCTCTCTCCTCTATCTTATCCTCTCTCTCCTCCTCTCTCTCTCTCTCTTACACACAACCCTTCTGTGTAATAAAAAAAAAGGTAACCAAGAGGGCGAGACCCGGTCCTGTGCCGATCCATAGGAGGAACCCCTGAAGGAAGATTGGATTAGAGAGCTCACAAAAATGAGAAGAATGGAAGGAAGCTAGCAAGCTTCGACAGGGTAATGGAAGAGAGGATCTGCGACGAACAGGAAGCGGGAACTAAAAGTCTTAGCAGCAGAAGATAAGATAAATGCTTAGAAGAGGAGCTAAAAAACCCAAACAGACTAGAGAGACAAATAAAGTAAACATGACATCGGAACTTTTATACCAGACACAGACATGCTGTGGATCAGGTATAGATGATACAGGAAACCAAATGAAATTCCAAAGCCACGAAGGAGACATGACATAGGCAGAGACACTACAAGTCACTACATGCAGGAACAGCTGGCAGGAAGGCGGTCCACTGAGAAGAGCTGCAGCAAGGGCAGAGTGAAGGCAGTACGTTTTGAATGGAACTCAAGAAAATAAAGAAAGGTTGAGGAAATCGGACTGACGACACTAACAAAGTCTGGAGAGCATTAATGACATACAAAATACTGCGGGAATCGATAAGGTGGACAAGGATAGTTTTCCAGAAGGGACACAAAACAAAGGTCACAAATGGAAGCTGAGACTTAGACGATGAGGGATGTTAGGAATATTTATCCACCATAAAATCGTCAGAATGGAAGAGCCACGAGTGAGTATGGCCGAACATACATAGCTTTAAAAGAGTATGACAAAGCTCAGAAGCAGAGAGAGAGAACCTAGTACGATCAGTGAAGAGGCGGGCGGCCAGAAGCTGATTCACGAACCCCCCTGCCAACCACAATTTGTGATACAATTAGGGAGTACCACACACAACCCCACACACAGGTATGAAAGAGTAAAATAAACTCGTGGTCAGAAAAGACCCCAGTAGCGCCATGAAAGCGGCAGGAACGATGAATGAACCCCTGCAACCACAAATAGGTGAGTTACAACTGAGTACACACACACCCACACTCAAAACACATTACGTTATATAGCAGATTGGAAAGTTGAAGAAAGAGGAGAAGAGGTAAAGGAAGAAAGGAAGCAAGAAGAGATATGTTAGTTTTGTGAGAGCTAGAACGTGTCCGACCACTTCAAGACTCATCATGGCCTCTGTGAGGAGTTCCACAGACATGACACCTTCCCCCTCTTATCCACACCCACCATCTACCTCTCATCCTGCTATATGTTATACCATGTAAGTCCATGCACTCTTCATGTCATTAATGAGTAAAAACTTAATCATCCTCCAATTAATCGATACACGAAACTATTGAGAATGGTGAAGTAAACAGCCCTTATAATGTTTCGAATTTATATGCTTAATGAAGCCTATACGAAGGAAACATATCCCTGATTAAGTTTGATTATTAACATTTATCACATTTTCAAATGATTTTTAATAATTCAATTTTATTTATTACTTAGCTACCTTGAAGTACTTTTATCCACTTCCTGCAGCTATGATTCCTACACACAACACACACACCACACACACACACACACACACACACACACACACAAAACACACCACACACACAGCACACACACACCCACACACTCAAGGACACTCACTGAAAGAAGCACAAAAGGTAAGACTGGAGATCATCAAAGATATGGTGCAGAGGAAAGTCTGAGATGGAATTTTCAGAGAAAGGGGTACCGGATGGGGAGAAAACAACCAATCAACGATTTTCAGGACAACACAATGCAGAACAAATCCTCTCCAAGAGCGACCACACCTAAGATTCGGCAGCAACAAAGAGTGTTCCTTAGACCGAGACAAACAAAAACAAACGACAGCAAGCGAGGGAAGGACAACAGAAGCGAAAGGAGCTAGAGGAAGACAAAGACAAATAGACGAAGACATCCTGACAGGGCAGAGCAACAATACAAGCACCACACAACGATCCACAAACCCCACAGACCAATCACACTATACCAACACAAACCAAATCCACAGCCACAGCCCCCACCCCACACGATTGTAAATCCTGCAGAACAGATGTCAGTCCCCACGCCCCACAGACCCCCCCAAAACACATGCTGAGAGAAAACCTGAAGGTATGTACCCCAACTGATGGAATAACAAATAAGTGAGGATGGGCACAAAAGAATCAAAGAGCATCCGACATCAGAGCCTTCACAGAAAATAAGTTCACAGGATGATAACAGGATGCCATCTTTCCAAACACATCAGATCCGGAGGAAAGACAGAGGGAACAGTGGGAGTAGAGAGGCACGCTGATCATAACACCAATGGGATTTGTGATGCACTGAAAGGAGACAGAGAAAGCAAGAGATAACATAGTACTAAACACTTTAGTCTGGAGGTTCCAAGGTGGTATTTCTTGATGTATAACCCACCACAAACACAGAAGGCCAAGGCAAAGTATGAAAGAGAATAGAATAGGCTGACACACCACAGAGTGGCCAAAAGGGCGCATTGAGCAGGGCTAAGCTGCTGAACATGGGTGATTTAACCACAAGAAATCGATGGGAGAACTTGCATCCACATGGGAACGTATTGCCCAGTGTCAGGGATGTGTTAAGATTGTTGTTAATGGAACACTCAACCCATCAATTGCTGTCCGTCTCTAAGGACCCAGTATTGTCTGGTCCCATTGCCTTTAAGGTATCAAGGGCACTAGTCAACTTCTCCACCTCCGCCTCAGCTGTGGCAGCATTCTGACTTGTTGGTATATCATGTTTTTGTCCCCATTGTCCTTCTTCCCAATACTTCCTTTCTCCACTGTGAAACTTCCTTAAATCTCCGTGTTGTGCTCCTCGCATACCTCTTTATCCTTTCTTGTGGAGGTTCCCACCTTCCTTTCCTGTGGTGTGTGTGTGTGGGTTGTGTGTGTTGTGGTTGTGTTTTTGTGTGTTGTTGTGTGCGTGCGTCGGTGAGTGTGGTGTGTGTGTTGTGTGTTGGGTTGTTTGTGCGTTGTTTACGCACTATTTGTACTCACCTATTTGTTTGCAGTCGATTCATAGCTCCTGCCCCCCTCTTCACTGATTGCGACTAGGTCCACCTCTCTCCCGCCCATGAGCTATATCAACCTCGCCTTATAAACAAGTATGGTCCCTCCCGCCTCCACTACTTCACTTTCTAGCTCTTGCCCGGCTTAACTACTCGATGGATGAAGAAATACTTCCTATCATCCCTTGATTCCATCTAGGTCTTACAACTTCCAATTGTGACCTCTTGTGTCTGTGTTCAATCTCAGGAACACCCGTCTTTGTCACCTCGTCATTCCGCGCAGTAGTTATATGTCTTTTACATTCTCTCCCCTGACCTCCTTTGCCTCCAGTGTCGTAAGACCGATTTCCCTCAACCTTTCTTCGAAGGGACTATCCCCGTAGCCTGGACTAGTCTTGTTACAAACCGTGGCACTTTCTCTAAGTTCTGGACGTGCCTTGAACTAGTGTGGATTCAAACTGTGCTGCACACTCAAGTATGGGCCTGAGTAAAGGTATACAGAGTCCAGTGAGTTATAACTCGACCGCGACAGAACACAAGAAGAAAGGACACAAGAAAGAGAGGTACAGAGACCAAGGAGGGAACGAGAAGCAATGACAAATGAGCAGGCCCCAGACCAGATGAAGGGCAAACAACCCCACAGAATCTCTCCACCAAAAACTACCAACTGCGACATCCCAACGCAACTGAGCAACCTATCGACAAACCCACTCACAAGTTCCCTCTCCACCACCCCCATATAACAAACCTCACCCCAACACTGTGTCTTAGGGCATTTCGACCCCACCCCCCCATCTACACAAACCCCACCTACTACGTGGCACAGCCGCCAATAGCCCCACCAGGCTCTCCTCCCCAACCCCAAATTTCATCATGACCACAATATAGAAAGAGAAACTGAAGTTTGGACACAAACGCGATGGAATTTAACGATAAACATAGGATGGAACGAAAAATCAGTGAAAAAAAACCCCCAACATCAAGCACTCACAGATACAAAAACTACACTGAGACAATAACAACGACAATCTTCCAACAGATATCAGAGCCTGAGAACATAAAGAGTAAGGGAGAGGGTTGCACTCCATAAAAACCACCGATGGATTTGAGAAATGGAAGGCATGGACATGATTGAGAAAGAAGACTACATTGTAGTACAATTTCAGTCCGGAGAACATAAAGAAGTCCTTTGGAGTGATGTATTAACCCTCCACAGAACCGCAAGAGCCAAGAGGAGGAGTACGAAGAAAACAACAGGGTGCTGGTGGACACACGCTGAGGTGGCAAGAAAGAGCTCACTCGAGCAGAGCAAGTTGACTGGTAATGGGCGATTTCAACCACAGGAATCGACTGGGAAAACCTGGAGCCACATGGGGGCCCGAAAACAGGAGAGCCAGATGATGAGTGGTACTTGAAAACCTCTGCAATCAACATGTCAGGACACAAACCAGAGAGAGAGGGAGGATAACCAGCAAGACTGATCTTGTGTTCACACCTGACAGTTCAGAGACATTGAGGACATCACTTACGAGAGGCCCCTTGGGAGCTAGCGATCCACGTGGTCTGATTTTTGACTATTTGTTGCGTTCCATGGAAGAAGGTAAACAGAATGGAAGGGAACAGGCCACACTAAAAAGTGGACCTACTCTGTATAGAAACTTCTGCAGGAGGTTTCAGTGGGACAGAGACATGGTAGAAAATCAGTAAACGAGATGATTGAATATGTGGCAACAAAAGTGCAAGGAGTCAAGAAATTTTGTTCCCAAGGGAAACAGAAATAATAGAAGACCAAAACGAGTCCTAGTGTTTTAACCACCCAAGGTGTAGGGAGGCCAAAACTAAGTGCAACAGAGTATGAAAAGTACAGGAGCATAGACCCAGAAAACAAGGAATAGTAGAAGACCAGAAACGATATGCACAATAAGGAGTGGAGCCCACGACAGTATGAAATCTCATAGCATCAAAGTCAAATCTACCCGAAACTGCTGTATAGCCACATTAGAGGAAGACAACATCCATGGACCAGGTGATAAGCTATGAAAGAAGGTGAAACTCCACAAAAACGACAAGAGGTAGGTGAAGGTCTTCAACACAAGATTTTAAGGAAGTATTTTTTAACATAAGACATAAACTCTGGGACTGACCAGTATGGGAACACCAGCAAGAATACACCACACGTGTGGGCGACATAAATACGCAGAGAGTAGAGTGAAGAAACTGCTAAGGGACATCGATACCTCAAAACAATGGGACCGACAACATCGCCCCGTGGTCCTTAGAGAGACAATATGTTGTGCGGCCACTTTCCACACTCTTCAACACGTCCCTGAAACGGCAACTACCTGAGGTATGGTAACGGCAAAGGTAGTTCCCATTTTAAAAAAAGAGACAGAAAAGAGCACTAAACTATAGACCTGTGTCATGGACGGTATTTATGCAAAAGTTTGTGAAGATGAATCAGAAGGAATGTGGACCACCTGGAACAACAAGAGTCTAAATGCCAACCAGCACGGATTCACGGAAGGCACATCTTGTGTCACAACATTCTGGATTTTATGATAAAATAACAGAAGTAAGACACGAGAGAAGGGGTGGTTGATTGCATCTTCTTGACTGCAAGAAGCCTTTGACACAGTTCATCACAAAATTAGTGCAGAAGCTAGAGCATCACGCATATCACAGGAAGGGCACTGCAATGGATCAGAGAGACCTGACAGACCAACAACGAGTCATGGGTACGTATGAGTATCACAGTGGGCACCTGTGTCACGGGTCCCACAGGTCGTCCTAGACCAGTGCTATTTTTTGGTATAATGTGAACGACAATGATGGAAATTAGACTCAAAGTGTCCTGTTTTGCAGAGTGATGTAAGTTAATGAGAAATTAAATCTGATATGTCCAGGCATACTTCAAATAGACCCGGGACAGACGACACCTGGTCCAGCAATGGCTCTCGAAATTAATCCTGCCAAAATGCAAAGTCATGAAGATAGGGAAGCACAGAAACCCACAGACAGTAAGGCTAGTGCCCAAAGACTGCATACCTAACTCAATGAGAAATATCTTGGGTGAGTATAACCCCGAGCATGTCCCGAACACACATCAATCAGATAACTGCTCACATAGGGCCCCTGCAAAAACCTGAGAAAAGCATTCCGGACCTTATAAGATCCATTCATGACACTGTACACCGGGTTGTCAGGCCCATACTGAGTATGCACACCTTTTGAACCCGCTCTTGATAAAGCACTCAAGAATCTAGAAGAAAGTACAAAGGGTTTGCGACAAGGTTAGTTCCAGAGCTTTCGAATTCCTAGAAGAAAGAATAAGGAAATCGCCTGACACATGTGGGGTGGTTCTGAGACAGGAGTTCAGGGGAACATGATAACGACATATAAATTACTGTGTAAGAGACAAGGTATCAAAAACAGGATTTTCATAGGACACAGAAACAAAGGCCACAATTGGTAGTTGAAGAAAACACCAAACCCAAAAAAAAATGATCAAGAGATAGTAGGGAAGTTTTTCGTCATCATAGTTTGGAAGCAGTGAATACGCTAGAAAAATGACTAGTGAGGAGGAACCATACACATTTTTAAGACGAGTTTGATAAAGCTCATGGAGCGGGGAAGAGAGGCCCCAGTACAACCGGTGAAGGGACGGGGCCAGAGCTAAGACTCGATCACATAAACCACAATAGTGAGTACACACACACACACACACACACACACTCACACACACCACACACACACACACACACCCACACACACACACATTGTTTAAAAAGGAGACAGAAAAGAGGCACTAAACCTATAGACCTGCGTCATGACGTGTATAGTATGCAAAGTTAATGGAGACGATTATCAGGAGGAGAGTGGTGAGCACCTCTGGAATGGAACAAAGTATAAATGCCAACCACACGGATTCATGAAGGCAAATCCGGTGTCACAAAATTCTGGAGTTTATGAAAAAAGTCAAAGCAAAAATAAGAGCTCAGAGAAGGAGGGTTGGATTGCATCTTCTGGACTGCTAAAGGCCTTGACAACAGTTCCTCAACAAGAATTAGTGCAGAACTAAAGCAGCAGGCGCATAAAACTGAAGTGCTTTGCAAGGGAACAAGAATACCTGACAGAGGCAACAACGAGTCATGGTACGTATTGATGTATCAACAGTGGGCACCTTGACAGCGGTCCCACAGGGTCCTCCGAGACCAGTGCTATTTTTGATATGTGAACGACAGATGAAAGGTTAAACTCAGAAATTCCCGGTTTGCAAAGATTTAATGTTAATAGAAATTAAATCAAGTGAGACCACAGGACTTCAAAGACCGACAGACTGGAACACCGTCCCAGCAAATGGCTTCTCGAATTAAATCCTACCAAATGCAAAGTCATGAAGATCGGAGAAGGGCAAAGAAAAGCGCAGACAGAGTATAGGCTAGGTGGACAAAGACTGCAAACCTCGCTTAAGGAGAAAGATCTTTGGGTTACCATAACGCCGAGCATGTCTCCAGAGGCACACATCAACCAGATAACTGCTGCAGCATATGGGCGCCTCGCAAACCTGAGAATAGCGTTCCGATACCTTAATAAGGATTCGTCCAAGACACTGTACACTGTGTACATCAGGGTCATACTGGAGTATGCAGCACCAGTTTGGAACCCACACCTGGTCAAGCACATCAAAAAATTAGAGAAAGTGCAAAGGTTTGCAACAAGGTTAGTTCCGGAGCTCAGGGGTATGTCCTACGAAGAAAGGTTGAGGGAAATCGGACTTACGACACTGGAGGACAGGAGGGTCAGGGGAGACATGATAACAACATACAAAATACTGCATGGAATAGATAAGGTGGACAGAGACAGGTTGTTCCAGAGAAGGGACACAGAAACAAGGGGTTACAACTGGAAGCTGAAGACTCAGAAGTGTCACAGGGAAGTTATGAAGTATTTTTTCAGTCATAGAGTCGTCATGAAGTGAAATAGCCTAGTAAGTGATGTAGTGGAGGCAGGAACCACACATATCTTTAAGACGAGGTATGACAAAGCTCAGGAAGCAGACAGAGAGAGGACCTAGTAGCAATCAGTGAAGAATCCAGGCCAGGAGCTGAGTCTCGACCTCTGCAACCACAATTAGGTGAATTAGGTGAGTACATGCACACACCCTACACACACACTACATACACACACACACACACACACACACCCCACATTATATATATATATATATATATATATATATAAATATTTATATATATAATATATTATGCAATAAGATCACAGTAAACAGTGAACTTCAGAATATGCAAAACAACCACTCTGAAAGAATAGAGAAATTCCAAGCGATTTCGTGACTACTCACATTATCAAGGAACTATGATATTCCTTGATAATGTGAGTAGTCACGAAAGCGCTTGGAGTTTCTCTATTCTTTCAGAGTGATTGTTTTGCATATATATATATATATATATATATAATATATATATATATAATATATATATATATATATTATATATATATATATATATATATATATGTCGTGCCGAATATGTTAAAATTGGTCAATTAGCAAGAACTCATTTAAAATTAAGTCCTTTCTAAAATTTTCTCTTATACGTTTTAAAGATATATTTTTTTCATTAATGTTAATGTAAAAAATTTTAATTTTGCACCAAAAGAATCTTAGAAATCTTACCTAACCTTATTATAACAAGTGCAATTTATTTTAGCCTAACCCAACTAAATATATTTTGGATTTGTTTACAATAATTTAATACTAAACAATCACAGTGAAATATATTTTTTTCGTTAGGTTCAGAATGATTTTGGCGAAATTATTGCATACGCAAATTTTCACTTCTCCTATATGGCAAGATGAGCGTTGCTATTTAAGCCAAGATCTCAAGTTCTGCCTATTCGGCACGACATATATATATATATATAATATATATATGTCGTGCGAAATATGTAAAACTGGTCAATTAGCAAGAACTCATTTAAAATTAAGTCCTTTCTGAAATTTTTCTTATACGTTTAAAGATATATTTTTTTCATTAATGTTAAATGAAAAAATTTTTTAAATTTTGCCCCAAAAATATCTTAAAAACTTCCCTAACTTTTTTTAAAAAGAAAAATTTTAAATTTTAGCCAAACCCCAAAACTAAAAAAATTTTAAAGTTTTTTTTTTCAAAAATTTTAATTTACTAAACAAACCAGTAAAATTTATTTTTTTCGTTGGGTTTTCAAAAGGGTTTTTGGCCCGAAATTTTTTCCCTTCACAAATTTTTGTTTTCCAAGGGCCAGATGAGCGTTGCTTTTTAAAGGGCCCAAGATGGCAAGTTTCTCCCTATTCGGCACGCCCATATATAATATATATATTTTTTTTATATATATTGAAGGTAGAAAGGTTGGTGTAGGTAGTGGGTTTGGTAGCCCACCAACCACCCAGGGAAGTACTACCGTCCTGCCAGAAAACTGGGGAAAAAAAAAACCTTTTAATTTTTTTGCTTGGGGGAGGATTGTGGTTTCTTTTTCTGTTCATAAACACCGGGGATAACAGGGTACTTCCCTACTCCTACTTCCCCTTTGGTCAAAATTCACAGACCGACTCCCAAAATATATATATACATACATCTGGGGTTTTTCCCCTTTTTCAAAATAGCTCTTGTTTTTTTTTTATTTCTTCTTTTGGGTCCATGGGGAATGGAAAAAAACTTTTCTCCTTTAAGCCATGCGTGTTGTATGGGGGCGAAAAAATCCCGGGGAAAGAAAAGGGGCCTAGAAATCCCTTCTCCTTTTAAAAATTTTACTAAAAAGGAAGAAGAAAAACTTTTAAAATGGGATGTTTAAAATGGGCGTGGATGTATGCGGTGACAAGGAAAAGTTTGATGCTGATGTTATGAATGAAAAGAAGTTGGATGCCCCCGGGGTTTCTAAGCGAAACAAAGCTAAAGGGGGGTGGGGAGATTTTCAGGGGGGGGAAATAAATGGGATTAAATCTGGATATCTGAGAAAGTTAGAGAAAGGGAAAGGGTAGCGAAAAGTTAAATGATCATTTTTGGAAGGGAGGGGAAAAAAGAAATGAATGTGTAAAATTTAAGAATTATGTTTGGGTTTAAAGTAAAGGGGGGGATGGGGGAGAAAGTGGGTCATAAAAGCGTGTATGGCCCCCTGGAGAAGAGAGGAATGCAGGGAAGGGGAGGATTTTGGGAAGATGGGTTTAATGAAAGTATAGGAAAACCTTTGAACCAAGTGGGAAAAGGGAATTTTGGTAGGGGGGCCCGAATGCTAAAGGGAGGGGGGAAATTTTAGAGAGGGTGTGGGAGGGAAGTTTGGGGGGCCAGGTAAATGATTAAAGGGGCCCCTTTTTTTGAACTTTGTATAAAAAAGGGGTTTTTGGGTTTGGGAAACACATATTTTAGAAAAAGAGGATTAAAAAAGTATTTCAAGATATGCGTAGGGCGAAAAGACAGTAGTTTGTTGGATTAATTTTTGGGAGAATAAAAGACTGTTGAGTAGAATTCAGGGGGTACATGTTTTTTAAAAGGGGGCCCCAGGGTATATCAGATCACTTTTAGTTGTAGCTACACGAGAGGAAAAGGTAGAAAGGAAACAAGGAATAAAGCATCAGGGGAAAAAGGGGGGGAAGGTTTAAAAAACTAAAAGAGGAGGGAGTTAGGGTAAGATATTTAAAAAGCTATTGGGGGATAGATGGGAATGAGGCATAGGCAATGGGGTCGAAGAGGGATGGGGGAGGATTAAAAGGTTTTGTTAGAGGTTCAGCAAAAAGTTTGTGGTTACCGGAAAGTGGGGGGGCAGGAGGGAAAAGGAGCGGGTTGGTATTTTGGGAAAGATGATGTAAAGAGAGTAGTAAGGGGGAAAAAGTTAGCATATGGGAAGTTTTTACAAAATTTGAAGTGAGCAAGGAAAGGGGAAAGTATATTTTGGGGAAAAAGGGGAGAGGTTTTAAAAGGGGTGGGTGAAACAATGAAAAAAAAGAGCAAATGAGAGAGTGGGTGAGATGTTATCAACAAATTTTGTTGAAAATAAGAAAAAGTTTTTGGAGTAAATTTAAAAAGTTAAGAAGCTAGAGAACAAAGGGATTTGTCAGTTAAAAATGGAGAGGGAGTTATTAAATGGAGATTTAGAGGTATGGGAAGATGGAGGGAATATTTTGAGGAATTGTTAAATGTTGATGAAGATGGGGAAGCTGTGATTTCGTGTATAGGGCAAGGAGGAATAACATCTTGTAGGAGTGAGGAAGAGCCAGTTGTGAGTGTGGGGGAAGTTCGTGAGGCAGTAGGTAAAATGAAAGGGGGTAAGGCACCCGGGATTGATGGATAAAGATAGAAATGTTAAAAGCAGGTGGGGAATAGTTTTGGAGTGGTTGGTGCAATTTTTTAATAAATGTATGGAAGAGGGTAAGGTACCTAGGGATTGGCAGAGAGCATGCATAGTTCCTTTGTATAAAGGCAAAGGGGATAAAGAGAGTGCAAAAATTATAGGGGGATAAGTCTGTTTGAGGGGTACCTGGTAAAGTGTATGGTAGAGTTATAATTGAAAGAATTAAGGTAAGACGGAGAATAGGGATAGCAGATGAACAAGGAGGCCTTAGGAAAGGTAGGGTTGTGTGTGGACCAGGTGTTTACAGTGAAACATATAATGAACATATTTAGATAAGGCTTAAAAAAGGTCTTTGTGGGCTTTAAGGATTTTGGAAAAGGCGTATGACAGGGGATGGGGGGGCAATGTGGCAGATGTTGCAAGTGTATGGTGTAGGAGGTAGGTTACTGAAAGCAGTGAAGAGTTTTTTACGAGGATAGTGAGGCTCAAGTTAGAGTATGTAGGAAAGAGGGAAATTTTTTCCAAGTAAAGTAGGCCTTAGACAAGGAAGTGTGATGTCACCGTGGTTGTTTAATAATTTATAGATGGGGTTGTAAGAGAAGTAAATGCGAGGGTTTTTGGCAAGAGGCGTGGAGTTAAAAAAAAAAAAGAATCACACACAAAGGGGGTTGTCACAGTGCTCTTGCTGATGACACGTGCTCTTGGGAGATTGAAGAAAGTTGCAGAGATTGGTGGAGGAATTTGGTAGGGTGAAAAGAAAATTAAAGGTGAATACGGAAAGGAAGGTTATGAGGATAACAAAGATTAGGTGATGAAAGTTTGAATACAGATTGGAGGGAGGAGTTGGAGGAGGGGGCTTATTCGTATTTGGGAGTGGACGGTCAGGGGGAGGGCTATGAAAGATGGGTGAATCATAGAATTGATGGGGAAAAAAGGAGGGGTGCACTTAGGAGTTGGGGAGACAAAGAACTTGCCCTTTGGGGGAAAAAAAGGGGGGAAGTATGGAGATATTTTTTACCAACCCCTTTATAGGGGGTTGAAGCGGGGTGATAAATGTTGCGCGAGGAGAAGGTGGAGGCAGTGGGATTCATGTTGAGGGCAATGTGTGGTGTGTAAAATGCAGAGAATTCGAGTTTGGAAGTTAGGAGGAGGTGCGGGATTACCAAAACTTTTTGCCAGAGGGCTGGGAAGGGTTGTTGAGGGGGTTCACATGTGAGAGAATGGGAAAAAACAAATGACTTAAGAGGTATCAGTCTGTAGGGGAAAGGAAAGGGGGGGGTGGGGTCGGCCTAGGAAAGGTTGGAGGGGGGGGGGTAAAGGAGGTTTTGTGTGCGAGGGGTTGGACTTCCACGGGGCATCGAGGTGTTTGTGGAGTGAATGGAGACAAATGGTTTTTATACTTGGTGCTTTTGGAGTGTGAGAAAAGTAACTTTTAAAAGGGGATTCAGGGAAACCGGCAGGCCCCGGACTTGAGTCCTGGAGAGGGGAAGACATCCCCGCACCGAAGGGGGGGTTTTTTAATGTTGCAGTTTAAAAAAATGTGTGTAAAGCCCCCTTTGCAAGACAGGGGTGGGTAAATAGGTGAAAGTTTTTTCTTTTTCGGGCCCCCTGCCTTGGGGGGGAAGGGCCCGTGTGATAATAAAAAAATATATATATATATATATATATATATATTGTTCAGCAGTGCCCATACCCACATTGTTCATAGTGTTTTGGGGAAACAAATAAAGTTATGTGTATTTAAGACAGTGTGAACAATATATAGTGTGCAAGTCCATGTGTATTGTACTCCCGGGATAACCCCACTCAACCTGCGCCTCCCCCACCTAATTCCCAGGGGAATTTTTCCCCTTCCCCTCCCGGCCCCTCAAACTCCACCAGGCCACCACGGCCCAAGTTCACTACCTTCCACGCACCATACCCACCCAGCATGTCATATTCCACCCTATTGTCTAGTCTAGCAGATGGATGCCAACCAGGAGGAAGCAAGCACCGGGGAAATGGCACGGCTGGCAATACTAGGAGAGGCAAGTGTCGGTCATGGCTTACAGCTTCGTTGTCTCAACTCTAATATTTTTCCCTCCGCAAACACGGTAGTTGCCCGGGTTTTCAGGATGTCCTCCTGTGGAAAGTGATGATCCGAGCCACCTCAGGCACCTGAACCCACTCCAACAGATTTAAATCTCATCAGACAATCCTTGGAAGCAATTAAAGCAACAGGTACGGGGACACTCACACATATTCCCAAAGCAGCCCGTCCACACACAGCTGGGAAACTTACAGACCCTCCTGAAAAAAAGTAAACGATGGTTCCACTATCTTAAATGCTCCAACAACCATCAAGGCATGGCACAACTTGCTTAGCTGTGCCGGAAAGAAGGGGAAAGAGGCTAGTCTCAACGATAATTAAATCCTTAAGAAATTTTCCTAGAGTTGATAACCTCATTCCCCTTTCCCGTCAACACAAAAAAGGGAGAGGCAAAACCCCCCCCACTCACTCTACTGACAGTGAAAAAGTCAGAGTCCAGGTGAGCAAAAAAATTGAAGAGGGCAACACAGTGGGGGCAATCAGAATTATTACCAGTGAAGATACAGTTGCTCCCAGGATGATGACACTGCTGAAGCATTTAGAGGAAAGCACCCTGCCAGGGAAACCAGTAGCACCAACATTTTCCAACACCTCTGTCCCCACAAATGAACCATTGATTGTGGAAGACTAAGACATTTACAAAGCAATAATGTCGTTCCCATCTGGCTCTGCTGGGGTTACACTGGAATAAGGCCACAGCATTTAAAGGAAATGGTTAATCCATTTTATTGGGGAAATTGCAGAGACACTGCTTTCAGAGATCACAAGGTTCGTCAACAATTCCTTCGCTGGTCTGATTCCTGATGAAATTAGACCTTTCTTTTTGGTGCAATACTTTGTGCATTTAAAAAAGAAGGACGGAGGAATTCGGCCAATTGCAGTAGGAAACCCACGTTACGCCGCCTCGTATCCAAAGCTGCTGTCCGAAGTATTCGTGCACAGGCAGCCATGATGTTTCAACCAAACCAGCTTGGCTTTGGTCCCTAAAGGGAAGTGAAGCAGCGGTTCATGCAACAAGGGCGTATATCAACAACCTGCCTGAGGACAATGCAGTGGTAAAATTAGATTTCAAAATGCGTTCAATCTCCTGAAAAGAGACTGGTATTAGCAGCAGTACAAGAACATTTCCCGGGTCTCTCCCTTTTTTTCAGCGGGGTATAGCAAGGAATCAATCTTCTCTTTGGAGAGCATGAAATCACATCATCGGAGGTGTCCAACAAGGAGATCCTCTTGCACCATTTCTCTTCTGTATAGCATTTTAGGGAAATCACAGTCAGACTGACCAGCGAGCAAACATCTGGTTCCTAGATGATGGCACACTAGCAGGTACAAAGGAGTCCCCCCTACATGCCTTACACAGGTAATGACACGGGACAGGAAATGGGTCTCATCCTGAATCCATCCAAATGTGAAATCATCTCAGTCAGTCAACAAGTGATAAAATGCATGAGATCAAAACTACCAGGAGCAGCAGTCATTGCCCCCAAAAAATAATGTCTTGCTAGAGCACCTCTGGGAAGCAATGCCATTGACCAATTCTCAGGAAGAAATTGGAAGAGTTTTAAAGGGGAATTTGGAACAACGAATAGGCAAACTGGACACCCACGATGCCTTGTACCTTCTCACAAAGTGCTTGAGTCTGCCCAGGTTGACATATTTCCTAAGATGTGCACCTTCATATGATAACCCTATACGCACGAATATGGACAGTATTCTGAGGCAGATTTTTACGAAAGTACTTAACCTACTCAAAAGACGGCAGTGGAACCAAGCTACACTTCAGTCGGACTAGGAGGCATTGGTGTCCGCAAGTCATCACAGATTGCGTTACCTGCTTTTCTGTCCTCGTGTATTGCATCCAGAGAGCTTTTTAGCAGCGATTCTTTCCCCGAACATCTTAGGGACAAGATTGGAGCCAGGGCCAAAATTCATTGACGGAGCAATGACTGGGATAATCTAACGGGCTCTGAAACCAGACGTGCTCCCCCCCAAAAACTACAAACAATCGCACTGGGATGGTCCAATAGTGGAAACTATTGCCTCAACAATGCTTCAGAGTGTTTCAGGGAAGGATAGAGCCCGCCTCCTGGCAGTGAGAGCCCCCCTCATCTGGGGACTTTCTGTTGGCTGTTCCCAACTCTAGCCTTGGCACACGCCTCGACCCACAGACCATCCGCATCGGTGTTGCCCTTCGACTTGCCGCCCCTATTCTCGCCGAACACCCGGTGTATTTGTGGCAGTGAAGCAGCAGACCAATTCGGGTACCATGGCTTGTGTGCCGTAAAAACCGAGGGAAAGATTGCAAGACATGAGGGGGTTAATAACATTATCAAGAGGAGCCCCCACAACAGCTGGATGCCCAGCAGTAAGGGAGCCACCACAACTATGCAGATCTGATGGCAGCCAGAAAACGTCCAGAAAGGTATCACCCTTCAAGCATGGACAGATGGAAGCAGGTGGTGTGGGACATAACCATGTGCATCTACCTTGGCTGATACCTATCTCCAATACACCAGGGAGGAAGGAGGGGCAGCTGCCAGCTTCAGGGAGTCCCCAAAAAATCTAGAAAATATGGAGAACTTTGTCCCTCATTTAATGTTTTTTCCCATAGGCTCAGAGACCCTTGGCTCATAGGGGAAAAAGTGCATCTAAATTCCTTAATTAAGAAGCGGGGGAAAAAGAACTCATCAGGGGAACTAGGGATCCCCGGGGGAGCTAGTTTTCTGTTCCGCGCTCAGTGCGGCTGGGTTCAAAGGGGGAATGCCTGCTGCATTTTGGGCACAAAGCCCCCAGCTCTGAGGAGCTGGATAGATTTTCGCCTTTAAAAATCGGTGATACAAAACGTAACAACATGTACCGTATATGCCACCTTTATATTAACAATTATCTCTTAAATCTTCTGTGCCATGTTATGTAATAAAATATTCCTATTGGGAAAAAAAAATATATTAAAAAATGGGGGGGTAGGGAAGTGGAAAAATTCAAACGGCTTCAGGGAAAAATCCAAATATTCTTCCTTGAAGTCTTTTTTATGCACTTCTCCGAGGCTATGGGTCCCACAATTTACACAAGAGGTGGGACCCCATCCTCTATAAAATATATATATATATATATATATTATATATATATTGTGTGTGTGTGTGTGTTGGGGTTGTGTGTGGTGTGTGTGTGTGTGTGTGTGTGTGTGGTGTGTGTGTGGTGTTGTGTGTGTGGTTGCTGCTCCAAATTATAATGAGAATGGTGACGTATGTGTACACATCCTGTTGCAAGTTTGCGTTAAAAAGATCACTTTTGCAATAATAGTTGTCATGATTAGTAACTTAAAAATATTGCGTGAAAGGAAAATAATGTATATAATACTTTCACAAATAACCCACACAATCAATAATGGGAATGAAATTAAACTGCAGAATATTTATTTGTGAAATCTCAAAATGTGAAACCCAGAAATGAGAGAATACTTTAAAAACTGAAAACTGTGTTTTCCTAAAATGTCATTTCCCCAGATAACTAATCTTATTACATCAACCTTTAGTATTATTAACACCACCAGTCCTGCGATCTCTGTGTATTGTCACAATGAGCAATAAAAGTGTGTGTTTTTGCCAGGTTTATCCCGAACAGAGTGAGGTCGATCTGCTTGAAGTAGCCAACCTTCTCCTGTATGCTCTCAGCCTCCTCCTAGCTGTGTATCTTCTCTCCGCTGCCGTCGACTACCTTGAGGCGCAGGTAAATCAGTCCCATTATTCTGTTACCTTACTGGTACAAACCTCCAACACTATTTGGGACCCAGTTGTACCAAGCATACATACTGACAGGATATCATTCACACTCATACCGCAGTTGACCCCTACCTTCCATCACACCATAATACTTGTCCGTGTATTTTAAAATTTATTGATGTGATTATTCTTTGCAGCACAAGAGAACAAGTAAACTCGTACACAAAAGTGCCGTACTGACTCGGATAGGGTGAAGCTCTGCTTGGCTATCCTCTCGTGCAGCGTCTCACTACAGCTGCTGCACTCCTCACCACAGCTCAAAGTTGCCTGGCTTCTTCTCCATTGACAGGAGGCTTCATGTTAGTGGAGAGTTTCCTTGTCTGTAGACAGCCTGGACTGTCTGCACAGAACACCTATGCATCTGCTCTGCCAGCTAGTTCATATTTTGCGCACTCAGGGTGCTGCCCTCTCTAGGCCTGCCTAGGTCAATGGGACCGCTGGTCCCACCGCTCTCACTCACTCAGAGCGGCCTAGAAGCAGACAACAAGTCTAACTCTCTCTCTCCCTCGTGCATGGCCCTCCCTGGCCCATGGGCAGCACACACAAGGCCTGCGTACCCACCACAGTTGTAAATAAAGTAAGTGCCTCCACAGAGTTTATCATTGAAACCCCACTCCACTGCAGCATCACCAAATAATCTCGTTCACCAATGGTGAAGCGGAGATGTCGCAGCATTTTGTGTTTGCCCGGTGGAAGAAGGATGAAATTGTTCAAAATTAAATCACCCTACACAACAAGCATCCGTCTCTCAACGAGATTATCCTGTGCGTGGTCTGCAGTTTCAGCATCCCGGCACAGGTCCAAAGCCGGATGTAGCCAAAATTTATCGAATTTCTTCGAGAATTGTAAGTGGCGTCCAGTGACCCCACGCTACAGACAGCGTCCCACGCTGTTTCTCAAGTCACATGTTCAGCGTCACATGCATGTGCTGCTGTTTTGTGTTCAGCTTAGCACACTATTTCAGCATAGCAGAGGTGAGTATGTGATTTCTACATCCAGTGTGAGTTTCTCCACGGTGTTTGTGGGTAGGAGAGGAGGAAGTGGCCGCGTTCCCTCCTCACAACCTCACTCGCCTACCACCAGTAGGTCTTGTGAAGGCTTACCCAGCCCGTAACAACTTCAGTCAGTATTACCAAGGCTGGCTCCTTCTCAGGAAAATTATGAAATAGAAAAGAAATAATTCACAAAGATAAACACTTTTTTATTTAGTAATGAAAATATAAAACATGATGTGATCCTACTTGAAAGAAAAATGAAATGGAAAATGACTTTGAATTATCAACACTTTATGGGTTACAGGTGTTTGAGTCCACTATCCAGAACTTGTTCTTTCACAGAGTCCATAGCCTTGAATAGTCTGGCCTCCAGATGACAGGAATCGCAGGTTCTTTAACTACTGCCAAGATGAGGTGTTGTCGCCTGCGGTTTCCTACAATTAATCAGGTGGTAGATAAAAAGTGACGTCTCAGGACTTCATCAGTCCTCTCCCTCAACACTTTTCATTGGTTGGCAGATGACCCGAGCTGTCATTCCAAGCGGAAATAGACAAAGATTACCCCTGCTTAAGAAATCATTCTCCATGAATAATACAATATTTTAAAAGCAATGTGATTATCTAAAACGATAACATGGCAATCAAGGCTGAAAGGACTAAGTTTATTATTGGTCAAAAGTGAAGCTTTCAACAAATATGTCCACTAGAATAGGAGCAGAGGCTTTTACATTACAGTTGTGCTGGGAGCTGTAAGTCGAGTGATTACTGGTTTGGTCGGAGCCCCACACATCACCTTTCAGGGTGGAAAAGGGGGGGGGGGAAGGTGATAGCGGGAGCTAGACTGACACTACCTTAACAACAGCCGGCAATCAAACTATCGTCAACCATATACTCCGCCGCTACTCCTATCTGTTGAACTTTTCCTCACACTCCCCTAAAATACCCATACCAAGACTTATAGTCCAAGGAGAAAAGAAGGAATAGGGCGAGGAAAAAGTTTACACTGGAAAGTCGCGTAAAAGCAACAAATCTACTGTCGTCCATGACTAACCAGTTCAGAGAAATAATTGGATGAACCATTGATATACACAATATGGAACTTAAAAGCTTGAAGTGCCAATGTTTCTAGGTATATCAAAGGTTTGTAATCCGTCTCTAAAATAGATTCTTTTCCCAGTAAATAAAATTTAAGTTGGAGATACCCCACACAAGGGCTAAACATCCCTGTTAAATGGTGGAGTATCTCGTTTCTGCAGGAGGGAAGTTTTAGAATTAATATACAGGAACTAGCAGTGTGTGTATTTTGTGCAGCAAGCACCTGACACCTATTGCAAGAACTATACTTCTCTGTAACCTGTAAGTACATGCTTGGCCAAAAATAAGTGTGCTTGAGTTTATATCACGTCTTACGATGGGCCAAGTGTTCGGTAACTGGCAAATCATGAGCCACTTGAAGAACAGTCTCTCGACATGGTTTAGGAACAACAAGGAGGGAATAATCTATCACTGAAGAATGAGATTTAAATACAGATTTATATAAGATACCATTAATATATTCAAACTTATGAGATACGTATCTCCCGTGGATAACTTTGTTGTTAAGAACATAAGAACTCAAGAAAGAAGGAACACTGCAACAGGCCTACTGACCCATGCAGAGCAGGTCCATGTCCCCCAAGATTAGACAAATGACACCCCGCCCCCCGGATTAGCCCAATGACCCACCCTAGTCTGATCCATTTCCCTCAAGGATGGACAACACTGCAACCAAACCCCAGTCAGCACATAAGCTAGTCAGGTCCAACTCACACCCACCCACACCCACTCAATGTATTTATCTAACTATTTTTTAAAATCTACACCAACGTTTTTTAGCCTGAATAACTGTACTCCGAGTTTGTTCCAGCTCATCCACACAACTCTATTACCAAAACACAGTGCTTTCCTATATCCTATTTCCGTATGAAATCTGAATTTTTCCAACTTGAAACATTGCTTGCCGAGTCTGTCTTGCTGGAAATTTTCAGCATGCTATTTATCATCCCCTTTATTTATTCTGTTTTCCATTTATACAAGGCTCGATCATATCCCCCCTAATTCCACGCTTTTTCGGAGAGAGTGTAGATTCAGGCCCTCAGTCTATCCTCATAGGGTAGAATTTCTGAGCAAACATGGATCATCTTCGGTCATCCTCCTCTGACGTTTTCCAAAGCTTTATATCCATTCTGTAATACAGTGACCAGAAACTGAGCACAATAGTCTAAATGAGGCCTAACAAAGGATATATAAAGTTGAAGAACAACCTGAGGACATTCTAATTATTTATACTTCCTAGATATAAGCAAAGAATTCGTTAGCTTATTTTTTTTTATTGCGAACACAAATGCACTGTTGTCCTTGTTTTAGTTAACTGCTAACCAGAACTCCTAAATCGTTTTTTTGCAAACGTTTTTGTATTAAGATTCTACATTATTTAGTTTATTGTGGCCATGGTTATTTAACCTGTCCAACATTTAGAACTTTGCATTTGTCCAATATTAAACTGCACTGCCACTTCTCCGCCCATTTGCATAGTCTATTCAAATCATCCTAGAGTGCTCTCCCTAGTGTCCTCATTAGAATGAATTGGACTGCCAATTTTGTGTCATCAGCAAATTTGCCGTATGTCGCTATTATTCCTCATCCTATGTCCGTTTTAATATAATTATGAACAACAACGGGCCCAACACTGACCCCTGAGAACACCGCATGTGACGTCCCCCATTCTGATTTCTCTCCCCATTTATGCAAAACTCTCTGTGCTGTCTATTTGCGGAGCCATGCCATCTACCATGAAAAAAATTTCTCCTCCTATTCCGTTGCCTTAAGTTGTCCTCAACAGCCTCTGGTGTGGAACTCTATCTATCGAAAAGCCTTACTGAAGTCCATATACACAATATCATATTCATTACCATGATCTTCCCCGCTCAAACACCTTAGTTGAAAAAAAGTTAGTAAAATTCGTAAGACAGGAACGCCCCCCTTGTAAAACCGTGTTGAGAATTCATTAATCAATCTGTGCCTTCAAGATGACTACGAATGTGCTTCGGCAATTAGCATGATTCATAAATTTTCCAACTATGGAGGTAAGGCTTATTGTCTTAGTTTCGAAGGCCAAGGACCTGCACCTGCCTTGTAAATAGGTATTACATTTGTCATTTTCCACTTACATGCACTATGCCAGTTGGAGTGATATGTTGAAATAGATTTTTTTTTTTTTTCTTTATATTTTATTTCAAAGGACAACAGTACAGATATAAATAAATAAAAGAACACAATTATTAACTGTTTTAAAATACAATGACCTACAACAACCCAATAGCATACCACAGTGTTACATTCATATTGTATTAGAAAGAATATACCATCACCGAACAATGAAAACGAACAAGGATGAACACCTGCTCAGAAAAAACATCAACAAAGAATTCCAAAACCTACAAAATCATGCCTATTATACGGCAGTACAGGTAAAACCTTCCTTGCACAAAGTACACAGATGATATGATTCAGCATACGAAGGATAAAATTATCATTTACAATAATTAAACAAAGGCTAACCTAACCCTACAATAAAATTTGCAAAGACATACCACATTAATACTTCCCCGCAAATAGCAGGAAACTCTTAACATAATAAAGAGCGAGAGAGCTCCAGCACCGACCAAAAAAAAAAAAAAAAAAAAAAAAAAAAAAAAAAAAAAAAAAAAAAAAAAAAAAAAAAAATAGCAAAAACCAAAAACGCAAAAATTTTATGTCTGTTCCACATAAATCCCCCACAACTCAGTACAATTAGACCCCTTGCACAAAGTGCAACAATAAATATTATTTAAACATACAAAAATTAAAATTAATAACAGAACATTATTTTAACATATGCAAACCTAAGCCTACAATAACATTACATTTGAAACATCTCACACAATGAAACTCCCCCACATAAACACTCCTGGGCAAGAAAACACCCTCAAGTAAAAGACATAACATTATATACGCAAGTACAACCCATACAACTAACAAAACCTAACGATAAGGTACAAAACTTCTAGTTACAGGAACATAAAAAAATCTTATCTCCTCGCCCTATTTGAAACACCTAGTACATCTTTGCTGATTTTTTTTTTTATATAAACAGTCTAAAAGATAATATATAAACAAATAATTAGCATATAATTATAATTCTCATTGCCTAAAGACTCGCCGCACTTACTTCGTGCCGGCACATACTACCACCACCCCCCCCCCCCACTTTTTCCCTATTATCAATGTTATTTAAACTGGGCGTTATCATGGGAATAAAAATTCCACATGCACATACAGGTAGTCATAATTAAAAATATTGACAACAATTCGTACATGTTTCCATCCTTATTTTTTCCCCAATAACACACCATGTGAACAAAACCAGTTTACAATCTCACAGAAACCCCATTAAGGCAACTCTCTCACAAAAAATTGTCCACATCCTAACCTAAGTACCTCACTATCATTATAAATCATATATCATTAATAACATGATTGGTAACTTAGAAAAAGGTGTCTTATATGTGATTATAAAATTGACTAAGCAAAAGATCATGATTCTATATTTAATAACATAGCAAAACTGTTTTCACCCACACAGCAACTGTGGCAGGTTCAACAGCCTTCGCAAACATAAGTTATACAACGATCAAGTTAACTTGGTGTGCTTATCTTAACATCATTCTTGCTCTAAAACCCAAGATCCCCAAGTTTTAGTCATCATGGTTTTTTTAAAGGTTATCCTGTAAAGCAGTGAACATAACCATAGATCCAATTCCTCATTCATCAATCCCTTCCACTCTATTCATACCCTCCCACCATCCACACTACAAGAAGCCTAAACCTACCCACCCTCATGTGGTCCCCCCCGGTAGGAGACCAACCCTTGGCCCGCCCCCTGGGTTCATTAGGAGAAGGCCCCCCACAGTGAGATTCTCCGGTAACCCCCCCTCACGAAAAACAAACCTACCCCACCTCCCACCATAGACTGCTATTCCTACACAAGTCTATAAAATCTCGCTGCTAACTGCTTTATTCCTCAACTCTCCCCCTAGACCTCCCTCATCGCCCCAATATACATGTAAAATAATCCGTCATACATACAATAAGCTCTACCCACATCACCCGGCAACCCAGTTACATCTTCATTCCTGCCTGAACCAGGAAGTGTGCGGTAGTGCTCTGCACCCCTCTGCGTGTGTATAGGGCGAGCGCCCTTGTCGTTACCTGGCTGCAGTGGTTGTGAAGTGTGCGTCACGCCTGCGCCCTAACAACTTAAGGTGCAACGATGAGATCGTCAAGATGCGGTTATCGAGACGCGAAGGATAAATACTGTCGGCATCGAGCTACTTAAAGGAACGATTAACGACCAGTTCATGCGCAAGTCTATTGGCCAAAGATCATACGGGAGACTTATGGAGTACAAGATATTTGTGACTTGTATGGTGTAAGCATTGAACGGAGGACAACGAATTTTCGTCAAACTAGCTAACTGCAACGGTTTATGAATCGTTAATCAACCAGGTTTCCACAGGACGTGAGTCTTAACGTCACTCCCAGCTGACACTGTAAGAATAAATGATTCACGGTTATACTGGATCAAGTTTACGCAGTACGTTCCCCCCTTTGAGCGGACGAGGCAGATAATATGGAAAGTTTTTGAGAAGGTAAGGGACGTTGCATTTATGCTCAACGATGGTACGTGGGCGGCATAGCCTATGCTGGTTTTCCAGAGGGTTCTTTCAACCTCAAAATGACCTTTGAGGCCACCAATACCATCCTATGTGTACTACAAGATTTCAGGACGCAGGTATGGTAACATGTAACCCAGGACAACGACGTACGAGCCGCCTACTGTGTGAGTATGATCACATAGCTGGCGACCAGTGACAAGCGAAGAGACATGTGCCTGGACCTGTGGTTGATGTCGCAGCCCCTGCTCAAAGGTGGCAGGTGAGGAACAAAACATATCGGATGGAGGGCGTGGTGTTTTTGGAGCGAGATAGTGGATCGGGCACACAGACTGGGTGGTGAGTTGGAGTCCCTCCCGCCAACTGCCTGATCAGTGTTCGTCTCCTGTGGATAAAGAGGAGCAGCAAGTACAAGAGAAGGTTCATGAATTGAGAGGAATTGGTGGAGGTGTTTGAAGACTTTGTCACCACCCAAGAGGGAATGTTTACATCTGAGCGTGATGTATTGAGAATCGTCGCTTCCAGAAAGTCGAAGACCATGATAATTTTGGGGACCTGAATGTGGTTTTGGAGTCATCAATGACTTCAATTAACAAACCATTCTCCAGGTGGAGGTGGAGGGGTCCATCGAGAGGTACATCTGATCCAGATATGTGTAACAGACTGTCAAAACGAGAAAGAGGGCGGCTACATCAGTTCTGAAGACGTCCTTAACGACGCCTGCAACAAAGGCCTGGAAAAAACTGAGGTCAAGTGTGAAGGTAGTGGTGTAGGTGGGGTACCATGATAGGAGGCACCGGAAGAAGGGGGGAGGGAAAGAGAGCACTCTGATAGGTGTTGAACGTAAATTCAAGCCTGGAGTGTAAAGAGTGATGAGAGGAAGCAGGGTGGAAACTCATAATATGCTTAGGTGTATGTCTGTTAAATGTTAATGGGTTATGTAGCGGTATGAAGAGAGATTGGTTTCGTAATTTTCTGAATAAATCTAGAGTGGATGTTGTGTTCCTGCAGGAGCACAATTTCAAAGAGGTAGGGGGTGTTGGAGGTGGCAGATTGTCGGGTAGTTACCCTGTACTCAACCCCTGCACCTGCCATCTCATCTCCCCGTCTAAAAGGTGGTTGTGGGAATTTTAATAAGGAGACGAGCCCGTTTGTTTTTTGGCAGAGAAGGGCGAGGGAGGGAGGGGAGGGAGGGTGTTGCGTGTGGATGGGGTTGTGGATGGGTAAGCGTGGTCTATTTGTGAGTGTTGTAGGCGTCCGGCAGAAAATATACAATAAAGGTAAAGGAATGGATTTGTGTGTGAGGATCTTTGTTTTTCTTCTTAAAAAGTGCCACTGCCAGAGGTGGCGATAGTTGGTGGGGACTGGAATAGTGTAAACATGGTGGCTGAATGTGGACCTCGAGTGGGCCAGAGGAGGGAGCTGGATATATGTGTGCTGGTAGGGGTGGCCTCGTTAGGGATTTATTAGAGGGATGTTAGGTTTACGTGATGCCTTTGGGGGAGCGGTGTGAGACTGAATATTAACGTTTTTATGAGTTGGTTATGCTGCGAGACTAGATAGAGTGTCCTTTCTCAGGAGTGAACGTGAATCTTTCAGTCTGTTTGAGACTACATTCAGACAGATCATGAGGCAAGTGGTGGTGGAGGTTGGTGGGGGACGGCTCGCGACAATATAGAAGTTATTGGAAAATTGAATATAAGTGTGTTAGGGAGATGAGGGGAGGGTTGGAGGGGTTTTCAGTCCTATGGAGGGAGCTTAGTGTGGAAGAACAGGTAGTGGATGACATTGTGACAACATGGTGGATCGTGTCGCAAAGGAAAAGGAATTTTCGAATTTTATTGAGAGAAGGAAAACGTATTAATATTTAAAATATGGACTGGCTAACTATTTGAGAGGACAGGTTAAGAGCTTGCTATGGGAGGGGGGGTGGGTGGGGAATAATTTTCCTACGGATGAAATAGCTGAAAAAAGGGGAGGTTGAGGGAGTTGCAAAACTGAAAGGTTTCATGCTGTAGGATGCAGGCATGGGTGGAGGAAGTGCTTTGGGGCGACAAG
This sequence comes from Cherax quadricarinatus, assembly GCF_026875155.1. Lineage (NCBI taxonomy): Eukaryota > Metazoa > Arthropoda > Malacostraca > Decapoda > Parastacidae > Cherax > Cherax quadricarinatus. Next base: position 2,667,678 of record NC_069399.1, read on the forward strand.
CCCGTCAGCGTTGTTGTTTTGCGGCTCAAAGCAAGGCAGGAGGCGCTGACGCTATAACAATTTTAGAGGTAACGGAGAATGGTTGGGAAATTATAGAGTAGGGCAGGAGATACGAACCACGAAGGGGATGTGTGCGTATGCGGAGTCTAGGTACTAAAATACGGAACAGTGGGGGGGTGGTGACGGGGGGCCATTGGACAAGGTGTGTACGTATGGTGACGTGTAATTTAGGAAATAGTGATCGAAAGGCATTAGGTGGAAGATTACGGCAGAGGAAATGAGAGAATTCGTTAAGGGAATGAGACGGGGAAAGCTCCCCTTATTGATGGTCTTCCCGGTAGAAATTTTATTTACAAACCATTGGGCGTTGATAACAGGAATTAATAGTTAGGTTATTTAATAGAATTAAGAGAAGGGTAAGTTGGGGAGAAGCAGGAAAGCAGGCAGTAGTAGTGCTGGTCCCGAAGGTCAAGGGGCCAAGCCCACCCTCGGAGTACCGAGCCATATCATGATGAGTGCATGAGCTATAAGGTGTTTGCAAAAATTTTGGTAATAGTTCAATGTGTAAGAGAGAGGGTGGTGTCAAAATCTCCGTCGGGTTCCGGGAAGGTCATGATTGAAGGACATGGGATAACTGAAAAGTTTTTGGAAGCTAAGGGTGGGGGGTTGGAGGGGCGGCTTTGTTGGCTCTAGACTGGCAGGGAGCATATGAAAGATTGGAAAGGGGAGCTTTGCCAGGTTATACCTTAGGAGACCAGGGTTTTGGGGAGGAAATAGTCGAATTTGGGTAAATACGTTTGTACAAGAAGGGGCGAAAATGAGATACAGATTTAAATGGGTGTATGGGGAGGAAATTGCAATGGGAAGAGGCCTTAGACAGGGATGGATGGGCCCCATGTTCCCAAATATTGTTGCGTGTTTCCTTCCCAGGACGCCCCCTTTTATAATAGAATGGTTGGACCGTACTTATGCACGCCATGGTGCGGAAGTGTGGGGGGTGGAGGGCCCTGGCCGGGGTTAATTGGATATGTGAACGACACCACTGTTCTCTTTCGTGCAGGGATGTCAATAGTGTGTTGGAGAGGTGTTGGCAATTTATTTGGAAGTGCCAGCCACGGTATGCAGGTAAATAGTGCGAAGTCAAGGTGCATGGGTTGGGTTCTTGGGTGGGGTGTGGGGGGGAGATGTAATGTATGTTAAAGATTGGGCGGTGTCTTTACAAAAAGATTTGTGGTATTATTTATAGGGATGACAATGGTTGCGGCGCGGGAGGGAAAATTTCGGGATGGGTTTTTAATTGGAAAGGATCGTGGGGTGGGGCGTCTAGGTGTTTCTGAGGACCCAGCACTCACCTAACTCTGATTCAGTCGAGTGATAGTCGTGAACATTTTTATTGTATAGTAAGGTTTGTATGTTGCAGCTGCTGTGTTCCCAATTACAGGGACAAGCGATTGCGGTGGATAACTAAAAGGGTGTACAAATTTTTTATATGGGGTTCACGTTGTGATGGTTACGGAAGGGAGGTTGTAATGTTTACCGTAAGTCAGGGAGGGTGGTTGGGGTTGCGGATTGAGACGGAGGGCTAAATGTGTGTTCATTAAATGGGAAGTGTTTGCGTGATGGTGTGAACGCGGGGCGTTTTGGGAAGGATTACAACGACACGGCTGGGTACGTGGTATCGAGAATGGAGTTGAGGGAATTTGAAATAGTTTTGAGGCCTGTTATGTTGGTTAGGTGATCTGGAAGAGGTTTCGTATAAGGGTTTTGTTGTTTGTAGGTTACTTGTAGGTAGGTGTGTTGTCGCAGGTTGAGGTTTTGTTTCCCCCATTGGATGCGTGGAAGAGTATTTGGTTTAGATTTAGTAAATTGAAGTTAAACCTCGTGCGCGTGAGTTGATGTTTTTCGTTTTCCCCCCCCTTTCTGCATGGGATCCTTTCCGTCCTGGTGAATATTACGAAACAGACAGGTGTAGGTAGGAGGGTGGGGGGTAGAGGGTGGGGGGTGGTGGTATCTGTGGAGGGGGATGAGAGACAAAGAAAAATCGTTTCGCCCATGTAGTTTACTTTTGGTGAATGGCTAAGGAGATGTTTAGGTGGCTGGTTAAAGAGGTTTGGTTCAGGCAGAAGGAGGGGGGGGGGCAGAGGGTGGGGGGGGGGTGGGGGGGGGGGGGGGGGGGTGGGTGTTGGTCGGGGGGGGGATAGGGTGGGGGGGGGGGTGGGGTGTGGGGGGGGGAGGTGGGAGGGGCCGTGGTGGTGAAACGGTTTTTGCGTGCTCTAAGAAGTCTAGATATGATATGTGGTTGGGTTTTTTAACACCGGGTTTTTTTTTGTAAGTATACAATTATTTGTATAAGCAGTTATTTAAATAAAATATAAAAAAAAAAAAAAAAAAAAAAAAAAAAATCGCACCTTGAACCCCCAAAATTTGAACACTCGTCTCAGAATTCCTAAAACCCAATCGGGAAAATTAGATATACTTCCAAGGGTCTTTATTTAATTTAGTTTTCCCAGACATAATTCAAACTTAAGGATTGGAACGGCTTTGTTTTACGACAGTTTTGTGTTTTTTCAGATTAAATTTAACATTCTCTCTCACCCCGTAAGAGGACGGTGCTGCTCCCTACCCCCGGGGTTTTGACGGGGTGCAGAAAATATTTTCACAAAATGGCGCAGGTTTGTCCCCGGGAGAGTCAATCAGTCGTATGAATTAACCAGGGGGAGCTACACTGGGCGCTATGGAGCATTTTCAACCGCAATAATTAGAACATGATTCGCTGCCTGCCACGGTAGTGTGGGGGAGTGCCTGCACCCTTCTGCTGTGTGTAGGCGACGCCCTTGTCAGTTACCGGGCTGCAGGGGTGTGAAGGGGTGCTGTCAGACCTCGGCTAAAAAATTTGGGTTGCACGTACGCAAGAGGGGGGTTAGTCGAGACGAAGGATAAATACTGTAGGCATCGAGTACTTAAAGGGAACGATAACGACCGTTCGCGCAAGCTTATTGCCAAAGATCAACGGGGACTTTGGAGTACAAGATTTTGACTTGTATGGGGTAGCTTTTAAAGGAGGACAAAGAATTTTTTGCAAACGCTATCTGCAACTTTATGAATCGTTTAATCACCATTTCAGGACGTGGCCCTTTTTAAAGTCACACCGCTGTCCTTGAAGATAGATTTTTACGGGAATTTTAATGGGTCAAGTTTCGCAAAATTTTCCCCTTTGGGGACGAGGGAGTATTAGGAAATTTTTGGAATATGGGACGGGGCTTATCTCAAAATGGTACGTGGCCAGAGCCATGCTTTTTCCAGAGGGGTTTTTTCAACCTCAAAAAGACTTTTAGGCACCAAATTTCCATCCCATTTTTACCTACAAGATTTCAGGGTCAGGTAATGGTAAAGTACCAGGACAACGACGTACGGCCGCCCATGTGGTGAGTATGATCACAAGCGGCGACCTGTTTACAAGCGAAGACATGTGCCCGGACCCTTGGGGGACGTCGCAGCCCCTGCTCAAAAGGGGGCAGGGGAGGAACAAAATCGGGTGGGGGGCGGGTGTTTTGTGGAGCGAGATAGGGACGGGCACCAGGACTGGTGGGGAGTTGGAGTCCCGCCCCCAACTGCCTGATCGGGTTTGCCCTGTGGGTAAGGAGGGGCAGCAGTACAAGAGAAGGTTTAGAGATTGGGAGGAATTGGTGGAGGTTTTTGAAGACGTTTTCACCACCAAGGGGGGAGTTTTCATCTGACGTGGGGTCATTGAGAATCGTCGCTTCCAGAAATCTGGACAGAAATTTTGGGCTGATGGTGGTTTTTGGATCATCCTGACTATACACCATTTTAAGGGGGAGGTGGAGGTTTTCGAGAGGTAACACTGATCAAATATTGTAACAGACTGCACGAGAAAGAGGGCGGCTACATCAGATTCTGATGACTCCTTAGCCGCCAAAAGGGGCCCGGGAAAAAAACTGAGGTCAAGTGTGAAAGGGAGTGGTGTATGGGGTAGCCCTGATAGGGGGCACCGGGAAAAAGGGGGGGGGAAAAGAGCACTCGGGGGGTGTTGAACAAAAATTTCCCAAACTCTGGGAAAAATTGAA
>NC_069399.1:2672262-2688191 GCF_026875155.1 Cherax quadricarinatus
GGCTTACCCCACCTACTTACAATGTGCCCTTAAAAGCTGTGTGTGTATTGTGTATACGTTGTATTCGTGTGTATTGGGAGGTATGAGGGTAGATACTGTTAATACATACCAGTAATTCTGGGTTGTAAAAAGTGGAAATTGCTACTAGGGTCTAAAGCTTCTATGAGTGTCTGCCCTTGTGTGTGTGTATGAGAGAGGGATGGTTAGGGGGGGGTAGATGGTGTGGTTTAAAGATCCCTTATACCTCTCTGTTCCAACTGTCTTTCCTAGAAATGCTACTCTCTCCACTTATTGCCCTCTCTGGATTTAAGTATCAATTATTGCTGGTTATTATCCTAATCCTTGTTCACGTTGAGAGAGGACTTCCTAGCTTCCTAAGTATTCTTACTTCTAATAACTACTGTAATAGCTTGCAGGAGTGAGTGACCAGTATCTAACAGTGATACAAAGCCTGCAACATGCAAACCACAAAATATGTGAGTGATACTTGCGCTGGCAATGGTCGTGACAGTTGCCAGATGCTGATGACGAAGTCGTCGTACGTAGTCGTGTGTGTGTGTGTGTGTGTGTGTGTGTGTGTGTGGGTGGGTGTGTGTGTACTCACCTAATTGTAATCACCAAATTGTGGTTGCAGGGGTCGCGATTCAGCTCCTGGCCCCGCCTCTTCACCGAATGCTACTAGGTCCTCTCTCTCCCTGCTCCATGAGCTTTATCATACCTTATTTTAAAGCTATGTATGGTTCCTGCCTCCACTACATCACTCGGCAGACTGTTCCACTTCCTGACTACTCTATGACTGAAGAAATACTTCCTAACATCCCTTTGACTCATCTGAGTTTTCAACTTTCAAGTGTGACCCCTTGTTTCTCTGTCCCCTCTCTGGAACATCCTGTCTCTGTCCACCTTGTATATTCCACGCAATATTTTGTATGTTGTTATCATGTCTCCCCTAACCCTTCTGTCTTCCTGTGCCGTAAGGCCGATTTCCCTTAAGCTTTCTTCGTAGGACATTCCCTTTAGCTCTGGAACTAACCTTATCGCAAACCTTTTCACTTTTTTCTATTTTCTTGATGTGCTTTTGTGTGTGTGGGGGGGGTTTGTGTGTGTGTGTGTGTGTGTGTGTGTGTGTGTGTGTGTGTGTGTGTGTGTGTGTGGTGTGTGTGTGTTTGTGTGCGTGTGTGTGTTTGTGTGTGTGTGGGTGTGGGTGGGTTTTGTGTGTGTGTGTGTGTGTGTGTATGTGTGTGTGTGTGTGTGTGTGGTGTGGTGTGTGTGTGTGTGTGTGTGTGTTGTGTGTGTGTGTGTGTGTGTGTGTGTGTGGTGTGTGTGTGTGGGTGTGTGTGTTGTGTGTGTGTGGGTGTGTGTGTGTGTGTGTGTGTTTGTGTGCGTGTGGTGTGTGTGTGTGTGTGGGTGTGTGGGTGGGTTTGTGTGTGTGTGTGTGTGTGTGTGCGTGTGTGTGTGGTGTGTGTGTGTGTGTGTGGTGTGTGTGTGTGTGTGTGTGTGTGTGTGAATGTACTCAAGTTTTTTGCACGTTAGAGTTTAGAGTTCCTAAGTCCGACTCCTTAAATATGTTCATGGGAAGCATTAAATAATTATGGGCCGTACACCGTCTGAGGAATGGTACATAATCATATATTATCCATGGAAGAGGAATGTAACTTCAGTTCCTTGGATTAAGAGCACTTTCCAGTTAATAAGACAACCAATCCTCTTTGTATGGTCTTTTAACTATACAAAGAAGACAGTGGTAAGTGGTCAGTGGTCACAAGTGGTCACCGTCTTGAGCTGCTTTGGGAATTAGTGTGGAGGGTTACAAAGCCGTGGCTTGCTTCTTCAGTGTTTTAAAATCTGGGGTTAGAGTGTTGAAGGAGGAGGTCCTACTTCTCCAGGAGGAAATTATGAGGCTGACTGTTCACCTCGATGAGTTTGGGAGTGACTGTGAGGTGGCTGGAGAGGGTGAGGGGAATGAGGCTACCAACAGTGAGGAGCAGTCCAGCACTTGCTACAAGTGGCGAGTGGTTCCAAGTAATGGGTGGAGAATCAAGATAAGGAAAGTTGAGAGAGAAGACTCGAAGGAAGGAAATCGCTTCTCTGTTCTTCAGGATGAGTATACTTCAGTGGTCAGCTAATAGAGGTAAGCGTATTCTTGTGGTTAATGACTCACAGGTAAGACATATGGACCGTGCTTTCTGTAATAGGGATAAGACGAGACAGAGAATGCGTTTTCCTGGAGCTGGTGTTGGTGACATAGTAAACAGGTTGGATAATATCATGTCAGGTGATGGGAGCAATCCCATTATCTGTCTCGGTGCTGGTGGAAATGATATCGAGAAGGGTATGAGAGAAGAGCTGCTAGATAAGTACAAGTCAGCTGTAGATTTAATTAGGTCTAAGGGAAGGGTCCCATTTATATGTAGCATCTTACCTAGAAGGGCAGTGGGTAATGAATGGATATCTAGGGCAATTGGTGTGAATTGCTGGCTAGACAGACACTGCAAGGAACTTGCAATCCCATTCATTGACAACTGGGACAACCTTTATGGCCAACATGATATGTATGCAAGGGGGGCTCTGGTGGCCTGGTGGTTAACGCTCTCGCTTCACACGATGAGGGCCTGGGTTCGATTCCCAGCCAGAGTAGAAACATTGGACGTGTTTCTTTCCACCTGTTGTCTATGTTCCCCATCAGTAAAATGGGTACCTGGGTGTTAGTCGACTGGTGTGGGTCGCATCCTGGGACACTGACCTAAGGAGGCCTGGTCACAGACCGGGCCGCGGGGGCGTTGACCCCCGGAACTCTCTCCAGATAAACTCCAGATAAACATCTCTCTGGAGCAGGGGTAGTAGCATTTGCCAACTCGATCGAGAGGGCCATTGCTGACTTGTTCAGGATTTTAAACTGATAGTAAATGTTTAAAAGACATTATTCATCATAAAGTTACAAATAATGACAATGAAACTGGTCAGCAAAGAAAGGAAGACAGCAGAGGACAGCGTGAGACCAGCTCCATTAAGGTTTACTATACTAATAGTAGAAGTCTAAGAAATAAGATAGATGAGCTAAGATTAATTTATCATCGTGGGTTTTGCGTGTGTATCCAGGTGTGGATCAATGATACTCTTCGGAGGCTCCTTACTTCATTTGGGTTCGTGGTACACAGGCAAGGTGTTTAAGTGCCCTGGGGCGACCCAGAGGGCCATGCCCTCGAGGGAGAGAGGAGTGGAGCTGTTGACACTAGCATGCCTGGTCGCCAAGTGAGAGCGAGGCAGGTCTGGGTATGTCTACCTTGAGGCCTGCCCTCTGGTGGAAACTTTGGAAACTAGCCATGTAGGCTTTCTGTCTACAGTTTGCTTGGCCACCTACCCATGGTTGTCCTCAACCATGCTTGACTGAAAATAAAACTTGGTCTATCTCTCGCAGGAACAGGGCACAGAATACAAAATAGAAACATATATATGCACCCCATTCTGAATCAGGACAGATACTGCAGCACAGGAGATATCACTGCTGCTGAGCTGTGATGTAATGGGTACGGTCTCCTCTGGAATCGTGGAGTAGTCGCTGCAGGGTTCACTCGACCTGGGACACAACTTACCGATGCCCTCGAGTGAAGCATCGCCAGTACTCGGCAAATGGACAGGACTTCTTCTGGCAAGCGAGGACATTTCTCTACTGGTACTATTGCTGGGGCTGTCACTGCCGGCGAGTGAAGTGAGTTGTGGCAGGGACGACTCAGGCGAAACATCTGGAAGTAGTAGAAGTATACCCCATAACTGGAGTGAGCAGGCTAGCAGTCAAAGTGACATCATACTTTGTGCAGGCTGCTCATTGAAGCCGTGACATGAGTCAGACAGTCCCCTGCCAACAGAACTACTGCGGCTTGATGATGACATTCTCTCGACAGAGTTCGAATCATATCAGAGGTTAGTCTAAGCATCCTCAGGCTGGTTTTCTACACCTAGCTGCACTCTGACGATAACGAGGTGGATTGAAACAAGTCTCAATGGGGAGTTGTAATAAGTACGACTCAGGCATGACATCTACGAATGGCGGCGAGCATAAGAGCTTTCTGTACATGGGGGCTCAGATGCTCATAAACTGATGCCTGGACTGACTAATGTCAGCTGTCAATGGTCACAACGGTGACATGTAGCATGAGTGTGTTATCAATGGCCTGGGCTCAGACCATCTGGGCTCAGATTGCACATCGGGACACACGTAAAACCGCACACACTCACTGCACACGAGGTTACACCATGGCTTGCACTAGCAAAGGATGCTTTTCTATGCAAAAACAGACATTAAGGCAATCATGAACATAAGAGAACACTGAGAGGAATTAACATGTGACATATGTCTTCTCTCAATCTTTCTCAACAGTACTGTAACAAATTGCTCACTGAGAAACTATAACACTGTCGATGTGACATCATGTAGGGATGTCAGGCGTAACGTGAGGGATGTCGTGGGGTGAAATCGCGAGGTGACGTCAAGGCAGACGTCCAGGGTGACGTCGGGCAGAGGGCCGGAGGTGATGCCGTTTGGTGACATCGAGAGGTGACGTCAGGCAACTACGTCAGACATGTGGCTTTCGACATCTGGCTTGTTAACCAACTGGGCTCGCTCCAAGTGGCCTTATCCACATGTGGCTTCTTGATCCACATGGCTTTGAGTGACCTTGAGCACTCGGATACACAGCTCTGGCAAAGAATTCACACAGTGAATTCATAAAAATAGCAGAGAGGGAGTGAGAGCATAGTGGTGTATGGTGGTGTGAGACGATCGTGGGTGGTGTATGACGAGGGAGGATCCGGCTGCTTCCTCCACACCCCACATACCCACTTGGAGAATCGATCACATTGGATGCAGAGAATCACACAAACTCACCTCTCACTTGCTGAAATAGCTGTGCTGAGCTTAACAACAACAACAACAGCAGAAACATACGGGTGACACTGAACACTTGACTGAAGAACAGCGTGGGACGCTGTGAAAACCCAGGTGACGCCACGAAGATTTCTCGAGGAAAATTCAGCAAATTTCTGCCTGGATCCTGCTCATCCTGTGATGAATGATGAAACTTGCAGGCACGACTTCAGGACAACTCGGAGAGAGATGGATGCTTCCTGTATGGGACAATGAAGTGGAGACAACATCTTCAGCTTCCTTCCTCTCTCCAGACAAACACAACTTGCTGCGACCACCGCTTCCACCAATTGTGGGTTCTGGTGGGTGTGCAAGCGGGAATCAGTGATAAAACTTCGGAGGCACCTTACTTTATTTGGGTTCGTGGTACATAGGCAGTGTGCTTAAATGCCCTGGGGCAACCCAGAGGGCCATGCCCCCAAGGACGAGAGGAGTGAAGCTGTTGACTCTAGGATGCCTGGTCGCCAAGTGAGAGCGAGGCAGGTCTGGGTATGCCTACCTAGAAGCCTGCCCTCTGGTGGAAACTTTGGAAACTAGCCATGTAGGCTTACTGTTTGTTATTGCTATAACAGAAACCTGGTTCAGCCTGAAAGATAGAGAAATACCTTCTGAATGCCACATTCAAGGCTATAAATTATTCCACACTGATAGAGTCAACAGGAAGGGTGGTGGAGTAGCGATGTACATCAGAGATAATTTAACTCATTGTGTTACACAAGATATAAAATTAGAAGCGTCAGCCACTGAATCTGTGTGGATACAGCTTCTCGAGGACCGTGGAAAAACTAATCTTGGGTGTCATTAACAGTCCCTCAAACCGTGATAGGGAGTGCAGTAAACTTCTATGCTATTAAATACCTAAGGTATCTACATACGAAAATGTTGTGCTAATGAAAGATTTTAACTTTAGTCAAATTGACTGGAACAATTTGACAGGAAATTTGGAGTCAAGCAACTTTCTTGATACGATTCATGATTGTTTTTTAAAACATTTTGTGTCAGAACCAACTAGCGGAAATAACCTGATTGGCTTGGTTCTTGCCGGTACAGAATCACTAATTAATTATCTTGAGGTTAATGATGAGCTTTAGGAATGCTTTAATATATCATGGAATTACCCTAATAATGACAATCAAGTCTCTGTCACTGACTTCCACTTGGCTGATTTCATAGGACTGAGAAATTACCTGAGTGGACTGAACTGGAATGATCTGACTATGGGTCAGGTAGGAGGTGATTGTTGCCGTTATGACGTTTTTCAGAGCATAGTTCTAGCTGCTCAGACAACTTATATTCCAAATAGGGAAATCAGATAAAATAAAAATTATCCTAAATGGATAAATAATAGATTAAAACATCTCATTGGTCATAAGAGAGGCACATATAGGAGAATCAAAAGAAGTGAGGGGCAGATAAGAAATCATTATATTTTGTTAAAGAGAGAAATAAAAAAGGGAATAAGAAAAGCAAAGAGAGCTATGAGGTTAAAGTCACAAGGGAATCGAAGACTAACCCTAAAGAATTCTTTGAGGTATACAGAAGTAAGATTAGGGACAAGATAGGTGCACTCAAAAGTTTCTAGGGTAGCTCACGACACACACACACAATGTGTATGTGTGTGTGTGTGTGTGTGTGTGTGTGTGTGTGTGGTGTGTGTGTGTGTGTGTGTGTGTGTGTGTGTGTGTGTGTGTGTGTTGTGTGTATGTGTGCGTGTGTGTGTGTGTGTGTGTGTGTGTGTGTGTGTGTGTGTGTGTGTGTGTGTGTGTGTGTGTGTGTGTGGTGTATGTGTGTGTGTGTGTGTGTGTGTGTGTGTGTGTGTGTGTGTATGTGTGTGTGTGTGTGTGTGTGTGTGTGTGTGTGTGTGTGTGTGTGTGTGTGTGTGTGTGTGTCCGGATTCACGTGTATAACAGAACGTGATGGGAGTGAGGTTCCTCAAAGCATTATTTGTAATGCCAAGTTGAGCAATTCTAGTCTAGCACCGGCAAAACTACGGAAGCACTTCTTAAAACTGCATGGAGAGGGGAAATACAAGAACACAGCGCTGGCTGAACTGAAGGTGAAGAGAGCCAGATTCAACGAAAAGGCTACTCTGCCCGTTCTCGGCTTTGTACCCATCGACAAATAGATCCTCACAGCATCGTACGAAGTTGTGTATCCGATCGCACAACAGGAAAAACCACACACCATTGGTGAAACACTCGTAAAACCAGAAGCGTTGAAGATGGCGAATATCATTCTAGGAAAAGATCACCGACGTTTCCAGTCTAAGCAAGCTGTGTGAAAGACGACGTGATAAAGGAAGATTTTATTTTGTAAGCCTATCACAACAACAACCAAGGTAGCCGACGTGGAGAAACTTGTGGATGGCTTCTTCAGAGACAACGATCTTTCGTGGAATATGGTTTCTGCACCTTGTTCGGACGGAGCTTCAGTCATGCTGGGACGAAACTCTGGCTTTGGAGCGCTGGTGGAAGCCGATGCACAACACATCATTGTTACGTACTGTCTTCTGCACAGGCATGTGTTGGCAACAAAAACCTTGCCTCCAAAACTGGCAGACGTATACACAAATAACCCGCATATAGAAGAGAGGAGCTCACGACGACGTATCGGTCCGACTTGGACCATTTACAAAGTCACACTTTGTAAAGGGTCCAAGTCGGGCCGAAACGACGTCGTAAGCTCCTCTCTTCTATGTGCGTGTTATTTGTGTATCGTTCCAGTCACGGTATTGTGCCTTTTTTTTGTTATTTATTGGCAGAAGTATTGTAGTGGAATGTGTGAACTACGTGCGAAATAGTGCTATGAAGTACCGCGTCTTCAAAGAGCTGTGTAATGAAATGAGCTCTGAATTCCAGGTACTTCTGTACCATTCTAACGTTCGGTGATTATTCCGGGGAAAGGTGCTGAATCGTGTTTTTGCCTTGTGCGGAATTAGCCCTGTTTTTGAGAGAGCACCAACATTGTCATGCGCATTGCTTCGAAAATTATGAGTTCATTCTAATTTTGGCGTACATGGCCGATATCATTGATGTTCTTAGTCATCTCAGTCGACAGATGCAGGGCAGAGTCAACATCATCGAAGCGGAAGAAAACCTGAAGGCTTTTCAAGAAAAACTACCGTTATGGAAACGACGAACAGAGTATGATAACTTAGCAAACTTTCCCCTGCTGGACGACTGTGTAAGTAAGATCGGAGACGTGTCTGGAATAGGAGACATTTCTGTACCCGGGGAACTGAAACAAGATATTGCCAAACACTTAGATGAGCTCGCAAAGTCTCTCGACGGATACTTCCCCACCAGAGAGTTATATCCAGCATGGGTGAGACAGCCGTTCACGTTCAGTGTTGCGACAGCAGATGTCAATGATGAATACCTCTACGAAATCACTGAACTTCAGCAGAGTCAGGTTTAACAGCAACTCTTCAGAACAACAATGCTCTCAATGTTTTAGTATCACCAAATCATAGCATAGCCTCTTATTGCTAAGAACGCCCTTGATATACTCACGCCGTTTGTTACAACGTATTTTTGCGAGCAATCATTTTCGAGGATGGTAGACATCAAAACGAAGAAAAGGAACAGACTTTGTTGCGAAAATGATATGAGAGAGGCACTTGACAAGGTGAAGCCGCGCATTACGTCCGATAAGTATGTGAAGAGCTAAACACGAGATTTAAGGAAGTAAGGACTCCAGAAAGTTGGAATGGTGGAATACACTGACAAGTGCAGGACACAACACATGCAACCGAGGTGGAGGTGAAGAGGCTGCTGAGTGACCTAGATGCCTTAAAGGTGGAGGGATTGGATATCTCTTCTTGGGTCCTGAGAGAGGAAGCAAAGGTGCCATGTGTGCCACTAACAACAATCTTCAGCATATCATTTAAAACAGAGTGACTACCTGAGGTGTGGAAGATAGCAAATGTAGTCCCAGGTTTGATGAAATGAGACCAGCCTTAAGAAAGGAGACCAATTTTAAGAAAGGAGACCAGTCTTACTGACATATATAGTACGCAAAATCATAGAGAAGATTATCAGGAGAAAAATTACAGCAAAAATTACACTGGTTTACAGATTTAATTAAAATCATATTTCTAAGAAATCATATTTCATTTTTCAAATTACGAAGGGTTCGATGAATTCGCGGATGAAACTTGCGAGGTTCAGTACCTCCGACAAGGATAAGAACCACTGTTCTAAAGGAATGTAAAGAAGAGCTTAGCAAACCTTCGGCTAATCTTTTCAACATATCACTACAAACTAGCATAGTGCCAGGTAAGTGGAAAATGATAAATGTCATACCTATTTTCAAAGCAGGTGGCAGGTCTTTAGCTTGGAACTATAGACCAATAAGCCTTACCTCCACAGTGGGAAAATTTGTGGGATCAATAATTGCCGAGGCAATTCGAAGCCATCTTGAAATGTATAAAATGGTTAATGTATCTCAGTACGGTTATACAAAAGGGCGTTCCTGCCTTACGAATTTATTAACTCTTTTCACTAATGTATTTGAGGAGGTAGATCATGGTAATGAATATGATACTGTGTATATGGACTTTAGTAGGGTTTTTGATAGTCCCACATCAGAGACTATTGAGGAAAATTAAGGCACACGGAATAGGAGGAGAATTTTTTTCCTGGATACAGGCGTGGTTGACTATAGGCAGCAGAGAGTTTGCATAAATGGGGAGAAATCAGAGTGGGGAAGCGTCACTAGCGGTGTTCCACAGGGGTCAGTGTTGCTCCCCTTGTTGTTCACAATCTACATAAACGACATAAATGAGGGAATAAATAGCGACATAAGCAAGTTTGCCGATGACACCAAAATAGGTCGTCGAATTCATTCTGTCGAGGACATTAGAGCACTCCAGGAAGATTTGAATTGACTGATGCAGTGGTCGGAGAAGTGGAAGATGTAGTTTAACATAGACAAATGCAAAATTCTAAACACTGGACAGGAAAATAACCATGCCACATAAATTAAATAAAGTAGATCTGAATATTACTGATTCCGAGAAGGGTTTGACAGTTCTGGTTAGCAGTAATCTGAAACCAAGACAAGAGTGCATAAGTGTTCGCAATAAAGGGAACAGAATCACTGGCTTCTTATCAAGTCCTCAGGTTGTTCTCCAACTTTATTACAGAAATGATATAAATGCACTGGAAAACGTACAATGGAGGATGACAAAGCTGATACCATGTATCAGAAATCTTCCCTTTGAGGTTAGACTGAGGCCCTGAATCTGCACTCTCTAGAAAGGCATAAAATTAGGGGGGATATGACTGAGGTGTACAAATGGAAAACAGGAATAAATAAAGGGGATGTAAATAGCGTACTAAAAATATCTAGCCAAGACAAGACTCGCAGCAATGGTTTTAAGTTGGAAAAATTCAGATTTAGGAAGGATATAGGAAAGCACTGGATTGATAATAGAGTTGTGGATGAGTGGGACAAACTCCCGAGTACCGTCATAGAAGCTAAAACGTTGTGTAGTTTAAAAATAGGTTAGATAAATGCATGAGTGGGTGTGGGTGAGCGTGAGTTGGACCTCACTAGTTTGTGCTAATAGGTCCGATGCAGTGCTCCTTCCTTAAGTGGATGTGACTTAACCTGACTAGGATGGGTCATTAAGCCTGTGGGAGACTTGGACCTGCCATGAATGGGCCAGTAGGCCTGCTATAGTGTTCCTTCTTTCTTATAAACATTCCACTTTCAGTATTTTTTGATTAATGAATAGCTGCTGTCTCAGTCGAGAGAAAATATCCATTTAATCAAGTAAATTTTTTTCCTGAATTGATAAAAAGTGGACGAATTCTGCTTAATTGTCGATAAATTTCGAAGAGTTTTTTTCAAGTTAGAAAAATCTCTTAAAGAACAAAAAAAATATATATTAATTAAAAGTTATGATTTAAAAAAAAAATCATGTTATTCACCATTGTTAGACGTCACCAAAACACATACAAACACACACGCACACACAAACACACACACACAGCTATGAGTCGACCCCTGCAACCACATATAGGTGAGTACACGTACGCAATGTGTCATGCGAAAATGACAGCATCGAAAGCGAAATCTGGCCCAAAGTTGTTGTACAGAAACAACAGGAGGAAAACAACAGTCAAGGACCAGTTAATCAGACTGAGGAAGGAAGGAAGTTTCCAAGAAACGTCCGATAAGTATGTGAAGAGCTAAACACGAGATTTAAGGAAGTAAGGAGTCCAGAAAGTTGGAATGGTGGATTACACTGACAAGTGCAGGACACAACACATGCAACCGAGGTGGAGGTGAAGAGGCTGCTGAGTGACCTAGATGCCTCAAAGGTGGAGGGATTGGATATCTCTTCATGGGTCCTGAGAGAGGAAGCAAAGGTGCCATGTGTGCCACTAACAACAATCTTCAGCATATCATTTAAAACAGAGTGACTACCTGAGGTGTGGAAGATAGCAAATGTAGTCCCAGGTTTGATGAAATGAAACCAGTCTTAAGAAAGGAGATCAATTTTAAGAAAGGAGACCAGTCTTACTGACATATACAGCATGCAAAATCATAGAGAAGATTTTTAGGAGAAGAATGGTAGAGCACCTAGAAAGGAATGAGCTTAAACACGACAGCCAGCATCATTTCAGGGGAGGGAAATCGTGTCACAATCCTACTAGAGTTTTACGACAAGGTGACGGAAGTAAGACAAGAGAGAGCGGGAGAGGAGCGGTAGATTACATTTTCTTGAACTGTAAGAAGGCTTTCGACACAGTTCCACACAGGAGATTAGTGCAAAAGCTAGAGGATCAGGCAGGTATAACAGAGAAAACATTGCAATGGATCAGAGAATAACTGACAGGAAGGAGACAACGACTGATGGCACGTGATGAGGTGTCAGAGAGGTCGCCTGTGACTGGCAGGCTTCCACAGGGGTGTGTCCAAGGGCCGATACTGTTTCTGGTATATGTCATGATGGATGGGATAGATTCAGAGGTGTCCCTGCTTGCAGACGACGTGAAGCTAATGCAGAGAATTCAAGTTGATGAGGATCAGGTAGAACTGCAAAGGGATCTGGACATCCTGCAAGTCTCATCCAGAAACTGGCTCCTGGAGTTTAACCCCACCAAGTGAAAAATGACGAATATTGGGGAAGATCAAAGATGACTTCAGACAGAGTACAGGCTAGGAGGGCCAAAGACTACAAACCTCACTGAAGGAAAAGGATCTTGGGGTGAATATAATACCAAGGATATTTCTTGAGGCGCACGTCAACCTAATAACCTCAGCAGGATATGGGCACCTGGCAAACCTAAGAAAAGCAGTTCGACACCTTAACAAGCAATCGTTCAAGATTCTGTACACCGTGTACGTCAGGCCCATATTGGAGTATGCAGCACCAGTATGGAACCCACACATGGTCAAGCACGTCAAGAAATTAGAGAAAGTGCAATGGTTTGCAACAAGACTAGTCCCGGAGATAAGGTGCATGTTCTGCGAGAAGAGGTTAAAGGAAATCGACCTAACAGCACTGGAGAACAGCAGAGACAGAGATGCCTTGATGACGACATATAAAATACTGAGAAGAATTAACAAGGTTGTGACCTCTTGTTGTTGTGTCCCATCAGAGATGGGACACAGCAACAAGAGGTCACAACTGTAAGCTGAAGATTCAGATGAGTCACAGGGACGTTAGGAAGCATTTCTTCAGTCACAGGGATGTTAGGAAGGATTTCTTTAGTCATAGAGTTGTCAGGAAGTGGATCAATCTAGAGAGTGATATAGATGAGGCAGAATACATACATAGCTTGAAGAAGAGAGTTGACCTGGTGGTGACCAGCGATAGGATAGGGCCAGGAGCTGTGAATCGACCCCTGGAACCTCAAATAGGTAAACACAAATAGGGGCTTTGACTTCGAGCATGCGTGAGCCGGTTAGATAGGAATGAATGGAGACAAATGATTTTTAGGACTTGATGTGCTGTTGGAGTGTGAGCAAGGTAACTTTTATGAAGGGATTCAGAGAAACCGGCAGGCCGGACTTGAGTCCTGGAGATGGGAAGAACAATGTCTGTACCCTGATGGAGGGGTGTTAATCTTGCAGTTTTATAACTGTAACGTGAGCATGCCTCTGGCAAAACAGTGATGGAGCGAATGAAGATGAAAGTTTTTCTTTTTCGGGCCACCCTGCCTTGGTGGAAGACGGCCGATATGTTAATAAAAAAAAATGCAAAGAGGAAAATACACATACTCATTCACACCCACAGAGAAAGTGCGAAGGTTCGCAACAAGGCTGGTTCCAGAGCTAAGGGGAATGTCCTGCGAAGATAGGTTAAGGGAAATCGGTCTGACGACACTGGAGAACAGGTGGGTTAGGGGAGACATGATAACGACATACAAAATACTGCGAGAAAGTGACAAGGTAGACAGAGACAGGATGTTCCAGAGATGGGACACAGAAACAAGGGGTCACAATTGGAAGTTGAGGACTCAGATGAGTCAAAGAGCTGTAAGTATTTCTTTTTTCACCATAGAGTTGTCAGGGAGTGGAATAGTCTGGGAAGTGACGTAGTGGAGGCAGGGACCATAAATAGTTTTAAGACGAGGTATGATGAAGCTCATGGAGGAGGGAGAGAGAGGGCTAGTATCGATCAGTGAAGAGGCTGGGTCCAGGAACTGTGACTCGGCCCCTGCAACCACAAATAGGTTAGTGCACCCTCACACTCACTCACTCACTCACACACACACACACACACACACACACACACACACACACACACACACACACACACACACACACACACACAATCCAAGAAATCAGAACAGGGGGGCACACCAGCAAGTGCTGGATGAGGTACATATAACCAAGGAGGAGGTGAAGAAGCTGCTATGCGAACTTGACACCTCAAAGGCGGTGGGACCAGACAACATCTCTCCATGGGTCCTTAAAGAGGGAGCAGAGATATTGTGTGAGCCATTAACAAAGATCTTCAACACATCATTTGAAACTGGGCAACTCCCTGAGGTATGGAAAATGGCAAATGTAGTCCCAATTTTTAAAAAGGGAGACAGACATGAGGCACTAAACTACAGACCTGTATCACTAACGTGTATAGTATGCAAGGTCATGGAGAAGATCATCAGGAGGAGAGTGGTGGGGCACCTGGAAAGAAACAAGTGTATAATTGACAACCAGCACGGTTTCAGGGAAGGAAAATCCTGTGTCACAAACCTACTAGAGTTTCATGACAAGGTGTACAGAAGTAAGACAAGAGAGAGAGGGGTGGATCGACTGCGTATTTTTGGACTGCAAGAAGGATTTCGACACAGTTCCTCACAAGAGGTTACTGCAAAAGCTAGAGGACCAGGCACACATAACAGGAAAGGCACTGCAATGGATCAGAGAATATCTGACAGGGAGGCAACAACGAGTCATGGTACGCGACGAGGTGTCAGAGTGGGCGCCTGTGACAAGCGGGGTTCCACAGGGGTCAGTCCTAGGACCTGTGCTGTTCTTGGTATACGTGAACGACATAACGGAAGGGATAGACTCAGAAGTGTCCTTGTTTGCAGACGATGTGAAGTTAATGAGAAGAATCGAATCGGACGAGGATCAGGCAGGACTACAAAGAGATCTGGACAGGCTACAAGCCTGGTCCAGCAACTGGCTCCTTGAATTTAACCCTGCCAAATGCAAAGTCATGAAGACTGGGGAAGGGCAAAGAAGACCGCAGACACAATATAGTTTAGATGGCCAAAGACTGCAAACCTCACTCAAGGAAAAAGATCTGGGGGTGAGTATAACACCGAGCATATCTCCTGAGGCGCACATCAATCAGATAACTGCTGCAGCATACGGGCGCCTGGCGAACCTACGGATAGCGTTCCGATACCTCAGTAAGGATTCGTTTAAGACTCTGTACACCATCTACGTCAGGCCCATACTGGAGTATGCAGCACCAGTTTGGAATCCACACCTAGTCAAGCACGTCAAGAAATTAGAGAAAGTGCAAAGGTTTGCAACAAGACTAGTCCCAGAGCTACGGGGATTGTCCTACGAAGAAAGGTTGAGGGAAATCGGCCTGACGACACTGGAGGCCAGGAGGGTCAGGGGAGACATGATAACGACATATAAAATACTGCGCGGAATAGACAAGGTGGAAAAAGACGGGATGTTCCAGAGATGGGACACAGACACAAGAGGTCACAATTGGAAGTTGAAGACTCAGATGAATCAAAGGGATGTTAGGAAGTATTTCTTCAGTCATAGAGTAGTCAGGCCGTGGAATAGCCTAGAAAGTGACGTAGTGGAGGCGGGAACCATACATAGTTTTAAGGCGAGGTATGATAGAGCTCATGGGGCAGGGAGAGAGAGGACCTAGTAGCAATCAGAGAAGAGGCGGGCCAGGAGCTGTGACTCGACCCCTGCAACCACAAATAGGTGAGTACAAATAGGTGAGTACACACACACACACACACACACACACACACACACACACACACACACACACACACACACACACACACACACACACATACACACACACACACACACACACACACACACACATACACACACCCACATACACACACATACACACATACACACACACACACACACACACACACACCACACACACACAAACACACACACACACACACACCACACACACATACACACACACACACACACACACACACACACACACACACATACATAGTAGAGACAGGAAGGACTCTGGGGGGACAGACCAGATGGGGACACCAGCAAGGAATACACCAACAAGTGTTGGACGACATACATACAGATGAGGAGGAGGTGAAGAAACTGCTAAGGGACATCGATACCTCAAAGGCAATGGGACCAGACAACATCTACCCGTGGGGCCTTAGAGAGGGAGCAGATATGTTGTGCATGCCACTTACCACAATCTTCAACACATCCCTGGAAACTGGGCAACTACCTGAGGTATGAAGACGGCAATGTAGTTCCCCCTTTTTAAAAAAAGGGGACAAAAAAA
>NC_069399.1:2688691-2734789 GCF_026875155.1 Cherax quadricarinatus
GAACTTCTTCTGAAATGATCAAGGATGGGATGTAATATCCACTGAGTTGAAAAAAACTTCATCAAATTAAATTTCCCAGACAAATAGGTCAAGTGGGAAACAATTACACATTACATGTGTTCTGTGATGCGTCAACCAGAGGTTATGGCGCTGTAGCTTACATGAGTAATGCTGAAGGAAGTACACTAATTACTTCAAAGGCCAGGGTAGCAAGCACCCTTGAAGGTCAGAACAGTACCACAATTGGAACTGACAGCACTCTATGTAGGTACAAAACTAACTGTCTATCTCAACTATTAAAAAAAACCGTGATCTGGAGTGACAATGAAGCAGTTCTCCAGTGGTTACGAAATAACAAGAGTAAGTTGGTCTATGTACAGAATAGAGTAGCAGAAATAAAAGAGATTCAGAGAGATTATCTCTTTCTCCACGTCTCTGCACAAAAGAATCCAGCTGACATGTTGTCACAAGAAATTTGTAGAAAATAAATTATGGCTCCACGAACCGAACTGGCTCTCTAATGAAAATAACTGGCAACAACAAAAAGCTCACATTATGCCAGAAGCAACCGTCTGCCTGAACACAGCAGAAATAATCTGCTTAAATACAGCAGGCACACCAGACATAGTCATTGATGGATCTAAATACTCCTCTTTGAGTAAACCCTTAAGAGTTACAGCTCTTGTCTTCAATTTCATTAAAGGTACAAAGCCTAATTATGAATTTCCTGAAGCTATCACATCTTGGGTAAAACAAATACAGAAAAATGTCTTCTCAACAGAGAACAAATTTCTGGAAACACAAGATAAATCCCCAACGAAACCTAATATGTTTAATTCTTTAGGACTTGATCTCGACTCAGAAAATATTATAAAATGTCGAGGAAGAATTCATAATTCTTCACTACCAAAAGAAGCAAAACATTCAAAATTGATCCTTAAGAATCATGGGCTAACAAATCTGATTGTTAAAAATGTACACATAACATGTTACATGGTGGAGTAACTGACACATTCGACAATCGTACTGGATACCTCAAGGTCGACAAAGCGTGAAAAAGCAAATAACGGACTGCATTACATGTCGTCACTTTGACATGCAAGTATATAAGTATCCAGGTCCACCTTCATATCCTGCTGAACGAGTATGTCATGTCACTCCATTTGAGGTGACAGGTGTAGATTACACTGGACCAATAATTTTAACTAAAACAGTTGACAAAATTACCATCAAGGTGTACTGTACATCTGTTTATTCACCTGTGCTACGACTAAAGCAGTACAACTAGTAGCCACTGACATGTCTACTGAAGACTTTATCAAACTATTCAGAAGATTTGCAGCCACAAGGGCTTGATCTCTGATCAGCCAGAGGTACAACAGATGCTGAATCAACGCAGTTGTCGTAGGAGACACATTCCTTCCAAGGCTCCATGGCAAGGAGGATTTTATGAAAGAATGATAGGTGTCGTAAATTGTTGTTTAAGGAAGACTCTTCATCGTCAGCTAATCGACTTTGAAGAATTTCGAACAGCTGTAACTGAAGTAGAAAATAGAGTTAACAACAGACCTCAAACTTATGTTACTGATGATCTGCACAATTTGGAAGTGCTAAGTCCATCTCATTTACTCCATGGCAGAAGGCTCGAACCTGTTCCTCCGTGAATGATAAAGAGAGAAGACTATCTCACCTCACTAAGAGAACACTTTTATGGAGCTGGTGTTCCTGAAAAATCATCCGTCCTTAAGACCTGGTGACATAGTTATTTTTGACAATTATGAGACAATGATGGTCCCATAGGCCATTGGGCCTTATGGGAAAAATAGTGACCATACATCCTGATGCAAATGGAAGCATCAGGACAGTTGAAGTTTTGAGCAAACGTATAGTGAATAAGCAGACAATAGATGAACTAGTGCTGTTAGAATTACACAGTGTTGAAAACAAACTTAGTGATTCTCCAGAAACCTCACGCACTAAAATTGTTAAGAAAAGACAATCAGCAGTGATGGCAAATGAGAAAATCAAAATAATGTTAAGCGATGAATAGGTCACCTACGGCAAACTTGCGCCTGCCCCCAGTGTGGAGAAAATTCTCCATTAAAGTCGGTACCTCTTAGACCTCTCGGCTCCCTTCAGCCCTCTGGGGGACTTGAGGGACTTAAGCTCCCCAGAATGGGCTAATGGACTCTCTTATTTTCTCATAAATATATTAATCAAAGGCACATGATCGTACCGGTGTCATAAGTTATGCCATATTCTCCTTGCTTGAGTTCAGTTCACTTGCAACTGTAAGTGACAGTTAAACTAGAGTAATTACTCCCCTTTAGCAGAAAAAATAAGGGAAAACCTGTGCCCACTTTATTTACAATTTGGGACTATTATGAATTGTAGTCTATAACTAGATAACAAAAAATCTACCATCTTGTATTGAATATTGTTGCAGTGTTTAGAAGGGAGAGAAATCAAGCTGAGTTCAACATATCCTTTGTGGGGAAGCGAGAATGAGGGCAGAGGGCGTGGGTGGGGCACAGCATCAAAGAATGAACGAGACGTGTGTCACGCTGGCGTTGCCTCCTTATCAAACAAAAGTCAAAGGGCATTCTTGACGTTTGTTCATTTTGACAATCTCAGGAAACTAGAAAAGTTAGACTAGTTCCATTATATAAGCCAGGAAATTTGCAGTAGAACTAATCATGCAGTGTTATTGTGTATCTGTGTTCTTCCTGTTGTGGATAATACCACGAAACTGTGAACAAGTGATGGAACTGAATAGTGAAGTGTAACCGGTAGCGAGTAATTGCGACGAACATCCCCGACGTAGTGGTGAACATTAATGCAACATTCAATGATGCACTCAAGCCTTCAGTCCATTGAAGACAACGATACCGGGGTCATGTTTTCCCTACTACATACTAGGGAAAATTGGGTCAGTTATAATGCCGAGGCAAGTCCAACCCTACCTACACCTAGTTATGTCAGCTGTAGCTGATAGATAGGGGTGAGATTAGATTGGAATTACCAATAGACCTCGTTGTAGGCGGGCATTTAAGCCCAATCCAAGTGAGTTTGACTAATACTAAGCATTTCAAATAAAGAATGAAATGCTGAAATATATGCTCCTTTCGGGCAAGCTGATATTTAACAAGTTTATTACCCTACAGCCTCGGTGGTTGCTGGATTACACTCTGAATGGTTGGCCAGGTTGCAGCTGCTGGGCATTGTGCTGTTACTGACAAGTAACTATTACTACATGTTGTTTCATGCAGGAAAGTGTACTTATCTAACCAGCTCTCCACACACCCTAACATTCCATCTACACTCTAAGTCATGTTATCCACCAGCCACCCTGATTACTGATCACTATCACGCCACCTCGTTGCTTCCAGCCTCCATCCCTACGCCCCTCAGAAACCCAACATCATAGGTATATATGTAAACGAAAAACGACTTTTATATAGGGTTCACTACTGTCAGCGATTTTCGGTATCTGAAGTAGGTATTGTAACTGTCTTCGCAGATGCGAGGGTTACTGTAGTAATGCTTTCTCGTAGAGAGTTAATGAAATGAGATCATTAATTTCGTTAGACTTTCGGTATTCGTTATACCATTCTGAACTCTCGTGGTCTTATTCACAAGACTCATTATTTAGTGTAACAAAGATAAGCTACCAATGGTCAAAGATGAGTTTATTACTTTTGGGTCCCAAAGCAGATGTTTCTGACCACATATGTGACACATCTCTCTGGTTCCCCAAGGATAAACAAGTGTTACATGTTACAGGTCCTGGCTCTCAAAGCAAATGCAGTACAGCTCTGGGTCACTATTTTAGAACGTGTTATAGGTCTTGGCTCCTAGATAAGATAAGATAAGATAAGATTTCGTTCGGATTTTTAACCCCGGAGGGTTAGCCACCCAGGATAACCCAAGAAAGTCAGTGCGTCATCGAGGACTGTCTAACTTATTTCCATTGGGGTCCTTAATCTTGTCCCCCAGGATGCGACCCACACCAGTCGACTAACACCCAGGTACCTATTTGCTGCTAGGTGAACAGGACAACAGGTGTAAGGAAACGTGTCGAAATGTTTCCACCCGCCGGGAATCGAACCCGGGCCCTCCGTGTGTGAAGCGGGAGCTTTAGCCACCAGGCCACCGGGCCTGGTGTGAGGGAAAAGTTCAATAGATAGGAGTAGCGAGGGAGTATATAGTGGCAATAGTTTCATTGCCGGCTACTTGTTAAGGTAGGGTAAGTCAAGCTCCCACTATTCCCGCCATTTTTCCCCCTCCCCGAAAGTGATAGTTTCATTGCTGGCTACTTGTTAAGGTAGGGTCAGTCTAGCTCCCGCTATCCCTTCCCCTCCTTCTTCCTCTCCCCCCCCCGAAAGGTGACGTGTGGGGCTCCGGTCCAAACAGTAATCACTAGACTCACAGCTCCCAGCACTACTGTAAGTACATGCATGCCTTGTATTCTAGTGCATTTATTGGTTGAAAGCTTCACTTTTGACCAATAATAAACTTAGTCCTTTCAGTTTTGCTCTAAGTTGACTGTTGTAATAATCACCACATCTTTTAGGTATTGTACTTATCATGGAGAGTGATTTCTTAAGCAGTGGGTAACCTGTCTATCTTTCCAGCTTGGATGACAGAGAGGGTCACTTGCCAATCAACGAGTAGAACTGATGGAGATGGACTAACGTCCTGAGACTTCCCCTTTTTGGATTTAATTACCTGTGCACCTGTATGAAATTGCAGGACGTAATCCCTCATCATTGCAGCGGTAAAGAACCTGCTTCCTGTCATCGGGATAGAATACTCAAGGCTATACTGTGAAGAACTAGCCAGTGGGTTGTAACCAACACCTGCGACCCCCACCCCCATCATCGGCAACGGCTACGATTTCAACACGCAGTGTCACCAACACCAGACACCCAAGTTTTACATTAGCGTTGAATTCAGTTATCATTTATATTTTTCATTTTTCATTTTCTTTAATGTAGGATCAATATTTCATATTTAAGTGTTTTATATTTTATATTTTATAAATAATAAAGTTTTATTTTGTCATTTTTTTATTTTTTTCTAAAACACAATTTTTCCCTGAGGAGGAGCCACCCTTTGGGTAATACTGTCTAAATTTATTACATGGCTGAAAAGATTTCAAAAGGTTTAAACAATGTAATACTTGCAGCTTCTGACCATTTTGGGGGGGCAATAAGGTAAACAAAATAGCTGCGGGGTTCCACTTTTTAGAAGTATAAAGTTTAAAAAGGGTGAATAAACGGAACAAACATTGGAAAAACCAAACACTATAATTTTTTTAAAAAAATTTTTAAATTCAAAACCCCTAAGCCCCGCCTGGGGCAAAGTGGGAGGGTTTTTTGGGGTGCCCCAATTTTTTTCCATTTGCCCCTGTAAACACCTGAAAGGGAAAAAAAATATAATTTTTGTTAAACAAAAGTGGATCCCCCATAAATGCATTCTAAAACTTTTCTCTACAAACTCACATGAGCTTACGGTTCACAAGCACTCACAACTAATTTTTATCTACAACTCTCTACATCTCTCAACAACCTCTAAAAATCTCTAAAAAAGCTTTCACAACTCACAGGAACTCTCTACATCTCTCTTTTACAACTCTCTAAAAACTCACAACCAAACTTTTTTTAAAAACCCCTAAACATTGTTTTTTTTTTTTAAACCAAAATGGGCCGGGTTCCCCACCAAGGAAGAGGGGCCCCCAAAAAAGAACTTAAACCATCTTCACTCTCCCACGGGTCGTCCCAAAGGCATGCTTACCCCTACATTTATAAAACTGTAAAAATTAACACTCTCCCCCCCTTCAGAGAAACATAATTATACGATTAATTATACAAAAATTAAAATTTTACATAATTTTTTTTTTTTTTTTATTTGGAAACACCTTTTTTTTTTAACCCCACAGTGAAAAATTCAGCCTTTTATATTGAATATTACAGAAATAAAATATTATTTGGCATGCTGAATGCTGGGCGTTGGTGAAGTTCCCCCACCCGCGGTTAATGTCCCAAAAAAATAGACGGGCCCAAAGGGATAACGGGGAAAACGGGAAAAAGCTTGGGCTCGGCAAACCCAAAAAACTTTAATTTCCCTCCTACAGCACGGGGAATCCGGTACCTCATGGGTACAAGACGGCCCTCTTTAAATTTTTCACATATACTTTCGGGCAGGGCCCCCCAAACCCGACTCTCTCCCCCTATTTTTGGGCCCCTAAAAATTTTTATTTTTTACATTTAAATGTAAGAAAATTTAGATTCCAAGGGCAAACACGTTTTTTAAAAATTCTTAGTTTTACTTTGAAAAGGTTTTTTAAAAAAAACTTGATAAGGGGATGCTAAGGGAAAAAAAAAAACCCTGTAAAAAGAAAACCCCACGAACTGAAGGGGCTATTCCCAGTTTTTATTGAAGGGGTAAAAGAATAATCAAACCTTCTAAACTCGGATCAAACCTTTGGGATTCTCTTTATTTCCCCAAAACTAATGAACCCCCCCACGGCTTTGGGGCTTCTTTATTAAAATTAATATTAAAATTTTCATCCGGGAAACTTTGCAGAAGGGTTTTAGGGAATGTCCCCCACGAGGCTGGTTAGGCACCGAGGAGGAGGGTCAAATTTTCTTTGGGACACCCCCCACCCAAAGGGCTGCTGTGCAAACGTTCATGGGTCTGCTTAGTGTATCAGCGATGGCCCCCTTATGCTTCAGGCCAGGGGATAGCAAAAAGTCATTAATAAATTTTAATTATAAATTTTTTTGGTCTTTCCCCCTTCGTAGTCCCTCATAATGTTTTTACCTTTTCCCCTGCTCCATGCTACAGGACTTTGCTAACTATTTCTATCCTCTACATGCGTCTCAACGCCTGTCTGTGGCGCCTGGTCTTCAAGCAGTCGTCTAAAGATCATTACAACGTCCCTTGCGACGTTCATCTTTGTGACTCATTCAGTGCCCTCTTCCCTGTCAAGGTTTGCATGCTTTGATCTTCACGTTGTTTATCTCTGTCTAGCTATTCATAAGGTCTGGAGCTACAATATATAATCAAATATAGAATCATATCAATCTCTCTACTGTATATATGTATGAGTGTGTGAGTATGTGTGTGTACTCATCTATATGTACTCACATGTTTATGGTTGTAGAGGTCGATTCGTAGCTTCTGGTCCAGGCTCTATGCTGGTCGCTATACTTACACTCTCTCTCTGCTGGAGAGCTTTATCTTACCTCTTCTTAAAGCTATGAACTGATCCTCTCTCCACTACGTCACTCTCCAGATTGTTCCACTTCCTGACAACTATAAGACTAAAGGAATACTTCCTAACATCCCTATGACTCTTGTGAGTTTTCAACTTCCAGTTGTAACCCCATTGCTCCTGTGTCCCATCTCTGAAACATTTTGTCCCTGTCTACCTTTTCAGTTCCTCTTAGTATTTTATACGTCGTTATCATTTGTTCCTCCTATCCCTGCTGTCCTCCAGTATCATCAGGTTGATCCCCTTCATCAACTTCTTAGCTCCAAAACAGGTTTTGTTGGAAACCTTTGCGCATTCTCGAATTTCTTGACGCTGACGTGGGTTCCTTACTGGTGATTTATACTCAATTATTATCTTAATGTACATGGTGTACAGTGTCACTAATGACTCCTTACTTAGAAATCGAAACACTATTCTTAGGTTTGCCAGGTGAACTTATGCTCCAGCAGTTATTTGGTTGATGTGCGCCTTAGGGGATGTGATCGACATGATGGTCACCCCAAAATCCTTTTTCTTGAGTTAAATTTGCAACCTTTCACCCTGAGTGTGTACACCATCTGCGTTCTTCTTTGTCCTTTGCGTGTGTGTGTGTGTGTGTGTGTGTGTGTGTGTGTGTGTGTGTGTGTGTGTGTGTGTGTGTGTGTGTGTGTGTGTGTGTGTGCGTGTGTGTGTGTCTATGTGTGTGTGTGTGTGTGTGTGTATGAGTGTACTCACCTATTTGTGATTGGAGGGGTCGAGTTATAGCTCGTGGCTCCGTCTCTTCACTGATTGCTACTAGGTCCTCTCTCTCCCTGCTCCATGAGCTTTATCAGAATTCGTCTTAAAACTATATATGGTTCCCGCCTCCGCTACGTCACTTTCTAGGCGATTCCACTGCTTGACAACTCTGTGACTGAAGAAATACTTCCTAACATCCTTTGACTCATAGGACTCTTCAACTTCCAATTGTAACCTTTTATTTCTGTGTCCCATCTCTGTAACATCCTGTCTTTGTCCACCTTATCTATTCCTCGCAGTATTTTGTATGTCGTTATCATGTATGCGGTAACCATACTGTACTCCAGTATCGTCAGGCCTATTTCCCTTAACCTTTTTTCGTAGGACATTCCCCTTAGCTCTGGAACTAGCCTTGTTTCAAACTTTTGCACTTTCTCTAATTTCTTGACGTGCTTGACCAAGTGTGGGTTCCAAACTGGTGCTGCATACTCCAGTATGGGCCTGACGTACACGGTATTCAGTGTCTTGAACGATTCTTTACTGAGGTATAGGAATGATATTCCCAGGTTTGCCAGGCGCCCGTATTCTGCAGCAGTTATCTAGTTAATGTGTGCTTCAGGAGATGTGCTCGGTATTGTACTCACCCCAAGATCTTTCTCCTTGAGTGAGGTTTGCAGTCTTTGGCCACCTAGCCTAAACTCTGTCTACGGTCTTCTTTCCCCTTCCCCGATCTTCATGACTTTGAATTTGGCGGGGTTAAATTTGAGTAGCAAGTTGCTGTACCACGTGTCCAGCCTATCCATGTTTCTATGTAGTCCTTCCTGGTTCTCATCTGATTTAATTCTTCTCATTAACTTCACATTATATATGTGTGTGTGTTGTTTATGTATATTCACCCTTATGTGGTTGATTCAGTGTTTCTGGCTCCTTCCCTTCGCTGGTCGTTACTAGGCCCACTTTCTCCCGGCTTCATCTTAAAGCTATGCATGGATCTCGCCTCTACCACTTCACTCTCCACATTGTTTGTCTTCCTGAATCTCGAAATATTTTCTAACATCCCTATGACTCAACTGAGTTTTCAACTTCGATTGTGCCTTCCTTTTCCTATTTCCTATTTCTGAAACATTCTGTCCCTATTTGTCGATTCCTCTCTGTTTTGTAAGTTGCTATCATATCCTTTCTCGTCATCCTGTTCTCCATTGTCATCAGGCTAATTTCCTTTAACCTCTACTCTTAGAACATATTCGTTAGCTCTGGGAATCTTTTTGCAAACCTCTGTACTTTCGCCAATTTCTTGATGTACTTGACCAGGTGTGGATTAGATACTGATCCTGTATATTTCAATATTAGCCTGACGTACACAGTGTAGTGTCGTAAATGACTCCTTACTTAAATGTCTTAACTGTATATTTTAGATTTGCAGGCGTACATTTGCAGCAAGTTATTTGGTTGATATGCGCCTCAGAGCATATGATCGGTGTGATACTCACTCCAAGATCCTTGTCCTTGAGTGGGAAATGCAGCCTTTGTCCCCCGAGCCTGTACTCCGTCCGCGGTCTTTTGTTGTGTTTCCCCCAAGCTTCATAACTTTGCAATTGGTAGGGTTAAATTTCAGGTGACATTTGTCAGACCAGACTTGTAGTCTGTCCAGAGCCCTTGGTAGCCTTTCATTGTCCTCGTCCCCTATATCCCCTTCATCCCTGCGAAAAGGGATACCTCTTGCTCTATCCCTTCTGTCATGCCATTCACTTATACGAGAAACAGCACCAGCACCTCGTGGAACCACACTTGTCACATGAGCCTATTTAAACACATCGTCACGGATCATCTCTCGTTGTTTCCTTCCTGTCAAGTATTCCATGATCCATTGCAGTGATTTTACTGCTGTACTATGTGAAAAGCCATGTTACAGCTCAAGGAAACGCAATCTACCTACCACCCTCTCTCTTCTTTTACTCCTATTACCTTGTCGTAGAATTAACGTTGTGACATAGGATTTTCTTTCTATGAAGCCGTGCCGGTTGTTAAGTAGAAATCCACTCCTTTTTAGATGCTCCAATACACCGAATCTTTAACAATAAGAAGTTCAATGAAGAGAGATTTCAATTACTATGATATGGAAAACGTGAAGAAATTAAAACTATATCGGAGTATAAAACAAATTCGAACCACACAACAGAGCGAAAACTAATGTGAAGGAGCTGGGAGTGATAATGCCAGAGGTTCTCACTTTCAAAGATCATAACAATGTATCCACCACATCTGCTAGAAAAATGATAGGATGGATAATGAGAACTTTAAAACTAGGGATGCCAAGCCCATGATGATTCTCTTCAAATCGCTTGTTCTCTCTAGGCTGGAATACTGCTGTACACTAACGGCGCCTTTCAAGGCAGATGAAATTGCTGACCTGGGTAGTGCACAGAGAGCCTTCACAGCACACAAAAGTATAATAAAACACCTAAATTAATGGGAACGATTGAAGTTCTTCGACTTGTACTACCTAGAATGTAGGCAGAACAGATACATAATATATACACCTGGAAAATGCTACAGGCATTAATACTAAATTTGCACACGAAAATCACTCCCTACGAAACAAAAGTCTGAGCAGGCGGTGCAACATCCCCCCAATGAAAAGGAGGGGTGCCACGAGAATTCTCTAAGATATAACACAATAAGTGTCAGGGGCCCAAGATTGTTCAACTGTCTCCCAGCATACATAAGGGGGATTACCAATAGACCCCTGGCTGTCTTCAAAGAAGGCACTGGATAGGCACCTAAAGTCAGTACCTGACCAGCCGGGCTGTCGTTCATACATCAGTCTTCTTGCAGCCAGCAGTACCCTGATTGATCAGGCCTTGATCCACTGCGAGGCCTGGTCACAGACCGGGCTGCGGTGGCATTGACCCCCGAAACTCTCTCTAGGTATACATTGCAGACCAGGGTTAGTGACACTGAAGTGCAGTTTAATGGTGCCTAACTGCCTCCTTTCTTAGAAATTGGGACTAATTCTGCTGTGTTCCACTACTATGATTATTGCCATGTTTTTAGAGAATTGTTTATATTATTGCTAGCAGCACACACAGGGCCTCTGCGTCTCCCTCGGTACCCACGGAGAGACATTACCTGGTCCCACTGCCTTCGAGGCATCTAGCTCACACAGTACTAGTTTCATCACCTTCTTCTCAGTTGTGTGTATTGTTTCCAACACTTGCTGGTGCACTCTTCCACTTCAGTTTGCTAGAAGCCTTTATGTCGATCTTCAGAATACCTCCTTAAATCTCGTGCTGAGCTCTTCCCAGACTTCTTGGTCATTCCTTGTGATCTTCTCTCCTTCCTTCCTCAGACTGATTACCTGGTCTCTGACTGTTGTTGTCCTCCTCATGAGGCTATACAATAACTTTGGTTCAGATTTGGCTTTCGATGTCGTCATTCTCAGAGTGTGTGTGTGTGTGTGTGTGTGTTAGTTACCATTTTGTCCTAGACACATGTCGATTAGACACTAGGCCTGTTTGTGTGCGCTTGCGTGTGTGTGTGTGCGTGCGTGTGTGTGTGTGCGTGTGTGTGTGTGTGTGTGTGTGTGTACTCACCTAGTTGTACTCACCTAGTTGAGGTTGCGGGGGTCGAGTCCGAGCTCCTGGCCCCGCCTCTTCACTGATCGCTACTAGGTCACTCTCCCTGAGCCGTGAGCTTTATCATACCTCTGCTTAAAGCTATGTATGGATCCTGCCTCCACTACATCGCTTCCTAAACTATTCCACTTACTGACTACTCTGTGGCTGAAGAAATACTTCCTAACATCCCTGTGATTCATCGTGTCTTCAGCTTCCAACTGTGCCCCCTTGTTACTGTGTCCAATCTCTGGAACATCCTGTCTTTGTCCACCTTGTCAATTCCTCTCAGTATTTTGTATGTCGTTATCATGTCCCCCTTATCTCTCCTGTCCTCCAGTGTCGTCAGGTTGATTTCCTTTAACCTCTCCTCGTAGGACATACCTCTTAGCTCTGGGACTAGTCTTGTTGCAAACCTTTGCACTTTCTCTAGTTTCTTCACGTGCTTGGCTAGGTGTGGGTTCCAAACTGGTGCCGCATACTCCAATAGGGCCTAACGTACACGGTGTACAGGGTCCTGAATGATTCCTTATTAAGATGTCGGAATGCTGTTCTGAGGTTTGCTAGGCGCCCATATGCTGCAGCAGTTATTTGGTTGATGTGCGCTTCATGAGATGTGCCTGGTGTTATACTCACCCCAAGATCTTTTTCCTTGAGTGAGGTTTGTAGTCTCTGACCCCCTAGACTGTACTCCGTCTGCGGCCTTCTTTGCCCTTCCCCAATCTTCATGACCTTTGCACTTGGTGGGATTGAACTCCAGGAGCCAATTGCTGGACCAGGTCTGCAGCCTGTCCAGATCCTTTGTAGTTCTGCCTGTCTTCGATCGAGTGAATTCTTCTCATCAACTTCACGTCATCTGCAAACAGGGACACCTCAGAGTCTATTCCTTCCGTCATGTCGTTCAACAAATACCAGAAACAGCACTGTCCTAGGACTGACCCCTGCGGGACCCCGCTGGTCACAGGTGCCCACTCTGACACCTCGCCACGTACCATGACTCGCTGCTGTCTTCCTGACAAGTATTCCCTGATCCATTGTAGTGCCTTCCCTGTTATCCCTGCTTGGTCCTCCATTTTTGCACCAATCTCTTGTGTGGAACTGTGTCAAACGCCTTCTTGCAGTCCAAGAAAATGCAATCCACCCACCCCTCTCTCTCTTGTCTTACTGCTGTCACCATGTCATAGAACTCCAGTAGGTTTGTGACACAGGATTTCCCGTCCCTGAAAACCATGTTGGCTGCTGTTGATGAGATCGTTCCTTTCTAGGTGTTCCACCACTCTTCTCCTGATAATCTTCTCCATGATTTTTGTGTGTGTGTGTGTGTGTGTGTGTGTGTGTGTGTGTGTGTGTGTGTGTGTGTGTGTGTGTGTGGGTATGTGTGTGTGTATGTGTGTGTGTATGTGTGTGTACTCACCTATTTGTGGTTTCAGGGGTCGAGACTCAGCTGTTGATCCCGCCTCTTCAATGAGTGCTACTAGGTCCTCTTTCTCCCAGCTCCATGAGCTTTATCATACCTCACCTTAAAGCTATGTATGGTTCCTGTCTCCACTACCTCACTTGCTAGGCTATTCCACTTCCTGACTTCTCTATGACTGAAGAAATACTTCCTAACATCCCTTTTACTCATCTGAGTCTTCAACTTTCACTTGTGACACGTTGTTTCTGTGTACTCTCTTTGGAACATCTTTTCTCTGTCCACCTTGTCTATTCCACACAGTATTTTGTATGTCATTATCAGGTCTTCCCTAACCCTCCTGTCCTCCAGTGTCCTCAGGCCGATTTCCCTTAACCTTTCTTCGCAGGACATTCCCCTTAGCTTTGGAATTAACCTTGTCAAAAACCTCTGCACTTTCTCTAATTTCTTGACGTACTTGATCATGTGGAGAAATTTTCTCCAGGAGGAGGGTATCAGCCCCATTCAGCCCCTTTCAGCCCTGAGGGGCCCAGCCCTCTCAGAAGGGGCAAGCATCTTGTTTACTGCTACAGCAAGTAATTGATCCCAGATGCTGTACGAGTATACTACGTGGTCAAGCGACCGACGCTCCTTGCAGTCCAAATGTTGCAAAGAGTAGTTTAATAAAAGACAGTCCTTCTCTTACCTTAGCAGGACAATTAAGGAAAATCCTGCTCCCACTTTATTACCATGGTAAAGATAGTGTACATTGTTGTCTATGCTTAAGACAGCAGGAATCAAGCATTCTGCTTTGCTTCATGGAGGAAGTGGCAAAGAACAAAAAGTACATAGGTCAGCTTTTCCTTATGTGCTAGAGCAGTGACGGTGTAGGAGGTTGTGGCATCTTCAGATTACTTTTGACTCTACTAAGAGTCATACTGACGCCAGGATAACCAACAAAAAACATTGATCCGTGCATTAGTGTGAACAAAGTGTCTCTCAAAACACAATAAACACTTAAGAGAAGTGTGATCAACTTCTTAGTGATATTGTGTGAACAATTGTTGATGAACAGTGTAACAATGAGTGTTGCGATCCAACAGAGTGTAGTGCGACATTCTTCAAAGAACACTATTCTTCAATCAACTCAACAGATATCCGGGCATAACTACAAGTCAGATACATATACCCAGGTTCTAACTCGTGATGTACTACTATTGACTGCGCAGTTGAGTTGAAGTTAAGAGTTAGTCACTTATCATAAACCCCGGTGATATGCGGACCTTTGAGTCAACACACGTAAGTTTGTCAGCAATCAGTGAATGAAATATGCTGACATAACACCCCCTAGGGGTAATTTATGATTAACCTAATGTTCATTTTCAGCCCATTGTGAAATGGATGATACAGCTTCTCAAGACCTCGTCTGCAGGGGCGGCTGTGCATGCAATGAGCTGTCTTTCTAAGCTAAGTTTTCCCTATTTTTAAACTTAGCTGGTAAACTATTTCTCAACAGTATGTTCGTGCTCGAACTGGATAAAGGCCACACAGTGGTCCAAATATGTTGTACTACAGTGTACAAATAACCTATGAGCCAAGGTCATTCGAAAAAAGCTGTAAAACTAGTGTTTTACAATATAAATCAGTATAAATGAGTCCCTCCAGACTCAATCACAGAGAATGGGCAGCCAAAAAAAAAAAGGGCGCTCACCCAGCATTCACCCAAAGAAAACGGGAGCTGGTGACTCACACAACAAGAAAACGGGGGATGGCACCCGGCATCTACTGCTCCAGCTCTCAGAAACGCTGACTACAGCAACAAGCCAACTGATGTTCAGTTTGTCTGAGTGTATTTATACATAGTGTTTATAATGTTTATAGACAGAGAGTAAGAGACAAGATTGTGTTTATTTGTTTCTTATTAGATATAAACTGTTATATTAATTAAAGGAACTATACATAAAATTATAAGCTTATATATATTAACAGTGACATTCATATATATGTAAGAATATATTCACGTGTGATTTACAGTTATACAGTGACATTTATAGTGTATAGTGAACGAAGTGTATAACGTCGTTATTTACGATTAATCATCGTTGTCAGGCTGACACAGCAAACTCAAGCTATAAACACCAGCCATATGTATTCGTACCCTTCATGGTCATTGACCCTGAGGTTAAGCTTAGTGGGACAGTAGTGTCTGACTCGATTATAGCTGACTTAAGCATAACAAAAACTCAGCTGTTTATAGCAGTACAGTGTTTTTTAAACACTCTAAGTGTGGTGCTAGAATTTTCAATATACCATTAAAATGGCTTGTTTGAAAACTCAGTTTCAGTCTTTACAGACTAAGATTACACAATTAGAAAATCTAATTTCAGTCTCTATAGGATTACCTCAAGATACAAACATAGATTTTGATGATCTTGAGGTAAAATTTGAATTACTTACACAACGTCTGGAAATAATTAATTCAGACTGTACACATTATGAAAAGGAATTTCTTGAATCAGACCCATCTGAGGATGAAATTAAAAATGTTTTGGATACTTTTAGTAATCAACAATTAAGGTGGACAAGAGTACAGGATATCTGCCGCAAAACTCTGTCACAGAAACCTACTGTAACTAGTGGTCAAACACCTGTTATACCTGTAACAACAAGTGTCCCATTACCAAGCTTACCTACCATGTCATGACCTAATTCCCAAGGTCATAATTATGAAGAATTCATTAGTGGTTTTCAATCCATAGTACATTCACGAACTGACGTAGATGAGATTGTTAAGTTCAATTATCTTAAATGTCTTGTGAAGGGAGAACCCTATGAACTGATTAAGTCATTTCCGGTGGTTAAAGGCAATTATCAGATAGCCTTACGAGTCTTAGCAGACAATTACTTTGATGCTGGCAAGGCCAGAGTTAGACATGCAGTCTTAATATTAAGCTTGAAGCCACCCAAACATTGTTTTCCAGACTTACAGGCATTTAGAATCACATTAGACAATAGTTTCAGATCTCTAGGTGCTAAATATGACCTAAGACAATGTGATTGGTTTATCAGTGATATTGTACAGGATAAGTTGTCACCACAAACTATTGAACGATTAAATATATGTTCAATGAACACTATTTCACTTGTTAAGAAATTAGCAATGGTTTACAAATAATAGTTTTATCCATGCAAGCAACGAGACAAGATGAAAAATCCACAAATCCAGTGGATAATAAACCTTCAACTCAGTATAAAAAGAGTATACCTACTCCCACTAAACCACAGAATGGGAAATCCCATATAGGCATTTATCAAGCTGTGAATACAACAGACAGTAAACAGACTGTCACACATAAACGTACTCCAAAATGTGTACTTTGTGATAGAACACATTGGGCACAGTATTGTAGTCAATACACATCAATGGAGGCACGTAAACAACGTGTTCATCAGCTGAAAAGGTGCATCAAGTGTTTAGGTGAACACAAGGGAGGAAACTGCTCACTGAAGAAGTGTTTTAAATGCAAGGGTATGCATCATACAGCATTATGCCCAAATACTTTTGCTGAACAGCAGCAGACTTCCACAGAATCAGGAAGTCAACAAGCAACAGCATTAAATGTGAGAGATAGGTTTAAAGCAACTGCTCTCCCGATAGCTCGAGTTGAGTTATCTAATAAATTACACAAAACCAACGTGCTAACACTATTTGATCAAGGCTCACAAACGCCCTTCATAAGAAGAACAGTGTTGCAGATGCTGAATAAATAACCCTATGCAAAAGTACAGTTAGATGTAGCTGGTTATTTCCACAATTCTGGTAAACAGAAATATGACCTAGCCAGAATCACTGTTGGTCTAGGAAACAGGAAAAAGACGGTAGAAGCTGTGGTAGTAGATGATTTGCCTAAGTCTGTGCAGATCCAGGGATTAAAAGAAACAGTTGCAGCACTAAAAGCAGCTAAGGACAAGTTAGCATGTCCTGACATACAGACGGACACTATTAGTGCAATTGATTTAATCACTGGAAGTGATTAATATCACTGTTTTGTGCAAAATGTAGTAAGTAAACATGATGTTCACTTGCTGAAAACAGCAGGAGGCCACATGATATGTGGTCCCATTCCCTCTCAAAGTGGGAAAGAAGCTGATATTGATTCAGTGGAAAATGTAATAGTTATGAGAATAACCGCTGATCATGTACCACAGCAAAAATTATCATTACTGGAAGAAATGAATGAACCAGTTGATAAGTTGTGGAATTTAGATGCGATAGGTATTGAT
Source organism: Cherax quadricarinatus (assembly GCF_026875155.1). NCBI lineage: Eukaryota > Metazoa > Arthropoda > Malacostraca > Decapoda > Parastacidae > Cherax > Cherax quadricarinatus. The sequence continues at coordinate 2,705,979 of NC_069399.1, forward strand.
GTAAATAAACCAAACCCACAAGAGTCTCAGACTTATAACCAATATTTGGACACTGTCAAATATAAAGATGGACAGTATTGGTTAGGTTACCATGGAAATTAAATCCACCACATCTGCCTAGCAATTATCGCATGGCTTTCGGACAAATGAAAGCACAAATACATGAGCTCAGGAAGAATCCAGAGCTACTGACTGTCTATGGCAATATACAAGAACAGTTGGACAATAAATTCACTGAGGAAATAGTCGAAGACGGGTTGAAAACAGACACTCATTATCACCCGCACCAATCTAGTCAGAAAAGATTCTGAAACCACTCCACTACGTGTTGCATATAATTGCAGCGCATGTGCAAATAAAGATGTAGCAAGTCTTAATGATTGTCTGATGACCGGACCCTCATTAACTGAGAAGCTTGGAGACGTGTTTATGAAATTTCGTACAAACCCATATGCCTACACGGCTGATATTTCCAAAGCTTTCTTAAGAGTAGGACTACAAGAAATAGATAGAGATTATACTTGATTCTTGTGGCCTGAAAATCCACATGATCCTCAAAGTCCTGTGAAAACTTATCGTTTCAAATCAGTATTGTTTGGAGCAACATCCTCACCATTCTTACTAGTTGCGACTCTAAATACACATTTGAAGAAATCTGAAAGTCCCTTCAAAGAAATCTTGAAGAAAAGTTTCTATGTGAACAATCTTAAAGGTACTGTGAATAAAGAGGAGGATTTGAAATCCTTATACAGAGAAGCTAACAAGGAGATGAAAGAAGCAAATATGCCTCTAAGGATGTGGAATACAAATTGAATGCAGTTAAGGGAACTTATCAAGGAAGATTTCCCTGATGCTGAAATTCCTGATTGCAACAATATGCTGGGATTTAATTGGAACACACAGGAAGATAATTTGAGTCTCAAAAGGATAAACAATAAATCATGCAGTACACTCACCAAACGCAGTTTACTGTCAGAGGTATCTCAATGTTTTGATCCTCTAGGACTCGTCTCACCGATTACCATGAAAGGTAAAATACTTGTGCAAGATGCAAGGAAGCTCAAAATTGGATGGGATGATAACTTGCCTCTAGAAATGAGTCAAGCATGGGATGAAATATCCAGGGAGTTTAAACAACTTCATCAATTTAAATTTCCCAGACAAATAGATCAAGAGGGAAACAAGTACACATTACATGTGCTCTGTGATGCGTCAACCAGAGGTTATGGCGCTGTAGCTTACATGAGTAATGCTGAAGGAAGTACACTAATAACTTCAAAGGCCAAGGTCAGAACAGTACCACAAATGGAACTGACAGCACTTTATGTAGGTACAAAATTAACTGTCTATCTCAACAAAGTACAGGATCATCTCACTATTGAAAAAACCGTGATCTGGAGTGATAATGAAGCAGTTCTCAAGTGGTTAAGAAATAATAAGAGTAAGTTGGTCTATGTACAGAACAGAGTAGCAGAAATAGAAGAGATGCAGAGAGATTGTCTCTTTCTCCTCGTCTCTACCCATGAGAATCCAGCTGACATGTTGTCACGTGGTGTCCCTCTGAAGAAATTTGTGGATAATAAATTATGGCTCCACGGACCGAACTGGCTCTCTAATGAAAATATCTGGCCTCAGCAAAAGGCTCACATTATGCCAGAAGAAACAGTTTGCTTGAACACAGCAAAAGCAAGTTGTGTAAATACTGCAGACACAACAGAAACAGTCATTGATGGATCTAAATACTCATCTTTGGATAAACTCTTAAGAGTTACAGTTCTTGTCTTTAAATTCATTAGAAGAATAAAATCTAATTATGAATGTCTTGAACCTATTAAATACTGGATGAAACTAACACAAAATATAAATTTCTAGAAACACAAGGTAAATCCCCAAAGAAACCTGTTATGATTAATTCTTTAGGACTTTATCTCGACTCAGAAAAGATTATAAGATGTCGAGGAAGAATTCATAATTCTTCACTACCTAAAGAAGCCATACATCCAATATTGATCCCCAAGAATCATTGGCTAACAAAACGGACTGTTCGAAACGCCCACAGTAACGTGTTACATAGCTGACACACTTTGTTATATACGGCAATCCTACTGGATACCTCAAGGTAGACAAAGTGTGAAGAAACAAATAAAGAACTGTATTACTTGTCGTCACTACGATATGCGAGTATGTCAGTATCCAGGTCCACCTCCATATCTCTCTGAAAGAGTTTGTCATATCACTCCATTTGGGGTGACAGGTGTAGATTACACTGGACCAATAATTTTAACCAAAACAGTTGACAAAGCTCCGATCAAGGTGTACATTTGTTTGTTCCCTTTGCAACGACTAGAGCAGTACATCTAGAAGTAGCCACTGACATGTCTGCTGAAGTCTTTATCAAATTATTCAGACAGTTTGCAGCCAGAAGGGCGTGTCCCAGACTGATGATTTCAGACAATGCAACGAAATTTGTTGCTGGTGCTGCTTATATAAGCAAGATCTTTGATCAGCGAGAAATACAACAGATGCTGAATAAACGCAGTTGTCGTTGGAGATACATTCCTCTTAAATCTCCATGGAATGGCGGATTTTATGAAAAAATGATCGGCACTGTAAAACGTTGTTTAAGGAAGACTCTTCAACGTCAGAGAATAGACTCAGAAGAATTCCGTGCAGTTGTGACTGAAATAGAAAATAGAGTCAACAACAGACCACTAACTTATGTTACCGATGATCTGGACAATTTAGAAGTGTTAAGTCCATCTCATTTACTCCATGGCAGATAGCTCGAACCTGTTCCTCCCATGAATGATAAAGAAATCATAGAGGATCCTACTTATTTCGAACCTGAGCAACTCAGACATAAATTCAAACACCTTAATAAAGTGATTGAACGTTGGGAGAAAATTTGGCGAGAAGACTATCTCACCTCATTGAGAAAACACTTCTATGGAGCTGGTGTTCCTGAAAATCATAAGTGCTTAATTAGACCTGGTGACATAGTGATTATTGACAATGATGGTCCAAGGTCCCAATGGCCACTTGGAAAAATTGTGACCATATATCCTGATGCAAATGGAATCATCAGGACAGTTGATGTTTTAAGCAAAGGTGTAGTGAATAAGGGCAAATAAATAAACTAGTGCCGTTAGAATTACACAGTGTTGAAAACAAAATTAGTGATTCTCCAGAAACCACACAGACTACAGCTGTTCAGAAAAGACAAGCAGCAGTGGTGGCGAGTGAGAAAATCAAATTAATGTTAATTGATGAATAGTTCACCTGCAGCAAACCTCTGCCGCCCCCCAGAGTGGAGAAATTTTCTCCAGGACGGGAGTATCAGCCCCCTTCAGCCCCTTTCAGCCCTGAAGAGCCCAGCTTTCTCGTACTTGATCAAGTGTGGGTTCCAAATAGATGCTGCATACTCCAGTATAGGCATGACCTACATGGTGTACAGTGTCTTGATCGATTCCTTACTTAGGTAATGCTGTAGCATATGATCATATGTCATAGGCTACAGCACTTATCTGGTTGATATGTGCTTCTGGAGACGTGCTTGGTGTTATACTCACCCCAGGATCTTTCGTCTTGAGCGAGGTTTGCATTCTTTGGCCACCTAGCCTATATTCTGTCTGTGGTCTTCTTGCCATTCTCCGATCTTCATGACTTTGCATTTGGCAGGGTTGAATTCGAGAAGCCAGTTGCTGGACCACGTGTCCAGCCTGACCAGGTTTCTATGTAGTCCTGCCTGGTTCTCCTCTGAGTAAATTCTCCTCATTAACTTCACATTATTTGCGAACAGGAACACCTCTGAGCCTATCCTTTTCATCATGTCATTCACATATACCAAAAATAGCACTGGTCCTAGGACCGACTCTTGTGGGACCCCGCTGGTCACAGGTGCCCTCGGTGACACCTCATCACGCACAATGACTTCTTGTCGCCTCTCTGTCAGGTATTCTCTGATTCATTGCAGTACCCTTCCCGTTATACTCGCCTGTTCCTCTAGTTTCTGCACTAATCTCTTGTGAGGAACTGAGTCGTAGGCCTGCCTGCAGTTCAAGAAAATGTAATCAACCCACCCCTCTCTCTCGTGTCTTACTTCTGTAACTTTTTCATAAAACTCCAGAAGGTTTGTGACACAAGATTTGCTTTCCAAGAATCCGTGCTAGTTGATGTTTACAATCTTGTTCCGTTCCAGGAGCTCCACCACACTCCTCCTGATAATTTTCTCCATGACTTTGCACACTGTACACGTCAGTGACACTGGTATGTAGTTTAGTGCCTTTTTTCTGTCTCCTTTTTAAAAAATGGGAACTACATTTGCGGTCTTCCATACCTCAGGTAGTTGCCCAGTTTCAAGGGATGTGTTGAAGATTGTTGTTAATGGAACACACAACATTTCTGGTCCGTCTCTAAGGACCCATGGGTAGTTGTCTGGTCCCATTGCCTTTAAGGTATCAAGGTCACTTAGCAACTTCTTCACCTCCTCCTCAGTTGTGTGCATGTCATTCAGGACTTGTTGGTATATTCATGTTTTTGTCCCCATTTGTCCTGTCTTCCCAGAGTACTTCCTTTCTCCACTGTGAATACTTCCTTAAATCTCGTGTTGTGCTCCTCGCATACCTCTTGATCCTTTCTTGTGAGTTTCCCACCTTCTTTCCTGTGTGTGTGTGTGTGTGTTGTGTGTGTGTGTGTGTGTGTGTGTGTGTGTGTGTGTGTGTGTGTGTGTGTGCGTGCGTGCGTGTGTGTGTGTGTGTGTGTGTGTGTGTGTGTGTGTGTGTGTGTGTGCGTGTGTGTGTACTCACCTATTTGTACTCACCTATTTGTGGTTGCAGGGGTCGATTCATAGCTCCTGGCCCCGCCTCTTCACTGATTGCTACTAGGTCCTCTCTCTCCCTGCTCCATGAGCTTTATCATACCTCGCCTTAAAACTATGTATGGTTCCCGCCTCCACTACTTCACTTTCTAGGCTATTCCACGGCTTGACTACTCTATGACTGAAGAAATACTTCCTAACATCCCTTTGATTCATCTGAGTCTTCAACTTCCAATTGTGACCTCTTGTGTCTGTGTTCCATCTCTGGAACATCCCGTCTTTGTCCACCTCGTCTATTCCGCGCAGTATTTTATATGTCGTTATCATGTCTCCCCTGACCCTCCTTGCCTCCAGTGTCGTAAGACCGATTTCCCTCAACCTTTCTTCGAAGGACAATCCCCGTAGCTCTGGGACTAGTCTTGTTGCAAACCTTTGCACTTTCTCTAATTTCTTGACGTGCTTGACTAGGTGTGGATTCCAAACTGGTGCTGCATACTCAAGTATGGGCCTGAGGTAAATGGTATACAGAGTCCAGAGAGTATACCTCGACCGCGACAGAACACAAGAAGAAAGGACTACAATGAAAGAGAGGGTACAGAGACGCAAGGAGGAACGAGAAGCAATGACGAAAATGAGCAGGACCCAGACACAGGAGGAAGGGCAAACACACCCCACAGAATCTCCCACCAAAAGACTCCAACTGCGACATTCCCAACGCAACTGAGCAACCTATACTACAACCCACTCACTGTTCCCTCTGCCACCAACCCCCATATCACAAACCTCACCCCAACAGCTGTGTCTTATGGGCATTCTGACCCCACCCCCATCAACACAAACCCCACCTACACCACAGCCCCATATAGGCCCCCACCAAGGCTCTCGCTCCCCCAACCCCAATATTCTTGCATGACCACAATGATAGAAAAGAAACTGAAGGTTTGGTACACAAACGCGGATGGAATAACGAATAAACATGAGGAGTGGAACGAAAGAATCAGTGAAAAATCCCCAGACATCATAGCACTCACAGAAACAAAACTCACTGAGACAATAACAGACACAATCTTCCCAACAGGATATCAGATCCTGAGGAAAGATAGAAGGAGTAGAGGGGGAGGAGGGGTTGCACTGCTCATAAAACACCGATGGGGATTTGAGGAAATGGAAGGCATGGACATGATTGGAGAAAGAGACTACATTGTAGGTACAATTCAGTCCGGAGAACATAAAGTAGTCTTTGGGAGTGATGTATAACCCACCACAGAACAGCAGGAGGCCAAGAGAGGAGTACGAAGAAAACAACAGGGTGATGGTGGACACACTGGCTGAGGTGGCAAGAAGAGCTCACTCGAGCAGAGCAAAGTTACTGGTAATGGGCGATTTCAACCACAGGGAGATCGACTGGGAAAACCTGGAGCCACATGGGGGTCCCGAAACATGAGAGCCAAGATGATGGATGTGGTACTTGAAAACCTCATGCATCAACATGTCAGGGACACAACCAGAGAGAGAGGGGAGGATGAACCAGCAAGACTGGATCTTGTGTTCACCCTGAGCAGTTCAGACATTGAGGACATCACTTACGAGAGGCCCTTGGAGCTAGCGATCACGTGGTTCTGAGTTTTGACTATATGGTAGAGTTACAAGTGGAGAAGGTAACAGGAATTGAAGGGGACAGGCCAAACTATAAAAGGGGGACTACACAGGTATGAGAAACTTCCTGCAGGAGGTTCAGTGGGACAGAGAAATGGTAGGAAAATCAGTAAACGAGATGATGGAATATGTGGCAACAAAGTGCAAGGAGGCAGAGGAAAGTTTTGTTCCCAAGGGAAACAGAAATAATAGGAAGACCAAAACGAGTCCTTGGTTTACCCGAAGGTGTAGGGAGGCAAAAACTAAGTGCAACAGAGAATGGAAAAGGTACAGGAGGCATAGGACCCAGGAAAACAAGGAGATTAGTAGAAGAGCCAGAAACGAGTATGCACAGATAAGGAGGGAGGCCCAGCGACAGTATGAAAACGACATAGCACGAAAGTCAAATCTGACCCGAAACTGCTGTATAGCCACATTAGGAGGAAGACAACAGTCAAGGACCAGGTGATAAGGCTGAGGAAAGAAGGTGGAGAACTCACAAGAAACGATCAAGAGTATGTGAGGAGCTCAACACAAGATTTAAGGAAGTATTTACAGTAGAGACAGGAAGGACTCTGGGGGGACAGACCAGATGGGGACACCAGCAAGGAATACACCAACACGTGTTGACGACATACATACAGATGAGGAGGAGGTGAAGAAACTGCTAAGGGACATCGATACCTCAAAGACAATGGGACCGGACAACATCTCCCCGTGGGTCCTTAGAGAGGGAGCAGATATGTTGTGCGTGCCACTTACCACAATCTTCAACACGTCCCTGGAAACTGGGCAACTACCTGAGGTATGGAAGACGGCAAATGTAGTTCCCATTTTTAAAAAAGGAGACAGAAAAGAGGCACTAAACTATAGACCTGTGTCATTGACGTGTATAGTATGCAAAATTATGGAGAAGATTATCAGGAGGAGAGTGGTGGAGCACCTGGAACGGAACAAGAGTATAAATGCCAACCAGCACGGATTCACGGAAGGCAAATCTTGTGTCACAAACATTCTGGAGTTTTATGATAAAATAACAGAAGTAAGACACGAGAGAGAGGGGTGGGTTGATTGCATCTTCTTGGACTGCAAGAAGGCCTTTGACACAGTTCATCACAAGAGATTAGTGCAGAAGCTAGAGCATCAGGCGCATATAACAGGAAGGGCACTGCAATGGATCAGAGAATACTGACAGGGACGCAACAACGAGTCATGGTAACGTAATGATGTATCACAGTGGGCACCTGTGACGAGCGGGGTCCCACAGGGGTCGGTCCTAGGACCAGTGCTATTTTTGGTATATGTGAACGACATGATGGAAAGGTTAGACTCAGAAGTGTCCCTGTTTGCAGATGATGTGAAGTTAATGAGGAGAATTAAATCAGATGAGGACCAGCAGGACTTCAAAGAGACCTGGACAGACTGGACACCTGGTCCAGCAAATGGCTTCTCGAATTTAATCCTGCCAAATGCAAAGTCATGAAGATAGGGGAAGGGCACAGAAGACCACAGACAGAGTATAGGCTAGTGGCCAAAGACTGCAAACCTCACTCAAGGAGAAAGATCTTGGGGTGAGTATAACACCGAGCATGTCTCCGGAAGCACACATCAATCAGATAACGCTGCAGCATATGGGCGCCTGGCAAACCTGAGAAAAGCATTCCGATACCTTAGTAAGGAATCATTCAAGACACTGTACACCGTGTATGTCAGGCCCATACTGGAGTATGCAGCACCTGTTTGGAACCCGCACTTGATAAAGCACGTCAAGAAACTAGAGAAAGTACAAAGGTTTGCGACAAGGTTAGTTCCAGAGCTAAGGGGAATGTCCTATGAAGAAAGAATAAGGGAAATCGGCCTGACGACACTGGAGGACAGGAGGGTCAGGGGAGACATGATAACGACATATAAAATACTGTGTGGAATAGACAAGGTGGACAAAGACAGGATGTTCCAGGGAGGGGACACAGAAACAAGAGGCCACAATTGGAAGTTGAAGACACAAATGAGTCAGAGAGATAGTAGGAAGTATTTCTTCAGTCATAGAGTTGTAAGGCAGTGGAATAGCCTAGAAAATGACGTAGTGGAGGCAGGAACCATACACAGTTTTAAGACGAGGTATGATAAAGCTCATGGAGCGGGGAGAGAGAGGGCCCAGTAGCAACCGGTGAAGAGGCGGGACCAGGAGCTAAGACTCGACCCCTGAAACCACAAATAGGTGAGTACACACACACACACACACACACACACACACACACACACACACACACACACACATTTTTAAAAAAGGAGACAGAAAAGAGGCACTAAACTATAGACCTGCGTCATTGACGTGTATAGTATGCAAAGTTATGGAGAAGATTATCAGGAGGAGAGTGGTGGAGCACTTGGAACGGAACAAGAGTATAAATGCCAACCAGCACGGATTCATGGAAGGCAAATCCTGTGTCACAAACCTTCTGGAGTTTTATGATAAAATAACAGAAATAAGACACGAGAGAGAGGGGAGGGTTGATTGCATCTTCTTGGACTACAAGAAGGCCTTTGACACAGTTCCTCACAAGAGATTAGTGCAGAAGCTAAAGCATCAGGCGCATATAACAGGAAGGACATTGCAATAGATCAGAGAATACCTGACAGGGAGGCAACAACGAGTCATGGTACGTAATGATGTATCACAGTGGGCACCTGTGACGAGCGGGGTCCCACAGGGGTCGGTCCTAGGACCAGTGCTATTTTTGGTATATGTGAACGACATGATGGAAAGGTTAGACTCAGAAGTGTCCCTGTTTGCAGATGATGTGAAGTTAATGAGGAGAATTAAATCAGATGAGGACCAGGCAGGACTTCAAAGAGACCTGGACAGACTGGACACCTGGTCCAGCAAATGGCTTCTCGAATTTAATCCTGCCAAATGCAAAGTCATGAAGATAGGGGAAGGGCACAGAAGACCACAGACAGAGTATAGGCTAGGTGGCCAAAGACTGCAAATCTCACTCAAGGAGAAAGATCTTGGGGTGAGTATAACACCGAGCATGTCTCCGGAAGCACATATCAACCAGATAACTGCTGCAGCATATGGGCGCCTGGCAAACCTGGGAACAGCATTCCGATACATACACTGTACACCGTGTATGTCAGGCCCATACTGGAGTATGCAGCACCTGTTTGGAACCCGCACTTGATAAAGCACGTCAAGAAACTAGAGAAAGTACAAAGGTTTGCGACAAGGTTAGTTCCAGAGCTAAGGGGAATGTCCTATGAAGAAAGATTAAGGGAAATCGGCCTGACGACACTGGAGGACAGGAGGGTCAGGGGAGACATGATAACGACATATAAAATACTGCGTGGAATAGACAAGGTGGACAAAGACAGGATGTTCCAGGGAGGGGACACAGAAACAAGAGGCCACAATTGGAAGTTGAAGACACAAATGAGTCAGAGAGATATTAGGAAGTATTTCTTCAGTCATAGAGTTGTCAGGCAGTGGAATAGCCTAGAAAATGACGTAGTGGAGGCAGGAACCATACACAGTTTTCAGACGAGGTTTGATAAAGCTCATGGAGCGGGGAGAGAGAGGGCCCAGTAGCAACCGGTGAAGAGGCGGGGCCAGGAGCTAAGACTCGACCCCTGCAACCACAAATAGGTGAGTACAAATAGGTGAGTACACACACACACACACACACACACACACACACACACACACACACACACACACACACACACACACACACACACACACACTGGCTCCTAGAGAAAAGGAAGAAAAGACAAAATATATAACTATGGAAGGTGGCAGGAGTAGGCCTTCTTGTAGTGGTGATGTCATAACAGGTTGTGTGCCATTATAAATAATAAGTGTAATTTACCAAATGTGAAGGGTGTTCTACAAAAAGTGAAAAGTGAAAACACTTGAGGAACGTGTGATGTTCGAGCATAAATTGATATAACTCTCACTGATGGAGGATTTCCAAAAAAGTCTGAGATCAGCAACCGGCAACTTGTCCATCACCCCACTGCCAGCGCAAGTTCCTCTCATCTGTTTGTGGTTGCATGTTGTGGTTGCATATTGTGGTTGCATGTTGTGGTTGCATGTTGTGGTTGCATGTTGTGGTTGCATGTTGTGGTTGCATTTTGTGGTTGCATGTTGTGGTTGCATGTTGTGGTTGCATGTTGTGGTTGCATGTTGTGGTTGCATATTGTGGTTGCATGTTGTGGTTGCATATTGTGGTTGCATGTTGTGGTTGCATGTTGTGGTTGCATGTTGTGGTTGCATGTTGTGGTTGCATTTTGTGGTTGCATGTTGTGGTTGCATGTTGTGGTTGCATGTTGTGGTTGCATGTTGTGGTTGCATATTGTGGTTGCATGTTGTGGTTGCATGTTGTGGTTGCATGTTGTGGTTGCATGTTGTGGTTGCATGTTGTCAGATTCCTGGTCTCTGCACACTGTAAGCTGGGTCACTCACTCCTGCTAGTTATTACTAGAATTAGAGTAGAAACAGTATAGATAAGGTGGAGCTGGATTGATGAGTGCGTGAGGAAAGGTTGGTGTAGCTTGCGAGGGTTAACCACCAAACACTCGCACACACACACTAGCACAAGTGCTAGGCACTTGTAAATGCTGAGTGTTAGTACTAGAGGCTAAGTTTTAGAATTACTAGTATTATTATTTGTATCTTAATAGTAGTATGGATACATAGAATTGTGGAGCATTATTTCTGGGCACATATAAACAACTGAGCGCTCACACACACACACACACACACACACACACACACACACACACACACACACACACACACACACACACACATACACACACACACACACACACACACACACACACACAAACACACACACACACGCACACACACACGCACACACACACACACACACCGATGGAATTTTGATGAGCTGGAGAGAGGAGACAGCGGAGAAGAAAGTGATTACATAGCGGGAACGCTTCACTCTGGTGGTCCCAAGGTGATAATTGCAGTGATGTATAACCCACCACAGAACAGCAGGAGGCCAAGGCAAGAGTATGACGAGAGCAATAGAGCGATGGTTGACACACTGGCTGCAGTGGTGATAAGAGCTCATGCATGCAGGGCAAAGCTCCTGATCATGAGCGACTTTAACCACAAGGAGATCGAATGGGAGAACTTGGAGCCACATGGGGGCCAAGATACATGGAGGGCTAAAATGATGGAGGTGGTACTGGAAAACTTCATGTACCAACACGTAAGGGACACTACAAGAGAGAGAGGAGAGGATGAACCAGCAAGAATGGACTTAGTATTCACCTTGAGTAGTGCAGATATTGAGGACATCACATATGAAAGACCCCTTGGGGCCAGCGATCATGTGGTTTTGAGCTTCGAATACACAGTAGAGCTACAAGTGGAGGGGGAAGCAGGAAGGCCAGGACAAATGAAACCAAACTACAGGAAAGGGGACTACACAGGAATGAGGAACTTCCTGAATGAGGTTCAGTGGGACAGAGAACTGGCAGGGAAGCCAGTTAATGAGATGATGGAATATGTAGCAACAATGTGCAAGGAGGCTGAGGAGAGGTTTGTACCCAAGGGTAACAGGAATAATGGAAAAGCCAGGATGAGCCCATGGTTCACCCAAAGATGCAAGGAGGCAAAAACGAAGTGTGCTAGGGAATGGAAGAAATATAGAAGGCAAAGGACCCAGGAGAATAAGGAGAGCAGTCGTAGAGCCAGAAACGAATATGCACAGATAAGAAGGGAGGCCCAACGTCAATATGAAAACGACATAGCAGCAAAAGCCAAATCTGACCCGAAGCAGTTATACAGCCACATCAGGAAGAAAACAACCGTCAAGGACCAGGTCATCAGGCTGAGGAAGGAAGGAGGAGAGACAACAAGAAATGACCGTGAAGTATGTGAGGAACTCAACAAGAGATTCAAAGAAGTGTTCACAGAGGAGACAGAAGGGGCTCCAGAAAGACGGAGAGGTGGGGTACACCACCATGTGCTGGACACAGTACACACAACCGAGGAAGAAGTGAAGAGGCTTCTGAGTGAGCTAGATACCTCAAACGCAATGGGGCCAGATAACATCTCTCCATGGGTCCTGAGAGAGGGAGCAGAGGCGCTATGTGTACCCCTAACAACAATATTCAATACATCTATCGAAACAGGGAGATTGCCTGAGGCATGGAAGACAGCAAATGTGGTCCCACTCTTTAAAAAAGGAGACAGACATCAAGCACTAAACTACAGACCAGTGTCACTGACATGTATAGCATGCAAAATCATGGAAAAGATTGTCAGGAGAAGAATGGTGTAACATCTAGAAAGGAATGATTTCATCACCAGCAGCCAACATGGTTTCAGAGATGGGAAATCCTGTGTCACAAACCTACTGGAGTTCTATGACGTGGTGACAGCAGTAAGACAAGAGAGAGAGGGGTGGGTGGATTGCATTTTCTTGGACTGCAAGAAGGCGTTTGACACAGTACCACACAAGAGATTAGTACAAAAGCTGGAGGACCAAGCAGGGATAACAGGGAAGGCACTGCAATGGATCAGGGAATACTTGTCAGGAAGACAGCAGCGAGTAATGGTACGTGGCGAGGTGTCAGAGTGGGCACCTGTGACCAGCGGGGTCCCACAGGAGTCAGTCCTAGGACCAGTGATGTTTCTGGTATTTGTGAACGACATGACGGAAGGAATAAACTCCGAGGTGTCCCTGTTTGCAGATGACGTGAAGTTGATGAGAAGAGTTCATTCGATCGAAGACCAGGCAGAAATACAAAGGGATCTGGACAGGCTGCAGACCTGGTCCAGCAACTGGCTCCTGGAGTTCAATCCCACCAAGTGCAAAGTCATGAGGACTGGGGAAGGGCAAAGAAGACCGCAGACGGAGTACAGTCTAGGGGGCCAGAGACTACAAACATCACTCAAGAAAAAAGATCTTGGGGTGAGTATAACACTAGACACATCTCCTGAAGCGCACATCAACCAAATAACTGCCGCAGCATATGGGCGCCTGGCAAACCTCAGAACAGCATTCCGACATCTTAATAAGGAATCGTTCAGGACCCTGTACACCGTGTACGTTAGGCCCATATTGGAGTATGCGGCACCAGTTTGGAACCCACACCTAGCCAAGCACGTAAAGAAACTAGAGAAAGTGCAAAGGTTTGCAACAAGACTAGTCCCAGAGTTAAGAGTTATGTCCTATGAGGAGAGGTTAAGGGAAATCAATCTGACGACACTGGAGGACAGGAGAGATAGGGGGACATGATAACGACTTACAAAATACTGAGAGGAATTGACAAGGTGGACAAAGACAGGATGTTCCAGAGATTGGACACAGCAACACGGGGACACAGTTGGAAGCTGAAGACACAGATGAATCAAAGGGATGTTAGGAAGTATTTCTTCAGTCACAGAGTAGTCAGGAAGTGGAATAGTTTGGGAAGCGATGTAGTGGAGGCAGGATCCATACATAGCTTTAAGCAGAGATACGATAAAGCTCATGGTTCAGGGAGAGTGACCTAGTAGCGACCAATGAAGAGGCGGGGCCAGGAGCCTGGACTCGACCCCTGCAACCTCAACTAGGTGAGAACTAGGTGAGTACACACACACACACACACACACACACACACACACACACACACACACACACACACACACACACACACACACACACAAACACACACAAACACACACCGGGGCCATGAGCTGAGTTTCGACCCCTGCAACCACAAACAGGTGAATTAGGTGAGTAGGTGAGTACACAGCCTTAAGGCACCCCTGTTTAAGCGGTCACTCTATCCCCCTCCTTCCCTCCCCTTCACTCCCAACTCCCACCCTATCAATTGTCATTTTGTCTCTCCTCTCTCACCCACCCCTACCAGCCCAACTAATCTCCTATTCTCCAACATTCTCACTCGGCTTTCCCCCCCCCTCAAAACCACTACCCCCCCCCTCCCCCCTCCAAAAATCTCACTCCCCCCTTCCCAATTCCCAAATCCCCCACTCTCTTTCTCTTTTTATCTTGGGCCCTCATCCCTCTCCCCCCCCCCATCCTACACTTTTTCTCTCACCCAAACCCCTCCCCTCTCTCCCCTCTCTCTCTCTCCTCTCTCCTCTTTCCCCTTCTCTCTCTCTCTCCTCTCTCTCTCCTCTCTCTCTCTCTCCTCTCATACTCACCTTCCATCCATCTTTCCCCCTCCCCTCTTCTTTCTCCCCCTAGCCCTCCCCCCCTCCCTTTCCCCCCTCCCTACACCCTCTTGTCACCCCTAAACTCTCCTTGACGCTGCTCCCCCCCCCCCCAACCCCCCTATCCTCTCCCCCCTCCTGCCATACCGACCCTTTTTTCCCCCCAAGTAAAGATGGACAGAGGGGAGGAAGGTTGAACTGCTCGTAAAATAAACCCAAAGGAAATCTTAGGAAATTTTGACATGGGCGAGATTGGAGAAAGAGAATACATAGTAGGTACACTTCAGTGTGGAGACAAAAGGTAGCATTGCAGTATGTATAATCCACCACGGGACTGCAGGAGTCCAAGAAGGGAAAATTAAGAGAAAAACAGAGGAATGGGGGCGCACTGGCTGAGGTGGAAAAGAAGACTAAATCGAGCGAGCAAATTCCTGGTTACCGGGAGTTTACCGGGAGAAGTTCCGGGGCCCCAACCCCCCCGCGGCCCGGTCTGGGGGGCATTTTAACCACGGGGAACGTTTGGGGAAAAAACCCTAGCCAACGGGGGTCCTGAACAGGGAGAGCCAAGATGAGGGAAAAGGACGGGAAAATCTCATCACCAACATTTTAAGGAACTACAGAGAGGGGGGGAAGGATAAAACAGCAAGACTGGACCTTTGTTAACCCTACATTAGACATTAGGAACAAAAAATGGGGGGCCCCTAGGACTTGTGATCACGGGGTTCTGTGCTTTGAAAATAGTATGTTACAAGGGGGAAGGGTAACGGGGGTTTTTAAGGGGAAAAGAAAGATTATAAAAGGGGGGACTAAACACGTTTTTAGGAACTTCCTGCAAGAGGTTCATGGGAAGATAACTGGTAGAAAAGTTGTAAAAGAAATGAGGGAAAACTTAACAACAAAATGCAAAGGAGGCAAGAAAAGGTTTGTTCCCAAAGGGGAACGGGGAAAAAAGGGAAAACCAAACGAGCCCTTGGGGTTTTCCCGACGTTGTACAGAGGCAAAAACTAATGCACAAGAATGGAAAAAATACAGAAGGAAAGAACACATGAAATAAGGAATTAGTCACAGAGCCAGGGAAAGAGATCACAGGAAGGAGGGACCCCGTGACAGTGAAAATAACAAAAACGAGAAAATCAGTTCAAACCCCAAAATGCTGTAAGCCCCATCTGGAGGAAGACAACAGTCAAAGACCAGGGATCAGGCTGAGGAAAAAAGGGGGGAACTCACAAGAAAAGATCACGAAAATTGGAACCAACATGAGATTTAAGAAAGTATTTAAAGACAGGAAAGGGCTCTGGGAAGACAGCACAGAGGGAAAAACCAAAGGCAAAAACCAACAGGGTTGGATAACAAACAAACAATGAGGAGGGGTAGAACTGCTAAGGCCTTGAACCTCAAAGGGGATGGGTGCAGAAAACATCTCCCCTGGGTCCTTAGAGAGGGGGCAAGACATTCCACCACTAACCACAAACTTCAATACATTTCCCTTTAAAGTGGGCAAAACCTTTTATTTAAGTAGGAAAAAGTAGTCCCCATTTTTTAAAAAAGGAGACAAAACGGGCACAAAAAAAAAAAAAGGGCCAGTGTCTCGACATTATACATGTAAACCATGGAAAATTTTCAGAGGGAGTGGTGGTACATGGAACGGAAAAGATTTTAAACACAACCACACGGATTCAGGAAAACAAATCCTGTGTCACAGACCTTCTGGATTTTTATGACAAGGTAATAGAAGTATGACACGAGAGAGTGGGATGGGTTCATTGCATTTTCCTGGACTGCAGGAAGGCCTTCGACACAGTTCTTCACAAGAGATTAGTGCAGAAACTGGAGGATCAGGCACGTATAACAGGAAGGGCACTGCAATGGATCAGAGAATACCTGACAGGGAGGCAAAAACGAGTAATGCTACTTCATGAGGTATCACAGTGGGCGCCTGTGACGAGTGGTGTCCCACAGGGGTCAATCCTAGAGCAGAATAACCCAGGCACAGGTGGAAGGGCAAGCACACCCCCCAGAAACACCTGCAGAAGGACTCCAGCCATGACACCCCCAAGGCCCCTAACCCCCCCTGTTCCTCCCTCCCCACCCCGTTCTCTCTCTCTCTCTCCCTCCATTTCTCTCCCCTTCACTCTCCCTCCCTCTCTCTCTCTACCTCTCCTCTCTCTCTCTCTCTCTCTCTCTCTCTCTCTCTCTCTCTCTCTCTCTCTCTCTCTCTCTCCTCTCTCTCTCTCTCTCTCTCTCTCTCTCTCTCTCTCCTCTCTCTCTCTCCGCTCTCTCGTTTCTCTCTCTCCCTCTCCCTCTCCTCTATCTCTCTCTCTTTCTATCTTTCTCCACCTCTCGTTCTCTCTATCTCTCTCCTTACACACACCTTCCATTCATCTTTCCTTTCCTCCTACCCCTACCCCTTGGCTTCCCCTTACTTCCCTCCTTTCCCACTCATCACCCCTAGCCTTCTCCCTATCAGTCTCTCTCCCTCTCTCTTTATTCCTCTCTCTCCCTCTCTCTCTCTCTCTCACACACAAGCTCCTTTCTGTGGTAAAAAAAAAAAGGGTAACCCAAGAGGGCGGAGACCCCGGGGTCTGGAGGCCGATCCCATGAGGGAGGAACCTGGAAGGGAAGATTGGGAGTTAGAGCTCACAAAAATGGAGGAAGAATGGGGAAGGAAGCTAGCAGAGCTCGACAGGGTAATGGAGGAGAGGATTGCTGACGAGAGCAGGAAGCGGGAACTAAAAGTCTTAGCAGCAGAAGATAAGATAAAGTGCTTAGAAGAGGAGCTAAAAAACCTGAAACAGACTAGAGAGACAAATAAAGGTACAGACATGACATCGGGAACTTTTATACCAGACACAGACAAGGGGGCTGTAGGGATTCAGGTAAAGATGAGTACAGGAAGACCAAATGAAAATCCAGAAGCCAACGAAGGAGACATGACATATGCAGAGACTCTAACAGTCAACTACAGTGGCAGGGAACAGCTGGGCAGGGAAGGCGGTCCACTGAGCATAGGAGCTGCAGCAAGGGCAGGAGTTGAAGGCAGTACGTTTTGATGGAACGTCAAGAAATTAGAAGAAAGGTTGAGGGAAATCGGACTGACGACACTGGAGGACAAGAGGGTCTGGAGAGGCATGGTAATGACATACAAAATACTGCGTGGAATAGATAAGGTGGACAGAGATAGGTTGTTCCAGAGAGGGGACACAGAAACAAGAGGTCACAAATGGAAGCTGAAGACTTAGACGAGTGAGGGGGATGTTAGGAAGTATTTATTCAGCCATAGATTCGTCAGGAAGTGGAATAGCCTAGCGAGTGATGTAATGGCAGGAACCATACATAGCTTTAAGAAGAGGTATGACAAAGCTCAGGAAGCAGAGAGAGAGAGGACCTAGTAGCGATCAGTGAAGAGGCTGGGCCAGAAGCTGAGTCTCGACCCCTGCAACCACAATTTGGTGAGTACAATTAGGTGAGTACACACACACACACACACAGGTATGAAGAGGTAAAATAAAGCTCGTGGTGCAGGAAGAGTGACCCAGTAGCGGCCAGTGAAGAGGCGGGGCCAGGAACTATGAATCGACCCCTGCAACCACAAATAGGTGAGTACAACTAGGTGAGTACACACACACACACACTCATAAACACATTACGTTATATAGGCAGGAGATGGGAAAGTTGAAGAAAGAGGAGAAGAGGTGAAAGGAAGGGAGAAGGAAGGAAGAAGAGATATGTGTAGTTTTGTGGAGGAGCTAGAGACGTGTCGACAGCTTCAAGGACTCATCAGTGGCCTCTGTGAGGAGGTGTCCACAGACATGACACCTTCCCTCTTAGTCGTCACACCCACCATCTTCCTCTCATCCTGCTATATGTTATACCATGTAAGTCAATGCACGTCTTCATGTAATGTAATCGAGTAAGAACTTAATGCAGTCTCCAATTAATCTAAACACTATACTATTGAGAATGGTGAAGGTAAACAGCCGTTAGTAATGTTCGAATGTTGATATGCTTAATGAAGCTCTATACAGAAGGAAACAGTCTGATTAGAGTTTGATATATAACATTTATCACATTTTCAAATTATTTTTTAATAATTTCAATTTTATTTATTAACTTTAGCTATCCTTGAAGTCTTTTTATCCACTTCTGCGAGGCTATGAGTCCTACACACACACACACACACACACACACACACACACACACACACACACACACACACACACACACACACACACACACACACACACACACACACACACAAGGACACACACTGAAAGAAGGCAGGCAGAAAGGTAGGAGACTGAGATCATCAAAGAAATAGGTGCAGAGGAAATGTCTGAGATTGTAAATTTTCAGAGAATAGGGGGTACCGGAAGGGGAGAAAACAACCAATCAAGCTGATTTTCAGGACAGAAACAATGCAGAACAGAATCCTCCAAGAGAGACCACACTTGAAGGATTCGGCAGCATACAAGAGAGTGTTCTTAGACCGAGACAGAACAAAAACAGAACGACAGCAGCTGAGGGAGAGGACACAGAAGCGAAAGGAGCTAGGAGGAGAGACAAAGACAGAATCAGAAGAAGACATCCAGAGCAGGGCAGAGCAACAAGAGCAAGCACACACAGAACTATCCACAGAACCCCACAACCAATCACACTATACCAACACAAACCACAATCCACAGCCACAGCCCCCACCCCACACTATGTTGTAGAATCCTGCAGAACACTGTCAGGTCCCCCGCCCTCACAGACCCCCCAAAACACAGTGCTGGAGAGGAAACTGAAGGTATGGTACACCAAAGCTGATGGAATAACAAATAAGTGGGAGGAGTGGCACAAAAGAATCAAAGAGGCAGTGCCGGACATCATAGCCTTCACAGAAAATAAGTTCACAGGGATGATAACAGATGCCATCTTTCCAACGGGACATCAGATCCTGAGGAAAGACAGAGGGAACAGAGGGAGTAGAGGAGTGGCACTGCTGATCAAACACCAATGGGATTTTGATGCACTGGAGAGAGGAGACAGAGGAGAAGCAAGAGATTACATAGTACTAACACTTTAGTCTGGAGGTTCCAAGGTGGTAATTGCTGTGATGTATAACCCACCACAGAACAGCAGAAGGCCAAGGCAAGAGTATGATGAGAGTAATAGAATGATGGCTGACACACCAGCTGAAGTGGCCAGAAGGGCTCATGTGAGCAGGGCAAAGCTGCTGATCATGGGTGACTTTAACCACAAGGAAATCGATTGGGAGAACTTGCATCCACATGGGAAGCCAAGAAACGTGGAGGGCTAAGATGATGGAGGTGGTACTGGAAAACCTCATGTACCAACATGTAAGGGACACTACCAGAGAGAGAGGAGAGGATAAACCAGCGAGACTGGACCTAGTATTCACCTTGAGTAGTGCAGATATTGAGAACATCATATATGAAAGACCTGTGAGGACCAGTGATCATGTGGTTTTAAGCTTCAAATACAGAGAGTTACAAATGGAGGGGGAAGCAGGAAGGGCCAGACGAATGAAGCCAAACTACAAGAAAGTGGACTACGCAAGCAATAAGAACTTCCTCAACGATTTTCAGTTGAACAGAGAACTGGCAGGGAAGTCAGTAGACTAGATGATGGGAAATGTGACAAAAATATGCAAGGAAGCTGATGAGAGGGTTGTACCCAAGGGTAGCAGGAATAGTGAAAAAGCCAGTATGAGCCCATGGTTCACCCAAAGGTGCAGGAAGGCCAAAACCAAGTGCGCTAGGGAATGGAAGAAGAGTAGAAGGCAAAGGACCCAGGAGAATAAGGGAAGCAGTCGTAGATCCAGAAATGACTATGCAGAGGTAAGAAGGGAGGCCCAATGACAATATGAAAATGACACAGCAGCAAAAGCCAAATCTTGCCCAAAGCAGTTGTACACCCACATCAGGAGGAAAACACCAGTCAAGGACCAGGTAATCAGGCTAAGGAAGGAAGGAGGGAGATCACAAGAAACGACCATGAAGTATGTGAGGAACTCAACATAAGATTCAAAGAAGTGTTCACAGAGGAGAGAGAAGGGACTCCAGAAAGACAAACAGGTGGGGCACACCATCAAGTGTTGGACACGATACATTCAGCCGAGGAAGAAGTGAAGAGGCTTCTGAGCAAGCTAGCTACCTCAAAGCCTATGGGGCTGGATAACATCTCTCCATGGGTACTGTGAGAGGGTGCAGAGGTGCTATGTGTACCTCTAACAAAATGTTCCACACATCTATCGAAACAGGGAGATTACCTGAGATATGGAAGACAGCAAATATAGTCTCAAGTTTTTAAAAAAGGAGATAGACAAGAAGCATTAAACTATAGACCAGTGTCAATGACATTTATAGTATGCAAAGTCATGGAAAATATTATCAAGAGATGAGTGGTGGAACACCTAGAAAGAAATGAGCTTATCACAAAAGCTAACACGGTTTCAGGGACGGGTAATCCTGTGTCATAATCCTACTGGACTTCTATGACAGGGTGACAACAGTAAGACAAAAGAGAGAGGGGTGGGTAGATTGCATTTTCATGGACTGTAAGAAGGCGTTTGAAACAGTTCCACAGAATAGATATGTACAGAAACTGTAAGACCAGGAAGGGATATCAGGAAAGGCACTACAATGGATCAAGGAATACCTGTCAGGAAGACAGCAGCGAGTCATGGTACGCGGCGAGATGTCAGAGTGGGCGCCTGTGACGAGTGAGGTTCCACAGGGGTCAATCCTAGGACCGGTGCTGTGTCTGGTATATGTGAACGACATGACGGAAGGAATAGACTCGGAAGTGTCCCTGTTTGGAGATGATGTGAAGTTGATGAGAAGAATTCAGCTGGACGAGGACCAGGCAGAACTACAAAGGGATCTGGACAGGCTATAGGCCTGGTCCAGAGATTGGCTCCAGGAGTCAAACTCCTCCAAGTGCATGGTCATGAAGATTGGGGAAGGACAAAGAAGACCGAGGACGGAGTACAATATAGGGGGCCAGAGACTACAAACCTAACTAAAGAAAAAAGATCTTGGGGAGAGTATAACACCAGGCACATCTCCTGAGGCACACATCAACCAAATAACTGCTGCAGCATATTGGCGCCTAGCATACCTGAGAACAGCATTCCGACATCTTAATAAGGTATCGTTCACTCTGGGCCTAAGATACATTGTGTGCGTTAGGCCCATATTGGAGTATGTGGCACCAGTTTGGAACCCATATCTAGCCAAGCACGTAAAGAAACTAAAGAAAGTGAAAAAATTTGCAACAAGACTAGTTCCAGAGCTAAGGGGTATGTCCTACGAGGAGAGGCTAAGTGAAATAGCCCTGACGAAAGTACAGGACAGGAGAGACGGGGGGACATGATAACGACATATAAAATACTGAGAGGAATTGACAAGGTGGGCAGAGACAGAATGTTCCTGAGATGGGACACAACAACAAGGGGACACAGTTGAAAGTTGAAGACTCATATGAATCAGGGATGTTAGGAAGAATTTCTTCAGTCACAGATTAGTCAGGAAGTGGAATAGACTGGGAAGCGATGCAGTGGAGGCAGGATCCATTTATATCTTTAAGCAGAGGTATGATAAAGCTCATGGTGCAGGGAAAGTGACCCAGTAGGGGGCAGTGAAGAGGCCGGGCCAGGAGTTATGACTCGACCTCTGCAGCCACAACTAGGTGAGTACAGGGATCAGTCCTAGGACCGGTACAGTTTCTTGTATTTGTGAACGACATGACGGAAGGAATAAACTCCGAAGTGTCCCTGTTTGCAGATGATGTGAAGTTGATGAGAAGAATTCAATGAAACGAGGACCAGGCAGAACTACAGAGGGATCCTTACAAGCTGCAGGACTGGTCCCACAACTGGCTCCTGGAGTTCAAACCCACCAAGTAGAAAGTCATGAAGATTGGGGAAGGGCAAAGGCGACCACTGACGGAGTACAGTCTAGGGACCAGATACTACAAACCTCACTCAAGGAAAAGGTTCTTGGTGTGAGTATAACACCAAGCACATCTCCTGAGGCGCACATTAACCAAATAACTGCTGCAGCATACGGGTAATTGGAAACCTGAGAACAGCATTCCGACATCTTTCAGGACCCTGTACACTGTGTACATTAGGCCAATACTGGAGTATGCAGCGCCAGTTTAGAACCCTCACCTAGCCAAGCATGTAAGGAAACTAGAGAAAGTGCAAAGGTTTGCAACAAGACTAGTCCCGGAGTTAAGGGATATGCCCTACAAGGAGAGGTTAAGGGAAGTCAACCTGACGACACTGGAAGACTCAGATGAACCACAGGGATGTCAGGAAGTATTTCTTCAGCCATAGAGCAGTCAACAAGTGGAATAGTCTGGGAAGGGATGTAGTGGAGGCACGATCTGTACATAGCTTTAAGGAGAGGTATGATAAAACTCACTAAGCGGGTAGAGTGACTGAGTAGCAGCCAATGAATAGGCGGGACCTGGAGCTGAGTCTTGCATCCTGCAACCACAACTAGGTGAGTACAACTAGGTGAGTGCATACACTCACATACACACACACACACACACTCACACACACACACACACACACACACACACACACACACACACATACACACACACATTCACACAATCACACATACACTCACATACACACATACACTCACACACACACATACACACACACACACATACACTCACACACACATACACACACACACAACTGAGGAGGAGGTGAAGAAGCTGCTAAGTGACCTTGATACCTCTAAGGCAATGGGACCGGACATCTCCCTTTGGGTCCTCAGGGAGGGAGTAGATATACTGTGTGTGTCATTGACCACAATCTTCAATACATCCCTTGAAATTGGGCAAATACCTGAGGTATGGAAGACCGCAAATGTAGTTCCCATTTTTAAAAAAGTAGACAGAAAAGAGGCACTAAATTACAGACCAGTGTCACTGTCGTGTATAGTATGCAAAGTCATGGAGAAGGTTATCAGGAGGTGAGTGGTGGAGTTCCTGGAACGGAACAAAATTATAAACGACAACAAGCACGGATTCATGGAAGGGAAATCCTGTGTCACAAACCTTCTGGAGTTTTATGACAAAGTTACAGAGAGAGAGAGGGGTGGGTTGACTGCATTTTCTTGGACTGCAAGAAGGCTTTCGACACAGTTCCTCACAAGAGATTAGTGCAGAAACTAGAGGATCAGGCACGTATAACAGGAAGGGCACTGCAGTGGATCAGAGAATACCTGGCAGGGAGGCAACAACGAGTCATGGTATGGGATGAGGTATCACAGTGGGCACCTGTGACGAGCGGGGTCCAACAGGGGTCGGTCCTAGGACCAGTGCTATTTTTGGTATATGTGAATGACATGATGGAAGGGATAGACTCAGAGGTGTCCTTGCTCGCAGATGATGTGAAGTTAATGAGGAGAATTAAATCAGATGAGGATCAGGCAGGACTTCAAAGAGACCTGGACAGGCTGGACACGTGGGGCCAGGGAAATGGTTTCTTGAATTCAACCCCACCCAATTGGGAAAGTCATGAAGAAACGGAGAAGGGCAAAAAAAAGGGGCAGGGCAGAGTATAGGGTAGGTGGGGCAAAGACTGCCCAAAACCCCCTTAAGGAAAAGATCTTTTGGGGTTAAACCCTAAAGCCGACATGTCTCCGAGGGCCCCCATCAACCAGAAAGTTTTTTTTTGCTGCAGCATATGGGCGCCCCGCAAAACCGAGAATTGGTTTTTCCGGGTACCTTAATAGGGGTTCGTTTCCCAAGGGCATGTTTCACTGGTAATTCAGGGCAATTTTGGGGTATGCAGGGACCCGTTGGAACCCCCCCACCTGGTCAAGAAAATCAAAAAATTAGGAAAGTGCAAAGGTTTGCAACAAGGTTAGTTCCCCGGGGCCCCCAGGGGGAAAGTTCCCCACGAAGAAAAGGTTTAGGGGGAAAACGGACTTACGACACTGGAGGGACGGAGGGCAGGGGAACATGTAAAAAAATACAAAAACTGCTTGGAATAGATTAAAGGGGGAAAGAGAAAAGGTTGTTTCCAGAGAAGGGGGAAAAGAAACAAAGGGGTTTTCAAATGGAAGGGGAAGACTCAGAAGTGTCAAAAGGGGAAATTATTTAAGTATTTTTTTTTAGTTAAAGGTTTGTTTATGAAGTGAAAAAAAGCCTAGTAATGATGTAAGGGGGGGCAAAGGGAACCCACCCCATATCCCTTTTAAAACGAGGTTGCAAAGCTCAGGGAAGCAGACAGAGGAGGCCTAGTACAAACAGTGGAAACCAGGCCAGGAAACTGGTCCCCGCCTCTGCAAAACCCCAATTAGGTGAATTAGGTGGGACCTTTCACACCCAAACCAACAATAATATTTAAAACCCACCACACATCCACCCACCTTTTTTTTTTTTTTATATAATAAATAAATTTTTTATATATATTTTTTATGGGAAAAAAAAATCACAGTAAAAAAAGGGGAACTTAGAATATGCAAAACAACCACTCTGAAAGAAAAGAAAAATTTCCAAAGGGAAATTTTTGTGACAATCACTTTTTCAAAGGAACTTGATAGTTCCTTGGGGTAATGTGAGAAATCACGAAAACGCTTGGAGTTTCTTATTCTTTTCAGAGTGATTGTTTTGCATTAAAATTTATAAAATATATATTATATAATTATATATAAAATATAAATTTTTATATATATATATTTTTAAAAAATTTAAATAATATTCGTGCCGAATATGAAAAATTTGGGCAATTAGCAAGAATCATTTAAAAAAATTTAAATCCTTTCTAAAATTTTCTCTTTTTACGTTTTAAAGATATATTTTTTTCATTAAGTTAATGTAAAAAATTTTTAATTTTTCACCAAAAGAATCTTTGAAAAATTTTTCCTAACCTTATTAAACCCAAATGCTAAATTTTTTTTTAGCCCAACCCAAAAATATATTTTTGGGTTTGTTTTCAATAATTTAAAACTAAAAAATCACAGTGGAAAAATATTTTTTTTTGGGAGGTTCAGAAAGATTTTGGCGAAATTATTGCATACCAAAAATTTTTACTTCTCCTATATGGGAAGATGACGTTGCTATTTAAGCCAAAAATCTCAAGTTCTGCCTATTCGGCCGACTATATATATAAAATATATAAATATGTCGTGCCGGGTATGTAAAATGGTCAATTAGCAAGAATCATTTAAAATTAAGGCCTTTCTGAAATTTTCTCTTTTTTACGTTTTAAAAATTTATTTTTTTCATTAATGTTGGTGGGAAAAATTTTTAAATTTTTTCACAAAAGTAAACTTAGAAAAATTACCCAACTTTTTTAAAACAAGGGGAAAAAATTTTTTTAGCCTAACCAACCCAAATATATTTTTTGATTTGTTTACAATAATTTTTAAAACTAAACAAAAAACAGTGAAATAATTTTTTTTTGTTTTGGTTCCAAAAAAGAATTTTTGGGGGAAATTAAATTTCATTTTTACAAATTTTTTCTTTTCCTATATGGCAGATGGGGTTGCTAATTTAAAGAAAAGGGTGGCAAGTTCTCCTATTCGGCACGGGCATATATATAAAATATAATTTTATAAAATATATATATGAAGGTAGTAGGTTGGGGTAAATTAAATAGGTTGGAGACAAACAAACCACCCAGGGAAGTAACCCACCCTCCTTCCAGATGACTGTGAAACAAAAACCTGTAACTGTTTTGGCCCTGATGGGGGTTTTTGGGTTGTGGTTTTTTTTTCTGTCTCATAACCCCGCTAGATAACAGGGTTTTCTTGCTACCCTACTTACACTTTGGTCACACTTCACAGACACGCACATGCATATATATATATACATACATCTAGGTTTTTCCCCTTTTTCTAAATAGCTCTTGTTCTTTTTTATTTCTTCTATTGTCCATGGGGAAGTGGAAAAGAATCTTTTCTCCGTAAGCCATGCGTTTTTGTATGAGGCGACTAAAATGCCGGGAGCAATGGGCTATTTAATCCCTTCTCCTGTATACATTTACAAAAAAAGAGAAGAAGAAAAACTTATAAAACTGGGATGCTTAAATGTGCGTGGATGTAGTGCGGATGACAAGAAACAGTTTGATTGCTGATGTTATGAATGAAAAGAAGTTGGATGTCCCTGGCTCTAAGCGAAACAAAGCTGAAGGGGGTAGGAGAGTTCAGGGGGGGGAAATAAATGGGATTAAATCTGGAGTATCTGAGAAGTTAGAGCAAAGGAAGGGTAGCAGTAATGTTAAATGATCAGTTATGGAAGGGAAAAAGAGAAATGAATGTGTAAATTCAAGAATTATGTGGATTAAAGTAAAGGTTGGGTGCGAGAAGTGGGTCATAATAAGCGTGTATGCACCTGGAGAAGAGAGGAATGCAGAGGAGAGAGAGGATTTTGGGAGATGTTAAGTGAATGTATAGGAGCCTTGAACCAAGTTGAGAGAGTAATTGTGGTAGGGGACCTGAATGCTAAAGTAGGAGAAACTTTTAGAGAGGGTGTGGTAGGTAAGTTTGGGTGCCAGGTGTAAATGATAATGGGGGCCCTTTGATTGAACTTTGTATAGAAAGGGGTTTAGTTATAGGTAATACATATTTTAAAAAAAAGAGGATAAATAAGTATACAAGATATGCTGTAGGGCGAAATACAGTAGTTTGTTGGATTTTGTATTGGTAGATAAAAGACTGTTGAGTAGACTTCAGGATGTACATGTTTATAGAGGGGGCCCCAGATATATCAATCACTTTCTAGTTGTAGCTACACTGAGAGTAAAAGGTAGATGGGATACAAGGAGAATAGAAGCATCAGGAAAGAGAGGTGAAGGTTTATAACTAAAAGAGGAGGCAGTTAGGGTAAGATATAAACAGCTATTGGAGGATAGATGGGCTAATGAGAGCATAGGCAATGGGGTCGAAGAGGTATGGGTAGGATTAAAATGTAGTGTTAGAGTGTTCAGCAGAAGTTTGTGGTTACAGGAAAGTGGGTGCAGGAGGGAAGAGGAGCGATTGGTGGAATGATGATGTAAAGAGAGTAGTAAGGGGAAAAATTAGCATATGAGAATTTTTTTACAAGTAAAGTGATGCAAGGAGGGAAGAGTATATGGAGAAAAAGAGAGAGGTTAAGAGAGGGGTTTGAAAGCAATGTAAAAGAGAGCAAATGAGAGAGTGGGTGAGATGTTATCAACAAATTTTGTTGAAAAATAAGAAAAGTTTTGGAGTGAGATTAACAAGTTAAGAAAGCCTAGAGAACAAATGGATTTGTCAGTTAAAAATAGGAGAGGAGAGTTATTAAAAGGAGAGTTAGAGGTATTGGGAAGATGGAGGGAATATTTTGAGGAATTGTTAAATGTTGATGAAGTAGGGGAAACTGTGATTTCGTGTATAGGGCAAGGAGGAAAACATCTTGTAGGAGTGAGGAAAAGCCAGTTTTTGAGTGTGGGGGAAGTTCGTGAGGCGTAGGTAAAATGAAAGGGGGTAAAGGGAGCCGGGATTGATGGATTTAAAAATAGAAATGTTAAAAGCAGGTGGGGATATAGTTTTGGAGTGGTTGGTGCAAATTTTTTAATAAATGTATGGAAGAGGGTAAGGTTACCTAGGGATTGGCAGAGAGCATGCATAGTCTTTGTATAAAGGCAAAGGGGATAAAGAGAGTGCAAAAATTATAGGGGGAAAAAGTCTGTTGAGTGTACCCGGTAAAGTGTATGGTAGAGTTATAATTGAAAGAATTAAGAGTAAGACGGAGAATAGGATAGCAGATGAACAAGGAGGCTTTAGGAAAGGTAGGGTGTGTGTGGACCAGTGTTTACAGTGAAAACAAAAAGTGAACAGTATTTAGATAAGGCTAAAGAGGTCTTTGTGGCATTTATGGATTTTGGAAAAGGCGTATGACAGGGTGGATAGGGGGGCAATGTGGCAGATGTTGCAAATGTATGGTGTAGGAGGTGGGTTTCTGAAAACAGTGAAGAGTTTTTTTCGAGGATATGAGGGTCAAATTAGGTATGTAGGAAAAAGGGAAATTTTTTCCAAGTAAAATAGGGGGCCCTTTGACAAGGGTGTGTGATTCACCGTGGGGTTTTTTAAATATTTTATAGATGGGGTTGTAAGAGAAGTAAATGCGAGGGTCTTGGGAAGAGGCTGGAGTTAAAAGATTAAAAAA
>NC_069399.1:2735289-2771119 GCF_026875155.1 Cherax quadricarinatus
GATAACTTCCCATGATTTTTGGTGTGTGTGGTGTTGTGTGTGTGTGTGTGTGTGTGTGTGTGTGTGTGTTTTGTGGGTATGTGTGTGTGTATGTGTGTGTGTATGTGTGTGTAACTCACCTATTTGTGGTTTCAGGGTCGAGACTCAGCTGTTGATCCCGCCTCTTCAATGAGTGCTACTAGGTCCTCTTTCTCCCAGCTCCATGAGCTTTATCATACCTCACTTAAAGCTATGTATGGTTCCTGTCTCCACTACCTCCTTGCTAGGCTATTCCACTTCTGACTTCTCTATGACTGAAGAAATACTTCCTAACATCCCTTTTACTCATCTGAGTCTTCAACTTTCACTTGTGACACGTTGTTTCTGTGTACTCTCTTTGGAACATCTTTTCTCTGTCCACCTTGTCTATTCCACACAGTATTTTGTATGTCATTATCAGGTCTTCCCTAACCTCCTGTCCTCCAGTGTCCTCAGGCCGATTTCCCTAACCTTCTTCGCAGGACATTCCCCTTAGCTTTGGAATTAACCTTGTCAAAAACCTCTGCACTTCTCTAATTTCTTGACGTACTTGATCATTGGAGAAATTTCTCCAGGAGGAGGGTATCAGCCCCATTCAGCCCCTTTCAGCCCTGAGGGGCCCAGCCCTCTCAGAAGGGGCAAGCATCTTGTTTACTGCTACAGCAAGTAATTGATCCCAGATGCTGTACGAGTATACTACGTGGTCAAGCGACCGACGCTCCTTGCAGTCCAAATGTTGCAAAGAGTAGTTTAATAAAAGACAGTCCTTCTCTTACCTTAGCAGGACAATTAAGGAAAATCCTGCTCCCACTTTATTACCATGGTAAAGATAGTGTACATTGTTGTCTATGCTTAAGACAGCAGGAATCAAGCATTCTGCTTTGCTTCATGGAGGAAGTGGCAAAGAAGCAAAAAGTACTAGGTCAGCTTTTCCTTTATGTGCTAGGAGCAGTGACGGTGTAGGAGGTTGTGGCATCTTCAGATTACTTTTGACTCTACTAAGAGTCATACTGACGCCAGGATAACCAACAAAAAACATTGATCCGTGCATTAGTGTGAACAAAGTGTCTCTCAAAACACAATAAACACTTAAGAGAAGTGTGATCAACTTCTTAGTGATATTGTGTGAACAATTGTTGATGAACAGTGTAACAATGAGTGTTGCGATCCAACAGAGTGTAGTGCGACATTCTTCAAAGAACACTATTCTTCAATCAACTCAACAGATATCCGGGCATAACTACAAGTCAGATACATATACCCAGGTTCTAACTCGTGATGTACTACTATTGACTGCGCAGTTGAGTTTGAAGTTAAGAGTTAGTCACTTATCATAAACCCCGGTGATATGCGGACCTTTGAGTCAACACACGTAAGTTTGTCAGCAATCAGTGAATGAAATATGCTGACATAACACCCCCTAGGGTAATTTATGATTAACCTAATGTTCATTTTCAGCCCATTGTGAAATGGATGATACAGCTTCTCAAGACCTCTCTGCAGGGCGGCTGTGCATGCAATGAGCTGTCTTTCTAAGCTAAGTTTTCCCTATTTTTAAACTTAGCTGGTAAACTATTTCTCAACAGTATGTTCGTGCTCGAACTGGATAAAGGCCACACAGTGGTCCAAATATGTTGTACTACAGTGTACAAATAACCTATGAGCCAAGGTCATTCGAAAAAAGCTGTAAACTAGTGTTTTTACAATATAAATCGTATAAATGAGTCCCTCCAGACTCAATCACAGAGAATGGGCAGCCAAAAAAAAAAAGGGCGCTCACCCAGCATTCACCCAAAGAAAACGGGAGCTGGTGACTCACACAACAAGAAAACGGGGGATGGCACCCGGCATCTACTGCTCCAGCTCTCAGAAACGCTGACTACAGCAACAAGCCAACTGATGTTCAGTTTGTCTGAGTGTATTTATACATAGTGTTTATAATGTTTATAGACAGAGAGTAAGAGACAAGATTGTGTTTATTTGTTTCTTATAGATATAACTGTTATATTAATTAAAGGAACTATACATAAAATTATAAGCTTATATATATTAACAGTGACATTCATATATATGTAAGAATATATATCACGTGTGATTTACAGTTATACAGTGACATTTATAGTGTATAGTGAACGAAGTGTATAACGTCGTTATTTACGATTAATCATCGTTGTCAGGCTGACACAGCAAACTCAAGCTATAAACACCAGCCATATGTATTCGTACCCTTCATGGTCATTGACCCTGAGGTTAAGCTTAGTGGGACAGTAGTGTCTGACTCGATTATAGCTGACTTAAGCATAACAAAAACTCAGCTGTTTATAGCAGTACAGTGTTTTTTAAACACTCTAAGTGTGTGTGCTAGAATTTTCAATATACCATTAAAATGGCTGTTTTGAAAACTCAGTTTCAGTCTTTACAGACTAAGATTACACAATTAGAAAATCTAATTTCAGTCTCTATAGGATTACCTCAAGATACAAACATAGATTTTGATGATCTTGAGGTTAAAATTTGAATTACTTACACAACGTCTGGAAATAATTAATTCAGACTGTACACATTATGAAAAGGAATTTCTTGAATCAGACCCATCTGAGGATGAAATTAAAAATGTTTTGGATACTTTTAGTAATCAACAATTAAGGTGGACAAGAGTACAGGATATCTGCCGCAAACTCTGTCACAGAAACCTACTGTAACTAGTGGTCAAACACCTGTTATACCTGTAACAACAAGTGTCCCATTACAAGCTACCTACCATGTCATGACCTAATTCCCAAGGTCATAATTATGAAGAATTCATTAGTGGTTTTCAATCCATAGTACATTCACGAACTGACGTAGATGAGATTGTTAAGTTCAATTATCTTAAATGTCTTGTGAAGGGAGAACCCTATGAACTGATTAAGTCATTTCCGTGGTTAAAGGCAATTATCAGATAGCCTTACGAGTCTTAGCAGACAATTACTTTGATGCTGGCAAGGCCAGAGTTAGACATGCAGTCTTAATATTAAGCTTGAAGCCACCCAAACATTGTTTTCCAGACTTACAGGCATTTAGAATCACATTAGACAATAGTTTCAGATCTCTAGGTGCTAAATATGACCTAAGACAATGTGATTGGTTTATCAGTGATATTGTACAGGATAAGTTGTCACCACAAACTATTGAACGATTAAATATTATGTTCAATGAACACTATTTCACTTGTTAAGAAATTAGCAATGGTTTACAAATAATAGTTTTATCCATGCAAGCAACGAGACAAGATGAAAAATCCACAAATCCAGTGGATAATAAACCTTCAACTCAGTATAAAAAGAGTATACCTACTCCCACTAAACCACAGAATGGGAAATCCCATATAGGCATTTATCAAGCTGTGAATACAACAGACAGTAAACAGACTGTCACACATAAACGTACTCCAAAATGTGTACTTTGTGATAGAACACATTGGGCACAGTATTGTAGTCAATACACATCAATGGAGGCACGTAAAACAACTGTTCATCAGCTGAAAAGGTGCATCAAGTGTTTAGGTGAACACAAGGAGGAAACTGCTCACTGAAGAAGTGTTTTAAATGCAAGGGTATGCATCATACAGCATTATGCCCAAATACTTTTGCTGAACAGCAGCAGACTTCCACAGAATCAGGAAGTCAACAAGCAACAGCATTAAATGTGAGAGATAGGTTTAAAGCAACTGCTCTCCCGATAGCTCGAGTTGAGTTATCTAATAAATTACACAAACACCAACGTGCTAACACTATTTGATCAAGGCTCACAAAGGTCCTTCATAAGAAGAACAGTGTTGCAGAAGCTGAATAAATAACCCTATGCAAAAGTACAGTTAGATATAGCTGGTTATTTCCACAATTCTGGTAAACAGAAATATGACCTAGCCAGAATCACTGTTGGTCTAGGAAACAGGAAAAAGACGGTAGAAGCTGTGGTAGTAGATGATTTGCCTAAGTCTGTGCAGATCCAGGGATTAAAAGAAACAGTTGCAGCACTAAAAGCAGCTAAGGACAAGTTAGCATGTCCTGACATACAGACGGACACTATTAGTGCAATTGATTTAATCACTGGAAGTGATTAATATCACTGTTTTTGTGCAAAATGTAGTAAGTAAACATGATGTTCACTTGCTGAAAACAGCAGGAGGCCACATGATATGTGGTCCCATTCCCTCTCAAAGTGGGAAAGAAGCTGATATTGATTCAGTGGAAAATGTAATAGTTATGAGAATAACCGCTGATCATGTACCACAGCAAAAATTATCATTACTGGAAGAAATGAATGAACCAGTTGATAAGTTGTGGAATTTAGATGCGATAGGTATTGATGTAAATAAACCAAACCCACAAGAGTCTCAGACTTATAACCAATATTTGGACACTGTCAAATATAAAGATGGACAGTATTGGTTAGGTTACCATGGAAATTAAATCCACCACATCTGCCTAGCAATTATCGCATGGCTTTCGGACAAATGAAAGCACAAATACATGAGCTCAGGAAGAATCCAGAGCTACTGACTGTCTATGGTCATATACAAGAACAGTTGGACAATAAATTTACTGAGGAAATAGTCGAAGACAGGTTGAAGACAGACACTCATTATCTCCCGCACCAATCTAGTCAGAAAAGATTCTGAAACCACTCCACTACGTGTTGAATATAATTGCAGCTCACGTGCAAATAAAGATGTAGCAAGTCTTAATGATTGTCTGATGACCGGACCCTCACTAACTGAGAAGCTTGGAGACGTGTTTATGAAATTTCGTGCAAACCCATATGCCTACACGGCTGATATTTCCAAAGCTTTCTTAAGAGTAGGACTACAAGAAATAGATAGAGATTATACTCGATTCTTGTGGCCTGAAAATCCACATGATCCTCAAAGTCCTGTGAAAACTTATCGTTTCAAATCAGTATTGTTTGGAGCAACATCCTCACCATTCTTACATAGTTGCGACTCTAAATACACATTTGAAGAAATCTGAAAGTCCCTTCAAGAAATCTTGAAGAAAAGTTTCTATTGAACAATCTTAAAGTACTGTGAATAAAGAGGGAGGATTTGAAATCCTTATACAGAGAAGCTAACAAGGAGATGAAAGAAGCAAATATGCCTCTAAGGATGTGGAATACAAATTCAATGCAGTTAAGGGAACTTATCAAGGAAGATTTCCCTGAAGCTGAAATTCCTGATTGCAACAATATGCTGGGATTTAATTGGAACACACAGGAAGATAATTTGAGTCTCAAAACGATAAACAATAAATCATGCAGTACACTCACCAAACGCAGTTTACTGTCAGAGGTATCACAATGTTTTGATCCTCTAGGACTCGTCTCACCGATTACCATAAAAGGTAAAATACTTGTGCAAGATGCAAGGAAGCTCAAAATTGGATGGGATGAGAACTTGCCTCTAGAAATGAGTCAAGCATGGGATGAAATATCCAGGGAGTTTAAACAACTTCATCAATTTAAATTTCCCAGACAAATAGGTCAAGAGGGAAACAAGTACACATTACATGTGCTCTGTGATGCGTCAACCAGAGGTTATGGCGCTGTAGCTTACATGAGTAATGCTGAAGGAAGTACACTAATTACTTCAAAGGCCAAAAGGTCAGAACAGTACCACAAATGGAACTGACAGCACTCTATGTAGGTACAAAATTAACTGTCTATCTCAACAAAGTACATGATCATCTCACTATTGAAAAAACCGTGATCTGGAGTGATAATGAAGCAGTTCTCAAGTGGTTAAGAAATAATAAGAGTAAGTTGGTCTATGTACAGAACAGAGTAGCAGAAATAAAAGAGATGCAGAGAGATTGTCTCTTTCTCCTCGTCTCTACCCATGAGAATCCAGCTGACATGTTGTCACGTGGTGTCCCTCTGAAGAAATTTGTGGATAATAAATTATGGCTCCACGGACCGAACTGGCTCTCTAATGAAAATATCTGGCCTCAGCAAAAGGCTCACATTATGCCAGAAGAAACAGTTTGCTTGAACACAGCAAAAGCAAGTTGTGTAAATACTGCAGACACAACAGAAACAGTCATTGATGGATCTAAATACTCATCTTTGGATAAACTCTTAAGAGTTACAGTTCTTGTCTTTAAATTCATTAGAAGAATAAAATCTAATTATGAATGTCTTGAACCTATTAAATACTGATGAAACTAACACAAAATATAAATTTCTAGAACACAAGGTAATCCCCAAAGAAACCTGTTATGATTAATTCTTTAGGACTTTATCTCGACTCAGAAAAGATTATAAGATGTCGAGGAAGAATTCATAATTCTTCACTACCTAAAGAAGCCATACATCCAATATTGATCCCCAAGAATCATTGGCTAACAAAACGGACTGTTCGAAACGCCCACAGTAACGTGTTACATAGCTGACACACCTTTGTATATACGGCAATCCTACTGGATACCTCAAGGTAGACAAAGTGTGAAGAAACAAATAAAGAACTGTATTACTTGTCGTCACTACGATATGCGAGTATGTCATATCCAGGTCCACCTCCATATCTCTCTGAAAGAGTTTGTCATATCACTCCATTTGGGTGACAGGTGTAGATTACACTGGACCAATAATTTTAACCAAAACAGTTCACAAAGCTCCGATCAAGGTGTACATTTGTTTGTTCACTTGTGCAACGACTAACAGTCATCAAATTAGCCATTTGCCCAGGGCCTGCTGAACCCTTTTATCAAATTATTCAGACGGGTTGCAGCCAAAAGGGGCCCGGCCCCAAACTGATGTTTTCAAACAAAGAAAACGAAATTTGTTGCGGGTTGGCTTAATAACAAGATTTTTTGTTTCAGCCAGAAATACAACAGATGCTGAATAAACCGTTGTCGTTGGGGGAACATTCCTCCTAAATCCCCCAGGGGAATGGGGGATTTTATAAAAAAAATGATGGGGCCGGGGAAAAAACGTTTTTAAAAAGACTCTTAAAACGTCAGAGAATAGACCAAAAAAATTTCCCGGTTGCATTTGGGTGATGAAATAAAAAATAGAGTCAACAACAGACCACAAAAATTTGTTACCGATGTTTGGACAATTTGAAGTGTTAAGTCCATCTCATTTCCCCCCAGGCAATTGCTCGAATTTTGTTCCCCCCAGGGAAGGGATAAAGAAATCATAGAGGACCCTACTTATTTAAACCCTGAGCAACCCCGGGAACTTTAAATTAAAAAACCCTTTTAATAAAGTGATTAAAATTTTTGGGGAAAAATTTTGGGCGGGGAAGACTATCTCCCCCTCATTGAGAAAACACTTTTTATGGAGTGGTTTTTCCTTTAAAAATCAAAAGGTGTTTTAATTAGCCCTTTGGTGCCCATGTGATTATTGACAATGAGGGTTTCCCAAGGTCCCAATGGCCATTTGGGAAAAATTGTGCCCAAATAAAACCTGATAAAAATGGAATCATCGGGGACAGTTGATGTTTTAAGAAAAGGTGTAGTGAAAAAGGGGCAAATAAATAAACTAGGGGCCTTTTTAGAATTACCCCAGTTTTTTGAAAAAAAAAAATTAGTAAATTCTCCAGAAACCACACAGATTTTAAAAGGTTCAGAAAAGACAAGCAGCAGTGGTGGGCGGGGTGAGAAAATAAAATTAATTTAATTAATTAAATTTCCCACCTCCCAGAAAAACCCGCCGCCCCCCAGATGGAAAAATTTTTCTCCGGGACGGGTATCAGCCCCCTTCGGGCCCCTTTCGGGCCCGGGCAAAAAGCCCAGCTTTCCGTACTTTGACCCAAGTGTGGGTTCCAAATAGATCTGAAAAATTTCCAGTTTAATCATGACCTACATGGTGTACTTTTGCCCTTGATCATTCCTTATTTAAGGTAAATCTGTACCCAAAATGTTAAATATGTAAATAGGCAAACAGATTTAAATCGGGTTTGATTTGCTTCTGGGACGTGCTTGGTGTTATACTCCCCCCAGGATCTTTCGTCTGAGCGGGGTTTTTGCATTTTTTTGGGCCACCAACCTTTATTCTCCCCTGTGGTCTTTTGCCTTTCTCCGATCTTCTGACTTTGCATTTGGCAGGGTTAAAATTCGAGAAGCCAGTTGCTGGACCACTGTCCAGCCTGACCAGGTTTCTATTAGCCCCTGCCTGGTTCCCTCTGAGTAAATTCCCCTTTCATTAACTTCACATTATTTGCGAACAGGAACACCCTCTGACCCTATCCTTTTCATCTGTTTTTAAATATACCAAAAATACACTGGTCCTAGGCCCGGGACCCCTTTTTGGAACCCCGCGGGTCACGGGGTGCCCTGGGTTTAAAACTCATCACGCCAATGACTTTTTGTCCCTCTCTTTTTCGGGTATTCTTAAATTCTTGCAGTACCCTTCCCGTTATACCCCGCCTTTCCTCTAGTTTTGCACAATCCTTGGGAGGAACTGATTTCCGTGGGCCCGCCTGCATTAAAAGAAAATGTAATCAACCCACCCCCTCTCTGGGTTTTTAAACTTCTGAAACTTTGTCATAAAACTCCAAAAGGGTTTTTTGACACAGGATTTGTTTTCCCCAAAAAATTCCGTGCGTTTTAAAGTTTTCAATCTTTTTTCCGTTCCAGGAGCTCCACCACACTCCTCCTGATAAATTTTCCCCCATACTTTGGGACACTGTACACGTCCCGTGACACTGGTAAAGTAGTTTGTGCCTTTTTTTCTGTCTCCTTTTTAAAAAATGGGGAAATACATTTTGGGGCCCTTTTCCCTACCTCACGTATTGCCCAGTTTTTAAGGGGTGTGTTTTAAGGGTTTTTTTTGTTAAGGAACCCCACAACATTTTCTGGTCCGTTTCCCAAGGACCCCTGGGGATTGTTTTGGTCCCTTGCCTTTAAGGGATCCCAAAGGGCACTTTGCAAAATTCTTCACCTCCCCTCAGTTTTGTTTCATTTTCAATTTAGGACTTTTTTTGGTATTTTATGTTTTTGGGCCCCATTTGTCCTGTCTTCCCCCGAGGATTCCCCTTTTTCCACTGTGAAAAATTCCTTAAAAACTCGGTTTTTGCTCCTCGCATACCCTTGATCCTTTCTTGTGAGTTTTTTCCCCCTTCTTTCCTGTGTGTGTTTTGTTGTGTGTTTTGTGGTGTGTGGTGTGTGTGTGTGTTGTGTGTGTTTTGTGTTTTCGTGCGTCGTGTTGTGTGTGTGTGTGTGTGTTTTGTGTGTGTGTGTGTTGTGTGGCCCTGTGTGGTACTCCCCATTTGTACTTTACCTAATTTTTGGTTGCAGGGGGGCGATTTTATAGCTCCCGGCCCCCCCCTCTTCACTGATTGCTACTAGGCCCTCTCTCCCCCCTCCATGAGCTTTTTCATACCCCGCCTTTAAAAAATATGTATGTTTTTGCCCCCACTACTTAAAATTTCTTTGGTATTCCACGGCTTTACAAATCTATGACTGGAAAAAAATACCCTTTCCCAACATCCCCTTTTATTCTCTGAGTCTTCAATTTCCCTTTTGGCCCCCTTGGTCTGTGGGTTTCCCCTCTGGAACATCCCGTCTTTTTCCACCTTGTCAAATTTCCCCGCCCGGGATTTTTATGTCGTTAATGTCTCCCCCGACCCTCCTTTTCCCCCAGGTTTGTTTTTACCCATTTCCCCAAACCTTTTTCGAAGGACAAACCCCCTTTGCTCTTTGGGGCTAGTCCCTTTTTGCAAAAACCTTTTTCACTTTCTCTAATTTCTTTCGTGCTTGACTTTGGTTTGGATTCCAAAACCCGGTGCTGCATACTCAAAATATGGGCCTGAGGTAAATGGTTACAGAAGTCCAAGAGTATACCTCGACCGCGCAAAACACAAGAAGAAAGGTTTCAATGAAAGAGAGGGTACCCGGGACGCAAGGGGGAACGAGAAGCAATGACGAAAAAGAACCCGGACCCAGGGGCACAGGAGGAAGGGCAAACAAACCCCCCAGAAAACCCCACCAAAAAACTTTCCCAAATCGACATTCCCCCGCAACTTTAGAAAACCCTTTTCTACAACCCACCCACTGTTCCCCCTGGGCCCCCAAAACCCCCCTATCACAACCTCACCCCAACAGCTGTGTTTTTTGGGGATTCTGACCCCAAACCCCCCCCCTAACACAAACCCCACCAAAACCCAGGCCCCCTATAAAGGGCCCCCCCCAAGGCTCTCGCTCCCCCCAAAAACCCAAAATTCTTGAGGGCCACAAGGGTAGAAAAGAAAAATGAAGGTTTTTTGGTTTTAAAAAACGCGGGGTGGAATAACGAATAAACATGAGGAGTTTAACGGGAAAAAATCAGGAAAAAACCCCAAACTTTTAGCACTCACAGAAACAAAACTCACTGAGAAAATAACAGCCCACAATTTTCCCAAAACAGGATTTTCAGATCCGGGAGGAAAGATAAAAGGGAAAGTAGAGGGGGGGGAGGGGTTGCATTTCTCTTTAAAACACCGAGGGGGATTTGGGGGGAAATGGAAGGCATGGACATGATTGGAGAAAAAAGAGACAAACATTTTTGGGGTACAATTCAGCCCGGAGAACATAAAGTAGTCTTGGGTGATGTATAACCCCCACAGAACAGCAGGGGGCCCAAGAGAGGAGTACGAAAGAAAAAAAACAGGGTGATGGTGGACCACTGGCTGAGGGGGCAAAAAGAGCTCACCCCCGAGCAGAGCAAATTTTACTGGTAATGGGCGATTTCCCCCAACAGGGAGATGGGACTGGGAAAACCGGGAAAGGCCCATGGGGGCCCCAAAACATGGAGAGCCAAGATGATGGATGTGGTACTTAAAAAACCCTAGGGCATCAACATGTCGGGACAAAACCCGAGAGGGGAGGGGAGGATGAACCAGAAAACTGGATTTTTGTGTTCACCCTGGGGCGGGTTCAGACATTGGGGGGACTTTCACTTACGAGGGGCCCCCTTGGAGCTAGCGATCACGTGGTTTTTGGGTTTTGACTATATGGTAGGTTACAAGTGGAAAAGGTAACAGGAAATTAAGGGGAAAAATTAAAAAAAGGGGGAAAAAAAAAAAATTTTTTTTTGGGGGGGGGGCAGAGAAATGGTAGGAAAATCAGTAAACGAGGGGAAAAAATTTTTTAAAAAAAGGGGGGGGGGGAAAATTTTTTAAAAAAAAAAAAAAAAACCAAACCGGTTTTTAAAAGGGGGGGGAAAAAAAAAAAAAAGGAAAAAAAAGGGGGGGGATAGGAACCCGGGGAAAAACAAGGAGATTTAAAAAAGAAAAAAAAGGGGGAAAAAAGGGGGGGAACCCCCCGGGAAAAACCCAAAAAAAAAAAATTTTAAACCACAATTTTGGGGGAAAAAACCCAAAAAAAGGGGGGGGGGGGAGGGAAAAAGGGGGGGGGAAAAAAAAAAAAGAGGGAAAAATTTAAAAATTTAAGGAAAATTTTTGGGGGAAAAGGGGGGGGGGAAAAAAAAACCCCCCAAAAAAAACCCCTTTTTTAAAAAAAAAAAAACCCCAAAATTTTTTAAAAAATTTAATTTTTTAAAAAAAAAACAAACCCCCTTTTAAAACCCCTTTTTTTTCCTTCCCTTTAAAAAAAACCCCCCCCCCCCAAACCCCCAAAAAAAAACCCCCCAAAAAAACCCTTTAAAAAAAAAATTTTTTCCCCCCCCCCCCCTTTTTTTTAAAAAAAAAAATTTTTTAAAAAATTTCCCCCCCCTTTTTTTTTTAAAAAAAAAAAACCCTTTTTTAAAAAAATTTTAAAAATTTTTTTTTTTAAAAAAAAAAGGTTTTAAAAAAAAGGGGGTTTTAAATTTTTTTTCCCCCCCCCTTTTTTTTAACCCAAAATTTTTTTAAAAAAGGGGAAAAAAATTTTTTTAAAAAAAAAAAAAAAGGCCAAAAATTTTTGGGGGAAAAACCCTTTTTTTTTAAAAATTTTTTTTTGGGGCACCCAAAACCCCCCCCCCCTTTTTTTCCCCCCCTTTTTTTTTTTTAAAAAAAAAAAAAAAAAATTTTTTTTTTGAAGGTGGGAAAAAACTCACAAAACGTCAAGAGGGATGTGAGGGCTCAACACAAGTTTAAGGAAGTATTTACGTAGAGAAGGAAAAGGCTCTGGGGGGGGGCGACCAGATGGGGACACCGCAAGAAACACCAACACGTGTTGGGCGACATACTACAGTGAGGAGGGGGTTTAAGAAATGCTAAGGGAATCGATACCTCAAAACAAAGGGACCCGGGCAACATTCCCGTGGGCCTTGAGAGGGAGCAGATATGTTGGCGTGCATTACCACAAACTTCAAAAAGTCCCCGGAAACGGGGGAACTACCTGAGGGATGGAAGACGGCAAAAGTAGTTCCCCTTTTTAAAAAAAAAGGGCAGAAAAGAGGCCTAAACTATAGACCTGTGTCATTGGTGTTAGTAGCAAAATTATGGGGAAGATTATCAGGAGGAGAGTGGTGGAGCACCTGGAACGGAACAAGAGTATAAATGCCAACCCGCACGGATTACGGAAAGGGAAAATCTTGTGTCACAAAAAATTCTGGAGTTTTATGATAAAATAAAAAGAAGTAAGACCGAGAGAGAGGGGTGGGTTGTTTCTCTTCTTGGACTGCAAGAAGGGCCCTTTTTCACAGTTCATCACAAGAATTAGTGCAGAAGTAGAGCATCAGGCGCATATAACAGGAAAGGGGACTGCAATGGATCAGAGAATACCCGACGGGACGCAACAAAGAGTCGGTAGTAATGATGTATACAGTGGGCACCCGTGACGAGCGGGGTCCCACAGGGGGCGGTCCCAGGACCAGTGTATTTTTTGGGATTGTGAAAGACATGAGGGGAAAGGTTAGATCAGAAATGTCCTGTTTGCAATATGTGAATTAAAAAGGGAATTAAATCAGAGAGGACCAGGCAGGCTTCAAAGGACTGGCAGATGGCACCGGTCCAGCAAATGGCTTCTCGATTTAATCCTGCCAAAGCAAATCAGAAGATAGGGGAAAGGGGACAGAAGACCACAGACAGGAAGGCTAGGTGGCCAAAGACGAAACCTCCTCAAGGAGAAAATTCTTGGGGTGAGTATACACGAGCATGTCTCCCCGGGGCACACATAATCGATAACGCTGCAGCATTTGGGCGCCTGGCAAACCGAGAAAAGTTCGTACCTTTGTAAGGAATCTTTTAAGACATGTACCGTGTTGTGGCCCATTGGAGATGCAAACACCTGTTTGGAACCCCCACTTGATAAAACAGTCAAGAAATAGGAAAGTACAAAAGGTTTTTCGACAAGGTTAGTTCCCGAGTAAGGGGAATGTCTATGAAGAAAAAAAATAAGGGGGGAAATCGGCCTGACGACACTGGAGGACAGGGGGTCAGGGGAGAATGATAACGACATATAAAAAACGTGTGGAATAGACAAGGGGACAAAGACAGGTGTTCCAGGGGGGGGGACACGAAAAAGAGGCCACAATTTAAATTGAAAACACAAATGAGTCAGAGAGATAGTAGGAAGTTTTCTTTAGTCTAGGTTGTAAGGCGTGGAAAAGCCCAGAAAAAAGCGTAGGGAGGGGAGGAACCATAACAGTTTTAAAGACGGGTTTG
The DNA here is from genome assembly GCF_026875155.1 of Cherax quadricarinatus. NCBI lineage: Eukaryota > Metazoa > Arthropoda > Malacostraca > Decapoda > Parastacidae > Cherax > Cherax quadricarinatus. The sequence continues at coordinate 2,748,875 of NC_069399.1, forward strand.
ATAAAGTCATGGAGGGGGGGAGAGAGAGGGCCCAGTTTTCAACGGTGAAGAGGCGGGGCCCGGAGCTAAAACTCGACCCCCGAAAACCCAAAAGGTGAGTACAACACACCCAACACACACACACACACACACACACACACACACACAACAGCCACACACACACACATTTTTAAAAAAAGGAGACAGAAAAGAGGCCTAAACTATAGACCTGCGTATTTACGTGTATAGTATGAAAGTTATGGGGAAGATTATCAGGAGGGAGAGTGGTGGGGCCCTGGAATGGAACAGAGTTTAAAATGCCAACCGACGGATTCAGGAAGGCAAAATCCTGTGTCACAAACCCTTTTGGAGTTTATGATTTAAAAAAACAGAAATAAGAACGAGGAGAGGGGGGGTTGATTGCACTTTTTGGACTGCAAGAAGGCCTTTTTACACAGTTCCTCACAAGAGATTAGTGCGAAACTAAAGCTAGGCGCATTTACGGAAGTGCATTGCAAAGGATCAGAGAAACCTGACAGGGAGGCAACAACGAGTATGGTAGTAAGTGTATCCGTGGGCACCCGTGACGGCGGGGTCCCACAGGGGCGGTCCTAGGCCAGTGCTTTTTGGTATATGTGAACGACATGATGGAAAGGTTAGACTCAGAATGTCCCTGTTTGCAGAAGATGTGAAGTTAATGAGGAGAATTAAATCAGATGAGGGACCAGGCAGGACTTCAAAGAGACCTGGACAGACTGGACACCTGGTCCAGCAAATGGCTTCTCGAATTTAATCCTGCCAAAAGCAAAGTCATGAAGATAGGGGAAGGGCACAGAAGCCACAGACAGAGTATAGGCTAGGTGGCCCAAAGACTGCAAACCTCACTCAAGGAGAAAGATCTTGGGGTGAGTATAACACCGAGCATGTCTCCGGAAGCACACATCAACCAAAAACTGCTTGCAGCATATGGGCGCCCTGGCAAACCTGGAACAGCATTCCGATACATACACTGTACACCGTGTATGTCAAACCCATACTGGAGTATGCAGCACCTGTTTGGAAACCCCCACTTGATAAAGCACGTCAAGAAACTAGAGAAAGTACAAAGGTTTGCGACAAGTTAGTTCCAGAGCTAAGGGGAATGTCCTATGAAGAAAGATTAAGGGAAATCGGCCTGACGACACTGGAGGACAGGAGGGTCAGGGGAGAAATGATAACGACATATAAAATACTGCGTGGAATAGACAAGGTGGACAAAGACAGGATGTTCCAGGGAGGGGACACAGAAACAAGAGGCCACAATTGGAAGTTGAAGACACAAATGAGTCAGAGAGATATTAGGAAGTATTTCTTCAGTCATAGAGTTGTCAGGCAGTGGAATAGCCTAGAAAATGACGTAGTGGAGGCAGGAACCATACACAGTTTTAAGACGAGGTTTGATAAAGCTCATGGAGCGGGGAGAGAGAGGGCCCAGTAGCAACCGGTGAAGAGGCGGGGCCAGGAGCTAAGACTCGACCCCTGCAACCACAAATAGGTGAGTACAAATAGGTGAGTACACACACACACACACACACACACACACACCACCACACACACAACACACACCACACACACACACACACACACACACACTGGCTCCTAGAGAAAAGGAAGAAAAGACAAAATATATAACTATGGAAGGTGGCAGGAGTAGGCCTTCTTGTAGTGGTGATGTCATAACAGGTTGTGTGCCATTATAAATAATAAGTGTAATTTACCAAATGTGAAGGGTGTTCTACAAAAAGTGAAAAAATGAAAACACTTGAGGAACGTGTGATGTTCGAGCATAAATTGATATAACTCTCACTGATGGAGGATTTCCAAAAAAGTCTGAGATCAGCAACCGGCAACTTGTCCATCACCCCACTGCCAGCGCAAGTTCCTCTCATCTGTTTTGTGGTTGCATGTTGTGGTTGCATATTGTGGTTGCATGTTGTGGTTGCATGTTGTGGTTGCATGTTGTGGTTGCATGTTGTGGTTGCATTTTGTGGTTGCATGTTGTGGTTGCATGTTGTGGTTGCATGTTGTGGTTGCATGTTGTGTTGCATATTGTGGTTGCATGTTGTGGTTGCATATTGTGGTTGCATGTTGTGGTTGCATGTTGTGGTTGCATGTTGTGGGTTGCATGTTGTGGTTGCATTTTGGGTTGCATGTTGTGGTTGCATGTTGTGGTTGCAGTGTTGTGGTTGCATGTTTGTGGTTGCATATTGTGGTTGCATGTTGGGTTGCATGTTGTGGTTGCATGTTGTTGGTTGCATGTTGTGGTTGCATGTTGTCAGATTCCTGGTCTCTGCACACTGTAAGCTGGGTCACTCACTCCTGCTAGTTATTACTAGAATTAGAGTAGAAACAGTATAGATAAGGTGGGGGCGGATTGATGAGTGCGTGAGGAAAGGTTGGTGTAGCTTGCGAGGGTTAACCACCAAACACTCGCCCACACCACTCCCAAAAGTGCTAGGCATTTGTAAATGCTGAGGTTAGTATAGGGGGCTAAGTTTTTAGAATTACTGAATTATTTGTTTTTAATAGTAGTATGGTTAATAGATTGTGGAGCTTTATTTCGGGGCACATTAAAAACTGAGCGCTCACACACACACACACAACAAAAACACACACCCCAACACAACACACAACCCCAAACCACACAAAAACCCCACCCCACCACACACACACACAAACAAAAAACCCCACACCCCCCAAACCACACAAAACCCACACACACACCGAGGGAATTTTGATGAGCTGGAGAGGGAGCAGCGGAGAAAAAAGTATTACTAGCGGGAACCTTCACTCGGGTGGTCCAAGGTGATAATTGCAGTGATTTTAAAAACCCACAAAAACAGAGGGGGCCAAAGGAAAGAGTATGCGAGGCAATAGAGCGAGGGTTTGAAACACTGGTGCAGTGGTGAAAAGAGTCTGATGCAGGGAAAAGTCTGATAGGGACTTTAACCAAGGAGTCGAATGGGAGAATTTGGGGCCCACGGGGGGGCCCAGATACTGGGGGCTAAAAGATGGAGGTGGTTGGAAAACTTTATGTACCAAACGTAAAGGGGCACTACAAGAGAGAGAGGAGAGGAAGAACCCGCAAGAATGGACTTAGTATTTCCCCTTTAGTAGTGCGATATTGAGGACATCACATATGAAAGACCCCCGGGGCAGCGAATGTGGTTTTTAGCTTCGAATCACAGTAGGCTCAATGGAGGGGGAAACAGGAAGGCGGCAAAAAGAAACCAAACTACAGGAAAGGGGGGTACCAGGAATGAGGAATTCCGAATGAGGTTCAGTGGGACAGAGAACTGGCAGGGAGGGCCCGTTAATGAGATGTGGAAAATTACAAAAATGTGCAAGGAGGCTGAGGGGGTTTGTACCAAGGGAACAGGAATAATGAAAAGCCAGGTGAGCCTGGTTCACCCAAAAGCAAAGGGGGCAAAAAAAGAAGTGTGCTAGGGAAGGAAGAAAATATAGAAGGGAAAAGGGCCAGGGAATAAGGGGCGTCGTAGAGCCGAAAGAATATGCAAGATAAGAAGGGAGGCCCCAAGTAAAAGAAAAGACATGCGCAAAAAAAAATCTGACCCGAAGCAGTTTTACAGCCCTCAGGAAGAAAACAACCCTCAAGGACCAGGTCATCAGGCTAAGGAAGGAAGGAGGGAGAGACAACAAGAAATGACCGTGAAGGGATGTGAGGAACTCAACAAGAGATTCAAAGAAGTGTTCACAGAGGAGGGCAGAAGGGGCTCCAGAAAGACGGAGAGGTGGGGTACACCACCATGTGCTGGACACAGTACACACAACCGAGGAAGAAGTGAAGAGGCTTCTGAGTGAGCTAGATACCTCAAAGGCAATGGGGCCAGATAACATCTCTCCAATGGTCCTGAGAGAGGGAGCAGAGGCGCTATGTGTACCCCTAACAACAATATTCAATACATCTATCGAAACAGGGAGATTGCCTGAGGCATGGAAGACAGCAAATGTGGTCCCAATCTTTAAAAAAGGAGACAGACATCAAGCACTAAACTACAGACCAGTGTCACTGACATGTATAACATGCAAAATCATGGAAAAGATTGTCAGGAGAAGAATGGTGGAACATCTAGAAAGGAATGATTTCATCACCAGCAGCCAACATGGTTTCAGAGACGGGAAATCCTGTGTCACAAACCTACTGGAGTTCTATGACATGGTGACAGCAGTAAGACAAGAGAGAGAGGGGTGGGTGGATTGCATTTTCTTGGACTGCAAGAAGGTGTTTGACACAGTACCACACAAGAGATTAGTACAAAAACTGGAGGACCAAGCAGGGATAACAGGGAAGGCACTGCAATGGATCAGGGAATACTTGTCAGGAAGACAGCAGCGAGTAATGGTACGTGGCGAGGTGTCAGAGTGGGCACCTGTGACCAGCGGGGTCCCACAGGGGTCAGTCCTAGGACCAGTGATGTTTCTGGTATTTGTGAACGACATGACGGAAGGAATAAACTCCGAGGTGTCCCTGTTTGCAGATGACGTGAAGTTGATGAGAAGAGTTCATTCGATCGAAGACCAGGCAGAAATACAAAGGGATCTGGACAGGCTGCAGACCTGGTCCAGCAACTGGCTCCTGAAGTTCAATCCCACCAAGTGCAAAGTCATGAGGATTGGGGAAGGGCAAAGAAGACCGCAGACGGAGTACAGTCTAGGGGGCCAGAGACTACAAACATCACTCAAGAAAAAGATCTTGGGGTGAGTATAACACCAGACACATCTCCTGAAGCGCCATCAACCAAATAACTGCCGCAGCATATGGGCGCCTGGCAAACCTCAGAACAGCATTCCGACATCTTAATAAGGAATCGTTCAGGACCCTGTACACCGTGTACGTTAGGCCCATATTGGAGTATGCGGCACCAGTTTGGAACCCACACCTAGCCAAGCATGTAAAGAAACTAGAGGAAGTGCAAAGGTTTGCAACAAGACTAGTCCCAGAGTTAAGAGTTATGTCCTATGAGGAGAGGTTAAGGGAAATCAATCTGACGACACTGGAGGACAGGAGAGATAGGGGGGACATGATAACGACTTACAAAATACTGAGAGGAATTGACAAGGTGGACAAAGACAGGATGTTCCAGACTGGACACAGCAACACGGGGACACAGTTGGAAGCTGAAGACACAGATGAATCAAAGGGATGTTAGGAAGTATTTCTTCAGTCACAGAGTAGTCAGGAAGTGGAAATAGTTTGGGAAGCGATGTAGTGGAGGCAGGATCCATACATAGCTTTAAGCAGAGGTACGTTTAAAGCTCATGGTTCAGGGAGAGTGACCTAGTCGCGACCAGTGAAGAGGCGGGGCCAGGAGCTAGGGCTCGACCCCTGCAACCTCAACTAGGTGAGAACTAGGTGAGTACACACACACACACACACACACACACACACACACACACACACACACACACACACACACACACACACACACACAAACACACACACAACACACACCGGGGCCATGAGCTGAGTTTCGACCCCTGCAACCACAAATTAGGTGAATTAGGTGAGTAGGTTTAAGCGGTCACTCTATCCCCCTCCTTCCCTCCCACTTCACTCCCAACTCCCATCCTATCACTTTGTCATTTTGTCTCTCTCTCTCTCACCCACCCACTACCAGGCCCAACATAATCTCCTATTCTCCAACTATTCATCACTCTGGCTTTCCCCCACCCTCTAACCATCTATCCCCCCCTCCTCCTCCAAACATCTCACTCCCCTTCACAATTCCAACTCCCCCACTCTCTTTTTCTTTCTATCAATTGGCCACTCTATCCCTCTCCCTCCCATCCTATCACTTTCTCTCTCACACCACTCTCTCCCTCTCTCCTCTCTCTCTCTCTCTCTCTCTCTCTCTCTCTCTCTCTCTCTCATGCTCCACCTTCCTCCATCCATCTTCCCTCTCCCCAGTCTTCTTTCTCCCCCTAGCCTCTCCCACACTCCCTTTCTCCTCCCTCCCTACACCCTCTTGTCACCCTGAAACTCTCCTTAAAGCTGTCTCCCCCCTCCCACCCCATATCCTTCTCCCCCTCCTGCCATACCGACCTTTCCTCCATAAGTAAAGATAGGAGCATAGGGGGAGGAGGGTTGAAACTGCTCGTAAAATACCGATGGAAATCTTAGGAAATGTGAGTGGGGGACATGGTACCAGTTGGAGAGAGAGAATCATGCAGTATGTAGGTACACTTCAGTGTGGAGGAGCCAAGGTAGCATATGAGTGATGTATAACACACAGAAATGCAGGAGTCCAGAGAGGTGGATATGAAGAGAACGAAAGCAAAGTAATGGTGGGACACTGGCTGAGGTGGCAAGAAGAGCTCAATCGAGCAGAGCAAAGTTACTGGTTATGGGCGATTTTAACCATAGGGAGATCGATTGGGAAAAACCTGGAGCCAACTGGGGGTCCTGAAACATGGAGAGCCAAGATGATGGATATGGTACTGGAAAATCTCATACACCAACATGTTAAGGAAACTAGCAGAGAGAGAGGCAAGGATGAAACAGCAAGACTGGACCTTGTGTTCACCCTGAGCAGTTCAGACATTGAGGTCATCACAAATGAGAGGCCCCTAGGACTTAGTGATCACGTGGTTCTGTGCTTTGAATACATAGTAGTGTTACAAGTGGAGAGGGTAACAGGGGTTGAATGGGAAAAGCAAGACTATAAAAAGGGGGACTAAACACGTTTGAGGAACTTCCTGCAAGAGGTTCAGTAGGACAGATAACTTGTAGAAAAGTTGGTAAATGAAATGATGGAATACTTAACAACAAAATGCAAGGAGGCAGAGGAAAGGTTTGTTCCCAAGGGCAACGGAAATAATGGGAAGACCAGAACGAGCCCTTGGTTTACCCGACGTTGTACAGAGGCAAAAACTAAAGTGCACTAGAGAATGGAAAAAGTACAGAAGGCAAAGAACACATGAAAATAAGGAGATTAGTCACAGAGCCAGGAACGAGTATGCACAGGTAAGGAGGGAGCCCAAGTGACAGTATGAAAATAACAAAGCAGAAAATCAATTCTGACCCGAAACTGCTGTATAGCCACATCTGGAGGAAGACAACAGTCAAAGACCAGGTGATCAGGCTGAGGAAAGAAGGTGGGGAACTCACAAGAAATGATCACGAGAAATGTGAGAAGCTCAACATGAGATTTAAGAAAGTATTTAGTAGAGACAGGAAGGTCTCTGGGAAGACAGCACAGAGGGAAACACCAACAGGCAATATACCAACAGGTGTTGGATAACAAACAAACAATGGAGGAGGAGGTGCAGAAGCTGCTAAGTGACCTTGATACCTCAAAGGTGATGGGTGCAGAAAACATCTCCCCATGGGTCCTTAGAGAGGGAGCAGAGACATTCTGCGTACCACTAACCACAATCTTCAATACATTCCTTGAAAGTGGGCAACTACCTGAGTTATTGAAGATAGGAAATGTAGTCCCCATTTTTAAGAAAGGAGACAGAAACGAGGCACTAAACTACAGACCAGTGTCTCTGACATGTATATCATGTAAACTCATGGAGAAGATTATCAGGAGGAGAGTGGTGGAGTACATGGAACGGAACAAGATTATAAACGACAACCAGCACGGATTCATGGAAGGCAAATCCTGTGTCACAGACCTTCTGGAGTTTTATGACAAGGTAATAGAAGTATGACACGAGAGAGTGGGATGGGTTGATTGCATTTTCCTGGACTGCAGGAAGGCCTTCGACACAGTTCTTCACAAGAGATTAGTGCAGAAACTGGAGGATCAGGCACGTATAACAGGAAGGGCACTGCAATGGATCAGAGAATACCTGACAGGGAGGCAAAAACGAGTAATGCTACTTCATGAGGTATCACAGTGGGCGCCTGTGACGAGTGGTGTCCCACAGGGGTCAATCCTAGAGCAGAATAACCCAGACACAGGTGGAAGGGCAAGCACACCCCCCAGAAACACCTGCAGAAGGACTCCAGTCACAGACACCCCCAAGGCCCCTAACCCCCCCTGTCCCTCCCTCCCCACCCCGTTCTCTCTCTCTCTCCCTCCATTTTCTCTCCCCTTCACTCTCCCTCCCTCTCTCTCTCTACCTCCCTCTCTCTCTCTCTCTCTCCCTCTCCTCTCTCTCCTTTTCTTCTCTCCCCTCTTCTCCTCTCTCTCTTCTCTTCTGTTTCTCTCTTCTCCCTCTCCCTTCCTCTATCTTCTCTCTTCTTTCTATCTTTCTCCACCCTCGTTCTCTCTATCCTCTCCTTACACACACCTTCCATTCATCTTTCCTTTCCTCCTACCCTACCCCTTTGGGCTTCCCCTTACTTCCCTCCTTTCCCACTCATCCCCCCTAGCCTTCTCCCTATCAGTCTTTTCTCCCTCTCTCTTTTTCCCTCTCTCTCCCTCTCTCTCTCTCTCTCTCACCACAAGCTCCTTTCTGTGGTAAAAAAAAAAAGGGTAACCAAGAGGGCGGAGACCCCGGGGTCTGGAGGCCGATCCCATGAGGGGGGGAAACCCTTTGGAAGGGAAGTTTGGGGAGTTAGAGCTCACAAAAATGGAGGAAGAATGGGGAAGGGAAAAGCTAGCAGAGCTCGACAGGGTAATGGGGAGAGGATTGCTGACGAGAAAAGGAAGCGGGAACTAAAATCTTAGCAGCAGAAGATAAGATAAAGTGCTTAGAAGAGGAGCTAAAAAAACCTGAAACAGACTAGAGAGAAAAAATAAAGGTACAGACAGACATCGGGAACTTTTTTTACCAGACACAGACAAGGGGGCTGTGGGGATTCAGGTAAAGATGAGTACAGGAAGACCAAATGAAAATCCAGAACCCAACGAAGGAGACATGACATATGCAGAGACTCTAACAGTCAACTACAGTGGCAGGAACAGCTGGGGCAGGGAAGGCGGTCCACTGGCATAGGAGCTGCGCAAGGGCAGGAGTTGAAGGAAAGTCGTTTCGATGGAACGTCAAGAAATTAAAAGAAAGGTTGGGGGAAATCGGACTGACGACACTGGAGGACAAGGGGTCTGGAGAGGCATGGTAATGACATAAAAAAATACTGCGTGGAATAGATAAGGTGGACGGGAGATAGGTTTTTTCCAGAGAGGGGACACAGAAAAAGAGGTCACAAATGGAAGCTGAAGAATTAGACGAGTGAGAGGGATGTTAGGAAAGTTTTATTCAGCCATAGATTCGTCAGGAAGTGGAATAGCCTAGCGAGTGATGTAATGGCAGGAACCATACATAGCTTTAAGAAGAGGTAGGGACAAAGCTCAGGAAGCAGAGAGAGAGAGGACCTAGTAGCGATCAGTGAGAGGTGGGGCCAGAAGTGAGTCTCGACCCCTGCAACCCCAATTGGTGAGTACAATTAGGTGAGTACACACACACACACACACGGTATGAAGGGTAAAATAAAGCTCGTGGTCAGGAAGAGTGACCCCAGTTGCGGCCAGTGAAGAGGCGGGGCCAGGAACTATGAATCGACCCCTGCAACTACAAATAGGTGAGTACAACTAGGTGAGTACACCACACACACACAACTCATAAAAAAACATTACGTTTTATAGGGAGGAGATGGGAAAGTTGAAGAAAGAGGAGAAGAGGTGAAAAGGAAGGGAGAGGAAGGGAAGAAGAGATTTTGTTGTAGTTTGTGGAGGAGCTAGAGACGTGTCGACAGCTTCAAGGACTCATCAGTGGCCTCTGTGAGGAAGTGTCCACAGACATGACACCTTCCCTCTTAGTCGTCACACCCACCATCTTCCTCTTTATCCTGCTATATGTTATACCATGTAAGTCAAGCACGTCTTCATGTAATGTAATCGAGTAAGAACTTAATGCAGTCTCCAATTAATCTAAACACTATACTTTTGAGAATGGTGAAGGAAACAGCCGTTAGTAATGTTCGAATGTTGATATGCTTAATGAAGCTTATACAGAAGGAAACAGTCTGATTAGAGTTTGATATATAACATTTATCACATTTTCAAATTATTTTTTAATAATTTCATTTTTTTTTTAACTTTAGACCCTTGAAGTCTTTTTTCCCCATTCTGCGAGGCTATGAGCCCCTCACACACACACACAACACACACACCACACACACACCAAACACACACCACACACCCCCACACCAAAACACACACACCCCCAAACACAAAATTTTCAGAGAATTGGGGGGTTTGCGAGTGGGGATAACGGCCTGTCAGGTAATTTCAAGGAAAAATCAGTTCAACCATTTTCTCCCAGAGAAAGCAAGATAGGGACAAAGAGGGGTACCGGAGTTTACCTCGACCGCGAAGAACAAAAGAAAAAAGGATACACAAAAGGGGGGTACAGAGACGCAAGGGGGAACGAAAAGCAACAAAATGAGCAGGACCCAACAAGGAGAAAGGGCAAACACCCCCCAGAATCTCCCCCCAAAAGATCCAACCGCGACATTCCAACGCAACTGAGCACCTATATACAACCCACTACTGTTCCCCCTGCCCCCAACCCCCATACACAACCTCACCCCAAAAAAGCTGCCTTATGGGCTTCGACCCACCCCCATCAACCAAACCCCCCCAAAACCACAGCCCCATTTAGGCCCCCCCCCAAAGGGTCTCGCTTTCCCCCAAACCCCAATATTCTTGATGAACAATGATGAAAAGAAAATGAAGGTTTGGGACACAAAAGCGGATGGAAAAACGAATAAACATGAGGGTGGAACGAAAGAAACAGTGAAAAAACCCCAAATCATAGCATCACAGAAAAAAAAACTCGCTTGAGACAATAAAAAAGACACGTCTTCCCCAAAAGGATATCGATTAGGAAGATAGAAAAGGGTAGAGGGGGAGGAGGGTTGCACTGCCAAAAAAACCGATGGGGGTTTGAGGAAATGGAAGGCATGGACTGATTGGAGAAAAAGATACTTGTGGGAAAAATTTAGTCCGGGAAAATAAATAGTATGGAGTGTGTATACCCACCACAGAACTGAGGGGCCAAGGAGGATAAAAGAAGAAACAACAGGGTGATGGGGGAAACACTGGCGAGGTGGGAAAAAGAGCTCACTGGCAGAGAAAGTTATGGGAATGGGGCCCATTTCAACACAGGGAATCGAGGGAAAACCTGGAGCCAATGGGGGTCCAAAAATGGGGACCAAGATGATGGATGTGTACTTTTAAAACCTCATGATCAACATTTAGGGGCACAACCAGAGAGAGAGGGGGGATGAGCCACAAGACGGATTTTTTGTTTACCCCGAGCAGTTCAGACTTTAGGAAAACACTTAGAGGGCTCCTTGGGTAGCGATCACGGGTTCGAGTTTTGACTAATATTAAAATTACAAGTGGAGAAGGAACGGGAAAACTAAAGGGGGGCGGAAAAACTAAAAAAGGGGGGACACACAGGATGAAAAATTTCCCTGCAGGAGGTTCAGGGGGACAGGAAATGGTAAAAAAATAGTAAACGAATGATGGAATATGTGGCAACAAAGTGAAAGGGAGGCAGAGGAAAGTTTTTTTTCCCCAAGGGAAAAACAGAAATAATGGGAAGAAAAAAACGAGCCCTTTGGGTTTTACCCAAAGGTTAGGGGGGCAAAAACTAAGTGCAAAGGAAGGGGAAAAGGTACAGGAGCATAGGACCCGGGAAAAAAGGAAAATTATAAAAGACCCCAGAAGAGTATGCACAGAAAGGGGGGGGCCCCCAGCGACAGTATAAAAACGACATGATCGAAAGTCAAATTTTCGACCGAAACTGCTGTATAGCCACATTAGGAGGAGACAACGTCAAGGCCCAGGTGTAAGGTGGGGAAAGAAGGTGGAGAACTCACAAGAAACGAAAAAGAGGATGTGAGGAGCTCAACAGAGTTTTAAAGGGAAATATTTCAGAGAGCGGGGAAGGACTTGGGGAACGACCAATGAGGCACCAGAAAGGGAAATACACAACAATTTTGGGAAAGCAACTAAGATGAGGGGGAGGGGTGAAAAATGCTAAGGGAATCGAACCAAAAAGGCAAGGGGCCCGGACAAACATCCCCCCGGGGTCCTTAGGAGGGAGAGATATGTTGTGCGTGCACTTTCCACAATCTTCAACACGCCCCTGGAAACGGGGCAACGCCTGAGGTATGGAAGACGGCAAATTATTTTTCCCATTTTAAAAAGAGACAGAAAAGAGGCATAACTATAGACTGTTCATTGACGTGATAGTATGAAAAATTAGGGAGAAGAAAAATCAGGAGGGAGTGGTGGAACGGGAACGGAAACGAGTAAAATGCCAACCAGACGGATTAGGAAGGCAAATCCTGCGTCACAAACCTTCTGGGTTTTTGAAAAAATAACAGAAGAAGGGACCGAGAGAGAGGGGGGGGGTTTGATTGATTTTTTGGGACGCAAGGGGCCCCTTTGAACATTTCCCTACAAAGATTATGCAAAAGCTAAGCATCAGGGGGATTAACGGGAAGGGCACGCAAGGGATCAGAGAATCCCTCAGGGAGGCAAAAAACGATCTGGTACGTAATGATGTATCACAGTGGGCACCTGTGACGGCGGGGCCCACGGGGGCGGCCCCTAGGACCAGTGCATTTTGGTATATGTAACACTGACGGAAGGGGTTAGACTCAAAATGCCCCCTGTTTGCAGTGATGTGAATTTTAATGAGGAGAATTTTAAATCTATGGGGCCGGGCAGGACTTAAAAGGACCTGGACAGTGGAACCTGGTCAGCAAATGGCTTTCGAATTTTAACCCTGCCAAATGCAAAGTCATAAAAATGGGGGAAGGGCACAGAAGACCACAGACGAGTATAGGCAGGGGGCCCAAAGATGAAACCTCACTCGGGGAGAAAGATTTTGGGGTGGTATAACACGAGCATTTTCCCGGGAAAGCACACATCAATCAGAAAACTGCCCCAGCATATGGGCGCCTGGAAAAATGAGAACGCATTCTGCCTTTATAAGGATTCTTCAAGACACTGAAACCCCGTGTATGTCGGGCCCATATGGAGTATCAGCCCCTTTTTTGGAACCCCTGCCTTGAAAAAGACGTAAAAAACTAGGAAAGTAAAAGGTTTTGCGACAAGGTTAGTTCCAGAGCAAAGGGGGAATGTCCTATGAAAAAGTTTAAGGGAAAGGGCCTGACGACACTGGAGGACGGGGGGTCAGGGGAGCCCATGATAACGAATATAAATACGCGTGGAATAGAAAGGTGGCAAAGACGGGGATTTTTCCAGGGAGGGGCCAGAAACAAGAGGCCACTTTGGGAAAGTTGAAGACCAAAGAGTCAGAGAGATAGTGAAGTTTTTTTCTCTAGAGTTGTAAGCAGGGGAATCCCCTAGAAAATGACGTAGTGGAGGCGGGAAACCATACACTTTTTAAAAGACGAGGTTTTAAATAAGTCAGGGAGGGGGGGAGAGAGAGGGCCCAGTGCAACGGTGAAAGGCGGGGCCCGGAGCTAAACCGACCCCCGCAACCCCAAATAGGGAGACACACCTCAACCCCAAAAACCCCAAAAGGAAACATTAAAAAAACACAAAAAAACAACAAAAAAAAAAGGGGAAAAAATTTTTAATTTAAATTTTTAAAAAAAAAGGGGGGGGGGGGAAAAAAAACCCCAACAACCCTTTTGGAAAAAAAAACAAGAAACTCCCCAAAAAAGGAAACTTGAAGGTTCGGAAAATTACAAAGGTTTTGGGCCAAACCAAAAAAAAAAAGGGATTTAAAAAAAAAAAAATTTTTAAAAAAAAAAAATAAAAAAGAATAAGGGGGGCAAGAAAAGGGAAAAAAACCAATTTAAAAAACCCCCAAAAAAAACCCAAAACCCCAAAAAAAACCCCCCCCCCCCCCAAAAAAAAAAATTTTAAAACCCCCCGGGGGGGCCCCCCCCCAAGACCCCAAAAAAAAATTTAAGGAATTAAGGGGCCCCCAAAAAATCTTGGGGAAAGGGACAAAAAAAAAACAGTGGGAATTTTCCAAAAAAAAGCCCAAAATAACAAATAATTTTGGAAAGATCCGGGAAAAAGAGGGGAAAAGGGGGTTTAAAGGGGACGGAAAAAAATTTTATTTTAATTTCCCCAGAAAAAAGGGGAAAACAAGAATTATTAAATTCCTTTTTTCCAAAGGGGGAATTTTTTTGTTAAAAAAAAAAAAAGGGGCCGGTATTTGAAAATTAAAATTAAACCAGGAATTTTAAAAACTAACAAAAAATTTTGATTTGGGTATTTTAAACAAAAATCTTGGGAAATTTTTTCCCTGGGGCCAAAAAATTTTGGGAAAGTGATAATTTTCGGCCTATGCCAAAATAAAGGGCATTTTGGGAAAAGGAGGGGAAAACCAAATTAATATTTTAAATTTTATAAAAATTGAAATATATTGAAGACTGAGGGGAAAACCCGGGTTTTTCCCTTTTCCCCCGAATACTGGAAAAACCGAAGGATGAGGGGGATTTCCTGTCGCAACAAAGAATCCCAAGGGGTTTTCATTACAAAACTTTGGAATTTTAAAACAGAATGGAAATATTACAAATACAACAACATAGGTTTACCCTTTTTTAAACTTGTTCTTTTACATTTTATCCAAAGGGAGAACCAAAAAAATGCGTGGAAAGGGAAATAAAAGGGCCGGACAAAGGGAAAAAAAACTCGTAATTCAAAAAGAAGAAGTAAAAGGGAGGCCAATGAATTTAAAATGGCTGCAAAGCCAAATTGCCCAAACAGTTGTTCTGATAGAAGGGAAAAAAGTATGGCCTGGAATCAGGGTAAGGAAGGGGGAGGGGGTAAAAGATTTAGTGGGAATAAATGATTAAAGGAGTTTCAAAAGGAGGAGAGACCCAAAAAAAGGGGGGGTTTAAAAATCAGTTTGGAAGGAAATCACGAGGAAGAAGTGAAATTCGAATGTGGTATAAAGGGATGAAGGGGGATAAAGTAAGACTGGAGAAGTCAGAGGTGCATGGAAAAAATGTTAATTTTAAAAAGGGAAATTTCTTTGAATGAGAAGAAAAATTGTTAGTTTTTTAAAAAGGGTAGAAGAACTTTTTTAAAAAAAGTGTAAAATTAAGTTTGGGGTCGGAAAATATAAGGGAGTGGTTTAAACCTAAAAGAAAGGTTATTAAGGTAACACTTTAAGGGAAAAAGGTATAATTACGATTTTGCAGGGTCACATAAGCAAAGTTGTTGGTAGATTGGTTTAAAGGACTGTAAGAAGCTTGAATGTTCCCATAGAGGGGCAGAAATAAGACCCGGGGGGAGGAAAGGAATAAAAGGTAAGGATACCGGAGGAAAGACACAGGGAAGGAGGGGGTTTTAAAAGGGGGGAGAGTTAGGGTTAAGTAAACCTAGGGGTATGTGCTAGGAAATGGACAAGCGGAAGGATAGTTGGAGGTTGTTAAAAAGATGTTAAGTTAGAGAAGTTTGTGGAAGGAAGGGCAGGAAAAGGGGATTGGAAGGAAAAGGTGAGGGAACAGAGATTGGGTAAGAACCCCCAAGGCAGGTCATAAAGGGGAAGGAAAAGAAGAGGGACGAGTAATTAGGGGAAGATAAAAAAAAGGAAGATAGGGGAGAGTAATAAAAGGCAATTTGGAACATCAACCTACTGCCCCACAAAATTTTGGTTGAAAATAAGAAAGTTTGGGTTAATAAAGGTTTGAAACCCGGGAAATATTGTGTCTAGGATGGAGTTGGAAATGGAAAAGGGAAGGAAGTAGGGAAATTTTTGGAAATTTTTAAAGTTGAAGAAGCAGTTTCGGTAAGGGAAGTATACTTTAGGAAATGAAAAGCCCGGTAGTTGGGGGAAGTGGGGGCAGTAAGAAAATAAAAGGGGGAATTGCAAGTGGGAGAGATAAGAAGTTTGAATGGGAAAACAGGGGAAGTTGAAATTGAAGCTTATTTAATAAAGGGGTGAGGAGAATTTTTGTCCCGAATTTAGGTAAAAAAGGAAGGGATAGGGAGCAAATTTAAAATTTTTTGCGGCATGTAGCCCTGGTAAAAGGAAAGTGAATAAGGGGAAATTAAGAGGCGGGAGGATTATGAACCCAATCGAGGCCAAAGGTTAAGGGTGTTGGGCCCGGTTTTATTGTGAAAATACGGAAGGATTTAAAACAAGGTCTGTTGCAGTTGTGAAATTGATAGGAAAATTATGAAAGGGGAAAGGGGGCAAGGGGATTTCAAGGGGACGGGTAAAGGTTGGAGTTTTAACACAAGTAGGTCTGAAGATGGGAAGGCCAAAGAAGTTTAGGAGAGGGTTTTCCAAATAAAGTACCCCAAGGATGTGATTCCTGGGTGTAAATTTTGTGGGTGTGGGAAAAAACGATCCGGAAAGGGGATTTTAAAATAAATCAACAAGTGGGTTTTACAGCGCCTTGCTTTCAGGCCTGGGATTCTAGGAAAAAATTGGCGAGGGGGAGAATAATTTAAAGCAAGAAATTAGGGAATAAGGGAAAAAAGGGAAAAATTCAAAAGATAAGGGTTGAAAGATTGGTTAAAGGGGGAGGGGGAATGAGGGTTGGGAAATAGAATTGGGGGTGACGGTAGGATGGGCATGAAATGGGCAATAAGATGAAAGGGGAAAAAGGAATGTTGAAACATCTGGGAAGCAAGCTTTGAACCAAAACGGGAAGGATATACCAACCGACTGGGGCGTAAGATTTCCACAAGGAAGGTAAAGGAGTCCAAAACCCCACCCCAAACCCCCCCCCCCCCCAAACCCCCCCCCCCCCACCAAAGCTCAAGGGGCCAAACCCCCCCCCCCTAAATGGGGGGGGGAAAAAACCCCCCCCGGGGGGTCACCCAAAACGGGGGAAAAACCCCCCCCAAAAAAAACCATCAAAACCCAAACAAAAAAAAAAAAAATTCCCCCAAAAAAAAGGGAAAAAGGGGGAGGGAGGGGGGGGATTTCCCGGGGGGGGGGAAAAAGGTGGGGGGTGGGTAGAATGGTTTTTTGAATTAAAAAATGAAAGTGGAAGGGAAGGGGAAGAAAAGGACCCAAGTAAAGGTAGGTTGGACAAGGAGGGGATGCCGGGAAAGTTTTTATTTAAGCCGGGTTGGGAAATAAACCGGGGCCCTGGCAAAAAGGGGGGTAAAAAAGGAACAAAAATGGGGTGTCCCGTCCTTGTAAGGAAGTCCAGAATTCAAGGAATTCAGAAATTGGGGGATAAAATTGTTGGCCAACAAAAAATTTAAATAATTTAAGAAAGGAAGAGGTTCAAAAAGTTGGGTTGGAAGATTGTTACAAAAAGGGAGGGGAATGGATTGGAGGAAGGGAAAGAGGGTGGGGTTATAAATTAAAAGATGAGAGGGAAACGGTTTTTCCGTGGGAACAAAAGGGGTTCAAAGCAAACCAACCCCCCAGGGAAAGGGTTTATTTCATAAAGTCTTAAATCCCTAAAAGGGGGCGGGCCACACAATTTTGACGGTAAAAATTTAAAACAAGGGGCCTTTAATGGGCGGCCGACACCCGCCCCAACACATGAAGGTGAAAGGTGCCCCAAACCAAATTCACCAAGGGAAAAATAAAAAAAACAAAAACATTTAATTAAATGGGAATTACAAAATTTTTAATAAAATTTTATTTCAATTATATATTAAAAAAGGAATTTAAAATGTATCAGTACTGATAAAAGGGGGGGGGGCCTAAATTAGGGGGGAAAAGGGATTTTTTTCGGGGGGGTTAATTCCAAATTAGTTTTGAAGGGAAATTTGAAACAAATTTTTAAACAATTTGGGGGGCAAATTAAATTTTTAAAATTTAAAAAAAACCGGAAAATTATTTTTGTTGGTCAGGATGATTGGGGGGAAATTTGCATTAAAAATTTTTTTGTCTAAACCCAAATTCGGCGCATTGGAAAGAGGGGAATTTTTTCTTTTTCGGGCCCTGGGGGAATGGGCCATTATAATAAATAAAATATATATATATATATATATATATATGTCAGCAGTGCCCATACCCACATTGTTCATAGTGAAAGGGAAAAAAATAAAGTTATGTGTATTGTAAGACAGTGGGGAACAATATATAGTGTGCAAGTCCATGTGTATTGTACTCCCGGGATAACCCCACTCAACCTGCGCCTCCCCCACCTAATTCCCAGGGGAAGTTTTCCCTTCCCCTCCCGGCCCCTCAAACTCCACCAGGCCACCACGGTCAAGTTCACTATCTTCCACGCACCATACCCACCCAGCATGTCATATTCCACTCCTATTGTCTAGTCTAGCAGATGGATGCCAACCAGGAGGAAGCAAGCAGCCAGGGAAATGGCACGGCTGGCAATACTAGGAGAGGCAAGTGTCGGTCATGCTTACAGCTTCGTTGTCTCAACTCTAATGGTTTCCTCCGCAAACACGGTAGTTGCCCTGGTTCAGGATGTCCTCCTGTGGAAAGTGATGATCCAGAGCCACCTCAGGCACCTGAACCCACTCCAACAGATTTCATCTCATCAGACAATCTCTTGGAAGCAATTAAAGCAACAGGTACGAGGACACTCACACATATTCCCAAAGCAGCCCGTCCACACGCAGCTGGAAAACTTACAGACCTCCTGAAAAAAGTAAACGATGGTTCCACTATCTTAAATGCTCCACCAACCATCAAGGCATGGCACAACTTGCTTAGCTGTGCCGGAAAGAAGGGGAAAGAGGCTAGCCTCAATGATAATTAAATCCTTAAGAGATTTTCCTAGAGTTGATAACCTCATTCGCCTTCCCCGTCAACACAAAAAAGGGAGAGGCAGAACCCCCACTCACTCTACTGACAGTGAAAAAGTCAGAGTCCAGGTGAGCAAGAAAATTGCAATCAGAATTATTACCTGTGAAGATACAGTTGCTCCCAGGGATGCTGACACTGCTGAAGCACTTAGAGGAAAGCACCCTGCCAGGGAAACCAGTAGCACCAACAGTTCCAACACCTCTGTCCCCACTATGGAACCATTGATTGTGGAAGACTCAGACATTTACAAAGCAATAATGTCGTTCCCATCTGGCTCTGCTGGGGGTTACACTGGAATAAGGCCACAGCATTTAAAGGAAATGGTTAATCCAGTTATTGGGGAAATTGCAGAGACACTGCTTTCAGAGATCACAAGGTTCGTCAACAATTCCTTGGCTGGTCTGATTCCTGATGAAATTAGACCTTTCTTTTTTGGTGCAATACTTTGTGCACTTAAAAAGAAGGACGGAGGAATTCGGCCAATTGCAGTAGGCAACACGTTACGCCGCCTCGTATCCAAAGCTGCTGTCCGAAGTATTCGTGCACAGGCAGCCATGATGCTTCAACCAAACCAGCTTGGCTTTGGGGTCCCTCAAGGAAGTGAAGCAGCGGTTCATGCAACAAGGGCGTATATCAACAACCTGCCTGAGGACAATGCAGTGGTAAAATTAGATTTCAAGAATGCGTTCAATCTCCTGAAAAGAGACGTGGTATTAGCAGCAGTACAAGAACATTTCCCTGGTCTCTTCCCTTTTGTTTCAGCTGGGTATAGCAAGGAATCAATGCTTCTCTTTGGAGAGCATGAAATCACATCATCGGAGGGTGTCCAACAAGGAGATCCTCTTGCACCATTTCTCTTCTGTATAGCAGTAGGGAAATCACAGTCAGACTGACCAGCGAGCTAAACATCTGGTTCCTAGATGATGGCACACTAGCAGGAACAAAGGAGTCCCTCCTACATGACCTTACACAGGTAATGACACGGGGACAGGAAATGGGTCTCATCCTGAATCCATCCAAATGTGAATCATCTCAGTCAGTCAACAAGTGATAATGCAGTGAAATCAAAACTACCAGGAGCAGCAGTCATTGCCCCCACAAATAATGTCTTGCTAGGAGCACCTCTGGGAAGCAATGCCATTGACACAATTCTCAGGAAGAAATTGGAAGAGTTAAGGAGAATGGAACAACGAATAGGCAATCTGGACACCCACGATGCCTTGTACCTTCTCACAAAGTGCTTGAGTCTGCCCAGGTTGACATATTTCCTAAGATGTGCACCTTCATATGATAACCCTATACGCACGAATATGACAGTATTCTGAGGCAGATTTTACGAAAGTACTTAACCTTACTCTAGAAGACGGGCAGTGGAACCAAGCTACACTTCCAGTCGGACTAGGAGGCATTGGTGTCCGCAAGTCATCACAGATTGCGTTACCTGCTTTTCTGTCCTCGTGTATTGCATCCAGAGAGCTTGTATGCAGCGATTCTCCCTGAAACATCTTAGGGACAGATTGGAGTCCAGGACCAAAAATTCATTGACGGAGCAATGATCTGGGATAATCTAACGGGCTCTGAAACCAGACGTGCTCCCCCCAACAACTACAAACAATCGCACTGGGATGATCCAATAGTGAAAAATATTGCCTCAACAATGCTTCAGAGTGTTTCAGGGAAGGATAGAGCCCGCCTCCTGGTAGTGAGAGCCCCTCATGCTGGGGACTTTCAGTTGGCTGTTCCCAACTCCAGCCTTGGCACACGCCTCGACCCACAGACCATCCGCATCGGTGTTGCCCTTCGACTTGCCGCCCCTATTCTCGCCGAACACAGGTGTATTTGTGGCAGTGAAGCAGCAGACCGATTCGGGTACCATGGTCTTGTGTGCCGTAAATCAGAGGGAAAGATTGCAAGACATGAGGAGGTTAATAACATATCAAGAGGAGCCTCACAACAGCTGGATGCCCAGCAGTAAGGGAGCCACCACAACTATGCAGATCTGATGGCAGCCAGAAGCGTCCAGATGGTATCACCCTTCAAGCTGGAGAGATGGGAAGAAGGTGGTTGTGGGACTTACATGTGCATCTACCTTGGCTGATACCTATCTCCAATACACCAGGGAGGAAGGAGGGGCAGCTGCCAGCTTCAGGGAGTCCAAAAGTCTAGAAAATATGGAGAACTTGCCATCATTTATGTTTGTTCCCATAGGCTCAGAGACCCTTGGCTCATGGGAAAGAGTGCATCCAATTTCCTTAAGGAGCTGGGAAAAAAGACTCATCAGGGTAACTAGGGATCCCAGGGCAGCTAGTTTTCTGTTCCAGCGGCTCAGTGCGGCTGTTCAAAGGGGTAATGCCTGCTGCATTTTGGGCACATGCCCAGCTCTGAGGAGCTGGATGAGATTTTCGCCTTATAATCGGTGATACACACGTAACAACATGTACCGTATATGCCACCTTTATATTAACAATGTATCTCTTAAATCTTCTGTGCCATGTTATGTAATAAAATATTCCTATTGGTAAAAAAAAAATAGTTTAAAAGATGGGGTGGTAGGGGAAGTGGAATATTCAAACGGCTTCAGGAAGAAATCCAAATATTCTTCCTTGAAGCCTTTTTTATCCACTTCTCCGAGGCTATGGGTCCCACAATTTACACCAGAGGTGGACCCCATCCTATTATTATATATATATATATATATTATATATATTTATTATATATATTATTTATATATATATGTATTTTTTATATAGTTATATATGGTTGTCTGCTCCAAATTATAATGAGAATGGTGACGTATGTGTACACATCCTGTTGCAAGTTTGCATTAATAGATCACTTTTGCAATAATAGTTGTCATGATTAGTAACTTAAAAATATTGCGTGAAAGGAAAATAATGTATATAATACTTTCACAAGTAAACCCACACAATCAATAATGGAATGAAATTAAACTGCAGAATATTTATTTGTGAAATCTCAAAATGTGAAACCAAGAAATGAGAGAATAGTTTAAAAACTGAAAACTGTGTTTTCCTTAAAATGTCATTTCCCCAGATAACTAATCTTATTACATCAACCTTTAGTATTATTAACACCACCAGTCCTGCGATCTCTGTCACAATGAGCAATAAAAGTGTGTGTTTTTGCCAGGTTTATCCCGAACAGAGTGAGGTCGATCTGCTTGAAGTAGCCAACCTTCTCCTGTATGCTCTCAGCCTCCTCCTAGCTGTGTATCTTCTCTCCGCTGCCGTCGACTACCTTGAGGCGCAGGTAAATCAGTCCCATTATTCTGTTACCTTACTGGTACAAACCTCCAACACTATTTGGGACCAGTTGTACCACATGCATACATACTGACAGGATATCATTCACACGTCATATCCGCTAGTTGACCCTACCTTCCATCAAACCATAATACTGTCGTGTATTTAAAATTTATTGATGTTGATATTCTTTGCAGCACAAGAGAACAAGTGAACTCGTACACAAGTGCCGTACTGACTCGGATAGGGTGAGCTCGGCTTGGCTATCCCCCGTGCAGCTGTTTCATTCAGCTGCCCGACTCCT
>NC_069399.1:2771619-2814548 GCF_026875155.1 Cherax quadricarinatus
CTTATATTACATGTATCTCTTAAATCTTCTGTGCCATGTTATGTAATAAAATATTCCTATTGGTAAAAAAAAAATAGTTTAAAAGATGGGGTGGGGGAAGTGGAATATTCAAACGGCTTCAGGAAGAAATCCAAATATTCTTCCTTGAAGCCTTTTTATCCACTTCTCCGAGGCTATGGGTCCCACAATTTACACCAGAGGTGGACCCCATCCTATATATATATTATATATTATATATATATATATATATATATATATATATATATATATATATATATATATATATATATATATATATATATGGTTGCTGCTCCAAATTATAATGAGAATGGTGACGTATGTGTACACATCCTGTTGCAAGTTTGCATTAATAGATCACTTTTGCAATAATAGTTGTCATGATTAGTAACTTAAAAATATTGCGTGAAAGGAAAATAATGTATATAATACTTTCACAAGTAACCCACACAATCAATAATGGGAATGAAATTAAACTGCAGAATATTTATTTGTGAAATCTCAAAATGTGAAACCCAGAAATGAGAGAATAGTTTAAAAACTGAAAACTGTGTTTTCCTAAAATGTCATTTCCCCAGATAACTAATCTTATTACATCAACCTTTAGTATTATTAACACCACCAGTCCTGCGATCTCTGTCACAATGAGCAATAAAAGTGTGTGTTTTTGCCAGGTTTATCCCGAACAGAGTGAGGTCGATCTGCTTGAAGTAGCCAACCTTCTGCTGTATGCTATGAGCCTCCTCCTAGCTGTGTATCTTCTCTCCGCTGCCGTCGACTACCTTGAGGCGCAGGTAAATCAGTCCCATTATTCTGTTACCTTACTGGTACAAACCTCCAACACTATTTGGGACCAAATACCTATACCAGTTGTACCACATGCATACATACTGACAGGATATCATTCACACGTCATATCCGCTAGTTGACCCTACCTTCCATCAAACCATAATACTGTCGTGTATTTAAAATTTATTGATGTTGATATTCTTTGCAGCACAAGAGAGCAAGTGAACTCGTACACAAGTGCCGTACTGACTCGGATAGGGTGAGCTCGGCTTGGCTATCCTCCGTGCAGCTGTTCTCACTACAGCTGCTGCACTCCTCACCCAAGCTCAAAGTTGCTGGCTTCTTCTCCATTGACAGGAGCTTCATGTTAGTGGTGAGTTCCTTGTCTTGTAGACAGTCTGTACTGTCTGCACAGACAGCCTATGCTGTCTGCCAGCTTAGTTCATATTTTGCGGCACTCAGGTGCTGCCCTCTCTAGGCCTGCCCAGGTCAATGGGACGCTGGTCCCACTCGCTCTCACTCACTCAGCGGCCTAGAAGCAGACAACAAGTCTACTCTCTCTCTCCCTCGTGGGCATGGCCCTCCTGGGCCATGGGCAGCAACACACAAGCCTGTGTACCCACCACGAGTTTGTAAATAAAGTAAGAAGCCTCCAAAGACGTTTATCATTGAACCCCACTCCACTGCAGCATCACCAAATAATCTCGTTCACATTGGTGGGAAGCGGTGGTCGCAGCAGTTGTGTTTGCCCGTATGGAAGAAGGAATGAAGTTGTTCACTTAATCACCCTACACAACAAACATCCGTCTCTCAACGAGTTATCCTGATGTCGTGTCTGCACGTTTCAGCATCCAGGCACAGGTACAAGCAGGATGTAGCCGAAATTTATCGAATTTCTTCGAGAATTGTAAGTGGCGTCCCAGTGACCCCACGCTACAGCGTCCCACGCTGTTTCTCAAGTCACATGTTCAGCGTCACTTGCATGTGCTGCTGTTGTTGTTCAGCTTAGCACAACTATTTCAGCAAGCCAGAGGTGAGTTATGGTGATTTCTGCATCCAGTGTGAGTTTCTCCACGTGTTTGTGGGTACGAGAGGAGGAAGTGGCCGCGTTCCTGCCTCACACCTCACCCGCCTACCACCAGTATGTGCTTGTGAAGGCTTACCCAGCCCTGTAACAACTTCAGTCAGTATTACCAAGGCTGGCTCCTCCTCAGGAAAATTAATGAATAGAAAAGAAATAATAATTCACAAAGATAAACACTTTTTTATTTAGTAATGAAAATATAAAACAATAAAACATGAGTGTGTATCCTACTTGAAAGAAAAATGAAAAATGAAATGGAAAAATGACATTTGAATTCAATGCTAATATGTACAGTTATACTGGGGTGTCTGGTTGAGGTTGACACCGTCTTGTAGAAATTGTAGCCGTTACTGATGATGTGGGGGGGGGGGGGTCACAGATGTTGAGTCACTACCCAAGAACTTGTTCTTCACAGAGTCTATAGCCTTGAATAGTCTGTCCAGATGACAGGAACGCAGGTTCTTTACCACTGCCAAGATGAGGGGCAGTCGCCTGCGGTTTCCTACAATTAATCAGGTAGGTAGATAAAAAAGTGACGTCTCAGGACTTCAGTAGGTCTCCTTCAACACTTTTCTTTGGTTGGCAGATGACCCGAGGTGTCATTCCAAGCTGGAAAGAGACAAAGATTACCCACTGCTTAAGAAATCATTCTCCATGATAAGTACAATATTTAAAAGCAATGGTGATTATCTAAACGTATAACATGGCAATCGAGGCTGAAAAGACTAAGTTTATTATTGGTCAAAAGTGAAGCTTTCAAACAATATGTCCACTAGAATAGGAGCAGAGACTTTCACTTACAGTTGTGCTGGGAGCTGTGAGTCGAGTGATTACTGTTTGGTCCGAGCCCCACAAGTCACCTTTCGGGGTGGAAAAAAGGGGGGGGGGAAAGGGATAGCGGGAGCTAGACTGACCCAACCTTAACAAGCAGCCAGCAATCAAACTATCATCACCATATACTGGCTCGCTACCCCTATCTGTTGAACTTTTCCCTCACAGTGCTCACTCCCTCTGCTGTGTTTTCTGCTGTTTTCCATGTGAATTCATTGCCAGAGCTGTGTATCCGAGTGCCCGAGGCCACTCGAAGCTATGTGGATCAGCATGCCACATAGATCACAACACCACGTGGATCCTGACGCCATGTGGGGTGTGGATGAAGCCACGTGGATCTACGAGCCAAGTGAGTTACTGAGCCAGACGTCCCAGGCTACATGCTGTAGTCTGCTGGTGCCCGACTTCATGACATCATGATGTCTGCCTGACGTCACCTCGAGATGTCTGCTGACGTCATAGTGCTTCTGACGTCACCATGCTACATCATGCCTGACATCAGATGATGTCACATAGAGTGTTTCAGTAATTATGTCAGTATTGTCGAGAAGATTGAGAGAAGACATATGTCATGTGTTAATTAATTCCTCTCAGTCAGTGTTCTCACATGTTAGTGTATGGCTTAGTGTCAATTTTGTGCACAGAAAAGCATCATTTGCTAGTTTAAGCCATGTTGTACTGCATGTACCACAGGTGTGCATGCAGTTTTCCATGTGTCCTGTTTGGTCTTGAGCCCAGCTTTGTGTCGACCACAGGTCTGTGGCCAGACCCCTGTGTAGCACCTTGTGTTGTCACCCGGTGTGACCAGCACGTTTGACAGCTGATATTAGTCAGCCATGAGCATATGATCCCCTTGTACAGAAAGCTCTTATGCTCGTCGCTCATAGATGTTCTGCAGAATCGTACCTGCTACGATTCCCATGGAGATTTGTTTCACTTCACCTCCAGACCTCCAGAGTGCAGTTATATGTAGAGAAACAAGTCTGGGGACGCTTAGACTAACCTCTGCTATAACTCCAACTGCCGAGAGAATGACACTCGTCAAGGTGCAGTTACCCCTGTCAGCAGACTCTGTGTCAGCCTCCTGTCACTGCTTCAGTGAGCTCCTGCACAAAGATGATGTCACTTTGACTGCTAGCCCGCTCACTGCAGTATGGTGTATGATGTTATGACTCCCTGATGTTTTGCCCAGTCGTCTTTGCCATGACTTGCTCCACAACTTACTCCACGCTTGCCGGCAGTGACAGCCCCAGTGACAGTACCAGTCGACAAGTGTCCTCCTGAGTCGCTTGCCAGAAGTCCTGCCCAGTTGCCGAGTTTTAACGATGCCTCACTCGAGGGCACCAGCATGTAGTGCCCCAGGTTGAGTGAAACCTGCAGTGACTCCTATGATGACTACTTCACCGTTCTAGAGGAGACTGTACCCCGTTACATCACAGCTCAACCACAGCAATGTCTCCTGTGTTGCAGTATCTGTCCAGATGCAGGGAGGCGTGCAGTGATGCCCATCGACGCTCGCTGCCTTTGACCGTGATGTTCATCACACCCCACATGTTTTTTCCTTCCCTCCTTGTAGGAAGTTTTTTTTTTCCATGTCCATATGCATATATACATGTCTTTTATTTTGTGTTCTGTGCCCTGTTCCTATGAGAGAGAGACCGAGTTTTTTTTTTACCACCAGTATTGTCGGCGAGGTAGGTGGCCGAGCAAATGTAGACACCCTGTACTGTCTGAACAGACAGCCTATGCTGTCTGCCAGCTTAGTTCATATTTCGCGGCACTCGGGTGCTGCCCTCTCTAGGCCTGCCCAGGTCAGTGGGACGCTGGTCCCACTCGCTCTCACTCACTCAGCGGCCTAGAAGCAACCAACAAGTCTACTCCTCTCTCCCTCGTGGGCATGGCCCTCTCGGGCCATGGGCACAAACACACAAGCCTGCGTACCCACCACGACTTTGCAAATAAAGTAAGAAGCGTCCGAGGATGTTTAGCATTGAACCCCGCTCTGCTGCAGCATCACAATATAATTTCGTTCAGTCTATATTCAGATGTTATGCTATGAAAATGTGATACTGTGAAGATGTGATGCTGTGAAGATATGATGCCGTGGAGATGTGGTGCTCTGAAGATATGCTGTGAAGAAGTGATACTGTGAAGATGTGATGCTGTGAAGATGTGAAGCTGTGAAGATGTGATGCTGTGAAGATGTGATGCTGTGAAGATGTGATACTGTGAAGGTGTGATGCTGTGAAGATGTGATGCTGTGAAGATGTGATGCTGTGAAGATGTGATGCTGTGAAGATGTGATGCTGTGAAGATGTGATGCTGTGAAGATGTGAAGCTGTGAAGATGTGATGCTGTGAAGATGTGATGCTGTGAAGATGTGATGCTGTGAAGATGTGATGCTGTGAAGATGTGATACTGTGAAGGTGTGATGCTGTGAAGATGTGATGCTGTGAAGATGTGATGCTGTGAAGATGTGATAATGTGAAGATGTGATGCTGTGAAGATGTGATGCTGTGAAGATGTGATGCTGTGAAGATGTGAAGCTGTGAAGATGTGATGCTGTGAAAATGTGATGCTGCTACCACTACTACCAGTACTACAACTACTATACCAATACTATTGCTACCACTACTAATAGTACTACAACTACTATTACTACTATTGGTACCACTACTACTAGTACTAAAACTATTACTATTACTATTTCTACCACTACTACTAGTACTACAACAACTATACTAATACTATTGCTACCACTACTAATAGTACTACAACTACTATTACTACTATTGGTACCACTACTACTAGTACTAAAACTATTACTATTACTATTTCTACCACTACTACTAGTACTACAACAACTATTACTACTGCTATTGCTACCACTACTACAATACTACAAC
Source organism: Cherax quadricarinatus (assembly GCF_026875155.1). Taxonomy (NCBI): domain Eukaryota; kingdom Metazoa; phylum Arthropoda; class Malacostraca; order Decapoda; family Parastacidae; genus Cherax; species Cherax quadricarinatus. The sequence goes on from NC_069399.1 coordinate 2,777,248, forward strand.
TGTTACTACTACTATTGCTACCACTACTACTAGTACAACTACTATTACCACTACTATTGCTACCACTACTACTAGTACAACTACTATTACCACTACTATTGCTACCACTACTACTAGTACTACAACTACTATTACTACTAATGCTACCACTACTACTAGTACAACTGCTGTTACTGCTACAACTATAGTTAAAACTATTACTATTACTGCTATTACTACTTCTATACACAAATAAACCGCGCATAGGAGAATGAAACTTATGACGACATTTCGGTCCGAGATGGTCTAGAAGCGCGAAAGAAGTGAGTGAGTATACATACAACCTCTCGTTCTACTACTCCCTACCCTGCCTCCTCCACCCTCTCCTCTCGTTCTGCTACTCCCTACCCTGCCTCCTCCACCCTCTCCTCTCGTTCTACTACTCCCTACCCTGCCTCCTCCACCCTCTCCTCTCGTTCTACTACTCCCTACCCTGCCTCCTCCACCCTCTCCTCTCGTTCTACTACTCCCTACCCTGCCTCCTCCACCCTCTTCTCTCGTTCTACTACTCTACCCTGCCTTCTCCACCCTCTCCTCTCGTTCTACTACTCGCTACCCAGCCTCCTCCACCCTCTCCTCTCGTTCTACTACTCCCTCCTGCCTCCCCCACCCTCTCCTCTCGTTCTACTATTCCCTCCCCTGCTTCCTCCACCCTCTCCTCTCGTTCTACTACTCCCTACCCCGCCTCCTCCACCCTCTCCTCTCGTTCTACTACTCCCTCCATTGCTTCCTCCACCCTCTCCTCTCGTTCTACTACTCCCTACCCTGCCACTTCCACCCTCTCCTATCGTTCTACTACTCCCTACCCTGCCTCCTCCACCTTCTTGTATATGCATGTATACTGTCTCTGTTCCCTTCGCGCTTCTGTGTGACTAGTTAAAGGCTAAAGTCGCACAAATATCCTATCTGCGGTTTATTTGTGTACTCCAGGCACGGTATTATGTCGTTCCTCAGTAGTACTATTACTACTACTACTACTACTACTACTACTACTACTACTACGACTTCTTCTACTTCTACTACTACCACCACGACTTCATCATTTGCATCTTTATCTCTTACTCCACTTCTAATTTCTCTTCCTCTGTTCCATGTCTCCTGACCAGTAACTAGTCTCTACTCTCTTCTTGCAGATGATAGGTAATTTAGCGACCTACCTGGTGATCTTGGTGCAGTTCAGAGATGACAAAAGCGCCAAAAACAGTACTAGTGCCACCAACTCTAGTGCCAGCACCACCAGCGTCTAGAGAACCACTGCTAGAAGATCCAATCACTAGCTGTAGTACCTATTAGCTCCATCGGTGGCAACATCACAATACAATAATGTCTCTCAACCCTTGAGTGGAGAGGACGTGTGCTGCTGCTGCCCCCTGGAGTTGTCTGGTGGCAGTATTATTTTCACCAACATGGCGCAGGCTCGCCGGCGCAGGGTAAATACTGTCTGCATTGAATTAACCAGTGGAGCTGTAACGGGGCCATCAATGGAGTTGCTTTTGCCTGCAATCATCAGAGATACCTACGGAATAGCCAATGAGGAAATTTGTGGACTTGCACTGAACTTTACGAAGAGGATTTTTGTAAAATTTAGTTCGGCGACTGTGTATGAGGCAGTGGTGAATAAGTTTCAAGAGGTGGCCATACCAGTTAACCATGCTGTGACGGTGCGGCTGCATGATGTGTCCAGCTAATTACACATGGGTTAAAGATAAGGAATGTGCCGTTCGAGGCGGATGCATCTGACATCCGGTTCATTATGTGTAAATACGGCACAATACATACGATCACTGCAGGAAGGTGGTCAGCTGGCCCGTATATGGGAATACCTGAGGGTGGATTCTCTGTCAAGATGACGCTCAGACATCCAATTCCATCGTACGTGGTGATGGAAGATTTCAAGACTCAGGTTTTTGTAACATACGCTTGGCAGCGAAGCACTTGCCGTTTGTGCGAGTCGTATGATCACCTGGCTGCGCAATGTGAAAGAAGACGTGGTGATAAGGACCAGCAGCAACGACGAGATGTGGAGGAAAGGAGAGAGGATCAAGATCAACTATTTTCGACTCTGCCTCAGCAGAGTTTGACATGGAGTGAGGAGGTTGAGAGGGCCGAAGAAAAGGAGATGGCAGGGGCTACGCGGGGGGACGACATCAATTCCATGGACGTTGTACAAGTGCTGGATGAGGTCATCGCGGAAGCGAATGGTAGCGACGCGGAAACGAAGATAGTGTCGACGTTTGAGAACATTTTGGGTAATGAGAGTCCTTGTCAGGATGTTGGTACAGACCTGGATCATGGGTCTGCAGTTGAGGAGGGCGTGGTGATGCCAGCCCGGCCTGAAGTGTGTCGAAAAGGATGCCAAGTTGGTGAGAACTGTGGAGGTGGAGGTTCATCAGGGCACTGAGCTGGATGACTTGAGAAGGTTGAGGGTACGACGCGAAAGCGCGCAGCAGTGCTTTCTGATTCCGACGACTGGCTTACGCCCGCACAACGACCTGGGAAGAAAACATGGGCGGAAGCCATGCGAGAGGTTCAAGTGGCGCCCAGGGGCAGGGGTTGGGTAAGGGTGGCCAGAAAGGGGGGGGGAGGGAAAAGGGTGAAATGAAACGATCAGTTGATAAGTCGGTAGTGTCAAGAGGGAAACCCCCTTTGTGGGTTTTTTAAGTGCCTGACATTGAACATCAATGGCTTGAGGTCTCAGAGAAAGTGTGAGTGGTTTAAGGAATATTTGGTGCGTCATGATGTTGACGTTGTGTTCTTGCAGGAACACAATTATAGACCGGGTTATGAATTGAAGGTGGATGGGTATAATGTGTATGTTGAGCATGCAGTCAGATTGAAAGGAGGTGTGGCCATTTTGGTGAAAGAAACTAGCCCGTTGGTTGTCAGACATAGTGAGGGGGGAGAGGGGAGGGTGATCGTGTGGATGGGTTATGGGGTCAGGTACGATGACGTTGGTGTGTGTGTATGGCCCAGCAAAGGGAGATGTGAGGATAAAAAAATAAATTCGTGAGGGACGTTCTGGTATATTATTTGCGTGGATTGCCGGGGTTGCTGTGATAGGAGGTGACTGGAACTGTGTGTGATAAGGAGTAAGGATGTTGAACCGAGGGGGGCAGGGCATTGTTTGAGGATATTGGGAGAATTGTTACCCGGGGGTAGGATTGACAGATGTTGAGGGAGGTGAGGTGGTGGAGCACACATTTATTAAGCGTGGGTATGCGGCTAGGCTCGATCGATTATACGTGCCCAGGACAGTCTTTAATACATAGTGTGAGGGTAATGGACGTAGTATTTTCTGATCACAGGGGTGTTTGGTGGATATAGGTTGGGAGGGGTTGCCAAGAAGGTGTAAGGGGTTTTGGAAGTTAAATGTAAAGTTGTTGCAGGAAGAAGAGTCTCGACAGTCATTTGTTCAATTGTGGGAGGAGTTGGTGGCGGAGGCACCTGGGAATAGTGAACTGGTTAGTTGGTGGGACTCTGTGGCGAAATCTCGTATTAAGGAATTTTATATTCGTAGTGGAGGGAATATAACAGGTTGAAGTATGGGTACCAATCTTATCTTGAGGGGCAGTTGAGAGCTTGCTACGAGCGTGGGAGTGCTAGTTATCCTGTGGACGATATTGAGGGATTAAAGGAGCGTATCAGGGATTTGCAAAATGAAAGATTTGATGGCGCGCGAGTTTTGGGTGGGGCTGGAAGAGGTGTTATGGGGTGACAGGCCTTCGGCATGCGTGTTGAGGAGACAGCGTAAGAGAAGAGTGGCGAGAGGAGATGATGGGATTAACTGTTCATGTGGGGATGGAAGGGTTTATAGAGAGGGGCAGGTATTAGTGACGACAGAGGGTATGAGTGGTTATCTAGATGCATGGTTTAGGTCATATGCACAAAACGGAGGTGTTGGAGATGAGGCTATAAAGGAAATGGGAGGTTTCGTGCAATGTGAGATTGATGGTATAGATAGGGTAACATTAGAAGGTCCGATCACGGAAAGTGAGATTTCGCACGCTTTGTCTGGTGCAAGTTTAGGTAAGGTGCCAGGTGTAGATGGGTTGCCTAATGATTTTTACATTAGGAATTGGGAAGTATTGAGAGGATTTTTAGTTAGGTTATTCAATGTAATGAAGGATGATGGGGAAATGGGTGAGCAGCAAAGGACTGCTGTCGTGGTATTAGTTCCAAAAGGTGGACAGACTACGGTAGAGGATTACCAAGCAATATCGGTTATGTGTGGCGATTATAAGTTATTTGCACGGATATTAGGGAATAGAATAAAAAAGGTGATAGGTAACGTAATTGACAGAGGACAATATGGGGTACCGGGTAGGACAATGTATGAAGGGCATGGAGTTCTTAGAAGTTTTATAGAACAAGGGGGGAGTTGGGGGGTGGGGGTATGTTGGCATTGGATTGGCGAGCTGCTTACGATAGTGTGGAGAGGGATGCATTATGGAGGTTCATGCGTTGGCAGGGATTCGGGAAGGAAATTATATCTTGGGCGAAAACATTGTATCAGGGAGCATCTATGAGAGTACAGGTTAATGGAAGGCTAGGTGTTAACATTCAGATGGGAAGGGGTTTGCGACAGGGTTGCCCTCTATCGCAAATATTGTTTGCATGTCTCCAGGATCCCTTTTATAGGGCAGTTAGGTGGAGTATCACAAGTGGAGGGGTTAGTAATGAACGAGAGGGTCGGCCGGGTATTGTGGGTTATGTGGATGACACAACTGTATTGGTGAGGGATGAGAAGGATTTACACAAGGTAGGAAAGGTGGTAGATGTGTTTGGCAAGGCTACTGGGATGGAAATTAATGTGGCAAAGTCTAAGTATATGGACCTAGGCAATCACGTAAATAGAGGTGGGACTGTAGGGCGCGGGTGGAGTGTGGTGGATCAGCTATTGATTTGTGGGATAGTGTACGATAAGAATGATAGGGTCGCACAAGAGGTAAATTCGATGCACACTGTGGATGGGGTATTGAAAAGATTGGGTGGTTTGAGGACGGCGCAGCTAACGTTGCATCAGAGGGTCATTGTGACGAACGTTCTGTTGTATAGTAAGATATGGCACGTGGTGGCAATATACCCACTGAGGCGGCGAGAGGTGCAACGGTTGCAACATGGGATTTTCCGATTTATATGGGGATCGGGTTGTGACTGGCTAAGTAGAGGGGTGGTGATGCTTCCCGTTAGCCAGGGCAGGGCTGGGGCTTATACCTTTAGAAAAGCGTATGATGAGTGTGTATCTAAAACGTGGGTATTTGAGGGAGGTGGGGGCGAGGAGAGGGGGGCTAGAAAAACTGCGTATGGATATGCAACGATGGGGGGGGTAAGGATTTAATGACTGGTGAGGCCATGTTGAGGGTTTTAATGACGGTGAGGGATCCGAGGATTCTTGAGAGGGTGGGGGGCGGGTCTGTGGTGGCGGCAGTTGAGGGGGCATACCCCATGTATGCGTGGGGGAATATCTGGAAATGTTTACGGCAATTGCGTATTAAACCAGGTGTAAGGGAGGTAATGTTTAGGTTTCTACATGGAATCCTGCCGTCTGGTGTTGTGTTATTTAATAGGAGACTAAGGGAGGGTGGGGAGTGCAAAGCGTGTGGATGTTCCGAGACTATTTTTCATGTGGTGTATTTTTGTAATTGTTTAGAAGCTGTGAGGGTATGGTTAGGTAGGGTAGTTAGGTTAGTGGGTGGGGAAGGGATACAGGTGTTAAGGGTGTTAAGTTTAGATATAGGTGGGATGAGTCAGATGGTGGTGAATGCGGTTGCGTTTCGTGGTCACTGATTTTATTTATACGTCTTGGGCTATGAGGGAGGTGGGTGTGGATGAAAGAATAAAGGTGTTAGCGGCCACCATTTATAGAACTAAGTGTCGCAATAGGGATCTTTATGGGGGAAGGTGGGAGACAGTGTTTACTGAGGGATACCGGAGTTTTAAGTTATAGGATTTACGGGATTTAAGTGTAAAGGGGTAGCGACGGGCTAGTTTCTTGAGCGGAGATGTGTGGATGGCTTTTAAAGTGTGTGACTGGATTTACACTGATACATTTATGCTTTTCCTGAGTAGTGAGTGTGGTGTAGGTGGTGTTTTTACACATGTGTTCCCTTTATGTTGTGAAAATTTTGGATAGTACATGTACGTAATGTATTGGAGCACTACATCATTGTGTGTATACAAGGTGAATGAAAGGGCAGAATCTTAAAGTTTTTGTGTGTGTGAGAATGATTGTTCGTTATTGTGAGAGTGCCTTCAAAGATGTTATAGAAAGCACATACTACATGGTGTTACTAAGGTATGCCATATGACTGTATCGAATATGCTGTGATACAAAGTCCGGGGTTTCCCTTCTTGTAGGATGCATTCTGTAAGACGCAATTTCTGTATACCTGAAGGTTCGAAGTTTAAATAGCTGTAATGAGTAACGTGTAATGAGTAACGAGATTGTATTTTGGCACATAAGGCCTAACATATAAAGTTTCAGCGGCCTGGTTAAGATTATTAGTACATATCGGGTGACACTGTATGTGCAGGGTAGTGTTATATATTTTAAGTATATGCTGTTGGTTTCTCTTTGCTATTTTAATGTTTAAAGTCACATGTAAGAGTATATGTAAGGTAATATAAAAATGTATATTGATTTTGTGTAAATACACAATTTTAGATGACTTTGCTGGAGCAGGTATGCATATGAGTTCAAGTAGCAGTGTATATCATGTATTAATACTGCTATAGGGTATATAGTGTATAAGAAGTCTTGGGTGGATTGCACCCGTGTTGAGATATAGAGTATATTATCCTTGTATGCTAGGCAAAGTTTTCATAATTGTTACTTAGAGTAAGTAGTATCCTACGCTCTTATAGTATGTTATTGTTTTGTTGGTATTTGATGGGGGGGGGGGGGGCCTTTCTACTGCCAGAGCACATATATACGACTTTATAAATGTACCTTTGGTGGGGGGTGGGATGTATAGGTTTTAATGGCATGTGGTGAGGTTTTTACCTTTAAGAATTGTTTTGTATATAAAACTTGGCATAAGATGTTTAAGTGTGCTGAAGTAGATTCTCTGGATATGTTGTTGGTACACCTGTGTGAAGTTTCTTTTTCTTTTTTGATTGTGTATACGTATGTTGTACTTTAATTTTGTTGTTACATGTTGATTGGTTTAGTGACATGTTTGCTTACACGTATAATGTATACAGTATTTTAAATAAAATATAAAAAAAATACAATAATCTCGCATTTAACAAGTTTTGTTTGGCTGAATTTATTATCACTTGCTGAGTTTTAAGTACTGTATATCTTCCTCGCTACTCACTGCATAAAATAATTCTCATGATAGGAAAGACAAGGGTTACAGAATTAAACATTTATTGGGACAACAACGTTTGTCTCTTTATAGGCTTTACCAAGTCATGCAGAAAATACAAAATGCTTATATGTATAAACTTAACTTACTGGAAAGGAGGTAGAAGCAGGAGAAACGTGTATAAATGAGGTGAATAAATTTACTGAAGTGTGATGAATCATGGGTTTGTGGAGATATACAGATTATTTTTTTGTACCATATTATGCAATATACCTATTGGTAAAAAAGAATGGAACGATGGGGTGGTAGGGGAAGTAGAATATTCAAATGACTTCAGGAAGAAATACAGTATTCGTTCTTGAAGCCTTTTTATGCACTTCTCCGAGGCTATGGGTCCCACAGTTTGCACCAGAGGTAATTGATAGATATACGTTTTTTCCCTTTTCAGTGGTATAAAAGTTTTGGACCAAACTTATCCTAGAAATCTCATCTAATCTAAATTAAGTAACTTTAAATTTAGTTTTTTATTGCTTACAATCAAGGATATATACATATTTTTAAGAACATCAGAAAGATGGTGCACAACTCCCGGCTTGGCAGGACCAAGTACCACTTTTGTTATGTTACATTGTTTTTTGGAAAATGGCAAAATTATTTACGAACTTAACCTAAGGTAAAAGGACACATGTGCAACTAAGTGTTGGGATTGTCAAAAACTCCTGGAGAGCGAAACGTTGCAACAATAAAATGTCATATTAGTTTGCACATGCGCCCTTTTAATTAACAAAGATCATTTTTTTTATTTCATTGTCAATGAAATAACTTATCTAACTTTCCATCAAAGAATTTTTTGGTAAAGTTTATTTTTAAGGGAGTTCGGCCTATTTGACAAGTTCTGCTAATTTTGTACGACGTATATATATATATATATATATATATATATATATATATATATATATATATTATATATATATATATATATATATATATATATATATATATATATATATATATATTATATATACATATATATATATATATATATATATATATATATATATATATATATATATATATATAAATAGGCTTGGAGGGCTAGGAGTACGCAGATCCTCCCAGATTGCTCTACCAGCTTTCCTATCCTCTTCCATATCTTCAAACGAGTTGATAAGACAAATTCTTCCTGATACCTCAGTGACTCAGCAGGAATAGAAGACCCTAGCTATGCCAGTGCCATCACCGGATGGGAGACTCTTGATGCTCCAGCACCAAACCCTAGTGCAGCACTTGCTCACAAACAGTCAAGCTGGGATGGCCCGATTGATGAAAAGGTGCTTGCCAACATGCTCAGGGCTGCAACATCAGATAGGGAGATTGCCCATCTGCAGGCTGTGAGCGCACATCACTCCGGGGACTCCCTCCAAACAGTTCCCATATCGGCAATGGGAACGCGACTCGACCCTAAGACCCTCCGTATTGCAGTGGCTCTGCGCCTTGCTGCCCCAATTCACACAGAATATACGTGTATTTGCGGCGAAGTGCAAGCAGACCAATACGGTCTACATGGTCTTAACTGTTCCAAAACCAAGGGCTGGCATGCAAGACACAATGAGGTCAACGACATCATTAAGAGAACCCTTGCTACAGCTGGATGCCCTGCCGAGAGGGAGCCCCGATCACTAGCAGCCAACAATACCCACAACCCAGCAAACTGCCCCGACGGGATCACCATCTATCCTTGGAAGAATGGCAAGCCCTTAGCATGGGACTATACCTGTGTGTCCACACTGGCTGACACCTATATCCATCACAGTGTGGGGCGACAGGGAGGAGCTGCTGACCACAGGGAGGAGTACAAGATCAGCAAGTACAGGGACATTAGCCAACAGTATCAATTTGTCCCAGTGGGATCAGAGACCTTGGGATCATGGGGAAAAAATGCCACATTTTTCCTTAAAGAATTGGGTTCCAGACTCATCGACACCACCAGGGACCCAAGGGCAGCCACTTTCATGTTCCAGCGCCTCAGCATAGCCATCCAGAGGGGAAGTGTTTGCTGCATACTTGGCTCGCATCCAGCCTCGGAGGAGCTGGAGGAAATTCATGATCTTTGATACATTGTGCCATTGTATTCATGTTTATGTTTTTTCTGTAAATGTATTTTGTTTATTAATAAATGTTCACATAGAATATAAAATATATATAGGGGGTGGTAGGTGAAGAAAATATTCAAACAGCCCCGAGGAGACCTTGAGTTTTCCCTGAGGTACGTTTATTGTTTTCTCTGAGGATGAGGGACCCCATTCAGCTATATAAATATATATATATATATAATATATATATATATATATATATATATATATATATATATATATATATATTATATATATATATGGTAGGAATTCGCAAGAACAGGCGAAATATTCACACTGATCTCTGGTCGAAGGAGACTCGAACCTACAAACCTTCGAATAAGGTACACAGTGCTTTACCTTCCGCACCACACTGGACCAATACCTTGGCGCCCAGCTCACGCTAGACGTTTTGATCCAAGGCAGGCAGTTTTTAGGCACGAGGCTAACAACTTTTCATCTCATCTCCTGCATGCATCGACCAACTAGAGATTTTAACAATGCTAGAACAGGTGAAATACTCACAAAAACTGATCTCTGGCCGAAGGAGACTCGAACCTACGAACCTGGGAACAATGTACTCAGTGTTTTACCATCCGCACCACACTGGACCAATACCTTAGAACATAAGAACATAAGAAAGGAGGAACACTGCAGGAGGCCTGTTGGCCCATACTAGGCAGGTCCTTTACAATTCATCCCACTAACAAAACATTTGCCCAACCCAATTTTCAATGCCACCCAAGAAATAAGCTCTGATGTGAAAGTCCCACTCAAATCCAACCCCTCCCACTCATGTACTTATCCAGCCTAAATTTGAAACTACCCAATGTCCCAGCCTCAATAACCCAACTAGGTAGACTGTTCCACTCATCAACTACCCTATTCCCAAACCAATACTTTCCTATGTCCTTTCTAAATCTAAACTTATCTAATTTTAATCCATTAATGGCGGGTTCTCTCTTGGAGAGACATCCTCAAGACCTTCTTAATATCCCCTTTATTAATACCTATCTTCCACTTATACACATCGATCAGGTCTCCCCTCATTCTTCGTCTAACAAGTGAATGTAACTTAAGAGTCTTCAATCTTTCTTCATAAGGAAGATTTCTAATGCTATGTATTAATTTAGTCATCCTACGCTGAATGTTTTCTAACGAATTTATGTCCATTCTGTAATATGGAGACCAGAACTGAGCTCCCATATCTGGTGAGGCCTTACTAATGATGTATAAAGCTGCAGTATGACCTTGGACTTCTGTTGCTTACACTTCTTGATATAAATCCCAGTAATCTATTTGCCTTTTTACGTACGCTTAGGCATTGCTGTCTTGGTTTAAGGTTGCTGCTCCCCATAACCCCCAAGTCCTTTTCGCAATCTGTATGGCTAAGTTCTACATCATTTAACTTACAAGTACTAGGGTTATGGGCACTCCCAAGCTTCAGAACCTTGCATTTATCTACATTGAACTGCATCTGCCACTTTTCTGACCAAGAATAGAGTTTGTTTAAATGCTCCTGAAGTTCCATAACGTCTACGTTTGAATCAATTATCCTACCTATCTTCGTGTCATCGGCGAATTTGCTCATATCACTAGTAATTCCCTCATCAAGATCATTGATATATATTATAAACAACAACGGGCCCAAGACTGATCCCTGTGGAACGCCACTTGTTACAGATCTCCAGCTCACGCTAGACGTTTTGGAAAATGATCTCTGAATGAAATACCTCTATAGGAAACTGGAAGATCATGCACAGCTGACCATGCAGCAGCATCTGCTTGTTCATTTTTTTTTTATTTTTTATTAAAAACCTTACATAAGTACAAAGGATACATAATAATAGTACAGGAATACAAAAACAGTCTTTTGTTCTACTAGTAGCAGGTTATTCCTGGAGGTAACATGTATTATAACAATATCCTGTTATAGCAAACAATACACGCTAAGACAAACCTCAGTAAAGTATAACAGTCATTAATAGTTGCCGCCAAGCCATTGTAACCAAAGAAAAACACCACAAAATGAAACATTACATGGTTTATAATAAAATTTGAGAACTGACATGTCCTATTACAACAAAAACAACATACAAATGTACACATCACAAGATTACTAAATTTGAAATTGTCACACATGACTAAATCATAAACCACCTTTAACACACAAATATATGTGCTACACATATATGTCAGAAAGTAAAAAGACCCTAACCAAAGCTACCATAACAACTACCAAAACAAGACAAAACCCGAACATACCCGCTATGATAGGGTACAGAGTACTGGTTAAGGTATGTTACATTATATCCTAACCGGGTAGGAATTCGGAAGGAACGTATGATTCCTTATGCACAATAACCATAGAGAAACAGTATTTTAATATTATTAATATGTTAAACGCTCAAGTACAATAATTCAGGTACAGAAAAAAAACAAAAATTACATGTAACATACAATAATAAAATAATCCAAAAACAAGGTTTTATAACAAAAACCTCGGCACATCAAAAGGGTTTAAAACCAAACCCTACAACAAATTAAACCTTTTCACTTATGTATGTAAACCGAAAATCTTGTCCACAAGACTGTTTTGGTATAACCCGTAATAAACATGGTATAGACCCAAGACCTATACATACACTTAAAATTACCACACAGAATCTCCAGCAGACAATAGAAGTTAAACATAATACAAGACAATTTAGTAAGTATAAGGGCCGCTGTATCTTCCCGGCCCCAAAAAGAACTGCCCATGTACCTCAGAAATTTTTGTTTGTTGAAACCAACCTGCCATATCTGATTACTTAAAAACGAGACCCTAAGGGCTCGGTATCCTGGCTATCAGGGAAAATTTTTTTTAACACAGTGAACATAACACATAGCGTACCTTCCATACCAAACTGTACTACCTTCCTCTTACACACCCACAAACTCCAGAGGAAAACAAAAAAAACCCCACCCCCCCTTTACATCCCCCCATAAGGAGACCACCCCTTTGTTCATCCTCAGGGACCCCGACAAAGGGAACTCACAGTGATGTTCCTATAACCTTCCGGGAAACTTTTTTCCCAGGACCCCCCATAAACCAGCATATTCCTCACTTCGTCCTATAGAATCTAGCCGCAAACGCTTTAATCCTCGTTTCACCCCTTAATCCCCTCATTCCTTATGAAATATCCAGATAATCCACTATAATATACATTATAGCCCTTCCCACATCCCTAGGCACTCCCTTTACATCTATTTAGTAAAGCCCTTAAAACGGCAAACTACCCCCCCCCCAACAGTCTGTAACCCCTCCCATCCATGATCTCCCCCCCTCCAAGAAGGTACAAAAGAAGACCACATGAAACGCCGTTTCAACTCACCACAAAACTGACAAAAAGCCTCTTCCACAAACATCTTCAACGTAACACCTGCTTGGAGGCCAGAAACCCCATGATGAAACGATAAACTAATTCTCTTACCCTAGCCGGTTTTCCTAAGCGTACTAAAATCTTTCCAAATAACCCCCCAATCTACGTTGGATATACGGCTACCCTTGCATAATTCCCTGACCTCTCACTACCCTCACCAACCTTTTCACTTTGATGTTACCCACCTGTTGCACTGTCAATAAAATCTCAACATATCTTAAACAAAACCTCAATTTCTTCCCACTCCACCATTTACGTGCCTCCTCCATAAACTCTTCCTACTTTTGCCCCCCTCACACCCCTTCCCTCATATACCTCCACTTAATATATATAGCCATTACTCTCAGTTCTAAAGGCAACAAACCCCCTCTTGGAACATCCATCATAATACCTCCTTATTTAACCATGCCTCCCAAATCCCCACACAAACTTTAGCACCCTCCTCTGTTTCTACAATGTCCTGTACTCAAAGGGGAAAAAAAACCTCTGCCACCCCAAAAAACCTTGCTATAGTCAAGTGAATTTCCCACCACTACCCTTGATGTAAAGCTAGATCCCCGCACTTAAACCTCCTAGTCTACCTAAAACCTTACCGTGACAGACTCTGAATTTACCCTTCTGCATGCCTGCACCTCTGCCATATACAATATTCCCACTTTCCCCTGATTCTGTCAACCACTGTCCATCCAAACCCCCATCCCCAAGCCCCCCCCTATCCAATCCCCACCTCTAGTAACCTTGATTTCACCGTATTAACCCACATCCCCATATTCATCCAAAAATCTGAATCACTCTACCCACCCTCCTTAACTCTTCCTTATTCCGTAGAAAAAACAGTAGTATCATCCACATACCCAACAATGCCCCCTTTGCACCCCCCTTCCATCTCCTGTTTGTCCATCACGCAAAGAGCAGCTGCGACAGCGGGCAGCCCTGCCTAAAACCTCTCTCCATCGGTACACTTTCCCCCAAACCCTCCCATTGATCTGTACCCTCACCTCCGCCTCAGCATACAGAAGTGTTCCCCCACCTCATTTACCCCTCCCGAAACCCATCCCCCTCTAAGCAAACCCTTAAGAATCTCTGTCCATGAAATTCATATGCTTTTCCCAATCTAAACCTAGTATTCCCCTCCCGTACAACATAGAAAATTCCTAATAAAACCTTGTCCACCCCTCCCCTTCTCCCCAGAATTCCCAACCCCCCCTATGTAACACTAAACTAACACTTCCTTCATTCTGTTGCCCAAAATCATAGCAAAAATCTTGTAATCTGAGCACATTGACGAAATCGCATGGTAATCATTCAGAACTCGGCATTCCTTCTTTTTGGTCACAAAAAACCGTGACACTCGTTCTTTGCGATTTCCCATCCTCCCACTACTTAACATAAAATTTCAAAACCCCCCCCAGACAATGCCGTACACTCCCCAATGATACCTATAAAAATAATTTGGTATGCCGTCTATGCCTTGGGTTTTACCCTGGCACAGGCCCAAAAACTGACTCCACCACCTCCTCTACACTAATACTACACTCGAGTCTGTCACTGTCTGCTCACTTAATACCCTATTAAACCTTTCATCCCCCAAAAAGTTCCTCAACCACACTCCCCCGCCAACCCTCCTCCATTTCTCCCTAAATCAAAAATCGGCATTCAAACCCCTACTCAACCCCCATCCTGTTTCCTGCCCCAATATTTTGCCAAGGTGGTTTTCGCCCTTTCCGTTCCTTAAACCTCCTTAATACAAAACCCGATGGCCTATCCCCCTTAAATCATCCTCCAACCCCCCCCAAACTCTAAATTTCCTCAAACTTTTCATTGCGAATTTCCCCCAACCTATTTCGCAAACGTTCCATGTCCTCACTCCGCCCCCCGTTCCTCTGCATAACAGTCATTTAAATGACCTTCAAGATAATTTTGTAGACCTAGCTCCACCTCGCTATCTCCTTACCCCCTACTTTAAAAAAAATCGCGATTCCAACTTTAGCCCTCATTTCCCACCAATCCAGCAAATCCATATCCATATTCCTGGTCTCCTAAAAGGATTTTTTACTAATTTTTCAAATCCCGTAGCGTCACCCTCGTCCCTAAGTAGCCTCACATCCCAAATTTTCCCGTATCCCACATAACTCTCACTATACCATCTACCCTCAAATCTGCTATAACAGCACGATGATCAGAAAAACCCCCATCTATAGTCTCACCCTCTCCAACCTATTTCATGCCTAACATAAATCCTATTAACCGTGCCTCATATCCTCTACGAATAAAAGTGTGCTCCACTCCATATCCCCTACCCCCCCACCACATCTACCACTCCTACATCACGCAAAACATCTCTCAGAAACCCTCAAAACACAACCCGCCCCCCCCGGAACCACATCACCGTTCCTAATTATGCATTCCCCAAACCCCACCAATCATCGTAATAGCAGGTAAACCCCTTTAAGTGATATACCAAAACATCGCGTACAAAATCCACTTTCACTCTAGCGTTACTAGTTGCTGGCATGTACACACTACAAAACAAACCCCCCCGGCCTCTCAGAACCCATCCACCCTCACAACCCTCCCACCCCCCCCCCTCCTCCCTACCCAGGATACGCAAAGGACGGTCTCCTTAACTGCCACAGCCACACCTTTCAACCTCAAAGCATCACTGGTAAACAAAACCCATAACCTTTCAACAACTCACATCCTAACCCATGGTTATGTTCCTGCAAAAAAACAGACATCAATACTAAATCTCCTTAAAACCCACTCTAACCATACCATCTTGACCTCGGTTTTAAGACCGTTTACATTGAAAGTTACACACCTGATTTTAAATAGAAAGGCAGCTTACCCTATGCACTGAGGCTTACTTGGTTCTCCTTTCATAGGTCTCGGTCCATCTCTATCAATCCCTCGTTCCTGCCCTCCAACCCCCCCCTGTCCTTTCCCCCCCGGTCTTCCAATTGCCCCCCCTCCCCCCGGTCTCGCCGTTTCCACCAGAGCTGCCCAAATCTTCTTCGCAGGCCGCTGCGTGGTGTGAGGACCTCGTCCATGTCTGATGCCCTCGCTGATCTTTGCGGGAGCTACCCTCTACACACATACCTTCTTCAACCACATCTTCTTGATGGACCTCCACCACCACTTGCTCTCCCTTCGAACCTCACTCAAGTCTTCCTTACCCGTTTTGTTCGTCCATCACCTTGACATCACCTAACCCCACGTCACCCTTCCCACCATGCTCCGACTCTTCCAAAAAATCTTCAGCACAGCCTCCAGCATTCCTTCTTGGGCTGAAAACTGTAGTAACTAACGGTCTTTCTGACAGCGGTATTCCCTCCCTCCCCCGTTTTCAAATGGTAGTGTAACACACGTCTCCAAAAAACCCCCTCTGCTCTTTCGACCTCCTCACTCCATAGGCCCTTACCCCACTCCACCCGTCACAACGCCCAAGGCTTCTAACTGCGTGTCTTCAGAAGCTTTCTCTTGACCCCTGGGGCCCTGTTTCCCGGGGCATTGTGCGCCATGTGCTCATAAGAGTCACATAAACGGCACGTCTTCCTCTGCCCCCATAGTGTACAAAAACCCGAGTTCTATGGGTATGCAAAGTGACATATGATGGTTTCAGCCTCCTTAGGGTCATTTCATTGTGAAGGATCCTTCCGGCATCCCCTCATAGGGGCGTCCCTCCACATTCCCATGCTCGCCGAGTGTTACAGTCCCCTAACCCCTGAAAACATCTTGTAGACTGTATGCTGTTGCTTCAAAAGGTCATTCCGTACCTCCCCAAGTAAAATTCCTAGACACATCATGCAAGCATACTTCCACTGCTGAATTGATACTCATCCTCCTTTCTTGAAATTCTTCGACTATGGAAAAGTAGAAGTCAGCCCTCTGAACTTCACGAAGACCCTTGACATACCATTTAGTGCCACCCCATACAACTCTTCATTGGGGATGCCATAACAGTAGTATATGTTGGTCGATCTAGAAACACTGCCCGGGTAATGACCATGGAAAAATGAGATAATGATGGGGTTTGCATGACAGGGTAATTATTTAATATGATTAATCATGGCCCAAGGGGATAGAGAGACTTATTCCTATGCATTAATAAGTAGGTAGATGAAGTAGAACAAAGGATTCGGGTGTGCAGGTGGGCAGATTCTGGGATAATGAGTGTGGAAAAGAATGTGATAATGGGTGGTCTGCATAAGCACAGGTGCTGTCAGGGGGTACAAGTTTTAATATGTTTAATCAACCCCCCGGGGATAGAGAGATTTATTTCTGTGTAATTACTAATTATAGGAAGGTAGGTAATGATCACTTTGACACCCCAACTCAATCACTGTGTAGATGGGAGAGGCAGTACAAAAAAGGAATCAGGTGTGCAGGTGGGCAGATTCCCAGGATAAAGAGTGTGGAAAAAAAAGAATGAGATAATGGGTTGGTCTTCATAAGCTCAGGTGCTGTCAGGGGTACAGATTTTTAAAATGTTTAAACATCCCCCAATGGGATAGAGAGAGAGAGGCTTATTTCTGTGTAATTACTAATTATAAGAAGGTAGGGTAATGATCACTTTTGACTCCCCAAACTCAATCACTCTGATAGATGGGAGAGACAGTACAAAGGATTCAGGTGACTGGGTACAAGCTTACCATCTCCGAGGGAGTCCCCCCCCCCCTTTCCCGGGGCTGCGACTCACTGACGCGACTGTTGCTACTTCACAACAACAACAACACTGCTGGGTTTAAAGAACGTGGTAATGGATGGGTAGCTGGTCCCCCGAGGGGGTGTTGCTCGCCCGTCCGTACCTCAGCAAAAAAAAAGGTTCTTCCGGGTACTACGGTAGTGTTTATTCTTGCCAGCTGCTAGATTTTTCCAGGTGGGGGAGGCTTAAAGCAGTGAGAAAAAGGTCATCTAGGGAAGACCTTCGTGCTGATAGAGCTCTTATAGGAACTTTGACATATACATTTTCCTCTTACCCACTCTCAGATGGGGAGAGGCTTAAGTGGTGCGATATTGTTTATATATATGTTTAGACTAGAGAAGATAGTAATATATAGTTATATGTAAATAAAAATCAGAGTTTGTCAATATTTTTATTAATTTCCCTTCAAAAGGGCAAAAAAGCTGTGCAAAGTTTTTTTTAGCGCGAGCAAAGGGGCGAAAACTGTGTGAGTTTACTGGTTAGACTGAAAGACTGCGCTCCTCTTGTTCACTTTCCCTTTAAGATTGATAACCCCCGCTCGAAAATGATTTCCTTTTCAGGTACATCAACATCTGCCTTTACCCTTCTTTCCTCTTTACTCCATCAGCTTGGCTTTACTCTCACGTCGGGGGTTTTCCCTTCCTTTTTCCGATGACCGCAGGGTGCGCTCAAGGTCGCTAGTTTGTTCATCACCTGCTGCGGCAGTGACCTCAACAGAGTCATCAGATTGAGCAGTGAGCGTAGGAGGGGCCCAAGGGTCTCAGCTGAATGAGGGAAGGCTCTGCGTTTCTCGTTGTCGAATTGAGTTTGGGGTGTCAGAAGTGAACATTACCTACCATCCGATAAATAGTAATTACACATAAATAAATCTCCTATCCCCTGGGGGTTGATTTAAACATATTAAACCTTGTACCCCCAGACAGCACCTGAGCTATGCAGACCACCCATTATCACATTCTATCCACACTCATATCCCAGAATCTGCCCCACCTGCACACCCGAATCCTTTGTTCTACTTCATCTACCTACTATTAATGCATAGGAATAAGTCTCTCTATCCCCTTGGGCCATGATTAATCTTATTAAATAATTACCTCTGTTCATGCAACCCCATCATTTCTCCTTTTCCATGGTCATTATCCGGCAGTGTTTCTAGATCGACCACATATAATACTCAAACCGTCCCTGATAAATGCTTGGGCAGAGAATTTTCAATCGTGGAGCTGCTTAAAGATCTCTAACCACTCAATGCAGACTGTATTTATGCCGGTGTCAGTCGGTCCGCCAGTCTTGTGCTAATCTATGTTTTCCTCACCAGGTGGCGTGCAAAGAGAAACTGTAGAACCGTCCTCTCTCCCCCGCAGGGTCGAGCGACATGTGACTTGCTTGTTCATTGGACCCCTCCACATCAATGTTGTCCAGGCACCCAAACAGAAAAAGACGTCCTTTGTTTTGCTAGCCACACAATGGAACCATATATGGATATAAGATTAATAGATGAGGGAATGAACTTGTTTTAATGGCTTGTAAGCACTGAGGGACTCTGAAATGATCACAAACGTCGAAGGAGACATATATCTAAATACGAAGAAACTCTATAGGATTGCATTCAACTCGGCAGTACAAAACACTAGCCGAGTCTAACAAAATGACCTCGGACAACATCAACAGGGAACACTGCGCAAACCTCAACACGTCAGAAGATTTAGAACTCATCTGTTATAAACCGCAACAGCAGAGCAATATGATTCAGAAGTGTTCGAGAAAATGAGAGTGATGAATCAGCATAGGCCTAGAGAGCTTTGGCGCCCGGCAGAAGGGAAGAACAGGGAGGAAGGAAAAAGGCAGACGCTAAATGAACATATACAAATGAGGCTGCCTGGAGAGATGACAACTGAGAGTGAAGACGAACAATAACGTCGAGTAGCAGGTGCTCCCGAACAAAGGGCTTTAACTAATGTCTTGAGATCAACCTATACATGAGCGAGGACAAAGGTAACGAAAGTAATAGCATCACAACGATCAGCTAAGGAAGGAACATTTGCCTCTACATAGAGGCTTTCAACAGGGATGAACAAAAGTGAAAACTGTTGAAGAAAAAAAAGGAGACTCAACTAAAATTATTATAAGTCTCTTTCGCTCGTTTCGTAAATATTCAAAGAGAAGTATCCAGATCTACCAGCCCGATAAAATCAAAACTTTTACAAATACTGAGACTTGGTCCAGTAAAACTGTTTGAAACACAGAGACTCCACTATAAAAAATTATTGAATAAGTCTCTTAGCACACGTTATATGTTTCGTTAATATTCAAAGAGAAGTATTTTAAGCAAAATAAAATGTCTCGCTTACCAGAATCGAGAAAAGCCGCTTCCTTCGCCATGAATGCGATAAAGGCTATGGATAGGACAGCCTCTATCTTTTGCGGGGAAAGACAGCTTCCAAGCGGGCTCTTTATACAGCTCAAGAGTGCCTTAACCAGCCAGAGGGGTATTTGGGTGATACTCTCGTCAGAGGTGACCTTCCTCACAGAGGGAAGTCACAAAGATAACCTTGTCTACTTATGCAAAAAGTATTCACCAGAGGTTAACAATTTAAAAATCTCTCTAGCATATGCAATCACTAATTCTGTATTGATAAGAGCGAATTTTTCCGAGAAATTTGATTTTTTTTTATATTTTAAAAAAATATAAAGCTCTTTCTAATCCCACAAGGCTTTGCTTTTAATGAATAAACAACATAACAAAAAGACCGCAAGTGAGTGGAAAAATCACTTTGTGTAATCTGCCAGAAAAACGATAATAAAATATTAATTTTTATTTGTTTTAAAAAATTTTTTTAATTTAGCCATAAGATACTCTGTCTTTTTCCCGAAACTGTCAAAGATAGAAGGATAGACTAATTTTCTTGTTCTCAAGAGAAGAGAAAAAAATGACACCATTACTTTGAGCTGTACGTAGGAAGAATATTACTTACAAGCACTTCTAATGGGGCCTGTCTGAGGGATAGTCATCTAATCTTATGATTTGCTGTAGAGCGTTATCATGAAACATCCCAATAAATGAGACTTTATTTCCTAGGGCGGGAATTAAACTATTTTAATTATTTCTGCGCAAATACATTTTTTATTTATGCACGCCACATCACATGAACAGATCTATTCTGACGAGGATAAAACACCAGTGGTCGAGCAAATAATAAAACTACCTTATTATGAGGGGCGGGCGGGCTTAGAGAATGTAATTCAATTCTCAAGTACCATATTTTTCAATCGGAGAGCGTCTTCCACATGGATGTCTGTTAACTGGAAAATATTGATGGTTCGTCCCGGGAGGCGAATGATTCATAGAGAATTAAAATTTTTTCTTTCCTCAATGCCCAGAGAGTTAATTGCCTCAAAATATAATTACTATAATGAGGGGGGGAAATCACTGCTTATTGACGTAGAACAGTATTATTATTATTACATACAGATAAACTGGCTAGATCCCCATGCTCAAAATAAGACCATTCTCCTTATGATTTCCCGCATAGCTGTCATGGGCAAAATTAAAAAAAAAAAAAAAAAGACCCATTGAAAATTTTGGCGGGAATCACATGACCCCATGGCTGATCTATTAGGATACTCC
Source organism: Cherax quadricarinatus (assembly GCF_026875155.1). Taxonomy (NCBI): domain Eukaryota; kingdom Metazoa; phylum Arthropoda; class Malacostraca; order Decapoda; family Parastacidae; genus Cherax; species Cherax quadricarinatus. Next base: position 2,798,484 of record NC_069399.1, read on the forward strand.
GTTTGATGTGACCTAGCACATAATTTTTTACTAGAGTGCGATAAAAAGTTTATATTATCCGCTTTGCGTCTAAGGCTAGAGACTTTTCAAGGCCAAATAAGCCTGACGTATATGGGTACAACCCTATTAAGCAAAGTTAAGATAATTAATATGGAGCTGGCATGTGCGGCATCATCATCTGTTTCAGAGTCCACGCTTGAGGTATATACCATCCTAATTTTTTTTAAATCGATATTGTCAAGTCAGATATATGGTCCAGAGTGATATGTCCAGAGCCCAAGGGAAAACACAGAGTCATGCCCTGTTCTTTTATCATCTTTGTAAGTATCTGTGTTTCTTTTGCCGATGTGCGGGCAAATAGGCTGTATCGAAGAAACTTTAGTTAAGCCTTCCTCCTTTAAAATCGGGCAAGAGATAGCCCAGTCGGGTCGATACACGGCAACTGGCTTCGTTTTAAACTGAGCTGCGAGTTTTAATGAATGCCAGTAATTAAAACTAGAAGTTGATTCCGTTATTTGCTCGCCCAGGAAACCACTGGAACACTTTTAATAACGTGTTGTAAAATCATTGATCCAGTTCAATGTACTTGTTTGGCTCCCTAGTGGACACTTGCCCACATCCTCTGTTAGATCACTCTAAATTCTATAACTAATTTGCCTAAATCTAGAAATGCTCCGGGAACTCAGGAATTCTAAATCTAAAAATTATCTTTTAGTTATTTGAGAGAAGGAATTTACTGGTAGAGTATCAAAACTCTGATGTGCTAGCTATGGAACTCTCAACATGTCTCAGTCTATGCGGTCGCGGGAATTGATTAATACGCTGGAAGAATAATCATTTAACGGGACTTTGAGTCCACTGTTTTTCAGCCCCGACACCCGCCATGTTGGCTAATAAGACAACTGTTTTACGAGAGAGAATACATCCGTTTTATACAGCAACTCGCTTCTGTCGGCGTTTATTTAGTCTTGCATATATTCAGCCGCGCTTAGGTCACCCTGCACACTCCTGCCGCCCGTAATAACCTTCTTGCAACACCTTTTAAAATCATCTAACCCGTGAGATTTAAGAGCTAACTTTCATGTCTGTTTTTCCAGACTGATAATCATCGAGCATTTTAGTTCTCAATTCTACTGCACTTGGTCGCAGCCCTCTGCAAAAAAAGGTAAAGCTCTTTTAGCTAGGCCCGCTAAAGCCAAAAAAATCCCCCACCTCGGACTCTGTATGGCCGCGTGAAAAGTCTGTATAGTCTCCCAGGCCACAACCTCCCACCTGGGAGGTTTAAGGAGATAAACTCCGAAATTTCCTGCTCAGAGGGCACGTAATAGAGAAAGGGTACACGCATTTTGGCGGTTAGAGTAACAATAATCCATTTTGATAAACGCAGAGTTGGGGTTCCTCTATTTATTTATCGTCCTGACATGTAACCCTACTGGTAGTGGAATGACCAGATTTCAAAAACAGATTACGACCAAAACTGATCTGTCCATTTTGATAGCTTTTTTATCTAATTTAGTACGCATAGAGGTTTGTACATCCATAGATGAGCACCTTTTGAATAACTCTCCTGAAAGGCGAAAGCATCCAATATTGACTAACTGACTACCGATGTATGCGGTCCACAATATCACTATATATTTAAAACATAATCAACGTCCGGCAGTGGAACAGCTTGAATGGGGCAATCTGCTTGGGGAAGGAGGTCCCCTCGGGCGCGTCACTACGAAATAAATAATATTTTTCAGCGCTGCTGAAGCCCAAGCACCCCGAGCTAATTCTCGGTTTAATTGAGCATTAAAATGAATTGGCAGCATTGTTTTTTTCCCCCGTAAAGGTTTCCGATCTCGTTCGAAACTAAAACCCACACCAATACCGACAATCATAATTGAGTATTTTCCCTTTCGGAAATGTGCCGAATAATTTTATCTCTAAAGGCTTTTTTTAGAACGCTGTTAGTTGTACGAGTAATTTCTTCAATAATATGTGCCTGGCATCTTCGATAACACATCATTTTTTTGGTAGAAAGTGATGGGACTATTTCTTCTGTACTTATTCCTGTATCAAGTAATGTGATTTTGTATATTGTATTCAATACAGCATACGCATCGTCCTCTAGTTTAGAACATAGAATTTTTTTGGGATACAAAACATTTAATGCAATGCTATTTCCGAATTCTCAAGGAAGGATTAAAGGCGTTGCAGTAATTAAATTTTGAAATGGCCGAAGTCTGTTATTGTCGAAAATGTAAATATATTCTAAACTGCTCAAATAGATAGTTTCCCACCGGGACCCCTCTGTCCATGTTTGAGGGACAGAGACAGTAAGAGGGCAAATACAAAATATAGACCATTATATATAGTTTTTTAAAAGGCTTGAAAAAAACTTTAGTTTGAAGAACTTTGACATTTTTTATATTTTTTATTATACACTGCACTTAGTTTGAAGACTTTACATTTTTATTTTTTAAATTAGTTTACAGCATTAAGGAAAAAAATATCCACATCGGGCTGTCGATTGCGTTTTCCGTGCGTGAGTGACCTCGACTTCCATCAGGCATGTCCCATTTCACGCATGCCACTGTCCATCGTTGGTCGCTCCAATCCCACCCCGGCCGGCCCGACGTCAGCACCTTTGACAACCGCCAGCTGCCGCTGCGCTGCTTGCTGCCGCCTCCGTGATGCTGGCAGTCCTTGCTTCTCCACATACAGCTGGTAGTATTTTCCCCGTTCTAGAGCTTCGGGGAGGCGCCGCGTTCATTTCCACCTCATCTAGTATGATTTTAGGTGCTGCCAAGTATGGGCTCACTGATACGGTATGATCAAGCATGGCTGAATTTCCTTTCAGTAATAGTCTTGAAATAAGTTAATGAGAGGGAGATAATCAGTGTGCCATTCATCGGCCTGTTTTCTGCTCATGCCAAATGTACTGGGGTAAAATTACCCGTTTGAATGTAGCCATTGGCTATCACTGCCTCGACCCAGGGACCACCGAGACATAATTTAAACCAATTCGTCGATTCTGTTGCGTGTCCTTGCTCAAACCGCGTACATAAAAAAACAAATGCCTGGGTCGAGAATAAGCTCTAATTGCTGTTGTGCAATTTCATTCTTTTCAAACAATGACCCCGCTGAGAACTGACATATATGCGCAAGTGGTCTTAAAAAAAACCTCTGGCCTGTCATCAAGGGTGTTGGTGCATGTTGGGGGTGAATTTTAGGACAATATTCCCCGGGTGTGCCCGACAGCAGCTATGGCGTCGGTTCACCAGATTAGCGATTTTCCTTCAATATTGGAAAAGGATATTTTTGCCAGAGTGAAAGAGCCGGCTCGAAGGGTCGAGACAAAGTAGCGTTGTGGGATACACGATACAATCCCCATATTCCAGGAATTCTTCGCCCGTTATTCCCCGACAATTACTGGAAAATTTTATAGTCCATTCACGACAACAGTTGGGTTCCTTAGGAGTCCGTCGCTGAGGGAGTGAGACGGAAAATGTTTATCGCACGTCGGCGACGGGGTTTAAATACCGCGCTGTTGGCTGTACCCCCCCACTCCAGCGGGTGGGTTTGGTTAGGGGTTTGGGGGCCCTCTCTATGTCGACATCGTCTAAGATGCTTATAACAACATGCGCCCCTTCAAAAGCTTCTATCTATATCCCGGAAATCATGCGTAGCATATTCTAAGCGTTCAGATTTCAGCCGTAAGCAGTTTCTTTCTGATTAAAAATGTGTCAATATAATTTTTCAATTTCATCAAAAGTCTTAGTAAATCTGGTCATGGGGCCAATTGACTTTGAAGGATTGCGTAGTTTGCCAAAAACTTTGTATCACACGAGCTTTGTAACACATCTATGCTGATAAATCTTCCGTCTTGACGTTAATTGATGTAATAATATCGACAAACGGGGTCCCCTTTTCTCCTTCCTTCATTCAACGGGAGATAATTCTCTCGGTATAATCAACCGATGGCTGGTCCATTTTTTTTATGAAAAGCACTTCGATAAGGACTTCTTTCTCTATCCTGTCCCGTATATACTAGAACGGCAAAAGCTCTTCTCCTCGACTTTTAGGAAAGCTTAAATTTCAATAGGCCTAGCCAAGAGCGGCTTTTATTCCGCGTCTTTTAACATAAAAGACCGCCTATATAATTGTTTTCTTCGCCTTGTGATTTTTATAAATCTTGGCTCAAATCAATAAGCGCACTAATTCCCCCCTACAACGGGCAAAAGTTTTTTATCGAAGTACTGCACGTACTGCTTGTCAAAGATTTAATGATTTGTTAAGATGTTAAATTTATGGAATGGGGGAATAAAATACCCTCTTACCCACCGAATGAAAGAATTATTTTTGAATAGATCCTGCATAGATTACGCGTATTCAATTCTTCTCTCGAGAAATACAATCAATTATTTCATTTAAATATTGGGGAAGATCCTCAGGGCGGAGAGAAAGACAGTTGTTTTTTTTTCATGTATTAAAGAAAAAAGTAATTCCGGCGGGAGTTTTATATTAATGCTATTATTTTCTGTTTCGGATTTTTTTTTTTTTTATCGTCTTAGACTCCTCGCGCGGCAACTACCGCGGGCGCGCCCGCCAACCGCAGCCCCCCCCCGGCCCCCCGCAGCCGCCGCCACTGCCGCCACTGCCGCCACCCCCCCCCCCACCAGCCGCGGGCGCATTACCAGCGAGCGAGCTTATTGTTTTTTTTGTTTTTTATGGGGGACTTCGCCAGTCTCAAACAATAGCACGGGTGGTGCCCGCTCGTGGGAGGTGGTACTCGAAGGCGGGCAAATTACCTTATGATGGCGAGTTGCTACGCTGGGGCAGGGCAGACCTTTCTTCATCCTTGCTTTGGGCTGGTTTCCACACTTTCACTCACGAGAGGCTGGAAGATTCCTTCCCGCGCCATAGTTGGTGTGTTGCAGTGCTTCTGCGAAGGCGTGGGAAAGGGAGATTCGCGTCTAGAGTGGTAAGATATTTGTTCCATTTTTAAAAATATATTTTTCGGCGGATACCCCGAGGGAAGATACAAAATTCCTGTACCATTTCGATAATTTTTTAACTTTAAAAAACTATTTTACTAATCAGCGAGATGACCAGAGGTAATAGTGTAGTTAAGATGGCTTCCTCCACGCTTTCGAAAGAAGAATATTTTTTTTTTTATAAGTGGAGTTCCGTTTACGGGCAAACGAAGAATGTCCCCCTCAAAACTTCTTAATTTGCTCAAAATATCGGTTCTACTGGTACTGTACAGATTTTTCTTAAGAAAATTTGTAACTATCTCAGATTGGCATTAATTTCATTTTTTTTTAATTCTTAATAAATAACGATTGCGACTTTAGCTGGACGTTTGTTTTAATAAAATTAATAACTCTCCTGTGTTGGCACTGCTAGGGGCTTACCCCAGTCTGACATTTTTGCATGTCCTTCTCGTGCAAACCCACTTATACGCACTTCGGGATACCCACCCAGCTCACCAGATATTCTCTACTGCCGTCAGTTTTTCTCTCCCGTCTCAATTAATTAATGGGAAAAAATTCAGGTAGAGATGGTTTCTATTAATTCCTGAGCGTAAATTGCCCGAGTATTTTTTCCCGCTCAGGTCGATAAGAAGATATGAGGGATACCTTGCGAATTATCAACCGATAGGATTTTAAAATTTCTTCGGTGTTTTGAGCCCAATAACTCTGTGAAATTCCGCCGGTGGCTAGTTATTCCGCACAAGCCCTCTCCGAGTCAGTCGTGGACTAGTACGAGGCTTGATGAGACGGGCATATAAATACATTAGCCCAAACGGCCGACAATGTCCGAGGAAGACTCAGAGAATGCCTTGTTTGTGGAGTTTGACCTTTCATGATAGGAGAGTGAGGAGTTGAGTTTGTAAGTTCTACTATGGGCTGGTAATACCTCTAATCTTTTAAAGATTTGTTACAGTCATATAGCGGTAGATTCAATGCTAAGCTGCCCGAATAGCTCTTTTCGCTATTGCAAGCCTTAGGGTCCGAAAGGTACTGTAAAATTTAATATTTTTTTTTTTTAGGTACATCAGAAGAGGACGATTATAACACTCGAGGTCCCTCTGTCCGTGTGTATATCGTCGAAATTCCAACGAAGGTGGGGACTTTTCTTATAATATTTCGTAAGGCTGAACAAGAACGCTATTTGAGTTTTTTCTGACTAGTCCAACCGCCTTCATTTACCATGAAAAGAACATCTATGCATAACAAAATATATTTAATGCCGCCATTGTGGGAATTAATAAAGTCATGCCGCCAAGTCGCATGTGGAGTATAATGCGAGGGCGAGGCAGCTATGATTTGTCCGTCGGGAAATCGCAGAGGCACCAATTTATTGCAAATATAGGCCCTCAGAGAAGAAAGATAATCTACTACGTCTTTTATAAGTATAGAGGAGGCGTTTTTCTCCCTAGCTGCTCTAAAAAGTTTGTGTAACATTCCAGACAGCCCCGGGCTAAGACACTCTCTAAATACTTTTTCAATGAATTTTCTTTTTATATGTGAATTTAAGGCCATTTTTGTTTTTAACCAGCGTATACAAGTTTTCACATTGCCCTCCATCTCCGGTAATAAGCTTCGTAATTGAATTACCTCTGGAGCGGTTAAATCACCCAGAAGATAGCCGTATATATCCGCAGTGACGTGACGATATATCCAACAAATTTCGGGGCTAGATTTTTCCATAAATTTTAGTCGCCCGAGACATTCAACTGAGACAGATCTCGTTGTCTTAATAAAATATATTGACTACATTTAAGCGTGATCGTGCGAGAGATTTTTCCTTGTGGAAATAAATTTTGAGATATGAGAATTAAACGATATTTGCTCGTGTCTCCTCTAGTAATAATATTGGCTATTAACATCCCTCTAACTGCTTCATAAAAAGGTCATCAATATATACAGAGAGCTATTGTCTGTCCTCAAGGGGATTTTGGTAATCCGCCGGGTAATGAGACCATTCCCAAAAATGATAATCTCACTAAGAAGTGATTTGTTTCAAAGGGTGAGATTATCATCCATACTGAAAATGATTATTCTCGCGAAAGAAACCGGCATATTTATTACATAAACGCCTCCACTAGACTGCTCTGCCTGCCCCGCTAAAACCCGCAAAAACAAGTAGTCTTGCAGGCTCTGAAATATTCAACACTGTCCTCTGATAAAGGTACAGACTTGTCCATCTTCCCATTTCAAATGAGCCTTTTTGGAAGAATCATCTTATATATAAACATTTCTTTTTTAGTTTCAAAGCATAGGGGAGGGAGGGGGGGATTTATCCCAGAAGGATGAAGGAGAACAATGGCGGCATGGCCTTCATTCCGCCGCCAGAAGACCATAGAAAAAAAGCCCCGACCGGACAGTGAAGGTCGTCTGATATTACGCAGTTTCACTACCTTCCCTACTGCCAGGTGTGGTGGGTCGAATGGGAGTCACAGACCAAAGAAAAAGCAGGCCCCCGCCACTTTCTGCCGGCTGATGACCTATTTATTTTTATTTTGGGGAAAAATATAATATTATTATTATTTTAAGAAAATTTAGTTTGGCGATGGCAGTATCTATACATTAATTAATTATTCTTTTTCCCTCGCCTCGGCTTTATACAAATTGGGAAATTCACAATGACATGGCAAGTTTACTAAACCTATCCTCCCTACATGTTGCCCGGTCTAAATACTTATTTTATCCGCTCGGGAAAAGTGTTCTACCCAATTTTATTCCCTCTTACTTTATTGACAATAAGAAATATTTTCTAGATTATATATTATTAATATATGACTTGCAGGATTTTTGTTTAAAAGATTCTCGAGAAAATAGATAGGACTGAAGTAAAAACTGTTTTAAAACCTCTACTTTGGGGAAAATTAAGCATCTTTATGAGCACGCTATCCTAAAAGCGGCTATAAATAGCTTCACACTTTTCGTCTAGGGCGAAATGGAGCTCTACCCGCTCACTCAAGAAAGTTTACCACCCAGCTTAGATAGAGCAGGTATAAACTTCTCTATCTATGGGAGATTAAGAATATTATCCATAATTTAAATAATTTATGGAATATGAGAGTGAGAGTGTGTATTTACAGATATGACTCGTCACCCAGCACGCAGATGCCACCTATGCGGGCGATTATACCCTCAGATCAGCTCACCAACAACTTTCTCCGTAGTTTCTGCGGCTAACATGTGTGTGGCGAATGTCACAGAGCTCATCGCAGGAGATGCGTGACAGGTGAGATACCCAGTTATTTGCTCTGATTGATGTTTTTACTAAAACTGCTATTTTCCAGATAATGAAATAAGTCTTTGATCTAATAATAATTTTTTTTCCAACAGTTGGGGCGGGGCAATACTCCAAGCAGATGATCCGGGGGGCGGGCCAGGAAGAAAGAGGACAGCGCCTTTTCTTATCAATTATTTTTATAACATCAACATTTTGTAAAGATAAGTTTTATAAGTATCTCCTAACAGAATAAAAATCAATTTGAGAACCGCATAAATAATTCCCATAGATTGCTTAGCTTCCCCAGTTTTTTATACATTAACATACAATTTTTTAAAGATTGCTAGAGTTATAATTAGATCTAGTATGGCTCTAAAAACAAATAAGTTAATAAATAAACTTTCTCTAATTATATTATGCAGCTCAGTCGAGTCCCTCGATGAATCTTCGACCGTAACACACCACAAGAGCAAGTTGAGGCCGATTGGCCGGTCCCAGTGAATGGAGACCACCTCCACAATGACAGCCTCCTCTTCCAAGGTCATTACTACTCTTTCTTGGGTATCCCCCCTCCTCTGTTAAATCGAAAGGTTCCCTTCAGGTAAAAAAATTTTTGTCAGATAAGGAAGAGAGTGAAATGGGAGACAATTCCATTTCAGAGGAACCCACACATTAACAGAGTCGTCGGAATGTTTTCAAGGTCACTTCAGTCGAATAAATATTCATTCTGCCTCTCATAAACACGTCCCCAATTATTTCTTCAGGTCCTTCGCAACAACATTTATAGGCACATATTACAGTTTTTTCACTGATCTATCAGGACGAGCACTTTATTGAAAAATCTCTTAGGATTTATGCCGAACTGAGCCTATTTTGTCGCAGACAGTCGCTACTGGAGAGGATGACAGTCGTGAGCATTTATATAACTATTTCTCCCGCGCAACTAGTATTACACGAGATGATATATCTCGGCTCTTAACGGTCAGATGGAGTACCTTTAGGCATGCGATTAGAAACTGGAAATTTCATCGGGCGAGATCAGGCTCATACTAATTATATATAAGGGTTTCATAGTTGTAAAATGCAAGAATGGAGTGCGTGGATACCTAGGAGACTATATAGAATATCCCACAAGCTTTACGAGGAAAAATCAGATATTTAACCCCGAAGGAGTAAAAATAGCTGTTTTATTCAATGTCTGGCGTGGCCCTTTTTCTGTCGTAGACTTGCTGGGGCTGGTATAAAATCAGACGATATTTATCTAGATGTGATAGCCCCTTCAGAAATTTGTCAATTACTTTCGCGAGTGACTTCACCCTGTCCATGGAGTAGACATCCACAAACTCGAAGTCTGACAACAAAATATCAATATTTATTTATTGCTTAACTTCTCATGAAGGGACCGCTATCTATGCTACTTTATGTCGTAGGGGTCGTAATAAATATTTCACTGGAAGTGGCCCTGTAATTGTTTGGGAAAGACTCATGTAGCTTTAATCAAACACTTCCAGGAAATATATAAGAATTTACCTCCAGAAAACATTCACTCAATAAGCACTTTTGCTTTGAATTTTTTAAGTGAATATAGTTGACATTTGCAACTTATAAACTCACGTTCCAATTCATGCGACAAACCCAACAAAATTGATTTTTCCCTCCCAGCCTGGAAGCGTTTGTAAATTCAAAAATACTCCACAAGGCTACTTTGCCCTCTCATACTGCCTTTGTGGATTTAGAAGCTTTCTCGATAATCGTAAGCCATAGGGGGTAATAAAACAAACCACGTAGCAATATCTTATGGCTATATAGTGATAGACAGAAATAGCACCATGAATAGATAGATATGTCCATCGGGGTACAGTGTATTGATCATACGTCAGATAAACTTTCGTCTTTATGGATTGGATAAAGATGAACACTCCCTGTTATCCGCTTCATATACCAGGGATCCATTTAACATTTTGCACATACGAAGAAGTGCAACTACTGTCATCAGACTATACTCTTACCAAACCAAAGGTTAGGCATCATGACCATATCTAATCCTAAGCTAATTAAATTTAGGGCACTCTGCAATAAGTTGCATTATAAGGCAGAAAAAATCAGGTAAATATTTGCCTGTTATTATTCGTCATAACCCATCATATGATAGGCTTGTTAATTAAAGAACAAGTGTTAAAGCCCCAATCAATGTATTATGAAACAGGGAAATAAATATTCTAAAGGAAGAAATAGGATGCACTCGTTTTCTGGATAAGTCTAGCCATCTTGTCCGCTGTTTTGGCTATATGGCTCAGGCTCACATAGCTTCAAAATCACCCTTGAAATTCCACAGAGGCTATGATAAAGTCACTACCCCCCGAAAGTTGGGGAAGCTTATAACCGCAAACAAGTGTTTCCTTAGAATAATAGCAGCCCCCCCAGAAAGGCTCGAAGAGAAGACTTTACCCCCAAAAAGGGAAGCTTTCTACAGTTTCTCGTGTCTAAAAGCTCATATAGCCAAGAAGGAATTCGATCATGGCTCATCTGTTTGGGAGAAAAAACTTGTCAAACTCTTCGAGACCTATCTCCTAGTATATCCAGCGTGATGTAGGACTTCGGCTGACCATATTCCCACCTTGCCAAGGAGATTATTATTACAACATTCTATAATCTAATGTTGTTCACTATTTTCTCTCACCCGGCTTTGCCTATGATGCCTTCCTTAAAAACACAGTGGTGTGGAATTTAGAATTACTTACCTGATCAGAGGAGCTTTATAACCAGCATACAGTCTTAATATAAGAAGAGGCGGCTCACTACTGCTGTTTAACGTTTGCTCAGGCCAATAACCATTCATTATCCCCAATTTTGATGAGAAAAACTTAGTAATAAATTTTTTGCATACTGGGATTTAAATTCTACTTTAATATGGTTTCTTGCATGACTGAGCCTCCCTACGCAAACATTCGAAAACTCTCACCCGCAGAAATGGCGAGTTTTCTCGCAAAATGGCAGTCTTCTCCAAAGAATCCTCAAGACTCTATAAAAGGTTACTGCTTCTATAGACCTCTAGGAAATACCCCAGAATTAGCTCGCTACACGGATGAACTACCCGATGTCTCTATCAACAAACAGAAAACATTAGAAGATCTATCTGAGTAACAGCAAACAGCTAATGCTATCAGTAATCAAAACGTACCCCGTAAAAATACTAAATTAGTGGGGGACCATCTCCCCAACGAAACTACCTAATACATTGCTTTATTGCAGTAGTGCTTGGAGATAGGTCCTCAAATTGAGAAATCATAGCATATATGAATCTCACAAGGAAAATATCTGGCGGGCTTGTTTGAAACGAACGTGGAGGCAAACGCAAATGTAGCACTATAACAAGACTGTCAGCGATATTTAAATTGTGACCAATTCTGTATTCGGCAAGACCATTGTTTAATCCATCAAAATATGCCAACAAAACGAAGCACTAACAATCAGCTGGAGCATATTTTGCGAGCGGTGAAGTAAGCCACTATTTTAAGAAAGCCATAAAGGCTTTCAGAAAACAAAGTATTGGTACGACGGGGACGCCAGCCATACAACTCCTTACCCTAATTACATAGTTTTACCAATACTATAACTTGCCAAATTTAAGCTGTACCAGTTTTGGTTATGATACTTAGATAACATACCAAGACAAAATAGAAACTAATCTATTCAATACCGATAGTGTCATCGCCCTGTGTAGAGGGCATCAAAAACCATTACGGATGAAATCGGTTAAGGAACCATAGATGAAAATGGATAGACAACATCTAATTTCCCCACAGATCATTCCTCTCTACAATGAACTCAAGAAGGATCTCTAGGCTTACTAAAAGTGAGGTGGGACCGCCTTATTTCAGAAATAGTCCTGCATTAAACCCAAAATGAATATCATCCTGCTAGCAGATAATAACAACACTATCCGCCTGCGAAAGTAGTTCCTCCAGTCCAGAACAACAATTATTAACTCATAATAACTTTAGAATGTGCTGGAAACGGTTCTAAACAAACCTTCCAATATAGTCAAATTAGAAATTTAAAAGGTCCGATGGACACGTACACCACTAGGAAACGAGGTCATTAGCTCATTTGATATAGCGCATTACTTCAACATGATGCCTATCACATCTGTATCCTATGGTCATCCAGATGCCAGAGTAAAAACAAAGTTTAAATTATATAAAGATAAAACGATGACAAAGAGAGAAGACGAAGAAGCTAATAGCATACTGAAGAAGGGAGTACAGAAGAAGAAGAGGAACTAGAGATGAGAGACAGTTTGCAATCTTTGGCGGGGAAGAGAAAAAACAGTAAGAGAATTTTTCCCCAGAGGTCAATCATCGCGCGAGGAGAGGTAGATCTCCGCCACTGCTCGTAGTTTCTCTCTTAGAAAGCTGCTGTTCGGAGGGAAGGAGGAATAAAACAATTGTAATGTTTAACAAATAAATATCTTTGCAAATAGAGACTTTTTAGTTTTCACCCTTTGAAAATTAGGTAATTATCCTTTTTCACACAAGAAGCCCCCGATGTACCGGAGAGCGGGCGCATGGCTGATAATCACAAACCGATGACCTCCAAATGAAGCAGCCCTCCCGCAACACTCCATCAGAGAGCCCCAGTCACAGGAATCCTTTGTACTGCCTCACTCTCCCATCTATCAGTTTTGTAATAGAGATTGTGAGTCTGAAGTGATCATTACCTACTTCTGGTTCCTCATAGTAATATAGACACACTCTATCCCCTTGGTGTATGATTAAACAAATCCAACTCCTACACATTCCCACCCTAAGGGTCATACAACCCCCCATTATCTCCATATTTTTCCATGGGTCCAATTGAATCCCGGAATCCGTTCCTCGGGCGACCAGCTGCCATCCATTACCGCGTTCAATAAACCCACAGTGTTTTGTTTTTGTAAGTAGCAACAGTCTCGTCAGTGGAGTCGCAGCCCGGAAAGTGGGGGGGGACTCCCTCGGAGATGGTAAGCTTGTACCCAGTACCTGAATCCTTTTTTACGTGTCCACTCCATCTTATCAGGTTGAATGATTTGGGAGTCAAAGTGATCATTTACCCTACCTTCTTAAAATAAGGTAATTACACAGAAAAAAGCCTCTCTCTCTCTAATCCCCTTGGGGGGATGTTAAACGTATTAAATCATGTACCCCGTGACAATCACCTGAAGCTTATGAAGACCAACCCATTATCTCATTCTTTTTTTCCACACTCTTTAATCCTGGGAATCTGCCCACCTTCACACCTGATTCCTTTTTGTACTGCCCTCTTCCCATCTATCACATGTGAGAATTGAGTTTGGGGTGTCAGAAGTGAACATTACCTACCATCCGATAAATAGTAATTACACATAAATAAATCTCCTATCCCCTGGGGGTTGATTTAAACATATTAAACCTTGTACCCCCAGACAGCACCTGAGCTATGCAGACCACCCATTATCACATTCTATCCACACTCATATCCCAGAATCTGCCCCACCTGCACACCCGAATCCTTTGTTCTACTTCATCTACCTACTATTAATGCATAGGAATAAGTCTCTCTATCCCCTTGGGCCATGATTAATCATATTAAATAATTACCCTGTCATGCAAACCCCATCATTATCTCATTTTCCATGGTCATTATCCGGCAGTGTTTCTAGATCGACCACATATAATACTCAAACCGTCCCTGATAAATGCTTGGGCAGAGAATTTTCAATCGTGGAGCTGCTTAAAGATCTCTAACCACTCAATGCAGACTGTATTTATGCCGGTGTCAGTCGGTCCGCCATCTTGGTGCTAATGCTATGTTTTCCTCACCAGGTGGCGTGCAAGAGAAACTGTAGAACCGTCCTCTCTCCCCGCAGGTCGAGCGACATGTGACTTGCTTGTTCATTGGACCCCTCCACATCAATGTTGTCCAGGCACCCAAACAGAAAAAGACGTCCTTTGTTTTGCTAGCCACACAATGGAACCATATATGGATATAAGATTAATAGATGAGGGAATGAACTTGTTTTAATGGCTTGTAAGCACTGAGGGACTCTGAAATGATCACAAACGTCGAAGGAACATATATCAAAATACGAAGAAACTCTATGAGGATTGCATTCAACTCGGCAGTAAAAAACACTACCGAGTCTAACAAATGACCTCGGACAACATCATCAGGGAACACTGCTGCAAACCCAACACAGTCAGAAGATTTAGAACCATCTGTAAAAAAACCCAGCAACAGCATGAGCATATGATCAGAAGGGGTTTCGAGAAAAAGAGAGTGAGAAGCAGTCATAGGCAAGAGAGCTTTGGCGCCCGGCAGAAGGGAAGAAAGGGGGAAAGGGGAAAAGGCAGACGCTAAATGAAATAAAAATTTGGGGCGCTGGAGAGATGACAACTGGAGTGAAGACGAACAGAAACGGTCGGAGTAGGCAGGGGCTCCGAACAAAGGGCTTTTACTAATGTCTGAGATAAAACCTATACATGAGCGGGACAAAGTAACGAAATAATGAGCATCACAACGATCACTAAGGAAGGAACTTTTGCCTCTACATAGAGGCTTTCAACAGGGGATGAACAAAGGCACAAGGCATAAACGTAGTCCCTTGATTGATGAAGGGGATCTAACTTAGAAAGATTTTGAAGGAAAAGCCGCAGAATAGAAAATTTGCCATTGGCAAGACTAGGGTGGAATGCAAATGGAGGAGAGTTCGGTGATCTGCTGCTCAAGAATGATGCTCAAAAATTATAAGGAGATTCAGCCAACCATGGTAAGCTGCCATCAGAGAGGAAAAAGTGAGGTTTTTCCCTGTCAACTGGCGATCGAAGAGAAGGCCAAAAAAAATTGACCTATCACATTCTGGAATATGTGAGCCATGTAAATACAATGGAACATCTGGGATAAAAGGATGTCTAGTGAAGGTAATGAAATGGGTTTTCGTACTAGAAAATTTAAAGCCATGAAAAGTGGCCCAATGGGAAGCTCTGTCAATCGCATCCTGAAGGAAGGCTGCTACCAGAACGACAGTCAGCGCCTGCATAAGCATAGCAAAGTCAGCCACATAAAGTGGCGACCAAATTTTGCGATGGAAGAAAAGGAAGGTAAGTCATTTATAGATAAGAGAAAAAGGGTAGCACTAAGGACACAATCTTGTGGTACTCCCTCGGCTTGAACAAAGTTTAAGGAAGCAAGGGGCCAATACAGACACGAAAATGCCTGTCAGATAAAATAGCAGCAAGGACGGTTGTAGATTACCGCGGAGGGGTAAGGAGTGGGCCTGGTCTAAAATGTTAAAACTCCGAGTGGTGCATATGCCTTGTAGACTACACTGGTCAGAGCAATGGGACGATAGTGAGAGGTATCAGGCCCCGAGGTGCCTGGTTTGTGAAACGGTAGGAAAATTGCAGATTTCCATTGTTGAGGAAGAACCCGATGCGCCCGAATAAGATTGAGAAGACGCAAAAGGGCTACAGAGGGCTGTAGAATGCAGATGTTGTAACATACTGATATGAATAACATCAGGCGCAGCCCGCCGATACCGGGAATGGTGGCGTGGACTCTAGCTCTAGGATAGTGAAAGGTACATTATCCACTCCATTCCATTAGCAGATAAATCCAAGGGCAATTGTTCCTTGGTAGACTTACACCCCGAGAAAAGAGAGGCAGAGGTGAAGCCCTTGGGAGACACAAACAAGATGCTCCAATTCCGTGGCAACCAAGAGGTTCTGCAACAATAAAAAGAAAACCCCCCAAAAGGGGGTAAAAACTACTTCCCCCCGCTTCCTACCCCCCCTGCCCCCTGGGCCCGGGGGAAGT
>NC_069399.1:2815048-2848269 GCF_026875155.1 Cherax quadricarinatus
CTTACCCACCCTAGCAAATCTCCATTACCTCTCCCAAAACAGTCGTGTCATCCACATAACCTACGATACCAGCCCCCCCTCCCCCCGGTCAGTACCCTCCCCACCTCCCGCAACACACCTCCGAATGGCCCTATAAAATGGATCCTGTATACACGCAAACAATATTTGTGATAGTGGGCAGCCTTGGCGCAGTCCCCGTCGCATCTGTATTTTAACTCCTAGCCTCCCGTTAACCTGCACCCTCATCGACGCCCCCTGATACAATAATTTTGCCCAAGAATTATTTCTTCCCCAAAACCTTGCCAACGCATGAACCTCCATAACGCTTCCCTTTCTACACTATCATAAGCAGCCTTCCAATCTAATGCCAATACACCTCCATCATCCCCAACTCCCCCCGTTTCTTTATAAATTCTCGAATCATTCCATGCCCTTCATACATCGACCTTCCTGGCACCCCATATTGCCCCCTATCAATTACCTTGCCTATTACCCTCTTGTTTCTGTTCCCTAATATTCTCGCAAACAACTTATAATCTCCACACATAAGCGAAAGTGCCCGATAATCCATTACCGTTGACTGCTCCCCTTTCGGTACCAACACCACAACGGCCGTCCGTTGCTGCTCTCCCATTACCTCAGCCGCCTTAAGTATGTTAAACAGCCTTACTAAAAAAAAAACCCAATTCTTTACGTAAAAATCATTTGGCAGTCCGTCTATACCCGGCCCCTTTCCCAAGCTCACTCCTGACAATGCCTGCCAAATCTCACACTCCGTAATCGGCCCACCTAATGTCGCCCGATCTTGACCATCAAGCTCACACTGCACATACTCTCCCATTTCCCTCAATGCCACCTCACAGAAGCCCATGCTTTGCGTATATAACTTAAACCAAGCGTCTACATATCCACTCATACCCTCTGTCGTTACCAATGCTTGACCCGCTCTATACCCTTCCATCCCTACATGTACGTTTAACCACATCATCTCCATCGTCTCTCTCCTCTTTCTCTGGCCTCTTAACACGCAAGCCGACGGCCGATCACCCCATAGCACTTCTTCCAATCCTCCCATAATTCGCACACCATCAAAACGCTCGTTTTGCAATACCCTAATACTCTCCTATCCTGCTCAGACGTTGTGCTGAGCGATTGTCAGCTGTTGCTCCTCAGTCCCGACACCTGGTGGAGGAGTGTTTACAACATCAACAACAATGGCGACTGCGTTTCGCCGCCGTGTTAATACTGTTTGTATTCAACTAACGCAGGGCTCTATCACTGGCGAATCAGTAAATGTGTTACTGCCAGCAATCATTCGTGATACTTATGGCATTCAACGTGAATCCTTGTGTGGCGTCGCCTTGAATGGAACTACACGGATCTTCGTCAAGTTTTGTGACACTCAGATGTACGAGAAGATTGTGACCCAGTACCAGGATATAAGTAAGCAAGTCACCCCAGCAGTTTCTGTCCAGTTGCATGACGTTTCACGATACTATACGTGGGTACGTGTGAGAAACGTGCGTTTTGAGGCCAATGAAGTTGATATACGTGATGTTTTTGAACGTTATGGGAAGATCCACCTGGTCACCATGGGTAGGTGGTCTGACGGCCACTATAATGGCCTTCAGGAGGGGTCATTTACGTTGAAAATGTCCTTGCATCAGCCGATTCCTTCGTACGTACAACTGGAGGAGTTTCGTTCCCAGGTGTACGTTACGTACCCTGGACAGAGAAGAACTTGCCGCCTCTGCGGCGCTCTGGATCACATAGCGGCTCAGTGTGTCCAGCGCCAGCCGCCATCGGGGCGTGGTCGTCGACCTGACGGTGAGGTACCCCGTCAGGCTCTGGAAGAGGAGGTTGTCGAGACCTTGCTGCGTATGACATCATGGAGTGCCGAGGTTGATAGGGCCATGCTACTAGAGTCATCTTGTGTGACTCTACCTGGGACTGCCTCCCTTGACGAGGTGGAACATGTGAACAGTGAAATCCCTCTAGCAAGAGAGGCAGGCGAGATGGAAGCCGACATTGTATCTGCGTTAAGTGACCTATTAGCATCGCATGAGTCTGATTCTGTGCTGTGTTCTGATGGAGGGAAATTACGTGCAGATGATGCTGATCAGATAGCTAAAGTGAGAGATTTGGAGAGTTCGAGGTTTCATACTGTTGAGGCAGAAATTCACAAGGAGAACACTCCAAGTACTGACATGTCTGAAGATGCTGTTTCTAGGAAGCGTGCGGCTACCCCGTCCGACTCTGATGATGTCTTGACCCCTGGACAACGTTCAGGGAAGAAGACGTGGTCGGATTATTATTATTATTATAATCAAAAAGAAGCGCTAAGCCACAAGGGCTATACAGCGCTGCAGGGTAGGGAAGGAAGCAAGGGAATTGGATGGCAGAAGGAGGGGGATGATCAGCAGGTTACAGAAAACAGCGGGGCAGGGGATAGTACGGGGAAAGGGGTTTGCAAAGATACAATAGAAAGGGCTAAAAAGAAAACAAAATTTGTGTTTTTCAGTCAGTCTTTGTCAAAATTCAATGAAGAGTCCGGATGAAAGGGGGGCCCCCCATCACGAGAAGGGAAGAAAGGAAGCAGCGGGGCGAAGACGACAAAGAGGTAAATTTTTTCCGTGCTCTTTGATAAAGGGGGCCAGTCCAACGAATGTGGCTGACGTTTAAGGGACTTGGCAATTTTTCACAGGGGAGGGGGCAAGACGCCTCCCCATGGGGATACCATGAGAAAAGACTATTTTTCCCAAATGCAAAGGGACGGGAGAAAAGTATTCTCCCAACCTCGACACGGGTTGATAAGAAAAAGGGCCAAAACCTATACTGGGTTTAATAGACTGAAGTTTGTTCCCGGGAGCATAAACCCAAACCCTTTTTTCCCAAAGGGGGTTTGTGAAGGGGGGAAAAATATTACAGAAAAAAATATTCTGTACATGGAATACCTCTATAAAAAAAACGGGTAGGTCTAATTTCTGACCGCGCAGCAGTGTCTGCCGTTCATTGCCCTGTACGCAACATGACCGGGGACCCAAAAAAAAAACAATACCCTTTTAAGCTTATTAAAGATGCGGCGTACCCCAAAGTTGGATACGGAGGAACAAAGGGGGTGGGGGAATCAAATTTTTGTTTTCCCTGTAAAGCACTAAGGGAGTCTGAACAACCAAAAAATGAGACACGGGCATAGATTGCAATAGGGATAAGTGCTGTAAGGAGGCATAAAATTCAGCAGAAAAAATTTCAAACTGAAGATAGTAAATGCCCTTGTACACGCTGCCCCGGAAACACGCGGCAAAACCTACCCGTCAGAAGACTTAGACCCAACTGTGTACCCAGCAAGGGAATGATAATGAAGTGAAAGGGTCAAAAAAAAGAGAGGGGGAAAGCAAACCTAAACATTGGGGCTTTCGAGCAAGGGGGGGAAAAAAAACAACTCGAACACTAAAACTTCCCGGGGGGTAGGGAAAAGTAGATGCTACATGTACAAAGAAAGGGGGTATTTTAAAGGGAAAAGACAAGGGGCAAATTTAAAGGGCCAAAAGAGAAAGGGCCCGGAGTAAGCAGGGGGGGCAAAACAAATAAAAAATGCTATTAATATCATTTCCCATTCAAAAAAAAGGGAAAAGGGTTTTGGGCGGGATCATGAGAGCGTACATAGTAGCGCGGGCAAGGGGCATCACGGCGATCGGACAAAGGAGGGAAGGGTTCGCCTGCAAAAGGGGTTTTTTCGGCCCGGGGAAGGGGGCGAAAGCACCAAGGCAAAAACGAAATTCCTTTAGATGAAGGGGGGTTTTAAAGGCAAAGAGAGTACAGGAAAATGCCCTGAATGTTTCTGGTCCCCAAAAACCCAAGTTTGAAAAAAAAGGGGTTGGAAAATTGGGTAAGGGGGTTTCGACAAACAGCCCCCACGAAAAAAAAGAAAAGGTTTTTTTAAAAGAAGGTTCAGCGGCTGTAAACCAATTTTGCCTTCAAAAGGAAAAGTATTTTTTCCGGGGTTTCCTACATCAAAGGGGGGCCCCAAAACTTGACAAAAATCCCTTCAGGGAAACTTAAAGCCAAAGAGGTACAAAGGATGATCAAGATGACAGAGCGTCATGAAAGTGTTTTGGGGTTTTAGTGCGGGAAAAAATTTAAAACCCAAAGTGTGGGGGCCCAAATTTGGAAACACGGTCGACTGCATGCTGGAGAAAAACCCTGTAAGGAGGTGCCAGTCAGCCCGCACAGGAAAAATAGCGAATCTTTAAACATAGAGTAAATGCCCAAAAAATTTTGTTTGGGAAGACTAGAGGCCAAATCATTAAAAGCAAGGGGGAAAAAGTTTGGGGCCCCAGAACACATCCCGGGGACACCTTAAATTTGGGACAAAGTCCGGGAAAGCACTTTATTAACCCGAACCCCCGGAAATGCCTGTCATTTAAAAAATTCTTAAGGAAGGTGGTAATTGCCTCAAAGGGCCCTAATGAGGGGGACTTGGGTTTAAAAATTATCCCTCCAATTTTGTGTCATATCCCCTTCCCAAAGGGTTTCAAAAATAAGGGCAAAAACTGAGGGGTTTTTCGAAAAAGGGCCCATTACAACAACGTTTAACCAAAACGCAAAAGGGGGTCTTTTTAAAAACGCCCCTTTACGAAAGCCAAATGACAGGAAAACTTTTTTGGGTCCAAAAATCCCAAACACAAAAATTCTTTTTTAACAAGTTTTTTCCATTATTTTGCAAACTGAAACTGGTAAAGCAATGGGACATAGGGGGAGGTTTCATGCCCCGTAGTCCCGGGTTTTGGGGGAAAGGGGAGAACAATGCGGTTTTCCACAGCTGGGGAAAAGAACTCCTTTTTGCCCCAAAAAAATTTTAAAAAAGGCTAATAGGGACTGCGGGGGCCCTAAACTAAAAGAAATTTGTACCCTACAAATATAAATTTCGTGGGGGGCCCACGCCGATGATCGAAAACTTGAGGGGTTTGCCCCCAGTTTTTGAAGTGTAAAAGGCACATTTTTACTGTTCTTCTTTTAGAGAAAAAGCCCAAAGGGGTGCTAACTCTCTGGCAGATTTTGAGGAAAAAAATTTAGGGTCATAGATGGGGGCCCCTTTAGAAAAAACGGACCAGATATTCCCAAATTTCTTTTGGGCAACATCTAGGGGGTTTTTGCAATTCAAAAACCCGGGCAACTCGAAAAAACGGGAGCCGGTCAGGAGAATTTTTACCACCATTTTCGTACTTTTTCCAGACTGCACCCTTTAAGGAAAGGGGAAAAGGGGAAATGGTGGAAAACATAATCTCGCCAGAAAGTGGGGTTTTAGCGTCACGGGGGACACGGCGGCGATGGGAAACCTTCTTTTTTTTTTTAAAATCAAGGACCCGCTCTGTTTTTCAATTTTAACCGGTCCCTTTCCCCTGCAGCGCTTTAAAAAGTATGCACGACACAAGCGGGAGACCCCCAAAGGGCACCATTTCTGAAAACCCTTTCCCAAAAAAAATTTTGGGGAATAGAAAGAGAAGCTGGGGTTAAAAAGGGGAGGACGAGAAAAAGGGGGTAAAACCCTCATCGATGGGGGGCCGAAAAAGGGAAACCCCTTTTTAAAAACATCGGGGTGTGATTAAAGGTTCCAAAATTTTCCCGATTAAATGCCACGTGGGGTGCAAGAGGGGGCAATATAAAGGGGGAAAAAAAAATTTATTGGGAAATGATCACTTTAATTTAAGCCCGGGGGAGAAAAACCCCTTTTTAAACCCAAAATGCGGGGAAGAGCAAACGAGAGTTTCGATGCAAGAGAGATTTGATTCCGGGGATAAAAAGGGGTTGAAAACCTGAAATTTAAAAAAATGGGGGGGGTGGGGGCAAGAAAAGCCTCAAAACGAATTCCAGGGGAA
This sequence comes from Cherax quadricarinatus, assembly GCF_026875155.1. Lineage (NCBI taxonomy): Eukaryota > Metazoa > Arthropoda > Malacostraca > Decapoda > Parastacidae > Cherax > Cherax quadricarinatus. Next base: position 2,820,928 of record NC_069399.1, read on the forward strand.
ATCACATTAAACCCCCCCAGGGGAAAAAGGTGGGCCCTTAAAAATCACCAAAAAAACAGAATGGGTCCCGGGTAAGGGCCCAAACAAGGAAGGCAAAAACCCGGGAAAATAGAAAAGGGCCCGAGAAGGAGAGAAAACAAAAACCAGAGCGAAATACCACCTATTTTAAAGGGGGATAGGGGCCCTCGTGAAAATGCAGCGAAGTAAAATTTAAATAGCTATGGAAACGGAAAAATCATTGCGGAGAAAAAGGGCCCTTTCTTTAAAGGCCCCATCGGGAAAAAGGGAACGAAAAAATACAAAAAATTTTTACCTTTAGATGTAGAAATAACGGGCAAGTGAAATTTTGGTTCCTGAAAGCAAACACCAACAGGGCAAAACGGGGAGATTAACATCTGAACTCACCCCTTTCCCCCCTGGGGGCCCCGAAATTTTTCCACTGAAAAAAGGGCCCATAAATGGCAATGTTTAAAGATATTTAAAATCCCGGGGTAATTTTTCCTACGGCCCTTAAAAGGGGTTAAAAAACCCCCAAAAGCGGAGGGCAGTAAAAATGTTCAACAGCGAAGGAACGGTGCGCGGAAAAAAAAAAAAAGGGGAGTTGCGGCAGATGGACAGAGGAGAGAAAAAAGAGCAAGGTGGATCAGTGCCCTTTGACTTTTTGGTCCCCTGCAATATTTTTCAAAATTTTTGTTTCAAGTTTTTTGGGAATTAAAAGGAATGCCCGTATGGGAGCCCAATTTTGGGGAAAAGGTAGGGGGAGGATGAGTAAAGAAGGAACTGTATTGGACTGTACCAAGGAAAGGGGGGGCAAAAGGGGTGGAGGGAATGGAAAGCGGGGGGCAGGGACAGAAGAGACAGAACCGGAGGTGGCAGAAAGGAAGAAACTTGGGGGGGAACAGGGGAGGAAGTAACCATTAAAGGAGGAGGGTGAACCTCTGCCATTTGTAACTGAGCCGTGAGATGGGAAGAACTGGGGACGGGAAAACAGGGAGGGAAAAATGAGGAGGTGGAAGATGGGTAGGAGGGGTTACCGGCCCTTTTTTTTTTGACTTTTGGGAAGTAAGGGGACAAATTGGGAAGATTTTGTCGAAAGGGGTTTCTCGTCGAAAACTAAAGGCTTGAAAGGGAAAAAAACCAAGAAGCGGTTTAGACTGAGGGGGTTTGAAGGGGGACTTCTGACCGAACAGAAAAAGGGATTAAAAATTAACAGGAGGGGTTTTAAGGGAGAGGAAACCACAGAGGTTGGTGAAAAAAAATTTGATCCAAAGTGGGGGGGGACTTTTTAAAAACACGGGAAAAAGAAACACTTGGGATTTCTCCCTTGGAGGGGGAATGAGAAACTCCCTGGCATAAGGGGGGACCTTCTGTCTTTTTTAGGAACGTTTTTCCCCCCGCTCGTTTAAAAAAGACCTGAAAACGGGGGAATACAGGGGTTTGGACCCAAAGACGTTAAGGCAAGAGGGAATCAAATTGCAAGACGTTTTAAAATTTGGTAAACGGCCCCCAAAATTTTGGGGCATTGGGCATAAAACTCAATTTTGGGCGGATGGCCAAATCGCCACAATTCTACATTTTTTTGGGGGTGTGGGGTTCACCTTTCAAAATTGTAACCGATTCCGCTAAAAAAACGGGGGATGGGATTTCCCCCGGCTGTCAAAATTTAAAAACGACCCACAATTGCTAGGAAATCGTCCCCCCCGCCCAGGGGCCCAGGAAAAAACGAATTTTCTACCTTGGGGATTGGAAAATTTGGGTTTTTCCAGCTTTTTTCAAGAATGTGGGGCCAAAATGTTTTGGAAATTTTGTGAAAAAAGGTATGGGGCAAAAACGGTAAAACAACAAAATTTGGAGGGAATATTTTTTTTTAAAGGGGTGACGGGAAAAAGTTTTCATTTGGAAAGACGAGAGAGCTCACAGCCGGGTAGCTTTCCTTTAGGGAAAATAAATGCGCTTTACCGCTCTTAAGACTGAAAAAAATATCATTCCCAAACTTTGGCGAAGGATTGCCTTGCCAAAAACAATGGCCAGAAAAAAAAGGGGGCATTGGGGAAATTTGGTCGTAAAGTGAAGAATTTAGTCCATTTGTTCATTCGGAAACGAGCGTGGAAAGGTAGTGAAGGCCCTTTGTCGATCGTTTCTGAGAAGAACGAGAAGGTGAAATTTTGGAAAAGTATCATCAGCGGGTTAAAATTTTTTGACGTTTAGGGGGTGGGACCAGAGTTGGCCGGGCGTTGGGAAAGGGGCGGCGATTTGAAAATTTCCGCACCGTAGAGGGAAAGCCGGAAGCATAGTCAAAAGAGCGAAGGTCCCATAAAACGAAGGGGTCAGGGCCAGGCCTCAGTACCGAAGCGGGGGAGGGAAAAACACCGGCAATAGGGACAGAGCAAAGAGGGAAGCCCGAAGATGGGCCAAAACGAGGGGGGGGTTCAGAACGGGGGGCGGTATCAAGAAGGGGCCCGGGGGGACCAGGGTTTAAGGACTAGGGGTGCCAAGGTTAGGTTACTTCTTTCCCTTTTTTTTTTTAAGAAAAAAAAAGAAAGAAGAAAAAAAAAAAAAAAATAAAAAAAAAAAAAAAAAGGGGGGGCCGTGGAGGGGTAGTTCCTAGAGGAATAAAGGGCCCCAAAAACTCCCCCCCGCCCCAAAAGGGCTCCAAACCCTTATTACGCAGAGCCGCATGGAACCCGGCCATAAAACCCTTTCCCTTCATGCCATAAACCCGCAATCTGGGTAGCAACCTCACATCTGGCCCAGCTACCCGTTTGGAAAAAAAAAAGATTAGGGCGGCCAATATCCGCCACAAAGCAAACCCCCCTTTAGCCACCACCCCCCCCAATCCGAAAGGGGGGCTTCCAAAATACACCCGTCGGGCCCCAAAAGACACCCAAAGCACTCCGGGGAAAACCGGAAAAAGGGATCGGGACATCCTAAAGGGAATCCAGATTCCACGGCAAACTACGCCCCCCGCCCAAAAAACCTCAACGGAATGGGTTTGGAACCCCCCCGGGGTTTCCTTTTCCCCTAAACCCAGGAACTAAACGCGCCTGTTTGGAGAAAACACGAAGGCAAAAAGAGGGAAAGGGGAAAAGGGGGGGGTTTAGGAGGGGGAGAGGAATGGGAAAAAAAGGGGGGGGAAAGGGAGGATGGGAAAGGGGGGGGGAGAATGGGGGGTAATTAGGGTTTTGGGCTGAGGGAAAAAACCGACAGGGGAAAATTTCCCTTGAACCAAGAAACCCTCTTCCCCACCCAAAAGGGGCCCCCCTTGAAGAGGGACGTGGGCCCGGAAAAACCGGGGGGGGGAGGTCCCGCGAGTCCAAAAAACACAGGTAATATCACGGGGGTTGCCAAAGGGGCGGGAATTTCCTTGGGGGGGTTGGGGCCCGGGGCAAAAGAAAAAGGGGGTGGGAAACCCCCCAAGGAAAGCCCCTTTAAAAAAACAGTTTTGGTGTTAAAATTTTTAAATTTTTAAAGGTTTAAATCTGTCAAAATTTTGTGCAAGGTTTTTTTTGGTTGAAATTTGTTTTGCATGGTGTGGGGTTTTTTTTTTCAAAAAACATAAAAATAAAGTAGAAGTTTGTTTGAGAAGGAAGTTTATTACCCTTTTTTGTTACTCACTTTGAAAAAATTAAATTTTAGTGGCTGTGTTGATATAAACGACCAGCCCCCTTTTTGCTGAACCAAATTTTTAGAAGGGGGGGGGGTCGGGGTGGTTTCGAGTCTTTTGGGGATTGGGGGAAATAAAAAAGGGGGGTTTTTTGGGGGATATGGCCGGGGGAAAAATGAAAGTTAATATTAAAATTAATTTTTTTTAGAGATTTCTTTTTGGGATATTTTTTGAGGGCCCGCCAAAATTACAGGAAGGGGGTGACTGGAATTGGGGTAGTGCGCCTTAAAAAATTTTAAAAAACCCAGGGGGGGGGGGGGTTTTTGTTTTGCCCTTTTTTAGGGTTTACTTTTTTTTCTGGGTTTGGGGGTTTGGTTTTATTACGCGAGGCGTGACTTTTTGGATTGAGCATACTTTTGTACGTTAAAAGGGGTTCAGCATGTTTTGATTGGGGGTTAAACGTCTCGGAAGGGGTCGTAATCAATGTTTCTGTATTGAACGTCTTTTTTTTCCCCCCCAAACCCGGGGGGGGTTTTTTTGGAGCCGACGGGGATTTCCCCCCATTGTTTTTTTTGGATAAATGGAAACTAAAAACGCCCGGGGCTACAAAGGCAATTTAGGAACATTCGAGGACTTCTGGGCGTCTAAGGGGGGAAAACTCCTGGGAGGGTGGGGTTTTTAAAACGGTTTGGGGTGGTTGTGAAACCTCGAAATTTTAAAGGGTTTTTTTTTGTGAATCGGTGTAAGGAGGCCCAAATCGCTTGGGGAAGGTTTTTTGAGGTTTCTTTGGGGGGTCCTTTTACACAATGTATGCAAAAGGGAAAGGCATCTTTGGGGGTTTCCCAGTGGGAAAGATCGATGCTAATTTAAAAAACAAATCCAAGTAATTTAAAAATAAGGTTTTCGAAAGGGGGGCGCATTTCGAGTGGGTGGAGGGGGCTTTGTGGGGTTTACAACCATCTGCTTTTGTCTTATAAAACAACACCAAAAAGGGGAAAAACGACTGAAATTGTTGGAGTTTTTTGGGCAGATGGAAGTTGACGGGATATTTGGGGGCCGGTCCCTTAAAAACAAAATGAGGGGGTTAAATTTTAAAGCGATACTTTGGGGTAAGATCCAGATGCAAAGTAAAGAAATGAGTGAGCATGCGATTTTGGGGGGAGGGAAACATTCGAGTTAAATATTATTTAACGCCTTCTCAAAAAGGGGGGGCCTATATCTGAGGGAGGGTTTTGGGAGGGACTACAAGGGAAAGAATAAGGGGAAGGCTCCAGGGAAAAGAGGCATCCCCTTGGAATTTTTTATCAAACATTGGGAATTTTAATTTTCAGACTTTTTTGGGTTTGTTTACTTTAAATGCGATGAAGGGGGGGGGGGCGTGATAGGTCTGTCTCAGCGTACCATGTTGGTCTTAGTTTGGGAAATTTTTTTGTGCCGTTACGATTAAGGGCTTTCCTCCCCCAAACGTTTTTATGGGTAGTGACTATAAAAATATAAGGGGGAAAATATTTATGAAAAAAATAAAAAAAGTGTTTTTAAATTTTAACCCTAAGAGCTTTTTGGGGTGGCCCCTGGGCAATGTATGATGGTCTTGGGAAATATCATTTAGTTTGTTTAGGGAAACGGGGTTTAGGGTGGGGGGGTGTTTTGGCTTTTTGACTGGCGAGGGGGGCCTTTTTTATAGTGTGGGAAAAAGAGGTTCTGTGGAAAATTTTTGAATGGGAGGGGTTTTGGAAATGAGGCACAAAGGGGCCCTTTCGGAAAAATTGGGCGGGGTTTTTAAAATACAAATTTAAAGGGAAGTTAGGCGTTTTTTTTAACATAGCGGGGGATTCGTCAGGGTCCCCATGTCTCAAAAGTTTTTTTCATGTATCAGGGCCCTTTTACTGGGCTGTTTGGGGGGGCAGGGGAAAAGAGACATCGTGGGTCCCCAGTAGTGGGCGACCGACCCCTTTTGGGTTTTTTGATGAAACCTACTATTTTTTTTTACGTCACGGACAATTGGTTTTGTTGGGAACTTTTTACATATTTGCAAGCTACGGGGGTGTGTGTTAAAGAGAAAAATCGAAAATTTTTAATTTGGGGGAAATGGGGGGGGATGGGGGGGGGAAAGCAGAGGGGGGACGTTTTGGGTTTAACGAAACACTAAAAGTGGGGTTCATTATTTTTCGGGAAGGGCGATCAATGAGGGGGTGCAATTTGGGAGGTTTTTAAAATTGTCTTTTGGGGACTTTTAAAAAAGTCTACGGCCGGGGACATTTAAAAACCCCGCATCAGAGGCGGGTGGTCATTTAAGTCCTGCTTTAATAACAAAGTAAGGCAAAGTTGCTGCACGTATTCCCCCTGTTGCAGGGGACGTCAAACGGGCTTTTTTCCCTAGGGGTTTTTTCGATTTTTTGTGGGGGTTTAGGAGGGGAAATTGGGTCACAAGAGCGGGGGGTGAGGGGCACCCCTGCAAAAAAGGGGGGTTTAGGGCCCCCATTCCTCTAGAGGCTCGTGTCATGGCATTGTTAAATTTAAGCTTCGTTTTTTTCCCCCCCCCCGACTGGGGGATGCATGGTGGGGTTTAACGAATTTTAACACGAATCCAGGGTGGAGAGGGGGGGAATTTTTTAAATTTTTTGCGACGCATGCTTTTGCGTATTAAAAAAACATGAGGGGCGTGCGCTTTTTAAAATTATGTACCTTTGAAAGGGGGGGTAGGGAGGGAATTCGTGGGGCGAGTTAAAATTTTCCCGGGATGCGGGGGTGATATATGGAGGCGTTTTTTCAGTTGCGTCGCCCCTCAAGTAAAGGGGAAATTTGGTTTTTTAAAATTTTTACATGGAATTTTTGCCTCTGGGGGGGTTGTATAATAGGCGTTTTGGGGGGAAACGGGTTGTCCGGTTAAGGGGGGAGGAATCTTCTTTTCTGTTTTGTATTTTTTTTTGAGACTTTTTAGGGAAGGTACAGAGGGTTTTTTAGGGTTTTTCGTTTGTAAGGGGGGGGGGGTTTTGGGCGGGACCCCCCGGGCGTTGATTTTGATGTAAAGGGGGGGGTACTTTTCGTGTACAAACGGCGGGTCGTATGTTTTGGCCGGGTTATATTTTTGTGTCATGGGGCTATGAGGGACGTTTAAAGGTAACAGTAAAAATTAGGGTGTTTTTCAGGGCGATTTATAAAGGGCAAAAAAGTCGAAAAGGGTTTGGGATAAAAGAGGGGAAAATTGGGGGAAGACTTCCCCCCCTAAAAATTTAAAGCCTTTTGGAGTTTTCGAGATTTGAGATAGTTTTTTGGGTTTCATTTGGGTAATCTACGGGCTTTGGTTTAGCTGTTCCAATTGTGTTTTTCCAAATGCCCTGAATGTTTTTTTTTCCCCAAGTTTTTGGGGCGTCTCCTATGTAACCCGGGATTTACAAATATCTTACTTGGGTTTGTATATACCTTTTAGGAAGTTTCTCGTCATTTATGCCCCCCCTTACAATTTAAATTTGGGGTACTTTTTGTTAATGGTGTGCTTCCTACACAGTTGAAACGTTTTTCCTTTTTTCCTTTATATTTTATTTGCCGTGTCCGTGTGCTTTTCAATAATATATGTATATATGCAAGTTTTGTTTTTTTTTGTAAGCTGTGAAAGGGGGCTTTTAACTATATGTGGATGCAGTATTTTTCCAAAGGGGCCCTCTATCCCTTTTATAAGTCACTTATAGCTGCCGGCAAATTTTTTTTTATTTTAATGTCAAATTCACATTTATTTTCGTTTTTGTTTTAAAATTTGAAATTTTCATTTTTGGAATAGTACGCCAAACCTGATCCCCCTTTGAACGTAAATTTCCCATTTTTTTTGTCCCTAATAATAACCCCGTTGGGATCGCCCAAATTTTAAAGTATTTTTGTGCCTTTTAAATCACCTAAATCTTAGATTAAAGTCTTTGATTTCTTTTGGTTTGGGAGGGGGGGAAGCCCGCCCTTAAAATAATTTTTCCCGATGAAGTATCCCGTTTTTATAATACTTTAATTTCTTGGGTATTTTGTGTAATTCTGTGTCTTTTTTTTTTCACAATTTTTTATTTTATAGTGTTTTAAAATTTTTCCCGTTTTTGACTTTATTATTTTTTTTATGTAAGAAAACTAGTTAAAGGGCCTGGTTTTCCCCCGTTGACATATTATTTTATGCAAACCCCTAACAATTTGTAAACCCAGTAAAAAAAAAAAAAAAAAAAAAAAATTTCCCATTTTATGGGGTTTAAAATTTTTGGGGAAAAGCATTTAAATTTTTTTTAAATGAATTGTGATGTAGGTCATTACTCTGATTATATCCGTGAAAAGGTTTTTGAAACCTTTTTCATATGTCCCGTTTAAAAGTATGTTAACTATAAAAAAATCGAAAGGTTTATTATTTTTAAAATTTTTTATAAGTTTTATAGTTATAGTTTAAATTGTTTATATTATAGTATTAATTTTTACATGGGAAAATTTTTTTGATGTATAAAGGTTAACCTCTTTTAAAGTCAATTTCAATGTTTTGTTAAAACTTGTTAGTGGGATGTTTTTTAGGGTTGAGGAAAAAAAACTTTTCCCCATTTTAAAAACTTTATTTTTATATTAAACGTAAAGTTTTTTTTTAAATAAAATATAAAAAAAAAAATTACCCCTCCTTTAAAAACCCCCAATGCCTGCACGGATAGCTTGCTCCTCCTCTTGATAAAATTTCCCCCAGCCCGCCCTTCAAGATATCTTTGAAACCCATACTTTAAAACCCATTATCTCCCCCCCACGCCCAAACACACCATTCCTAACCCTTCTAGGGTTTGGGGATTTCCTTTAGCCCGAGCCTTTAGCTCATAAGAAATGTCATTCCCATTTTGGGCCCCTTGGGGGGGGGAAAGGGAGACCAAGAGCCTAGCTTGTGGCTAAACCCGGGACAGTTTGGTCCCAAAGATGAGGAAAGGGAATTGGGGCCCCCTCCCTTTAAAAATTTGGTCCCCAGGGCAACCTTTTCCCAAAAGGGACCAAGGCCGGGCCCCCACTTTGGGAAAAGGCCCGGGGCCGGGGGAATACCCCTAATCTTTAACTAACAAAAAAACCTCCCCGACCCAAATTTTAATAACTCTATACCCATTTTTTGCCACCAAATCCCAAACCCAAAATTTTCCGGGGGGGGGGGGTTTCCCCATCCTCCCCGGCCCTCCCTCCACCCAAACCCTTCCCACAGTTTTCGCAAAAAACCCACGACATTCCCACCCTGGGAATAGCTTCACCCTTTAAAAATTTCCCAAAAACCCTTTTTCCCCCCCAAAGGGAAACCCTCCCATTCTAAGTTTACCATTAAATCCTCTGTGATCCAAAAAAAACCCCGTCCACCAAAATGCACTCTGCTCACTATTAAAAGTTCGGGCCCCATACAAAACGATTTCCCGTCTTGCCGCATAACCAAATCTAACAAAATATGTTTTTACAACCCCACCCCCTCCAACTTCCAATAACCCCACTTTCCCTTTTAAAAATTCCCCCAAAACCCCAAACAAAACCCGCCCCTCTAGGTTTTCCCCATCCCTTTCCCTTTTCACACAATTCCAATCCCCCACCAAATTTCAGGCTTTTTTTTTTTTTTTTTAAACCCGGCCCAAAACCCCGCAAAAAATATACAAGGCATCCTTTCCAAAATTTTAAATTTTTCAAAAAGCACATCTCCCTCGCCCGGGCCATACACACGCAACCCCAAAATCATCTGTAAACCCAAAACCCCCCCACCCATCAAAAACGAATCCCCTCCCCTCCCCCCCCCCTCCCCCAAAGCCTCACCCAACGAACGGGGGAAATTTTTCCCCTTTCCAGGAAGGCAAAAATCCCCTTTCCAAAACCATCGCATGCTCCACCCTACACATTATACCCCTTCCCTTCACCTTAACCAAATTCTGGAAATTGGTTCCTGCAAAACACCAAAGCAACACTATTACGCACCAAATTTCACTAAACCATACCCACTTTCCCCTTTTGATCCCCAAACCCTTAATGTTCAATGTCATGCCTAGAATTTTCAGAGTGGTTTTTCCCTTTTTGACCCGGTACTGCTTTCCACCAAAATCGTTTCGGACACCCCGTCCCTCCCCCCCCCTTTAGAAACGCCCTTAACCAACTCCGCCCCTTAGGGGGCGCTGTTTTCCCCCTCTGTGTACCCTTTCCCCCCGGGCATTTTGCCAGTGCGCTGACAGGCTTTATTTAAGTCCCCCGAAAGAAAGCGCAGCCCGCGCGCTTCTGTTTAAAGCCCCTCTGCTTGCATCCAAAGCGCTGTACCTGTCCCGTGGGCCTCCACCCCCACCTCTTTCAAACAAAATATTCTTAAACACCTGCTCAGAAAACCCCAGAAACCGGTTCCCCAAAGCCCGAACCACAACAGACCCCAAAAAACAAAATTTTGGACTTTCCCCCCCTTCCCAATACTCTTGCAGCCAAAAACCATTTAAAGCCCGGCTAAAAGATCTTTTTTCCCCATCGCAACCCCTCGCAGTCGGTTTTTCCTCTTCCAACAACCCCCAGCTGGGGTTCAATGAAAGGGGGGTCCCCCCCCCCCGTCCCCAACCCGCTGACTTTCCCTCTCCTCCGCTCCCCTCGCCTCCTCCCCTCCAGACCCCCCCTTGTTAAAGGGAGAGTCACCTAAGGGAAATCTTGCTCCTCACCCTTTTCTTTTTCTGCTGTATTTCGTTGCCTTTTTTCCTGTTTCCCCGCCCTCCTCTACACAGAGCCCCCAAAAGGAAACAATGACCCACCAAAACCGAAAAGGGCCGGGCGTTGCCCACTTTTTTCACAAACACCTTGGGGACGAAAATTTTGGGAGCACACTTAAAGGAAAAAAGGAACGAAAAGTCCCCTTCACAAAAAATTTCCTTCGAAATTTCCCTGCGTATGGCCCAGTGGGGCCCCCTTCCCAAAATGTCCATAAGTACTGAACCAAAATTTTTCCCATCGGGAAGACGGGTGTTTAGAATCCCTCTGCCTCGAATGGGACATTTCTAATCTTTAAACCCCCCTGTAATGGCGAAAAACGTGGAAGGGCGCACGGCCCCACGGAGGTTTTAAATGTCCCAAAGGGAACCCCCCTGGTACTTGCCTTTCCACCGGCCCCCCATACACAATTCCAAAAATTTAAACCCCGACCCAAAAATCCTCGCGGCCCTTCACGCCCCCTCCCAAAAATCTCCTCGTCACAATACCCTATGTAAACCGATGATTGAGGTTTGTATCAGTCCATAGAAGTTCCGTCAAAACCCCACAGAAAGCTCAACCCCAAGACGTTTTAGCTCTCGGCTTCCCCCCGTCATGCTGGAAAATAAAAACGCCACAAATCAACGCCCGGGGGAACAGGGGAGCGCACGTCCTCCCCTACTCAAAGTTGATTTACGAAAAGAGGAGGCCGCCGAAAACAGCAGAGGGGTGCAGAGCACAACCACACTCAAACCCTGGTCAGGGGAGCGAATGACGCACGCCCGCAGCCCCGTCTTTAAAACCCCCCCTTCACTCCGACCCTCCCCACCAAAATTCGCAAACCCCTTCATGCAAGCCATTCACGCCCCTCCCTGCATGACCCCGCACACAATGTAACCCCCACTTCAAATAAATACACTTGACTCTTAACCGTAAATCAATCAACCCCAATCCTCCTCTGTTGACCGGTAAAGTAACCACACTCCTACTCAACCATTCACACCCAGAACCCCAAAGAAAATGGAAAACCCTCTTTAACAGCCTCGTAACATCCGGACCTGCTAACGGATATACCGCAGCCACGTGCCAGACTTTACTGTATAACAACACATTCACAACAATCGCACGCTGATGTACTGTCAAATGAGTTGGTCTCAACCCATCCAATTGCCCCACCATTCGATTCACAACAAGTCCAGAATTAATCATCCTCGCCTCTCTCGAACTACTCATACACTATTCCACACACTTTTATCCTGTCCACCATATTCCAACGTACATTCCTTCCCCAACTCTCTCTTCCCACCCAATCTCCTAAGACCAGTAATTTTGATTTTTCCACATTAACTCTTAACCCAGTAACCCCCGCAAAATTATCAATAACATCTCCAACCGCACGTAAACTCCTCTGTGTTCGCACGAGTATTGTCGTGTCATCCACATACCCTATTATTCCCTGCTCTCCACTTCCTACTCCCCAATCCACCTCCATACATGCTTCCACCTTTCTATAGAAAGGGTCTGTTAAACAGGCAAACAACAATTGAGACAGGGGACAACCCTGCCTAATACCCCATCCCATGGATACCCACTCCCCCAACTTCCCATTTACCTGTACACACACTCCCACTCCCACACCTGTATACAATGTCTCTGCCCAACGCACCACCTCCTCCCCAAAACCCTGCCTCCTTAATATGTACCACAATACCTCCCGTTCTACACTATCATATGCCGCCTGCCAATCTAATGCTAAGACACCCCCCCTGCTCCCCTCCCGACCCTTCCACAAAATTCTTTATAATACTATGCCCGTCATACATGGTCCTCCCTGACACACCATATTGTCCTCTCGCAACCACTCTATCCACCACACACTTCATCCTATTTCCTAAATTTTTTGCAAAAATCTTATAATCAGCACACAGCAATGATATTTTCCTAAAGTCCCGCACCGTGTCCTGTTTCTTACCTTTTGGCACTAAAACCACAACCGCAGTTCCTTGCAACCTGCCCATCCTCCCCTCCCTTTTCATCGTATTCATTAGTTCTACTATGAAGGACTTCAACACATTCCAATGGCTCACATAAAACTCGCAGGGCAGCCATCCAGACCTGGAGCCTTACCTCGTGCCATCCCCTCCAAAGCCCTCCCACACCTCCCCTTCTTCAATATCCCCCCCCCAACGCCATGCGATCACTGCTACTTAGCACACAAGATACATTCTCCCCCAACCTCCCGAAAGCCTCCACATCCACCCATACACACAGTAAATTTTTGCCAAACCACCTATCCACGTAATCACTCATTGCCTCCGTTGTTCTTAACTCATGTCCCGCCCTATATCCACCTAAGTCCTCATGTACCACCAGCCTATCAATTTCCATAGCCATACGTCGCTGCCTCTGTCCCCGTAACACACAGGCCGATAGTCGGTCACCCCACAAGCCGCCTCTTCAAATCCACCCTGCACTCTCACCGCATCAAATCTATCATTCTGCAAATCACGAATCCCCCTTTTAACAACTCGATTTCCTCCATGGGATACTGCCCTGCCTGCACGCCCCTCTCATAACAACTTTGCAACCTACCTCGAAATACTGTTGCAACCCGTACGTCATCCAACCCACTCACATAAAACCGCCGGATCCTCTCCTTAGCTACCCCATCCCCACCACCCAGCAAGTCACCCACATCCCTACCCTCTCCCCACAAATTCTCCCCACATTGTCCTAAAATCTAAACCCCGCCTCCTCCACCCCAAGAAGTCTCACATTTAACTTCCAATACCCTGGATACCTCTTAGGTAAGCTGGCCCAAGTCAAGTCCGTATAAACAGCTCTATGATCCATGTATACAGCATCCACCGTACGCACACACATCACCCGCACACTTCTCGTCACATATAACCTATCAAGCCTGGCCGCGTATCCCTGTCTATGAAACGTATGCTCAACCATTAGGTCCCCACCTCCAATAACATCCCTTAACCCCACGCCCAGCAAAAGATCCCTTAGGCTTACCAAAAAACTCCCTGCCCCCCGTGGCTCCACATCCTTTCTACGTACTATACAATTCCAATCACCGCCCACGATTGTTACCGAGGGAAGAGATCTCAAATAATAAACCAAAACATCACGCACAAATTCATACTTCACCCGTACATCACGCTCCGCCGGCGCATACACACAAACCACTGCCAGTCGCTCACCTCTCCACCATCCATCTACCCGCAGTACCCTACCCTCCTCCCCTGCCTCACATCTAATTACAACAAACGGGCTCGTCTCCCGAATCAGAATTCCAACCCCATCTTTCAAACGGTCCGAATATGCCACAAACACACGATATCCATCCACATTCAAATCCCGACCCACCTTAAAGTTATGCTCCTGCATGAATACAATATCTATGGCATGACGCCTCAAAAACCCCTGGAGCCACAAACGCTTCACATTCACACACAACCCATTTACATTCACAGTCATACACCTGAAACCTTCTTGAAGGGTTTTACACGCTGCCCTGTAACTCCTTTCATATACACGTCACCAGCCTTCCTACTTTTCCCACCATGCTCACCACAGTGAGCTCTATTCCCTCCCCGGTCGAACACCTGACCGGACACACCTGTGGCGCCTCCACTCACCACGTCATCCCACGGTTTCTTTCCCGGTCTCTGCGCCTGGGTCAAGACATCATCGGAATCATAGTGCGTTGCCGCCCTCTTCCGCCGAACACTCTCTGCATTCATGGTCTGGTCGGGGGATGCCTCACAATGCACCTCCGCCGCCACCTCGACCACGGTCACCATTCCCGTAGAAGAGGCACCTGCAGTCAGCTGGCTGTCTCTCCTCTCGTCCTCACTCTCCTCAGGTCCCACCACCGATTGTACATCATCCCCAGCTCTCTTCGTCTCCAAAAACTTTTCCGTCAACTGCTCCAAAGCCACATCCTCTGCTCGTTCTCTTCCACTCAACTTGGTCTCCCCTTCCACCAAAGCGGAGACTGTAGATCCTACAGGCATTGATGGGCTAGTCCCCACCGTCGGAAACTCTCTCTCCACCTCCTCGCTCCAAGACGAACTATGGCCCTTTACAGGCGTCCCGCTGGCAGGCCCCGCCTTCGGGTCAGGCCCTCGCTCCATCCTTCTGTCTGCATCTTGTCGTTGCTGCTGCCTCTCACACTATGCTGCCATATGGTCATAAGCGCCACATAGCCTGCAAGTCTTGCGCTGCCCTGCGTAATACACCATCACTTGCGTCCGAAAGTCGTCCAGGATGACAAACGATGGGATGGGATGCCTCAGCGTCATCTTTAGGTTGAACGTACCCTCCGGCCAGCCGGCATACGCCCCATCCACCCAGGTACCTGCCGTTGCCAGATGCACAGTACCGTTACATTCAAAAACGTTCTGTATATCTGCCTCGTCAGCTTCGAAAGGCACGTTGCGTACCTTCACCCAAGTGTAGTGTCGCGACACGTCAATTAAACGAACTCGTATTGCCGAGTTTACGTCCACACAGCCATCTTGATACTGCTCCACCAGGAGCTAATACACTGCCGTCGATCGTAGCTTAACAAATATTCGGTAAGCCCAGTTGAGCGATACTCCATACAAATCTTGATCAGCAATGCCGTATGTGTCGCGAATAATCGAAGGTAGAAGCACCTGTGCGGACTGAGGCGCACTAAATCAATGCACACAGTGTTGACGCGCCTCCTGATAGTCTGCGCCATCTTGTGAAAATCAATCTGCGCAGGAAGGCCTCTCAACCAGGAGCGTGTGCGTAGCACAACCTCACGGCAATAAAGCGACGAGGTCAATATATGTTTTAACACTGGAACTGGAGTCCTGCAGCAAATGGTTAGTAGACAACAAACTATCATTACGCCTAGGGAAAACTGAAACCATTCTCTTTGGCACGAAACAAACTGAGAAGGGTAAATAATTTTAATGTTCAATGTAATGGGGAGCCCATCACTTTGGTTTCACCAGTAAAATATTTGAGAATCCCCTTTGACCCATGCATGTCAGGAGAATGGATAGGGAACAGTGTAGTAAAGAAAGCGAATGCCAGACTGAAGTTCCTGTATAGACAAGCACCGTGTTCACCTACTGAGGCTCGCAGGACCCTATGTCTAGCCCTTATACAATGCCAATGGATTACGCTTGCTCTTCTTGGTACTCTGCCTTGACAAAAAACTGAAAGAAAGACTGCAAATCACCCAGAACAAAATCGTAAGATTCATCCTGGGGGGTGGGGGCCCAAAAGAACATGTAGGCCCCGGATGATTTCAGCAGTTGGAAAAAACTGAAAAGTTTTAAGACAAGTAAAACCAACTGAACTAAATCATGTTTTTAAAATTGCTCACAAACCAAAAGTCCAAATAAAATTTTTCTGTCAATTTTGTCAAGGAGGGAAAAAAAGGGCAATCATAGTATTTTGGGGGAGGGAGCACAAATTGTAGTACCCCACGGTCCCCTTTGGCCCCCGGCTTTAAACACCTTTTATTTTTACAAAATTTTTTTTTTTTATTTTATTGAAAAAAAAAATACATAGAAAAAAAAAATAAAAGACAAAAATTTCATAGTGGAAAAAAAGGGGATTTAAAAATTCTGATAGTACATGAAATTTCCAAAAAACATTTACATTTTGAAAGACAAATCTTACAGTAAACAATTACCCCAACTTTAACCCTTTAAGAAAAGAATTATTTCTGGAACACAAATCTAACCTTTTAAAAACTCCTTTGGGAAATACATGTCATTCCCGTTGTACATCATGCCAGGGAAAGTTCACCTTACATTTTGAAAACACTACCCCTCCCCCTTCTTGCATGTCAATCCACCTGACACGTAACAATCTTTATATGTAACTGTATATTGTATGAAATACTTTCATTATTCCATATTGAACAACATGATACGTTCAGTATCACTCAATGTATTGATATAATATAAAATTCAATTCTACATGATTCATGTACAACGTATATCTACTAGACACCCAAACATATCACCTTCTCGAGGAAGGTATAAATATATACATATGTTGCATACACTTTACAACACAACCAGTGAAAACACAAATACCTAGTCCTATGTCATCCATCAATTACCCTATAATATATATCAATTCAATGGTAACCTAAACCTACGGGCTCTATAGAGCTCCCATGAAAAAACAATATGTATTAAGAAAACAGGATAAGTCAAGCTTTCTAAAAATATTTCGCCCATATCATTAAAACCGCTACTAAGATGTAAGTCTGTTAGCACAAAACATAACAGTGCATGACCTTCACACGTCGATAAATACTGAAGCCTTCCTACCACACTCAATACTTCATGTGTATATATAATATTTCGCATTCACACAGTGCACCCATTTTGTCATTTCATTACACACATACCAATAATTTCGTTGCAGATATATAATATTCCATCACATTACGACGTCTGTCGTCCTTTGTCATTAGCATAATTAATAATTTTTTTTTTATATTTTATTTAAACTCAGGTACAAAAATTATATGGGAACATAATCAATATGTAACAAGATACAGGCAGTAAAACGATAATCTGCAGTGACTACACAAATACCAAAGAAGCACTTATATAATGACATCAGAATTGGCTGCTGCACTCCAATCAAACACTACTTTTATGTACCGTGCTTCACGTGAAAAAATGATCTTATAATAAAAACGATAGTCCTACTTAGTAATGCTGACACCTCCCCCCCCCCTTGAAAAACATACCACTTTCACCTGAGTATACTCATTGACATCTCTTATACATTTATTAGAGCATTAAGGATATCATTGACAACATGTATAAACACAATCCAGCCATCTAAAAGGCTGACTATAATACAAGAAAAGTCTGAACATGATGGCACACATCCACCAAAGAAACCAATCCACACCCTAACCCTCATATACCCCATGATAACAATCAATATCGTGCACGGTGGTGGATTTAATGTATGTTATGACGGATTATTTACATGTATCTTGGGGGATGAGGGAGGTTAGGGGAGAGTTGAGGATAAAAGCGTTAGCAGCGAGATTTTATAGAACTATGTGTAGGAATAGGCAAGTCTATGGTGGGAGGTGGGTAGTTAGCTTTTCGGAGGGTTACCGGAATCTCACTGTGGGGGGCCTTCTCCTCATGAACCCAGGGGGCGGGCAAAGGGTTGGTCTCCTACCGGGGGATACATGAGGGTGGGTTGGTTTAGGCTTCTTTGTAGTGTGGATGGTGGGAGGGTTATGAATAGAGTGGAAGGGAGATGAATGAGGATTTGGAATCTATGGTTATGTTCACTGCATACAGGATAACCTTAAAAACCATGATGACTAAACCTTGGGATCTCGGGTTTAGAGCAGAATGATGTTAAGATAAGCACACAAGTTAACTTGATCGTTGTATAACTTATGTTTGTGAAGTGCTGTGACCCTGCACAGTTGCTTTGTGGGAAAAATTTTCTGCTATGTTTATATATGAAATCATGATCTTTGGCTTAGTCAATTTTATAATCACATATAATGACACCTTTTTCTATGTACCTAATCATGTCATGTAATGATATATGAATTATAATGAATAGTGAGGCATTAGGTTAGGAGTGGACAATTTTATTGTGCGATGCCCTTAATGGGGTTTCTGTGAGATTGTTAACTGGTTTTGTTCAATGGTGTTATTGGGGAAAAAACAAGGATGGAACATGTACGAACTTGTATGTCAATATTTTTAATTATGACTATTGTATGTGCATGAGGAATTTTTATTCCCATGATAACAATCAGTATAATAGCATTGATAATAGGAAAAGGGGGGGGGGTAGTATGTGCCGGCACGAAGTAAGTGCGGCGAGTCTTTAGGCAATGAGACTTCATACTTCATTGTGAGGTGGATGTTGAGGTACACCATGAGGCTTCCTCGGATCTTGACATGGAGGATAAGAACGTTACGAGGAACCTGGCAGCTACGTCAGATTCGGATGACGTACTGACGCCGGCACAGAGGACCGGAAAAAAAACTGAGAGGATGGGTGAGGGGAGGGGCGGGGAGGGGGGGGTCATGAGGGACGCCATCGCAAGAAGGGAGGCGAATGGGAAGGTACTGTAAAGAAGACACATAGACGTAACAAATCAAGTGGTGAACCACGGGAGGAGTAGAGGAAAGGGTGGAAAATATAACAGGCCTTAGGTGTATGACTGCTAATGTTAACGGTTTATGTACTAGACTAAAGAGAGATTGGTTGAGCAGTTTTCTTAGCAAACATAGAATTGATGTTCTGTTCCTTCAAGAACACAATTTCAAAGAAGGAGAAGTGTTGCAGGTTGCAGGTTATACAGTACTGACCCTGCCAACTATCCGTTTGAAAGGTGGTGTGGGTCTTTTAATAAAAGAGACGAGCCCGTTTGTGTTGCAGAGATGTGAGGGGGGTGGGGGTAGGGTGTTGCATAGATGTGAGGGGGGTGGGGGGAGGTTGTTGCAGAGATGTGAGGGGGGTGGGGGTAGGGTGTTGCGAGTGGATGGGACTTGGATGGGAAAGCGTTTATCTTTGGTATGTATCTATGCCCCTGCGGAGAATGACACGAAGGTTTGAACGGATTTTGTGTGTGAGGACCTTGTATATTTTTTGCGTGCTCTTCCGGAAGTAGCGATAGTGGGGGGTGACTGGAACTGTGTCATAAGGGCGGCTGACGTCGAACCCAAAGGAGCTGGGAATTTGTCTGCACCTCTCAGAGATTTGTTGAGGGATGTTAAATTACGAGATGTGTTTGGGTGAGGGGTGTGGGAAACAGAACATACTTTTATCAGAAGGGGATATGCTGCAAGGTTAGACAGAGTGTATATTTCTCAGGGAGATTAGATTAGATTTTGCCACCGAAGTGGCTAGTTTATTGTGCACCCCATATCCATCCTGTGGACGGTAGCGCGAGAGCATATGGATACACAAAAGGCCTAGGAACTAGGCCCCAAAGGGTTAAGAGGAATACATATGGATTTATATCTACATATCTATAGTTCACTTATCTGTTTCAAGCACATTTAGGAAATTTGCTTAGTATATCTGGTATCTTATTTTCATTAATAAGATATCTTGACATGTCACATAGGTTATTATACTGTCTGTCTCTGTATTCCTCAATAAGTGGACAATTAAGCACATAGTGTTCAAGAGAGTGACCATATGCCTGATCACATAATTTACATTTAGTTTGATCATCATCTGTGTGTCTCCCAAACTGCCAGAAGTACTTGTAACCAAGCCTAAGCCTGGCCACTACAACATCAGTCAGTCTGTTTCACATTGCAAGTTGCTCCATAAACATACTTATCTACGTTCATGTTATCATAGTGGGTTATAGATCTACTCAGGCTTCTAACTGCATTCCTATAACAATCATTTTCATTATTTACTTCTCTCCTAATATTATTCCTAATGCTAGACACAGTTATACCAAAGTTATATTCTACATTCTCCTTCTCGATACTCTTCTTGGCTAACATATCAACTTTATCATGAAGGAGTAATCCAATGTGTGATGGGATCCATAGCAATTGTACATTAATTCCTTTGTCCCTAATTTTTTAGTATCTATACCTGGCTTCCACAATGAGCATGTTGTTGGAGTCATTATATGAGTCAAGAGCCTTCAGTGATGACATAGAATCAGTAATGATGATAGAGTCAAGCTCAGTGTCATAGGTTAGCTTTAGCGCCATTAGGATTGCAAACAATTCAGTTTGCAGTGTAGACGCCCAGTTGTTAATTCTTATGCCTAACTCAACAAATTTATTATCGTTCTTAACTAGGGAGGTGGCAATAAGAGCAGATGCAGCCCTGCCAGAAGACTCCTGTTTAGATCCATCAGTGTATATAACTTGTGATAACTTGTTACTACCAGCTAGGTGAGAAATTTCTTCTTGAGCAGTTGCTCTAACAAGAGATTTAAGGAAGGGATTACTAGCAATGAGCTTCTTCACGAAAATGCATTTCACCCTCCTTCCCAGGTCCAACAAACCTAAACCTCCCTTCCTCACCGGCAAAGTCACCACCTCCCTCTTCATCCATTCACATCCTGAGCCCCATAAGAACCTAAAAACACTTCTAAGGATACGAGTAATCTCAGCCCTCAGCAATGGAAAAACTGCTGCTACATACCATACCTTACTGTACAGCAATACATTAATAACAATCGCCCGTTGCAACAATGTCAAGTGATAAGGCCATAACATCCCCAACCGATGTTCCACGCGTTCCACCATTCTCAACGAATTTGCCTCCCTAGCCTCCCGTATGGTCACTCTATATGAAATGCCACATATTAATAACTGCCCTTCCTGCCTTCTCACCACATCACAGTCCCAATCAACTCTGTCTCTCCACTCCCCTAGCCCCATGATCTTTGTTTTCTCAACGTTTACCGTCATGCCTGTCGCCCCTCCAAACATGCCGACCACCCCTCCCAACTCTCTCAAGCGTCATTCCCTGCTCAGACGCTGTGCTGAGCGGTCGTCAGCTGTCTCTCCTCAGTCCCGACACCTGGTGGAGGAGCTTTGAGACGACAACAACAATGGCGACGGGTTTTCGAAGAAGAGTTAATACTGTGTGTATTGACCTTATAAAGGGACGACCCCCAGGATGGGGTTAAAATGTGTTTTTCCGATGTCATCTGCGATGTAATAGGGTTTCCCAGCGTGAATCCCTGTGGGGCGTTGCTTTAAATGGACTATCACGGATTTTCGTCAAGTTTTGCGTACCAAGACCAGGGCAGATTGTCAACCGTTTCAGGATGTTACAACAAGTCACCCAGCAGTCACTTTAATTTGCTGACGTTTCACTTACTACCAGGGTACGTGTGCGAACGTGCCTTTTTGAGGCTAACGAGTGGACAACGTGACGCCTTCAAATACGTGGGCGATCCCCCAGGTTCTATGTGTCGGTGGTCTGATGGCATTTTGGGGGTTTAAGGAAGGGTTTTCACTTTAAAAAATGTCCTGCGCCAACCAATCCCTTCTACAAACCTAGAGGATTCCGTCCCAAGGTGTATGTTACGTATCCTGGCAGAGACGAACTTGTGCCTTTGCGGAGCTTGGCCCCCATTTCTGCACAATGCGTTAAGCGCCACCCCCCCTCGGGGCGTGGCATCGTCCGGATGGGAGGCTCCCCGTCGAAACTGGCAGAAAGAAACGAGGACTTTTCCACCCTGAAATCGGGAGTGAGGGTGGATCGGGCATGCTCGTGGGTCATCCTGCGGACTCTACTTGGTACGGGCAACCGAAGTGGTAGAACATGGTGGGGGGTGAGAGCCCTAAGCAAGAGAGGTCTGACATGGGCGCTAACTTTTATCGACATTGAGTGCCTTTTTTCTTTGCAGGAGTATGATTCTGTGCCGTGTGTGCCCGCATTGGAGGTTCAGAGAGGGGGGAGAAACAGTTAAAAGGGCGTCGACGTTAATTAACGAAGTGAGGTAGAAGGTCCGAAGTTCATACTTTGCGGGGAAGTTCCAAGGAGACATTTAGGGCCCGATAAGTTTTGGGGTGTGTTTCTAGGAAGCGTGCGGCTCCCGCCCACCCGACGTGGCTGGGCCCCTGGACAGCGCTCAGGGAAGAAGCGTGGGCGGGGAAACAGGGTGGGGCGTCGCGTGGTTCCAGGCAACGGTAATATAAAAGAGAATGACAAGGGAAAGGTGGCGCTTTAGGCGTTATTTTTATTAAATCAAAAAAAAAGCGCTAAGCCACAAGGGCATACGCGCTGCAGGGTAGGAAGGAAGAAGGGAATTGGATGGCAGAAGGGAGGGGGGGTGATCGCAGGGTTTCAGAAAAAGCGGGGCAGGGGATAGTACGGGGGGAAGGGTAGCAAGAATTCAAATAGAAAGGGGTGAAAGTATCAGAAATTTTTGAAGTAAGTCAGTCGTTGTCAAAAAGTCAAGAGAAAATCCGGATGAAAGGTGGGTCCTCAGCGAGGGAAGGGAAGGAAAAGAAGAGCAGCGGGGGGAAGACGACACAGAGGTAAAAATTTTGCTGCTCGAGATAAAGTGGGCAGTCCCCAAAAGAATGTGGCTGACTGAAATGGAGCTTGGAAATTTTTCAAGAGAGGAGCAAGACGCCCTCCATGAGATATCCAAGTTTGAGATAGGCCATTTTGAAACGGGAGAGAGTAGTCCCCAACCTCGCACTGGTGATAAGAAGACGGCCGTAACCCTTTCTCGGTTTAATAGACTGAAGTTTGTTGCCCAGCATAGTAGACCAACGTTGTTGCCAACGGGTGTGAAGGGGGGAAGATATTACAGCAAAATAGTCCGTACATGGAATACCTCTATAAGAAACTGGTAGGTCATGTACTGCTGACCGCGCAGCAGTGTCTGCCTGTTCATTACCCTGTACGTCAACATGACCAGGGACCCAACAAAAAACAATATCTTTATGCTTAGTAAAGATGCGGCGTAGCCAAAGTTGGATACGGAGGACTAAGGGGTGAGGTGTATCAAATTTTTGTATAGCTTGTAAAGCACTAAGGGAGTCTGAGACAACCACAAATGATGACACAGGCATAGATGCAATACGGATAAGTGCTGTAAGGATGGCATATAATTCAGCAGTAAAAATACTAGCCGAAGATAGTAAATGCCCTTGTACGACGCTGTCCGGAAACACTGCTGCGAATCCTACGCCGTCAGAAGACTTAGAGCCATCTGTGTACACAGCAATGGCATGAGAATGAGAGTGAAAGTGGTCAAGAAAAAGAGAGCGGGAAGCGACAGTAGACAGTTGGGCTTTCGAGCAAGGGAGGGAGAAAGAACAGACTCGAACAGCTGGAACTTCCCAGGGGGGTAGGGAAAAGTGAGATGCTACATGTACATAGAAAGGTGGTAGTTGAAGAGAAGACAAGAGCGAATGAAGGCGAAGAGAGAAGGGACGGAGTAAGCAGGGGGCGGCGAACAAATAAAGAATGTCTACTAATATCAGTGACCATTCTATAAATGGAAGGATTGCGGAGATCATGAGAGCGTACATAGTAGCGCAGGCAATGGTATCACGGCGATCGGATATGGATGGAATGTTCGCTTTCTGCATAGACGCTCGACAGGGAGAAGCGAAAAGCACCAAGGCAGAAACGTAAATCCTTGGATGAAAGGGTTAAGGCTAGAGAGAGCACAGAAGATTGCGCTGATAGATCTGGTCCCCATAATCATGTTTGCTGATAAAATAAGGGTGGAATTGTAGTGAAGGAGGTTCGACGATCAGCTCCACCACGAAAGAGGAGCAAGGGTTTTTAGAAGGTAAGCCGTCTGTGACAAGTTGCCTTAGAGAGGGTAATGTGAGGTTTCCAGGATAACCCACGATCAAAGAGGAGGCCCAGAACTGTGACTGTATTCCACGTTCAGGATACGGGAGCATTAGAGGTACAAAGGAAGATCCGGAGAATGACAGAGCGTCTAGGTGAAAGTTATTTTGGTGTGGTTTAGTGCTGGAAAATTTAAACCCATGAGTGGTGGCCCAATTGGAAACACGGTCGACTGGCATGATGGAGAGAAACTGTAAGGAGGTGACAGACAGCGCCCTGCACAGGCAATAGCAAAGTCATCAACATAGATGATGACCACATATTAGATGGAAGACAAGAGGCCAATCATTACTAGCAAGGAGAAAAAAGTGTTGTGCCAGAACCCATCCAGGGGACACCTTCAGCTTGGATTAAAGTCCGGGGATGCACATTATTAACCCGAACACGGAAATGCCTGTCAGTTTAAAATTCTTAGGAAGGATGTTAATTTGCCTCGAAAGGCCTAAGGAGTGGCCTTGGGGCTAAAATATTATACCTCCAAAGTTGTTCATATGCCTTCTCAAGGTCAAAAAATATGGCAATAACTGAGTGTTATTCGCAAAGGCATTACGCACATACTATCCAAGCCAGTAAGGGGTCTATGGTAGAGACGTCCCTTATGAAAAGCATATGGACGAGTGGAGAGACTGGTTGTGTGTCCTAAATACCCACTAAACGTCTATTTACTAGAACGTTCCAATACTTGCAAACTGCAACTGGTAAGAGCAATGGGACATAGTGGAGGTTTCAAGTCCCGTAGTGCCTGGTTTGCGGAAAGGGAGAACAATGGCGGATTTCCACAGCTGTGGAAGAACTCCTTGTGACCAAATAAGATTGTAAAGGCGTAATAGGACTGCAAGGGCTGACTGATGTAAATGTTGTAGCATACGAATATGAATGTCGTCGGGCCCAGCTGCCGATGATCGACAAGCTGAGAGTGTTGCCTCCAGTTCTTGAAGTGTAAAAGGCACATTATACTGTTCTTCTCTGAGAGAAGAAAAGTCCAAGGGTGCTAACTCTCTGGCAGACTTTGAGGAAAGAAATGAGGGGCATAGATGGAGTCCCTGAGAAATACGGACCAGATGATTGCCAATTTCATTGGCAACATCTAGTGGGTTTGCTATATCAACACCGGCAACCCGCAGAACAGGAGCCGGGTCAGGAGAATATTTACCACTCAGTTTTCGTACTTTTTTCCAGACTGCACTCATAGAGGAAGCAGAGGTGATGGTGGAGACATAATCTCGCCAGCAAGTGCGTTTAGCGTCACGGATGACACGGCGAGCGATCGCACGCTTCTGTTTAAAATCAAGGAGTCGCTCTGTGGTTCTATTGTACCGGTACCTGCCCCATGCAGCGCGTTTCAAACGTACTGCACGAGCACAAGCAGGAGACCACCAAGGCACGCATTTCTGAGAATGCCTGCCCGAAGTTTGGGGTATAGAATGAGAAGCTGCGGTGAAAACGGAGGACGAGAAGAGGTGTAAAAGCTCATCGATGGAGGACGAAGAAGGAACCTCTTTAAAAACAGTCAGGTGTGAGTAAAGGTTCCAATTTGCCCGATTAAATTGCCAGCGTGGGGTGCGAAGAGGTGGCGAATATGAAGGGGAAGTAAGAATGATTGGGAAATGATCACTGTCATGTAAGTCCGGGAGAACAGACCAAGTGAAGTCTAATGCGGCGACTGAGAGATCGATGCAAGAGAGAGTATGAGTCCGAGGATCAAAATGGGTGTGAGTACCTGTATTTAAAACATGGAGGGGGTGGGTGGCAAGAAAAGCCTCTAACTGAATTCCACGGGAATCACAGTGAGACCCCCCCCAGAGGAAATGGTGGGCATTAAAATCACCAAGTAACAGAATCGGTGGCGGTAATGACGAAACAAGGAAGGCAAAATCCGGAATAGATAATGCCCGAGAAGGAGAGAGATATAAAGAACAGAGCGTATACCACCTATGTAAGTGGATACGGGCTGCTGTGTAATGCAGCGAAGTATGAACAAATAGCTGATGGTACGGAATATCAGTGCGGAGAAGAAGGGCACTTTCATTAAAGGTCCCATCAGGAAAAGGATCTGAAGAATACAATAAATTATAGCCTGAGATGTGAGAAATAACAGCAGAGTGTAATTTTGGTTCCTGTAAGCAAACACCAACAGGGGCAAACTGGGAGAGTAACATCTGAAGCTCACCCCGATTACCCCTGAGGCCGCGTATATTCCACTGTAAAAAGGCCATGATTGGCAATGATAAAGATACTTGAAATCCGCAGGTAAGGGTTCCTACGGACTAGAAGGGTTAGAAAAGTCCACATGCGGAGGCAGTGGAAAATGTTCAAGCAGCGAAGGAACGGTGCGCTGTGAAGAAAGGAGTTGCGCAGATGGAGCAGAGGAGAGAGAAAGAGCGGAAGGTGGATCAGTGTCCATTGATGGTTTGGTCTCTGCAATATATTCAGAGATTGCTTCAAGTGTTTCGGAATTCAGAGATGTCGTATGGGAGACAATATTGGGAATGGTAGGGGGAGGATGAGTAAAGATTGGAACTGTATTGGACTGTACCAAGGTAGGGGGGGGCGAAAGGGTGGAGGGAACTGGAGAAGCGTGGCAGGGGACAGAAGAGACAGGAACCTGGGAGGTGGCAGAAGAGGAAGAAACTTGGGAGGGAACAGGGGAGGAAGGTACATTACGAGGAGGAGGGTGAACCTCTGCACTTGTAACTGAGCCAGTGAGAGGGGAAGAACTAGGGACAGAGACAGGGAGGGTAAAATGAGGAGGTGGAAGATGGGTAGGAGGTGTTACCGGACCTTTTTTTGACTTTTGAGAAGTAGAGGGACGATTGGGAAGAGGTGTCGTACGAGGTCTCGTCGATACTGAGGCTTGTAAGAGAGAACTCGAAGAAGCGAGATTAGACTGAGGCGTTGAAGTAGGGACGTCTGAGCCGAGGACAGCAAAAGGATTAGATACAGGAGTGATTATGGGAGAGGTAACCACAGAGGTGGGTGTAGAAGATGGGATACCAGAAGTGGGGGACGTTTTGAAACACGGGAATAAGAAACACGTGGGAGTCTCCCTTGGAGGCGGAGATGAGAAACTGCCATGGCATAAGGGAGACCTTCTGTCTCTTTGAGGTAACGGATTTCCCGCTCGTTTAAATAGACCTGACAACGGCGAGAGTACGAAGGGTGAGCCTCATGACAGTTAAGGCAAGAGGGAGATCGATTGCAAGACGTATTAGAATGGTCATCGGCACCACAGACTGGGCATTCGGCGATAGATCTGCAATATTTCGCTGGATGGCCAAATCGCCAGCAATTTCTACACTGTTGTGGTGTAGGGATCACCTTTCGAACTTGTAACCGATGTCCTGCTATATAAACTGAGGATGGGAGTTCTCGGCTGTCAAAAGTTAAACGAGCCACATTGCTAGGGTATCGTCTCCGCCCACGGGCAGGAAGAACGTAAGTGTCTACCTTGAGGATTGGGAGATCTTGGAGTTCCAGCTGTTCTAGAATGTCGGTGCCACATGTCTGGAAATTTTGTTGAACTATGGTATGGGGCAGAATACGGTACCACTACAAGAATTGAGGGAATGATGTTTTTCAAGGTGACAGGAACAGTATCTATATGGGAAAGACGAGAGAGCTCACGAGCCTGGGTAGCATTCTGTACGGTAATGATGCGCGTACCGCTCTTAAGAGCATGAAAAGAA
>NC_069399.1:2848769-2873354 GCF_026875155.1 Cherax quadricarinatus
AAAAAACACCCTGCCCCCCGGGGCTCCACATCCTTTCTACGTACTATACAATTCCAATCACTGCCCACGATTGTTACCGAGGGAAGAGATCTCAAATAATAAACCAAAACATCATGCACAAATTCATTCTTCACCCGTACATCACGCTCCGCCGGCGCATACACACAAACCACTGCCAGTCACTCACCTCTCCACCATCCATCTACCCGGAGTACCCTACCCCCCCCTCCCTCACATATAATTACAACAAACGGTCTCGTCTCCCGAATCAGAATTCCAACCCCACCTTTCAAACGGTCCGAATATGCCACAAACTCACGATATCCATCAACATTCAAATCCCGACCCGCCTTAAAGTTATGCTCCTGCATGAATTCAATATCTATGGCATGACGCCTCAAAAACCCCTGGAGCCACAAACGCTTCACATTCACACACAACCCATTTACATTCACAGTCATACACCTGAAACCTTCTTGAAGGGTTTTGCACGCTGCCCTGTAACTCCTTTCATAGACACGTCACCAGCCTTCCTACTTTTCCCACCATGCTCACCACAGTGAGCTCTATTCTCTCCCCGGTCGAACACCTGACCGGACACACCTGTGGCGCCTCCACTCACCACGTCAGCCCACGGTTTCTTCCCCGGTCTCTGCGCCGTGATCAAGACATCATCGGAATCAGAGTGCGTTGCCGCCCTCTTCCGCCGAACACTCTCTGCATCCATGGTCTGGTCGGGGGATGCCTCACAATGCACCTCCGCCGCCACCTCGACCACGGTCACCATTCCCATAGAAGAGGCACCTGCAGTCAGCTGGCTGTCTCTCCTCTCGTCCTCACTCTCCTCAGGTCCCACCACCAATTGTACATCATCTCCAGCTCTCATTGTCTCCAAAAACTTTTCCGTCAACTGCTCCAAAGCCACATCCTCTGCTCGTTCTCCTCCACTCAACTTGGTCTCCCCTTCCACCAAAGCGGAGACTGTAGGTCGTACAGGCATTGATGGGCTCGACCCCACCGTCGGAAACTCTCTCTCCACCTCCTCGCTCCAAGACAAACTATGGCCCTTTACAGGCGTCCCGCTGGCAGGCCCCGCCTTCGGGTCAGGCCCTCGCTCCGTCCTTCTGTCTGCATCCTGTCGTTGCTGCTGCCTCTCACACTGTGCTGCCATATGGTCATAAGCGCCATATAGCCTGCAAGTCTTGCGCTGCCCTGTGTAATACACCATCACTTGCGTCCGAAAGTCGTCCAGGATGACAAACGACGGGATGGGATGCCTCAGCGTCATCTTTAGGTTGAACGTACCCTCCGGCCAGCCGGCGTATGCCCCATCCACCCAGGTACCTGCCGTTGCCAGATGCACAGTACCGTAACGTTCAAAAACGTTCCGTATATCTGCCTCGTCAGCTTCGAAAGGCACGTTGGATACCTTCACCCAAGTGTAGTGTCGCGACACGTCAATTAAACGAACTCGTATTGCCGAGTTTACGTCCACACAGCCATCTTGATACTGCTCCACCAGGCGCTCATACACTGCCGTCTATCGTAGCTTAACGAATATTCGGTAAGCCCCGTTGAGCGATACTCCATACAAATCTTGATCAGCAATGCCATATGTGTCGCGAATAATCAAAGGTAGAAGCACCTGTGTGGACTGAGGCGTAACTCCACCCCGCACTAAATCAAAGCACACGGTGTTGACGCGCCTTATGATAGTCTGCGCCATCTTGTGAAAATCAATCTGCGCAGGAAGGCCTCTCAACCAGGAGCGTGTGCGCAGCACAACCTCACGGCAATAAAGCGATGAGGTCAATGAAAGTGGTGATTGATAGATTTATTATGTGAGCAATAGGGATTGACAGTTCATTCATTCAGTTCATTCCGTGTAAAGCAATTTCAATTTCCTCCTCAGTAATAACCCCACCCAAAGCCTTCCTATCACTGTGACCCAAAATGCACTTAGCATACGTGCACACTTTATTTAATTCCACTTCATCCACGCCACTACTAGTCCAGTGTTTTTTATACCACGTATCCGCATATGCACTCATAGCTTTTGTGTTTCTTATCACTTGACCTGCTCTATGGATTCCCATCGTCTCATTTACCTCCAAGCTCGGGATTGCCGTCAGCGCCTGCTTTTGCTTTTGTTGTCTCAACACACACGCGGATGGCCTGTCTCCCAACAAAACTTCTTCTAATCCTGCTTGCACCCGCACCGCTTGAAACCGCTCATTATGCAACGTTCGCAAGCTCTCTTTTATGTCTACAATCTCGTCCATGGGGTAAACACCACCAACCGATCCCTGCCCATAACAACCTCGTAATCGATCCTCTACATAATTCTCTAGCCCATATTTTAAAGTGTTTATACGCCTACCCTTCTTCACGTAAAAGGATTTTATTCTTTCCTTTGCCACCGAGTCCCACCACGTTACAATGTCTTCCTCCTCCTGAGCTTCCCTTGAAAGCTCATTCCATAGCATAGAAAAACCCTCTAACCCTTCCTCATCACTTAACACACTAATATTTAATTTCCAATAATTCTTATAAATTTCCGCCATTCCCTCCCACCCTACCTCCACTACAACTGCCCTGTGATCTGACAAGACCGTCTCCACCATATTAAAAGACTTTACAACTACTCCCTGAGAAATGTACCCTTTAGCAAATCCACTATACCACAACTAAACAAGAAATGTAAAGCTAGGCTAAATGCTCTCAAAGCTGTTGCTGGCTACAATCCTAACTATGGTGCAAATGTGAGAATCGTGAGAATGATGTACATAGCCTATGTTAGGTCCTTAATTGATTATGCTGCTCCCATGTTGATATTAGCTAGAGAAAGTTCTCTCCGACCCTTAGAGTTAATGCAAAATGAAGCTCTCAGGATTATTCTTGGCTGTCCCAGATCTACAAAAGTTCTTAACATGAGGAAGGAGCTTGGTATTTCTAGTATCAGTGATAGGATTTTTGAAATTAACACTGTACTCGGTATTAGAATGTTGAGAAACGAACCAGACACTGTCACAGTGAATCTTACCAAGTGTCTAGAGGTAAATATACACAGACCTAAATGGATTGTGAAAACGTGCAATTGCATTAAGTTTTATAACCTACATGAACTGTATCACTGTAGGCAACAAGAGCATTTCACCCCTCCATGGAAGATGTGTTCATTTAATATCACATACCCACAAGTCCCTCCCAAGAAGCTCAAATTTCTAGTAATCCCTTCCTTAAATCTCTTGTTAGAGCAACTGCTCAAGAAGAAATTTCTCACCTAGCTGGTAGTAACAAGTTATCCAAGTTATATACACTGATGGATCTAACAGGAATCTTCTGGCAGGGCTGCATCTGCTCTTATTGCCACTTCCTAGTTAAGAACGATAATAAATTTGTTGGTTAGGCATAAGAATTAACAACTGGGCGTCTACACTGCAAACTGAATTGTTTGCAATCCTAATGGCGCTAAAGCTAACCTATGACACTGAGCTTGACTCTATCATCATTATGATTCTATGTCATCACTGAAGGCTCTTGGGCTCATATAATGACTCCAACAACATGCTCATTGGGGAAGCCAGGTATAGATACTAAAAAATTAGGGACAAAGGAATTAATGTACAATTGCATGGATCCCATCACACATTGGATTACTTTCCCTTTATGATAAAGTTGATATGTTAGCCAAGAAGAGTATCGAGAAGGAGAATGTAGAATATAACTTTGTATAACGTGTCTAGCATTAGGATAATATTAGGAGAGAAGTAAATAATGAAAATGATTGTTATAGGAATGCAGTTAGAAGCCTGAGTAGATCTATAACCCACTATGATAACATGAACGTAGATAAGTATGTTTATGGAGCAACTTGCAATGTGAACAGACTGACTGATGTTGTAGTGGCCAGGCTTAGGCTTGGTTACAAGTACTTCTGGCAGTTTGGGAGAACACACAGATGATGATCAAACTAAATGTAAATTATGTGATCAGGCATATGGTCACTCTCTTGAACACTATGTGCTTAATTGTCCACTTATTGAGGAATACAGAGACAGACAGTATAATAACCTATGTGACATGTCAAGATATCTTATTTAATGAAAATAAGATACCAGATATACTAAGCAAATTTCCTAAATTTGCTTGTAACAGATAAGTGAACTATAGATATGTAGATATAAATCCATATATTCCTCTTAACCCTTTGGGGCCTAGTTCTAGGCCTTTTGTGTATCCATATGCTCTCGCGCTACCGTCCACAGGTGATAATGGGTGCACAATAAACTAGCCACTTCGGTGGCAAAATCTAATCTAATCTCCCTGAGAAATATACACTCTGTCTAACCTTGCAGAATATCCCCTTCTGATAAAAGTATGTTCTGTTTCCACACCCCTCCCCCAAACACATTCGTAAATTTAACATCCCTCAACAAATCTCTGAGAGGTGCAGACAAATTCCCAGCTCCTTTGGGTTCGACGTCAGCCGCCCTTATGACACAGTTCCAGTCACCCCCCACTATCGCTACTTCCGGAAGAGCACGCAAAAATATAACAAGGTCCTCACACACAAAATCCGTTCAAACCTTCGTGTCATTCTCCGCAGGGGCATAGACACATACCAAAGATAAACGCTTTCCCCATCCAAGTCCCATCCACTCGCAACACCCTCCCCCCACCCCCCTCACATCTCTGCAACACAAACGGGCTCGTCTCTTTTATTAAAAGACCCACACCACCTTTCAAACGGATAGTTGGCAGGGTCAGTACTGTATAACCTGCAACTGCAACACTTCTCCTTCTTTGAAATTGTGTTCTTGAAGGAACAGAACATCAATTCTATGTTTGCTAAGAAAACTGCTCAACCAATCTCTCTTTAGTCTAGTACATAAACCGTTAAAATTAGCAGTCATACACCTAAGCCTGTTATATTTTCCACCCTTTCCTCTACTCCTCCCGTGGTTCACCACTTGATTTGTTACGTCTATGTGTCTTCTTTACAGTACCTTCCCATTCGCCTCCCTTCTTGCGATGGCGTCCCTCATGACCCCCCCTCCCCTCACCCATCCTCTCAGTTTTTTTTCCGGTCCTCTGTGCCGGCGTCAGTACGTCATCCGAATCTGACGTAGCTGCCAGGTTCCTCGTAACGTTCTTATCCTCCATATCAAGATCCGAGGAAGCCTCATGGTGTACCTCAACATCCACCTCACAATGAGGTATGAAGTCTCCCGATGTCCCAGTCTCGTCGTCCTTCTGCTGAGTCTCATGTTGTTGACACTCCGGACTCAGAAAGTCTCCAGCTACGTCTTCCGGAGACGGAGCTTCCACCACTTGCGGTGACAAGGTCCTTAAAACTTCGTCTAAATCCTCACCTATACTCAACACGTAATGCCGGGGTACCAATCCACCAGATGGTATCGGCAACGACTCAGGTGCAGGGAGCTCAGGGGAGGACTCTCTTATTTCGAAAAGCCTGTTCCACCATCTCACTCCACAAACGACCACGCCCTTCCTTTGACGAACGATGCTCACCTTCATCACGTGTGACTGGGGCTACTTCTCTTGCACAGGTTTGGTTACGGGTCTGTTCTTTTTGCATGCCGCCACTACGTTGTCATACTCTCCACAAATGCGACACGTATGCCGCTGTCCAGGATATAAAACCATTACCTGTGTCCTAAAGTCTTGAAGATACACATATGACGGTATGGGGTGACGCAACGTCATCTTAAGGCTGAATGTACCTTCCAGCATACCTGTGTATGCACCCATTATCCACTTACCCTGCTGGGCAGAGTGCACAGTTCCATATTTCTCAAATACGTTTCTGATGTCAGCTTCGTTTGCCCCAAAGGGGACGTTCCGCAACTTTATCCAAGTATAACATCTTGAAAGCGGGTAACCACCGATTCTTAAACTGTCGCAGCAAGCAGTTTCACAAATACCCTATGCGCTCCGTTTAGCACTACCCCATACAGTTCACCATCTTGTATGCCGTATGTCTCCCTGATTATCTTGGGTAAGAATATTTGAGCTGAACTAGGTGTAATCGTACCTCGAAGTAGTTCAATACCAATAGTATTAATGCGTCTGCGATGACAAACCGCCATCTTAACACCAGTAATTTCCCAGCGGTGTCAACAGAGACACAACGACACCTCCTCGTACCACTGCTGTCAGGTTACTGAGGAGCGTCAGGCAAGGGGGTCTACACAGCCCAAGAGCAATGCAGACAATTCATTATTGTGGGATGTTATCAGGGCCTGTGCTCTTAGTTGGGTTTAACCTGCTTAGTTCTTTTTGAATAAAGTCATGAGATACACTTACTAGTTGACAACTGTTTGGGGTTACCCCTTTATTGGTATAGTATGTTTGAAACTTATCAGAGTCTGTGTTAAAGGTATTTGATGCAGCTGGTAGTTTACTTACTAGTGTTGATGCAACAGATGTGTAGTAGGAATTAAAGCAATTTGCCACCTTAGATGTTTCGTGGCATACCTCATTATCGATAGTGAGTACTATGTTAGACCTATCTACTGGCTTATGGCTATACCCCAACTGTTTTAGTTGTTGCCAGAGCTTTCTGGGGTTATGCTTATACTCTTCAATTTTTGAGCAGTAGTGCTTTGCCTTTGCTCCTTTTATAAGTCTCTGTACTCTGTTCCTCACCCTTTGGAATTCATTTAGTGCTGCAATATCCTGTCTGTTTGCTTTAAATCTTTTTAGCAGCTGGTCTCTGAATTTCATATTATCTAATATTTCAGTATTCATTCAGGGTTCAGTTCTTCGTTTAATCCTAACCTCTTTAACTGGTGCAATATTATCAAGGATGGTAGTGAACATTGTTTTGAATTTTTCCCAGGCATCGTTTACGTCCGTGCAACTTGTTATCTCTGTCCAGTCACAATTGTGTAGCCTATTTACCAGTGTTTCTTTACTGTAGTTTCTAGTTGACCTCATTTTTTTTGTCCTGTGTAGGCCTATCCTATCCCTAGTGATTTTCCTGGTGCAGTATTATTATTATAATCAAAAAGAAGCGCTAAGCCACAAGGGCTATACAGCGCTGCAGGGTAGGGAAGGAAGCGAGGGTATTGGATGGCAGAAGGGAGGAGGGATGATAAGCAGGTTACAGAAAACAGTGGGGGCAGGGGATAGTACGGGGGTAGAGGGTAGCAAGAGATTGAAGTAGAAAGGGCTGAAGGTATCAGAATTTGTGAAGTAAGTCAGTTGTTGTCAAAAAGTCAATGAGAGAGTCCGGATGAAAGGTGGGTCCATCAGCGAGAAGGAAGGTAAAGAGAGAGTAGCGGAGCGAAGACGACGACAGAGGTAAATTTTGCGTGCTCGTTGATAAAGTGGGCAGTCCAACAGAATGTGGCTGACTGATAATGGAGCTTGGCAATTCTCACAGAGAGGAGCAGGACGCCTCTCCATGAGATATCCATGAGTAAGACGAGTATGGCCAATGCGAAGACGGGAGAGAGTAGTCTCCCAACCTCGACACTGGTGATAAGACGGCCAGTAACCTATACTCGGTTTAATAGATTGAAGTTTGTTGCCGAGCATAGTAGACCAACGTTGTTGCCAACGGGTGTGAAGGTGGGAAGATATTGCAGCAAAATAGTCCGTAAATGGAATACCTCTATAAGAAACTGGTAGGTCATGTACTGCTGACCGCGCAGCAGTGTCTGCCTGTTCATTGCCCTGTACGTCAACATGACCAGGACCCAACAAAAAACAATATCTTTATGCTTGGTAAAGATGCGGCGTAGCCAAAGTTGGATACGGAGGACTAAGGGGTGAGGTGTATCAAATTTTTGTATAGCCTGTAAAGCACTAAGGGAGTCTGAGACAACCACAAATGATGACACAGGCATAGACGCAATACGGATAAGTGCTGTAAGGATGGCATACAATTCAGCAGCAAAAATACTAGCCGAAGATAGCAAATGCCCCCGTACGACGCTGTCTGGAAACATTGCTGCGAATCCTATGCCGTCAGAAGACTTAGAGCCATCTGTGTACACGGCAATGGCACGAGAATGAGAGTGAAAGTGGTCAAGAAAAAGAGAGCGGGAAGCGACCGTAGACAGTTGGGCTCTCGAGCAAGGGAGGGAGAAAGAACAGACTCGAACAGCTGGAACTTCCCATGGGGGTAGGGAAAAGTGAGATGCTACATGTACATAGAAAGGTGGTAGTTGAAGAGAAGACAAGAGCGAATGAAGGCAAAGAGAGAAGGGACGGAGTAAACAGGGGCGGCGAACAAATAAAGAATGTCTACTAATATCAGTGACCATTCTATAAATGGAAGGATTGCGGAGATCATGAGAGCGTACATAGTAGCGCAGGCAATGGGCATCACAGCGATCGGATAAGGATGGAACGTTCGCTTCTGTATAGAGGCTCTCGACAGGGGAAGAGCGAAAAGCACCAAGGCATAAACGTAATCCTTGGTGATGAATGGAGTTAATGCTAGAGAGAGTAGCAGGAGATGCCGCTGAATAGATCTGGTCACCATAATCAAGTTTCGATAAAATAAGGGTGGAATGTAGGCGGAGGAGGGTTCGATGATCAGCTCCCCATGAAAGATGAGCAAGGGTTTTAAGAAGGTTCAGCCGGCTGAGACAAGTTGCCTTGAGAGAGGTAATGTGAGGTTTCCAGGATAACCTACGATCAAAGAGGAGGCCCAGAAACTTGACTGTATCACGTTCAGGGATACGGGAGCCATAGAGGTACAAAGGATGATCGGAGATGACAGAGCGTCTAGTGAAAGTAATTTGGTGGGTTTTAGTGCTGGAAAATTTAAACCCACGTGTGGTGGCCCAATTGGAAACACGGTCGACTGCATGTTGGAGAGAAACTGTAATGAGGTGACAGTCAGCGCCTGCACAGGCAATACCGAAGTCATCAACATAGAGTGATGACCAAATATTTGATGGAAGACTAGAGGCCAAATCATTAATAGCAAGGAGAAAAAGTGTTGTGCTCAGAACACATCCCTGGGGACACCTTCAGCTTGGATAAAGTCCGGGGAGAGCACATTATTAACCCGAACACGGAAATGCCTGTCAGTTAAAAAGTTCTTAAGGAAGGATGGTAGATTGCCTCGAAGGCCTAAGGAGTGGGCTTGGGGTAAAATATTTTTACCTCCAAGTTGTGTCATATGCCTTCTCAAGGTCAAAAAATATGGCAATAACTGAGTGGTTATTCGCAAAGGCATTACGAACATACGTATCCAAGCGTAGTAAGGGGTCTATGGTAGAACGTCCCTTACGAAAGCCATATTGACGAGTGGAGAGACTGTTATGTGTCTCTAAATACCACACTAAACGTCTATTTACTAGGCGTTCCATTACTTTGCAAACTGACTGGTAAGAGCAATGGGACGATAGTGGAAGGTTTCATGTCCCGTAGTGCCTGGTTTGCGGAAAGGGAGAACAATGGCGGATTTCCACAGCTGTGGAAGAACTCCTTGTGACCAAATAAGATTGTAAAGGCGTAATAGGACTGCAAGGGCTGACTGATGTATATGTTGTAGCATATGAATATGAATGTCGTCGGGCCCAGCTGCCGATGATCGGCAAGCTGAGAGTGTTGCCTCCAGTTCTTGAAGTGTAAAAGGCACATTATACTGTTCTTCTCTGAGAGAAGAAAAGTCCAAGGGTGCTAACTCTCTGGCAGACTTTGAGGAAAGAAATGAGGGGCATAGATGGAGTCCCTGAGAAATATAGGCCAGATGATTGCCAATTTCATTGGCAACATCTAATGGGTTTGCTATATCAACACTGGCAACCCGCAGAACAGGAGCCGGGTCAGGAGAATATTTACCACTCAGTTTTCGTACTTTTTTCCAGACTGCACTCATAGAGGAAGCAGAGGTGATGGTGGAGACATAATCTCGCCAGCAAGTGCGTTTAGCGTCACGGATGACACGGCGAGCATCGCACGCTTCTGTTTAAAATCAAGGAGTCTCTCTGTGGTTCTATTGTACCGGTACCTGCCCCATGCAGCGCGTTTCAAACGTACTGCACAAACACAAGCAGGAGACCACCAAGGCATGCATTTCTGAGAATGCCTGCCCGAAGTTTGGGGTATAGAATGAGAAGCTGCGGTTAAAACGGAGGACGAGAAGAGGTGTAAAAGCTCATCGATGGAGGACGAAGAAGGAACCTCTCTAAAAACAGTTAGGTGTGAGTAAAGGTTCCAATTTGCCCGATCAAATTGCAAGCGTGGGATGCGAAGAGGTGGTGAATATGAAGGGGAAGTAAGAATGATTGGGAAATGATCGCTGTCATGTAAGTCCAGGAGAACAGACCAAGTGAAGTCTAATGCAGTGGAGGAAGAGCAGACTGAGAGATCGATGCAAGAGTCCGAGTCCGAGGATCAAAATGGGTGTGCGTACCAGTATTTAAAACATGGAGGGGGTGGGTGGCAAGAAAAGCCTCTAACTGAATTCCACGGGAATCACAGTGAGACCCCCCCCAGAGGAAATGGTGGGCATTAATATCACCAAGTAACAGAATCGGTGGCGGTAATGACGAAACAAGAAAGGCAATATCCGGAATAGATAATGCCCGAGAAGGAGAGAGATATAAAGAACAGAGCGTATACCACCTATGCAAGTGGATACAGGCTGTGTGTAAGCACGAAGTTGAACAAATGCGATGGTAGGGGAAATCAGTGGTAGAAAAAGGGGCACTTTCTTTAAAAGGGTCCCATCGGGGAAAATTATCTAAAAGAATAAATAAATTATACCCTGAGATGGAGAGATAACAGCAAGTTAATTTTGGTTTCCCTGTAACAAACGCCAACGGGGGCAAACGGGAGAGTAAAACTGAAGCTACTCTGTTCCCCCTGAGGCCCGTAATTTTCCCACTGTAAATAAGCCAATTGGCAATAATAAAGATATTGAAATCCCAGGAAAGGGGTTCCTAGGGGACAAGAGGTTAGAAAAGTCCACATGGGGGGAGGCAGGGAAAACGTTCAAGCGAAAAGGAACAGTGCGCTGTGAAGAAAGGAGTTCGCAAGGAGGGGGGAGAGATTATTATTATAACAAAAAAAGAAGCGCTAAGCCACAAGGGCTAACAGCGCGCAGGGTGGGGAAGGAAGAAAGGGGAATTGGATGGCAAAAGGGGAGGGGGATGAATCGTTACAGAAAACACGGGGCAGGGGATATGGGGGATGGGTAGCAAGAGTTTGAAGTAAAAAGGGCTGAAAGTACAGAATTTGTGAAGAAAGTCAGTCGTTGAAAAAAAGTCAAGGGGAAAGTCCGGATAAAAGGTGGGTCCATCAGCGAGAAGGAAGGGTTTAAAAGAGAGCCGGGGGAAGACGACGACGGGGGGGTAAATTTGCGTGCTCGTTGAAAAAGGGGCAGTCCAACGCTGCTGATAAGGAGTTTGGAAATTCTCACAGAGAGGAGCAAGACCCCCTTCCATGAAATCCATGAGAAAGACGAGTAGGCCAATCGAAGACGGGAGAGATTCTCCCAACCCGCACGGGTGAAAGAAGAGGGCCCCAGTAACCTATACCGGTTTAAAGACTGAATTTGGCCGAGAAAAGAGCCCCAAACGTTTTGCCAAGGGGTGGAAGGGAAAGATTTTACAGAAAAAATAGTCCGTACATGGAAATACCTCATAAGAAACGGTGGGTCATTGTCGACCGCGCAGCAGTATCGCCTTTTCATTGCCCTGAACGTCAACGACCAGGACCCAAAAAAAAAACAATATCTTTATGCTTGGTAAAGAGCGGCGTACCCAAAGTTGGATAGGGAGGACAAAGGGGAGGTGTATAAAATTTTTTGTATAGCCTGAAAAGCACTAAGGGGTCTGAGACAACCACAAATGAGACAAAGGCATAGATTTCAATACGGAAAGTCTGTAAGGATGGATATAATTACGTAAAAAATATAGCCGAAGATAGAAATCCTTTTTACACGCTGTCCCAAAAAACGCTGCAATCCAACGCCGTCGAAGACTTTAAACCCTCTGTGTACACAGCAAGGCAGAGAATAAGTGAAAGTGGCAAGAAAAAGAGAGCGGAAAAGGGCCGTAACAGTTGGGCTTTCGACAAGGGGGGAGAAAAACAACTCGAACAGCTGGAACTTCCCAGGGGGGGGGGAAAAGTGAGATGCTACATGTACTAGAAAGGTGGTAGTTAAGAGAAGACAAGAGCGAATGAAGGCGAAAGAAAGGGGCGGAGTAAAACAGGGGCGGGAACAAAAAAAAGAATGTCACTAATTCTGACCATTTTATAAAGGAAGGGTTGCGGAGATATGAGACGTACAAGTAGCGCGGCAATGGGCTCACCCGGGGATCGGTAAGGATGGAACGTTTGCTTCTGCTAAGGCTTTCGACGGGAAGAGCGAAAAAACCAAGGGATAAACGAATCCTTGGGGATGAAGGGGGTTTAAAGGGTAGAGAGAGTAGCAGGGGAAGCGTGAATGATCTGGTACCCTAATCAAGTTTCGATATAAAAGGGTGGAATGTAGGGGGGAGGGTTCGCGATCACTCCCCCCGAAAAATGACAAAGGGTTTTAAGAAGGTTCAGGCCGGGTGTGACAATTTCCTTCAAGAGGTAATTGAGGTTTCCAGGAAAAACCCACGATCAAAGAGGGAGGCCCAGAAACTTGACGTATCTCGTTCAGGGGAACGGGAGCCATAGAGGTACAAAAAATGATCGGAGATGACAGAGCGTCTAGTGAAAGTGTTTGGTGGGGTTTTTGTGTGGAAAAAATTTAAAACCCCTGTGTGGTGCCCAATTTGGAAAAACGGTCGACGCATGTTGGAGAGAAACTGAAGGAGTGCAGCAGCGCCTGCACAGGCAATAGCGAAGTCATAACATAAGTGAGACCAAATAAAATTTATGGAAGCTAGAGGCCAAATCATTAATAGCAAGGAGGAAAAAAAAGGTTTGGGCTCAGAAACACACCCTGGGGGACACCCCACTTTGGGTAAAGTCCCGGGGGGGGGGGCACTTATTAACCCAACACGGAAAGGCCTGTCATTTTAAAAAATTCCAAGGAAGGAGGTAAATTTCCCCGAAGGCCCAAGGAGTGGCTTGGGGGGTAAAAAAAAAAAATTATACCCCCGAGTTTGTCATATGCCTTCTCAAGGGCAAAAAAAAAGGCAATAACGGTGGGGGATTCGCAAACGCATTACGAACATACTACCAAGCGCAGTAAGGGGTCATGGAGAAGCCCAAAGAAAGCCATATTGCGGGTGGGAGACTTTGTGGTTTTTTTTAAATACCACACAAACGTTTTTTACTAGACGTTTTCCCTTACTTGCAAACTGCACTGGAAGAGCAATGGGGCGATATGGGGGGTTTCATGTCCCGTAGTGCCGGGTTTGCGGAAGGGAACCCAATGGCGGATTTCCCAGCTGTGGAAGAACTCCTTGTTGGGGGGAACAATGGCGGATTTCCACAGCTGTGGAAGAACTCCTTGTGACCAAATAAGATTGTAAAGGCGTAATGGACTGCAAGGGCTGGACTGATGTAAATGTTGTAGCATACGAATATGAATGTCGTCGGGCCCCAGCTGCCGATGATCGCAAGCTGAGAGTGTTGCCTCCAGTTCTTAAAGTGTAAAAGGCACATTATTTCTGTTCTTCTCTGAGAGAAGGGAAAAGTCCAAGGGTGCTAACTCTCTGGCAGACTTTGAGGAAAAAAAATGAGGGGCATAGATGGAGTCCCTGAGAAATACGGACCAATGATTGCCAATTTCATTGGCAACATCTAGGGGTTTGCTATATCAAACCCGGCAACCCGCAGAACAGGAGCCGGGTCAGGAGAATATTTACCACTCAGTTTTCGACTTTTTTTCCAGACTGCACTCATAGAGGAAGCAGAGGTGATGGTGGAGACATAATCTCGCCAGCAAGTGCGTTTAGTGTCACGGATGACACGGCGAGTGATCGCACGCTTCTGTTTAAAATCAAGGAGTCCTCTGTGGTTTCGATGTACCGGTACCTGCCCCAT
This sequence comes from Cherax quadricarinatus, assembly GCF_026875155.1. Classification (NCBI taxonomy): domain Eukaryota; kingdom Metazoa; phylum Arthropoda; class Malacostraca; order Decapoda; family Parastacidae; genus Cherax; species Cherax quadricarinatus. The sequence goes on from NC_069399.1 coordinate 2,862,747, forward strand.
GCAGCGTGTTTTTAAAAGTACTGCACGAGCACAAGCAGGAGACCACCAAGGCACGCATTTTGAGAATTGCCTGCCCGAAGTTTGGGGTATAGAAAAGAGAAGCTGCGGGGAAAACGGAGGACAAGAAAGGTGTAAAAGCTCATCGATGAGGACGAAGAAGGAACCCCTTAAAAACGTTAGGTGTGAGTAAAGGTTCCAATTTGCCCGATTAAATTGCCAAGGTGGGTGCGAAGAGGGGGGGCGAATATGAAGGGGAAGTAAGAATGATTGGGAAAAAGACACTGTCATGTAAGTCCGGGAAAAGGGCCAAGTGAAGTCTAATGCGGCGGAGAAAGAGCAGATTGAGAGATCGAGCAAGAAAAGAGTATGAGTCCGAGGATCAAAATGGGTGTGAGTACCTATATTTAAAACATGGAGGGGGTGGGTGGCAAGAAAAGCCTCTAACTGAATTCCACGGGAATCACAGTGAGACCCCCCCCAGAGGAAATGGTGGGCATTAAAATCACCAAGTAACAGAATCGGTGGCGGTAATGACGAAACAAGGAAAGGCAAAATCCGGAATAGATAATGCCTGAGAAGGAGAGAGATATAAAGAACAGAGCGTATACCACCTATGTAAGTGGATACGGGCTGCTGTGTAATGCAGCGAAGTATGAACAAATAGCTGATGGTACGGAATATCAGTGCGGAGAAGAAGGGCACTTTCATTAAAGGTCCCATCAGGAAAAGGATCTGAAGAATACAATAAATTATAGCCTGAGATGTGAGAAATAACAGCAGAGTGTAATTTTGGTTCCTGTAAGCAAACACCAACAGGGGCAAACTGGGAGAGTAACATCTGAAGCTCACCCCGATTACCCCTGAGGCTGCATATTTTCCACTGTAAATAGGCCATGATTGGCAATGATAAAGATACTTGAAATCCGCAGGTAAGGGTTCCTACGGACTAAAAATTTAAAAAAGGGTTCCAAAAGGGGAAAGGCAGGGGGAAAATTTTCAAGAAAGCAAAGGGAACGGTGCGGTGAAGAAAGGAGTTCCCGCAGATGGAGTAGAGGAGAAAAGAAAGAGGGAAGGGGGGATCAGGGGTCCATTATGGTCTGGTCTTGCAATAAAACCAGAGATTGCTTCAAGTTTTTTCGGAATTCAGAGATGTCGTATGGGGGGGACAAATTGGGAAATGGTAGGGGGGGGATGAGTAAAGTTGGAACGGGAAATTTTGGACTTTTCCAAGGTGGGGGGGGGCGAAAGGGGGGGAGGGAACGGGGAAAAGCGGGGCCGGGGGACAGAGGAGGGGGGAAATTTGGGGGGGTGGCAGAAGAGGAAGAAATTTGGAGGGGAAACAGGGAAAAAAAGGGTACATTACGAGGAGGAGGGGGGAAACCCTCTGCACTTGAAACTAAAGCCAGTGAGAGGGGAAAAAAAAACAAAGGGAAGAGAAAAGGGAGGGGTAAAATGAGGGGGTTGGAAGGGGTAGGAGGGGGTTCCCGGGCCCTTTTTTTTGCCCTTTTGAGAAGTAGAGGGACGTTTTGGGAGGAGGTGTCGACGGGGTTTTCGTCGATACTGGGGCCCCTTGTGAGAAAAAGAACTCAAAAAACCCGAGTTTTAAGACTGGGGCTTTTTTAAAAAGGGGACGTCTGAGCCGAGGACAGCAAAAGGTTTAGATCCAGGAGTAAATTATGGGAGAGGAAACCCACAGGGGGTGGGTGAAGAAGATGGGATACCAAAGTGGGGGGACTTTTTTTAAAACAGGGGAATAAAAAACAGGGGGGAGTCTCCCTTGGAGGGGAGATGAGAAACTGCCATGGCTAAGGGGACTTCTGTCCTTTGGGGGGAAAGGGATTCCCGCTTTTTTAAATGACCTGGAAACGGGGGGAAAGAGTACGAAGGGGGGCCCTCTGACAGTTAAGGAAAAAGGGAGATCGATTGCAAGCGTTTAGAATGGTCATGGGCCCAACTACAACTGGGTTCGGCGAAGATCTGCAATATTTCGCTGGATGGCCAATCGCAGCTTTTTCTACACTTTTGGGGTTTGGGTCCCTTTCGAATTTGAAAACCGTGTCCTGCTATATAATGAGGAGGGGGTTCCGGCTGTCAAAATTTAAAACGAGCCCCTTGAGGATATCGTTCCCCCGGGGGCAGGAAGAAGTAATGTCCCCCCTTTGAGGATTGGGAGATCGGGGAGTTCCAGCTGTTCTAGAATGTCAGTGCCCATGTCTGGAAATTTTTTTAAAACTTGGTATGGGCAGAATGACGGACCACTCAAAAAAATTGAGGAAGATGTTTTTAAAGAGGGGACGGACTATCTTTGGGGAAAGCGAGGAGCTATGACCTGGGTAGATTTGTATGGGATGATGCATGTCCCGCTTTAAAGCAAAAAAAGAAATATTTGACCAACAGGCGTAGGAGTCCCTTGCCAAAACGTGGTCAGAAAGATAGGCAGTAGAGAAAGTGGGGTAGTAAATAAAGGGAATTTAGTCCATTGTTCAGTCTAAAACTGACGGGAAAAGGAGTAAAAGGAGTGTCGCTTTTCTGAGAAGAACGAGAAGGTGGGAGAAGTATCTCAGCATTTAAAATTGGTTGGCGTTTAGGCAGGGGAAACCAAATTGGTCCGGCGTGGAAGGTTTTCAGCGTTTTGAAAATTGCCGCCCCTAAGGGACCCGGGAAGCAAGTCAGAGGGAGCAAAGGGGTCCGATAAATCGAAGGGTCAGTGGGGCCCTCAGTACCTGAAGCGGGTGAGGAAACAGCCCCGGCAAGAGGTACAGAGGCGAGGAGTGTTGAAGGGGCCCAAAAAGATGAGGTGGGGTCAAAGGGGGTGCGGGTTTAAAGAAGGGGCCCCCGGGGGGTAGGGGTTCATAGACTGGGCGCAAGGTTGGGTTTTACTTCTTCTTTTTTTTTTTAAGAAAAAAAAAAAGAAAGAAGAAAAAAACATAAAAATAAAAAAAAAAATAAAAAAAAAGGGGGGGGGGGAGGGATGTTCCTTGGAGGAATGAAAGGGCCCGAAAACTCCCTCAGCGCCAAGAGGACCTCAGCTAGTAAACTAAAATCCGTGATAGCAACCTCACATGCCCAGCTACCCGGTGGGGCAAAGAGAGGGGAAGCCGGGTATCCGCCAAAAATACCCCCTTCAGCCACCACCCCCGGAAACCGAAAAGGTGGCTTTCCGGATACACCCGTCGCCCCCAAAAACACCCCAAAACTCTCGGGATACCCAAGGGATGGGACATCCCCCGGGGATCCAGATTCCAAGGCAAACTACACCACTGCCAAGAAACCCCAATGGAAAGGGATGGACCCCCCGGATTTTCCCCCACCAGGAATAGCGGCCTGTGGGAGAAATCCCAAAGGCCGAAAAAAGGAAGGGGAAAAGGGAGGGGGGGGGGAGGAGGAGGAAAGGAAAAAGGGGGGGGTGGGGGTAGGGGGGGGGAGATTGGGGGGTAAAAATTTGGGTTCGGGTTGGGGAAAAAGCCGACAGGTCTAATTCCTCAGACGAAAGAGCCTCTTCACCACGCCAAGGAGCCCCCCTTGAAGAGGTCCTGGTGCAGTAAATGATGAAATGATCACTAAGACCTGTGGTAATGACGCCTGACTGACTAATGTTCTCAGAGCGGTTAGAAAGTATGTGGTCAATTAGGGTGGCTGAGAACTGTGTGATCCGGGTTGGAGTATTAATTAGTTGAGTGTAACTATTTAATCCTAGAATTTGCTTATACCTTTTGCATAGCTCGTTATTTTGCTGCTGAAAACAGATATTGAAGTCGCCCAGTATTATTGTCTCGCAGTTGTTTTCAACTCCAGACAAGACTCTGGAAAAGTCTACTAAGAACTGGTCCTGGGTAGGAGGGCGGTAACTAGTTCCTACTAAGATGGGTTTGGTCTTAGGAAGCAGCACTTCAAACCATAGAATCTCCAGTTTATTGTTATTTAAATCAGGTCTTGGGTTGTAAGATAAGTCATTTCTAATGTAGGCACATACTCCACCACCCTTTCTGTTCCTATCTAAGCGTTTTATATTGTAACCATCTATTTTGAACTCGTTGTCAGTCACCGTATCATCCAACCAAGATTCAGAGATGGTTATAACTGCCGCCCTAATTTTGTTAGCTAGAATCCTAATCTCCGCCAATTTAGGAAGAAGTGATCTTGCATTGACATGAATAAAGTGAAGGCCTGTTTTCATAAAACAATCATAATCATCAATATATGGCAATGGGTCATTTGTATTAAAATTAGGTAAATCAATGTCATCACTGCTAAAGGGTAACTGTGCCAAAGTGCATTTGTTACACACAAAATGAATTCTGGCACCGTTGCTATAATTTTTTTAATATATTTTATTTAAAAAACACAATACACATTATACATGTATGCTATACATACGTCACATAAACAAAGACATGTGAACCATTAAATAATAAAAACAAACAACTCCACGTTCCCTATCCCAGCACTAAACTTATACATAAGACACACGTTCAACTATAAATGTTTGATACCCCCCCCAAAAAAAATGCCGCACATACATGTAACTACACTAAGGACAACCCACACCTGAACATACAGGTGGGTTTATTATATCCATAAAATAAAACCATTTTTTTAACACAAAAGGCAATATAATCCCAAGAAGTCAACTTATTTACTTGGGGACATGAAAGTTTAAAAACAAAGACATTCTCAATTTAAATCAGTTCATTGCCCATCATTTATTACAAAAATCAAGAATGTATAAGAGTTTAATAAAAAAGAACATAGGGAATTAAAAAAATCCTCTACACACAATCCCAGTACTTAAAATAAAACAAATAGCTGTTGCCATATACCCCCAGTTACACATCCAACAACAGCCCTTTAAAAAACCCCTCCTTTTAAAAAAATTTTAAAAATGCAGTGCAGACAAAAATTTTACAGCACCGTTTTTAAAAATACCTTAATAACCTAACAATTAGGGTTATACCTTACCTCTTTAAACCTTTAAGGGGGAATTTACCGAGTTGGGGGAATCCCTGAACAAAAAAAAAACAAAAAAAAATAAAAGTACTACGGAAACAATTGGACATTACATTGCTATACAACAACCTGTAAAAGCGGAAAAATACACCCAAAAATATTTAAATATCAAATTAATAATGCTAAACCTGAACTTAAAACTGTATAACAACATTGATAACAGGGATTTTTAACTAAAATTAAAAGAAATCATTCATGCTCCCTCATCTTTAAACCTAGGTTAGTAAATTTTAATATAATCCAAGACTATAATTATCATATTGAAAATGAAAATTGGTTCTCCCCACACAAGGAGGGGGCAAGAAACCCCCTAATGAAGACTATACAGGCACCCCCCTAAACTAACTAAATCCTACTTAAGATCAAACTTTTTAAGGGGGACAAAGATCCTAATCTCCCCATCTGAAAAACAAAATATACATCCCTTTAGATGTAAAAATTACTACTGAATGTGTGTAAAAAATATTACAAAAAATTCTTTTTTATAGGAGTACGCTTTAAAGGAAGTTTCTTGCGTGCTGTTTAAAAAAAAAAAATACAAGCACATCCCTACACGTACACTTGACCTACGTGTTTCCTTTTTTTTTTTTAAATTTTTTTAAAACATCCTATTAATAGAAGGATTAAGAATTTACTGGCTATCATTTTTGTACTTTCAGTTTCGCATGACATAAAAAACCATAACGCTGCTCAAACCCCCCTATCCTTGAACGTGAGTGTAAAAAATATACCCCAAACCAAAATTGTAAATGTATGACGTTCTAGGTTTACTGAATGAAACCCTGGTATGAACGCAAATTAAAATAAACCCCCCGGAACTAACCCGTTCCGAAAGTTTCTCTCCTAGCTCACTCTCTCTCACCTTCCACACTACTAGCAAAACCTTACATACACCCCCCCCATTAAAAGGGGACCCGCCCTTGCCCCCCCCCCTGTTTTCCCTGAGAAGTTGTGCTAATGAGATTCGAAAACCCACCGAAAAAACTTGATTCCCATCTCCCCCATATATTAATCTGTTCCCACACCTTGTCCTATACCTTTTGCTAACCTTTTACCCTCAACTGCCCTTTTAAACTGCCCTTTAATCAAAACCCCAAGAAACATGAAATAATTGCCATAAACATACACAAAGCCCTCCCCACCACTTGTACCCCATAAATCCATCGACAAAGATTAAGAAAAAAAACCCCTCCCCCCCCCCCAAAAACCAAAAAACCCCCGTCTCCGACTCTCACCCCGCCCAAAAATGCAAAAAAAATACCACATGATAGGCGTTTCCTCCTCCCCACAGAATAAACATGTTGCCTTCCCCACCAAACCCCCTCTTATGCAACACATGCTTAGATGCAACCACACCCATGAGAAAACGGTATACCATCTCCCTGACCCTTGCATGTGTTCAGTGGTCAGTCGTCAGTGTTCAGTGGTCAGTCGTCACGTGAGGTCACAGACCCTGAGCTGCTTGGGGATTAGCGTGGACGGTTACAAAGCATGGCTTGCTTCTACAGTGTTTTAAAAGCTGAGGTTGGAGAGTTGAAGGAGGAGGTCTTGCTTCTCCAGGAGGAGATTAGGAGGCTGAAGGTCCACCTCAATGGGCCTGGGAGAGAGTGTGAGGTGGTTGGAGATGTGGGGAATGAGGCTTCTAGCAGTGAGGTGCAGTCTGTCTCTCACTGTGAGGAGGCTGTAGGTGGGGGTGGTAGCAACGGCTACCAGCAGTGAGGTGAAGGCCAGCACCTGCTACAAGTGGCGAGTTGTTCACAGTAATGGGAGGCGCATCAGAGTAAGGAAAGTTAAGAGTGCAGATCTGAAGGTAGGAAATCGCTTCTCTGTTCTCCAGGATGAATGTACTTCAGTGGCCAGTGAAGGTAAGGGTACTACGGCCCCTGCTAATGAAGGTAAGCGCATTCTTGTGGTTGGTGACTCTCAGGTAAGATATGTTGATCGTGCTTTTTGTAATAGGAATAAGAAGATGAGAGATAGAGTGTGCTTCCCTGGAGCTGGTGTTGGGGACATTGTCAACAGACTGGATAATATCATGTCATGTAATGGGAACAAGCCCATTATCTGTCTCAGTGCTGGTGGAAATGATATTGGGAAGGGTAGGAGAGAAGAGCTGCTAGATAAGTACAGGTCAGCTATAGATTTCATTAAGTCTAAGGGAGGGATCCCAATCATATGTAGCATCTTGCCTAGAAGGGGAGTAGGAAATGAATGGTTGTCTAGGGCAATTGGTGTAAATTGCTGGCTAGACAGATACTGCAAGGAACTTGCAATCCCATTCATTGACAACTGGAACAACTTTTATGGCAAACATGATATGTATGCAAGGGATGGGGTTCATCTCTCTGGGGCAGGGGTGGTAGCACTTGCAGACTCGATTGAGAAGGCCATTGGTGAAATGCCTATGATTTTAAACTGATGGAAGATAGAGGTATGGGTGTGTGTGGGAAACAAGCAGGTTGCAACACTAGGGTTGGAAACAGTAAATGTATAAAAGGCATTCAGCATGAAGTTATAAATAAAGACAATAGAACAGGTCAGCAAACAAAGGGGGACAGCAGAGGGCAGCAAGGGAGTAGCTCCCTTAAGGTTTACTATACTAATAGCAGGAGTGTTAGAAATAAGATAGATGAGCTAAGATTAATTGCAAGTGCAGGAAACATAGATATTATTGCTATAACAGAGACCTGCTCAATCTGAAAGATAGAGAGATGCCTCTGAATGTCACATACAAGGCTATAAATTATTCCACACTGACAGGGTCAACAGGAAAGGTGGTGGAGTAGCGATGTATGTCAGAGACAATTTAAATTGTTGTGTTAGACAAGATATTAAATTAGAAGCGTCAGCCACTGAATCTGTTTGGTTACAGCTTCTCGAGGGCCGAGAAAAAACTAATTTTGGGTGTGATTTACAGGGCCCCAAATCTTGATAGGGAGTGCAGTAAACTTCTATGGGACGAAATTCGTAAGGCATCTACATACGAAAATGTTGTGCTAATGGGAGATTTCAACTATAGACAGATTGACTGGAGCAATTTGACAGGAAATTTAGAGTCGGGTGACTTTCTTGATACGATCCAGGATTGTTTTTTAAAACAGTTTGTGACAGAGCCAACTAGGGGAAATAACCTCCTTGACTTGGTTCTTGCCAGTAGGGAAACACTAATTAATAATCTTGAGGTTAATGATGAGCTTGGGGAGAGTGATCACAAATCACTCAGTTTTAACATAGCATGGAATTCCCTAATAATGGCAATCAAGTCTCCGTCCCTGACTTTCGCTTGGCTGATTTCATAGGACTGAAAAATTACTTAGGTGGGCTGAACTGGAATGACCTGACTAGGGGTCAGGTAGGTGGTGATGGTTGCCGATATGATGCTTTCCAGGGCATAGTTCTAGCTGCTCAGTCAAATTATGTTCCAAATAGGGAAATCAGATCAAACAAAAATGATCCTAAATGGATGAACAATAGATTAAAATATCTGATTGGTCAAAAGAGAGGCATATATAGGCAAATCAAAAGAGGAGAGGGGCAATTAAGAAATCGATATATTCAGTAAAGAGAGAAATAAAAAAGGGAATTAGAAAAGCAAATAGAGATTATGAGGTTAAAGTTGCAAGAGAATCGAAGACTAACCCAAAAGGATTCTTTCAGGTATACAGAAGTAAGATCAGGGACAAGATAGGCCCACTCAAAAGTTCCTCGGGTCAGCTCACTGACAGTGATAAGGAAATGTGTAGAATTTTTAACACATACTTCCTCTCAGTTTTTACACAGGAGGATACCAGCGATATTCCAGTAATGATAAATTATGTAGAACAGGACGATAATAAACTGTGCACTATTAGGGTCACAAGTGACATGGTCCTTAGGCAAATAGATAAATTAAAACCTAACAAATCCCCAGGCCCTGATGAACTGTATGCAAGGGTTCTAAAGGAATGTAAAGAGGAGCTTAGCACACCTTTGGCTAATCTTTTCAACATATCACTACAAACTGGCATGGTGCCAGATAAGTGGAAAATGGCAAATGTGATACCTATTTTCAAAACAGGTGACAGGTCCTTAGCTTCGAACTATAGACCAATAAGCCTAACCTCCATAGTGGGAAAATTTATGGAATCAATAATTGCCGAGGCAGTTCGTAGCCACCTTGAAAAGCATAAATTAATCAACGAATCTCAGCATGGTTTTACAAAGGGGCGTTCCTGCCTTACGAATTTATTAACTTTTTTCACTAAGGTATTTGAGGAGGTAGATCATGGTAATGAATATGATATTGTGTATATGGACTTCAGTAAGGCTTTTGACAGGGTCCCACATCAGAGACTTATTGAGGAAAATTAAAGCACATGGAATAGGAGGAGAAATTTTTTCCTGGATAGAGGCATGGTTGACAAATAGGCAGCAGAGAGTTTGCATAAATGGGGAGAAATCAGAGTGGGGAAGCGTCACGAGCGGTGTTCCACAGGGGTCAGTGTTGGGCCCCCTGCTGTTCACAATCTACATAAACGACATAGATGAGGGCATAAAGAGCGACATCGGCAAGTTTGCCGATGACACCAAAATAGGCCGTCGAATTCATTCTGACGAGGACATTCGAGCACTCCAGGAGGATTTGAATAGACTGATGCAGTGGTCGGAGAAGTGGCAGATGCAGTTTAATATAGACAAATGCAAAGTTCTAAATGTTGGACAGGACAATAACCATGCCACATATAAACTAAATAATGTAGATCTTAATATTACGGATTGCGAAAAAGATTTAGGAGTTCTGGTTAGCAGTAATCTGAAACCAAGACAACAGTGCATAAGTGTTCGCAATAAAGCTAATAGAATCCTTGGCTTCATATCAAGAAGCATAAATAATAGGAGTCCTCAGGTTGTTCTTCAACTCTATACATCCTTGGTTAGGCCTCATTTAGATTATGCTGCACAGTTTTGGTCACCGTATTACAGAATGGATATAAATTCTCTGGAAAATGTACAAAGGAGGATGACAAAGATGATCCCATGTATCAGAAACCTTCCCTATGAGGATAGACTAAGGGCCCTGAAACTGCACTCTAGAAAGACGTAGAATGAGGGGGGGGGTATGATTGAGGTTTATAAGTGGAAGACAGGAATAAATAAAGGGGATGTAAATAGTGTGCTGAAAATATCTAGCCTAGACAGGACTCGCAGCAATGGTTTTAAGTTGGAAAAATTCAGATTCAGGAGGGATATAGGAAAGTACTGGTTTGGTAATAGAGTTGTGGATGAGTGGAACAAACTCCCAAGTACCGTTATAGAGGCCAGAACGTTGTGTAGCTTTAAAAATAGGTTGGATAAATACATGAGTAGATGTGGGTGGGTGTGAGTTGGACCTGATAGCTTGTGCTAACAGGTCGGTTGCCGTGTTCCTCCCTTAAGTCAATGTGACCTGACCTGACTAGGTTGGGTGCATTGGCTTTAAGCCGGTAGGGGACTTGGACCTGCCTCGCATGGGCCAGTAGGCCTTCTGCAGTGTTCTCGTTCTTATGTTCTTATGTTCTTAGTATCCTAAGCTTCCTGAACTCCCCAATTTCCCTCCAGTTTTACAGGGGTTTTTGCCCCCCA
>NC_069399.1:2873854-2952477 GCF_026875155.1 Cherax quadricarinatus
GGTGACCAGGTGGTTTTCCCCATAACTTCAAAACATCACGTATATCAACTTCATTGGCCTCAAAACGCACGTTTCTCACACGTACCCACGTATAGTATCGTGAAACGTCATGCAACTGGACAGAAACTGCTGGGGTGACTTGCTTACTTATATCCTGGTACTGAGTCACAATCTTCTCGTACATCTGAGTGTCACAAAACTTGACGAAGATCCGTGTAGTTCCATTCAAGGCGACGCCACACAAGGATTCACGTTGAATGCCATAAGTATCACGAATGATTGCTGGCAGTAACACATTTACTGATTCGCCAGTGATAGAGCCCTGCATTAGTTGAATACAAACAGTATTAACACGGCGGCGAAACGCAGTCGCCATTGTTGTTGATGTTGTAAACACTCCTCCACCAGGTGTCGGGACTGAGGAGCAACAGCTGACAATCGCTCAGCACAACGTCTGAGCAGGATAGGAGAGTATTAGGGTATTGCAAAACGAGCGTTTTGATGGTGTGCGAATTATGGGAGGATTGGAAGAAGTGCTATGGGGTGATCGGCCGTCGGCTTGCGTGTTAAGAGGCCAGAGAAAGAGGAGAGAGACGATGGAGATGATGGGATTAAACGTACATGTAGGGATGGAAGGGTATAGAGCGGGTCAAGCATTGGTAACGACAGAGGGTATGAGTGGATATGTAGACGCTTGGTTTAAGTCATATACGCAAAGCATGGGCTTCTGTGAGGTGGCATTGAGGGAAATGGGAGAGTATGTGCAGTGTGAGCTTGATGGTCAAGATCGGGCGACATTAGGTGGGCCGATTACGGAGTGTGAGATTTGGCAGGCATTGTCAGGAGTGAGCTTGGGAAAGGCGCCGGGTATAGACGGACTGCCAAATGATTTTTACGTAAAGAATTGTTTTTTTTTTTTAGTAAGGCTGTTTAACATACTTAAGGCGGCTGAGGTAATGGGAGAGCAGCAACGGACGGGCGTTGTGGTGTTGGTACCGAAAGGGGAGCAGTCAACGGTAATGGATTATCGGGCACTTTCGCTTATGTGTGGAGATTATAAGTTGTTTGCGAGAATATTAGGGAACAGAATCAAGAGGGTAATAGGCAAGGTAATTGATAGGGGGCAATATGGGGTGCCAGGAAGGTCGATGTATGAAGGGCATGGAATGATTCGAGAATTTATAAAGAAACGGGGGGAGTTGGGTGATGGAGGTGTATTGGCATTAGATTGGAAGGCTGCTTATGATAGTGTAGAAAGGGAAGCGTTATGGAGGTTCATGCGTTGGCAAGGTTTTGGGGAAGAAATAATATCTTGGGCAAAATTATTGTATCAGGGGGCGTCGATGAGGGTGCAGGTTAACGGGAGGCTAGGAGTTAAAATACAGATGCGACGGGGACTGCGCCAAGGCTGCCCACTATCACAAATATTGTTTGCGTGTATACAGGATCCATTTTATAGGGCCATTCGGAGGTGTGTTGCGGGAGGTGGGGAGGGTACTGACCGGGGGGAGGGGGGGGCTGGTATCGTAGGTTATGTGGATGACACGACTGTTTTGGTGAGAGGTAATGGGGATTTGCTTGGGTGGGTAAGGTGGTGGATGTGTTTGGGGAGGCTTCAGGTATGAAAATTAATGTTGAGAAGACTAGTTTCTAGACCTAAGGGATAGTACAAATGGGGATGAGGTGGTAGGGGGTGGGTGGAAGGTGGTGGATCAACTAATGATATGTGGGATAATTTATGTGAGAAATACACGGGTGGCTCAAGAGGTGAATTTGGTGAGAATTTAGTGGATGGAGTATTGAAAAGACTTGGTGGTTTGAGGGCGGCGCAACTAACGCTGCATCAAAGATTAATAGTGACGAACGTGCTATTGTACAGCAAGATATGGCATGTCGTTGTCATGTACCCGCTGATGAGACGTGAGGTGAAACGTTTACAACATGGGGTTTTTAGGTTTATATGGGGATCGGGCTGCGAATGGTTAAGTAGAGCGGTGTTAACACTTCTGGTCAGTCGAGGAGGGCTGGGACATTTACCTCTGGAAAAAAGGATGATGAGCGTGTACCTAAAACAAAGTTATATAAGGGAGGGGGGGCGGGAGGGGAGGTGGACTTGTGCGAGTACGTAAGGATATTCAACGGTGGTGGGAGGGTAGGGATTTAATAGTTGGTGAGGCCATGTTGAGGTTATTAATGACAGTGAGGGATCCGTCGTGTGTTAAATTGCGGGTCCTCGAAGGAGTGGAAGGTAGGTCAGTTGTGGCTGCTGTTGAAGGGGCATACCCTATGTATGCGTGGAACGAAATATGGACGCGTCTAAAACAATTACGTGTAAAACCGGGTGTTCGGGAGGTAATGTTTAGATTTTTACATGGGATTTTGCCGTCTGGGGTTGTCCTATTCAGTAGGAGGATAAGGGAGGGAGGGGAATGTAGAGCGTGTGGAAGCATGGAGACAATTTTTCATGCGGTATATTTTTGTGACTGTATAGAAGTTGTGCGGGTCTGGTTAGGAAAGGTGTTCAGGTTAGTGGGTGGGGGAGGGTTGCAGGTGTTGCGGCCTTTAAGTTTGGATATAGGTGGGGTGAGTAAGATGGTGGAGAATGCAGTGGCGTATTTGGTCACGGATTTTATATATACGTCATGGGCCATGAGGGAGGTGGGCGTGGATGAGAGGATAAAGGTGTTAGCTGCGGGCATTTTACAGAACTAAGTGTCGTAATAGGGAAATTTATGGAGGGAGTTGGGAGACTGCTTTTACTGAGGGCTATCGGAGTTTTCGGTTGAGGGATTTATGGGATTTATGTGCAATGTAAGGGGTCGCGGCGGGCTGGCTTTCCGATAAGGACAGTGTGAAAGGGTTTAGTGTGGAAGAGAATGAATATAGTACTGAGACATAAGTGCCTTTGACTGTGTGATGAGCGGGTTGTGTGTTGTGAACGATACAAGTTCATCAATTTAATTATTAATTATGCAATTGACAAAGGACGATAGACGTCGTAATGTGATGGAATATTATATATCTGCAAAGAAATTATTGGTATGTGTGTAATGAAATGACAATGTGGGTGCACTGTGTGAATGCAAAATATATATATACACATGAAGTATTGCGTGTGGTAGGAAGGCTTCAGTATTTATCAACGTCTGAAGGTCATGCACTGTTATGTTTTGTGCTAACAGACTTACATCTTAGTAGTGGTTTTAATGATACGGGTGAAATATTTTTAGAAGGCTTGACTTATCCTGTTTTCTTAATACATATTGTTTTTTCATGGGAGCTCTATAGAGCCCGTAGGTTTAGGTTACCATTGAATTGATATATATTATAGGGTAATTGATGGATGACATAGGATTAGGTTTTTGTAGTTTCACTGGTTGTGTTGTAAAGTGTATGCAACATATGTATATATTTATACCTTCCTCGAGAAGGTGATATGTCTGGGTGTTTAGTAGATATACGTTGTACATGAATCATGTAGAATTGAATTTTATATTATATCAATACATTGAGTGATACTGAACGTATCATGTTGTTCAATATGGAATAATGCAAGTATTTCATACAATATACAGTTACATATAAAGATTGTTACGTGTCAGGTGGATTGACATGCAAGAATGGGAGGGGGGTAGAGTTTTCAGAATGTAAGGTGTACATTCCGTGGCAGGATGTACAATCAGGAATGAGATGTACTTGCCAAGGAGTCTTTAGGTTAGATTTAGTGTTCCAGACATAATGTCATTACTTCAAGGAATCTGAGCGGTCACTGTTTACTGTACAGATTTGTCTTTCAGATGTAATATGTTAATTGGAAAGTACATGTACTATGCAGAATTTTTCATCACTGTTTTCACTATGTAATTTGTCGTTTATATTTATGTACTATGTATGTCTTTTAAATAAAATATAAAAAAAAAAAGTATAGTTCGAGTGGGTGTTTTAGAGCGTGTTGTAAGGGCGAAGCTAGTCGTGAAGGCTGAGAGTATCTACCCTATGTATGCGTGGAAGGATATATGGGAAAGATTACGGTTGATGCGCGTGCGTCCAAATGTGCGAGAGGTATTTTTCCGTTTTCTCCATGGTATACTGCCGTCGGGTGCTGCACTTAAGGAAAGAGGGTTGATGGTGGAGGGCGCGTGTCGGGTGTGCGGGGAAGAGGAGACGGCTTTTCATGTAGTGTATTTTTGTGATAATTTGGGGAGTATCAGGGAATGGATGGGTAAGGTTTCTGGGGAAAGTGGGGGAGGCGGTTCAGTTTTGAGGGCTTTAAGTTTGGACGGGGGGGGGGCGTGGGGGCCCTGTGCAACGTGCAACACGTTATAATTGGGATTTTGTTTTTGTATCCGGGGCGGGGAAAAGGGAAAGGGGGGATTGGGGGTGCGAAAAAGGGGTGTTGGCGGGGCCCATTTAGACTTGTTTTATAATCGGGAAATATTGGAAGCCCCGGGGGCCCAGGTTTTTTCAGCGGGTCCTAGATGAGTGTGAGGCTTTGTTAACGTTGTAAAGGGGGGGGGGATGAATTTCGGGGGTGGAACGGGCTTGTCCCCCGGGGGTTTGGGGTATGCCAAGGCTGGTTTACTGTGTGTATCTTTAAGCGTGGTTGAGGTAAATGGGGTTGTGTGAGTGGATGTGGGGGTGAAGTTATAGGGGTATAGAGTTTTAAAGTCAGGTTACTCCCTTCTTTCTTTTTGAAGTACTTGAGACCTTTCGGTTGGCCGTGCTGTAGGGAAACTTAGTACGGGGGGTTGTGAGTAAGGTATGTACTTTGTTTTTCATGAGATTGTGGTGGGTTCCTTCGTTATCGTTATTTGTGTTGGTTGTGAGTAACCGATATATTTATTATTTATCATTATTCTTCTTATTGTTTGTATTTGCATTGGCAATATTTCCCAGTAATATTATTAATAGTGTATACAAAGGGATTAGGATTTATTTAATTATTAACCTGTACAGGGGTCCCCTACATGTTATGTTCTGTTTTTGTTTTTTTTTGTGTAATTGGTTAAAGATTAAAAAACTTTTTTTAATGTTATGTTTGTCAAAAGCGTTTTTTTCTAGTACTTTTGTGAAACCTTTGTTTGTTAATATTGTGTTTTTATTTGCTATTTACGTTCGAGAGATTGTTTTTCAAAATGTGTTTTATTCAATGTGTATAAACCCCCTTTTTTAAGGGGTTTTTTATTTTTAAGTTGTATTTATTTTAAAAAAAAAAAAAAAACAAAAAAATTATTTCCCCTCTCAGTTTGTTTCGTCCCAAAAGAAAATGGCTCATTTTTCCCTAGGTGAAATGAAGTTTGTTTTCTAAAACCTTTTGCGGGGACCCCATTCCAGTGTTAAAAACATTAGCAAATCTTGGGGTTTTCCCTGAACAAAAGGCATTCATCTGCATCAGTGGGATTTGCACTTGACACTGATAGGCATATCATTGAAAAACATAAAATAATAGGGCCCAGAATACTCCCTTTGGGGGAACTCCACTGTTAGGGCGGGGTTCTGATTTCTGTTTGTTGATTTTGATATTGTCTTCTTCAAAGGAGGACTTAACCAGTCTACAAAACTTCCCGATGTTTGAAGTTTTTTTCTAATATTTGTGGTTGACAGTATCAAAGGGCCTTTTTGAGGTCAAGGGTTTACTCTATAAAGTTCCCCCTTTGACTTTCATTCTCGGGAATCCTTCAGATTAATAAGGGGGTGTCTTTTGAGTAGGATCTTCAAACCCGATTGATAGTATGGAAAAATTTGTTGTTGTCATTAAGGTACTTAACTATTGAGAATACACCGCCCCCAGAATTTTAATTTTATACTGAGTATACTAACGGCCTTAGTTGCTTACATCAGACCCCCTTTTTTTTCTTGAAGATAGGAGTAAATTTGGCCTTTTTGAACCCCTCCGGTACGGTATTATGGTGATTTTTTTTTTTTTTTAAAAATTCAATACAAAGCTTAACATAAAAAAACCCCTTAAACGGGGGTTGATACACATTGAATTAACACATTTTGAAACAAAATCTTCAGAACGTAAATAGCAAAAACAAACAAATTAACAAAAAAAAGGGGTTACAAAAATAAAAAGAAAATAGCTTGTGACAAAACAAAACATTAAGAAAATGGCAATTTTAAACCCCCAATGTACAAAAGAACAAAAACAAGAACATAACATTGGTGACCCCTGTAGAGGTTAAAAATTTAAAAATTAAACCCAAATAACCCCTTTGGGGTATGTCATTTACAAAATTTTACTGGGCATATCCCAATGCACAAACATAAAATAAGAAGAATATTATGATAAATATATAAAATATCGGTTACCACAACCAACAAAAAATAATCGATAACCGAAGGAACCTACATCACAATCTCATGAAAAACAAGTACTCCCTTTACCCCCTAACCCCCCAGTACATAAGTTCCCTACAGCCCAATACTCCCCTTAAACCACAAGTCTTAGAGTTAGCCACAAAAAAATAGCCATAACATTCCGCCCTAAACTACAGGCTATACACATTTATAATATAGAAAATTAAAATCTCAGTAAAAAACACATAAAACCCCTTTTTCCCAGGCATGCGAAAGGTAATCAAGTACTTCAACAAAGAAAAAAGGGCAGTGACTCTGACTTAAGCATTATAAACAATAACTTCCCCCAAAAACACCCACCACACAACCACATTTACCTCAACCAGCATACACGATACACACAGTAAACCAGCCGTTTTTCTCCCCAAACCCCCCGGAGACAAGCCCGTTCCATCCCCTGAAATTCAATCCCCCCCTTTCAAACTTTAAACCAATGCTCTCACACTATCTCGGTACCCTCTAAAAAAGCCGGGTCCCACGATTCCAATATTTCCCCCGTTATAACACAACGTTCTTAAATGGTCCCCCCAAACCCTTTGCGCACCTCCCAATCCCCTTTCCCTTCTTGCCCAGGATAAAAAAACAAAATTCGAAATTATTACGTGAGACGTTGCACGGCCCCTCGACGCCTCCCACGCCCAAACTTAACCCCCTCAATACAAACCCCGCTCCCCCACGGTCCTCAAACCTTCCCCTCCATTCCCGATACTCCCAAATTATACAAAAATACACTACTGAAAAGCCGTTCCCCCCCCCGAAACCCCCGCACGCGCCCTCCACCTCAACCCTTTTTCCCCTTAATGCAGCACCCGACGGCAGATACCTGGGGGGAAAAACGGAAAAATACCTCTCGAATTTGGACCAGGCATAAACCGTAATTTTTCCCATATACCCTTTCCACGTAAAAGGGTGATCTTCGCCTTCACGATACCTTCGCCCTTAAACCCCAAAAAAAACCCCTCGAACTTTTTTAGGGCCCTACATGGAAACGCCCGAACCCCCGTTTCAACCCCTTCTCTCGCCCCCTCCCCCCCCACTCGCACCTTTTCATGCAACCTTTCACGCCCCTCCCTGCATGCCCCGACCGGCGTAACCCCACTTCAGTAAATACCTTAACTCTTAACCGAAAATCATCAACCCCTTTCCTCCTTTTTGACCGGTAAAGTAACCACACTCCATCAACCATTCCCCCCGGCCCCCAAAAAAAGGGAAACCCCTTTTAACAGCCCTAACTCCGGATCTGCTAAGGATATACCGAGCCCATCCCAGACTTTACGTATAACAACACATTCACAACAATCGCAGCTGATGTACGTCAATGGTTGGTCTAAACCCCATCAATCGCCCAACCTTCGACCACACAAGCCAAATTAACCCCCTCGCCTCTCTCCACTACTCATATCCCCACTTTTCCCCACACATTTTACCCTGTCCCCCCATTTTCCAACGACTTTCCCTTTCCCAACTCTCTTTTCCCACCCAATCTCCAAGACCAGAATTTGTTTTTTCCACATTAATTTTAAACCGGAAACCCCCCGCGAAATTACAATAACATCTCCAACCGCACAAAAATCCCTATGTTCCGCGAGTATTTCGTGTCACCCACTACCCTATTATTCCCGCCTCCCTTTCCTCTCCCCAATCCCCTCCATACACGTTTTCCCCTTTTCTTAAAAAAGGGTTTCTTAAACAGGAAAACAACAATTGAGACAGGGGACAACCCTGCCTAATACCCCACCCAGGGATACCCACCCCCCAAACTTCCCATTTACCTGTACACACACTCCCAACCTGTATACAATGTTCTGCCCAACGCACCCTCCTCCCCAAAAAACCCTGCCCCTTAATATGTCCCACAATACCTCCCGTTCTACCTATCATTGCCCCCCCCAATCTAAGCTAAGACCCCCCCCGCCCCCTCCGCCCCTTCCCAAAAAATTTTTTAATACTATCCCCGTCATCTTCCCCCGACCACATATTGTCCTCTCGCAACCACTCTATCCACCACACATTTCATCCTTTTCCAAAAATTTTTGAAAAAATTTTAAATCAGCCCAGCAATGATATTACCTAAAGCCCCGCACCGTGTCCTGTTTTCTTCCCTTTTGGGCACTAAAACCACAACCACATTTTTCTTGAAACCCTCCCCACCCCTCCCCCCCCTTTTCTCATTTCTTAGTTCTACTAGAAGGACTTCACATAAAACTCCAGGGAACCCAACCGACCTGGAGCCTTACCTCGTGCCCCCCTCCAAAGCCCTCCACACCTCCCCTTTTCAATTCCCCCCCCAACGCCATTGATCACTGCTATTAGCACCAAGATACATTTCCCCAACCTCCCGAAAGCCCCCACTCCACCCCACACTCAGTAAATTTTTTCCAAACCCAACTATCCACTAATCACTCATTTCCTCCCTTGTTTTAACTATGCCCGCCCCATATCCCCCTAAGTCCCTGTACCCCCGCCCTTAATTTCCTAGCCATCGCGCTTTTCCTCGTCCCCCTAACACACAGGCCCATGGGCGGTCACCCACCTGCCCCTTCAAAATTCCCCCTGCACTCTCACCCCAACAAAAAACTATCATTCTGCAAATCCGAATCCCCCTTTTTAAAAAATCGATTTCCCCCCTGGGATCTGCCCGCCTGACGTCCTCTCATAACAACTTTGCAACCACCCCCGAAATCGCTGCAACCCGTACTCACCACCCTGGTACTTTTCCTCATCGCACATAAAAACCCCCGGATCCTCTCCTTTTCTACCCCCCCCCACCACCCCGCAAGTCACCCACATCCCTACCCTCTCCCCCCAAAAATTCTCCCACTTGTCCTAAAATCTAACCCCCCTCCCCCCCCCCCCAAAAAAGTCTCACATTTAACTTCCAATACCCTGGAACCCTCTTAAAAAAACTGGCCCAAGCAAGTCCGTATAAACAGCCTATGATCCGTGTTACGACCACCGTAGCCACACATCACCCGCCACTTTCGTCAATATCCTATCAAGCCCGGCCGGGTTCCCTTTAGAAAGTTGCTCAACCATTAGGTCCCCACCCCCAATAACATCCTTAACCCACCCCAAAAAGATCCCCTTTGGGTTACCAAAAAACACCCTGCCCCCGTGGCCCACTCCTTTCTCTACTAACAATTCCAATCAGCCCGTTTCCAGGGAAGAGATCTAAAAAAAACCAAAACATCACGCACAAATTCTTCTTCCCCCCTACATCCGCTCCGCCGGGGCATACACACAAACCACGCCTTTCCCCACCTCCACCCCTCCATCTACCCGGAGTACCCTACCCCCCCCTCCCTCACTATAATTTTCAACAACGGCTCGCTCCCCAATCAGAATCCAACCCCCCCTTTCAAAGGGGGAATTGCCCCAAACTCACGATATCCCTCAAAAATTCAAATCCCGACCCGCCTTAAAGTTTGCCGCATGAATTAATATCTATGGGATCGCCTCAAAAACCCCCGGAGCCACAAAAACCCTTCACTTCACACAAACCCATTTCATTCACAGTCTACCCGAAACCTTCGAAGGGTTTTGCACGCTGCCCCCTTAACTCCTTTATAGACACGTCCCAGCCTTTTCCCACTTTTCCCACCATGCTCACCACGTGAGCTCTATTCTCTCCCGGCGAAACCTGACCGGACAAAACCGGGCGCCCCCCACTCACCACGCAGCCCCGGTTTCTTCCCCCGGCTCTGCCCGTGTCAAGACATCTTGGAAACAGATGCGTTGCCCCCCCTCTTCGCCGAAACTCTCTGCATCCCTGGTTGGTCGGGGGGTGCCCCACAATGCCCTCCGCCGCCACCCCCGACCCGGTCACCATTCCCTTTAAAAAGGCACCTGCAGTCAGCTGGCTGTCTCTCCTTGTCCCACTCTCCTCGGTCCCCCACCAAATTTTACTCACTCCGCTCTCTTTCCCAAAAACTTTCCCTAATGCTCCAAAACCCCATCCTCTGCTCGTTTTCCCCCCACTCAATTGGTCTCCCCCTTCCACCAAACGGGGGACTGTAGGTTACAGGGTTGATGGGCCGACCCCACCGTCGGAAAAACTCTCTCCACCTCCTCGCTCCAAGACAAAATTGGCCCTTTACAGGCGTCCGGGGCAGGCCCGCCTTCGGGGAAGGCCCTCGCTCCGCCTTGTCTGCACCCGTCGTTTTGCTGCCTCCACACTTGCTGCCATATGGGCTAAGCGCCCTATCCGCAAGTCTTGCGCTGCCTTGGGAATACACCTTACTTGCGTCCGAAAGTCGTCCAGGATTTAAACGAGGATGGGTGCCCAGCGTCATCTTTAGGTTGAACGTACCCCCGGCCCGCCGGGTATCCCCCTCCCCCCAGGTACCCGCCGTTGCCAGAGCCGTACCGTAACGTTTAAAACGTTGTATATCTGCCTCGCAGCTTCGAAAGGCACGGGGATCCTTCACCCAAGTTTTAGTGTCGCGACACGTCAATTAAACGAACTCGTTTGCCCCAGTTTTCGTCCCCACGCCATTGATATGCTCCACCCGGGCTTACACTCGTCTCGTGTTAAAGAATATTCGGTAAACCCCGTTTACGATACTCCCCTAAAACTTGTCGCAATGCCATATGTGTGCGAATAAACAAAAGGGAGAAGCACCTGTGTGGACTGAGGGTAATCCCCCCCGCATAAACAAAGCACACGTGTTTGGGGCCTTATGATAGTCTGCCCATCTTGTGAAAACAATCTGCGCAGGAAACCTCCAACCCGGGCGTGTGGCAGCCAACCTCACGGGAAAAAGCAATTAGGTCATGAAAGTGGTGATTGATAGATTTTTATGGAGCAAAAGGGATTGACCTTCATTCTTTTGTTTATTCCGTGTAAAACAATTTCAATTTCCTCCTCAGTAATACCCCCCCAAAACCCTTTTATCCGTGACCCAAAAAAGCACTTAGCATACGTGCACACTTTTTTTAATTCCACTTTATCACGCCATACTGTCCAGTGTTTTTATACCCCGTATCCGCAATGCACTCATAGCTTTTTTGTTTCTTATCACTTGACCTGCTCTATGGGTTCCCTGTCTCATTTTTCCCCCAAGTCGGGTTGCCCTCGCGCTGCTTTTGCTTTTTTTGTCTCAACACACACCCGGGTGGCCGTCTCCCCAAAAAATTCTTCAATCCCTTGCACCGCACCCTTGAAAACCCCTCTTATGCAAGTTCGCAGCTCTCTTTTATGTTTCAATCTCGCCTGGGGGAAAAACCACCAACCGACCCCGCCCATAAAAACCTCGTAATGATCCCCTAAAAAATTCCTACCCCTATTTTAAGTTTTTACGCCTCCCTTCTTCACTAAAAGGATTTTTTTTCCCTTTGCCACCGAGTCCCCCCCCGTTACAATGTTTTCCCCCTCCGGCTTCCTTTAAAGCTCATTCCATAGCATAGAAAAACCTTAACCCTTTTTCACTTTAAAACACTAATATTTTAATTTCCCAAAAATTTTATAAAATTTCCCCCATTCCCCCCCACCCCCCCTCCACACAAAACCCCGCCCTGTGATCGACAAACCGTCTCCACCAAATTTTTAAAAACTTTACAAATATCCCTGAGAAAATTTCCCTTTTAGCAAATCCCCTTTTCCCAAAAAAAGAAATGTTTCCCCCTAAACTTCAAATTTCTCTAAAAATCCCCAGGTGCAAATTTATCGGGGAGTTTTTACATAAACCCCCATGTTTTTAAACCAAAAAATTATCTCCCAAAAGTTAAACTGGAAAATTTTCCGACCCCAGATTTAACAAAATAAGCTCTCCCGGTTATTCTTTCCCCAACTCAAAATTTCAACAAAAAGGGCTTGGGGTTTTTTTAAAGGGGGAAAAACCTTACCCGGTATTGTGTTGAGAAACGAACCGACACTTTCCCTTTTTAAAGTGTCTGAGGAAAAAACCTAAAAGGTTTTGAAAAAGTTCAATTCTTTTTTATTAAAACATAACGTTTCATGAGGCAACCCAAAGGGATTTCACCCCCTCCCCGGAAGATTGTTCATTTTTACTACCTTCAAAACCCCCCAAAAAAAGCTCTTCTAAATCCCTTCCTTAAATCTCTTTTTTTAAACCTGCTCAGAAGTTTTTCCCACCAGGGTAGAACAGTTTCAAAAGTTTTTCCTATGGTTAAACAGGCCTCGGGTGACTCCAAAACCCCCTTTCCCTAGTTTGAACGATTAAAAATTTGTTGGTTCATAGAAATTAAAAACTGGGCGTCTACACTCAAATATTGTTTTCAATCCTAATTCGTAAACTAACCTATACACTAGGGGGTGCACAATAAACTAGCCACTTCGGTGGCAAAATCTAATCTAATCTCCCTGAGAAATATACACTCTGTCTAACCTTGCAGAATATCCCCTTCTGATAAAAGTATGTTCTGTTTCCCACACCCCTCCCCCAAACACATCTCGTAATTTAACATCCCTCAACAAATCTCTGAGAGGTGCAGACAAATTCCCAGCTCCTTTGGGTTCGACGTCAGCCGCCCTTATGACACAGTTCCAGTCACCCCCCACTATCGCTACTTCCGGAAGAGCACGCAAAAAATATACAAGGTCCTCACACACAAAATCCGTTCAAACCTTCGTGTCATTCTCCGCAGGGGCATAGACACATACCAAAGATAAACGCTTTCCCATCCAAGTCCCATCCACTCGCAACACCCTACCCCCACCCCCCTCACATCTCTGCAACACAAACGGGCTCGTCTCTTTTATTAAAAGACCCACACCACCTTTCAAACGGATAGTTGGCAGGGTCAGTACTGTATAACCTGCAACCTGCAACACTTCTCCTTCTTTGAAATTGTGTTCTTGAAGGAACAGAACATCAATTCTATGTTTGCTAAGAAAACTGCTCAACCAATCTCTCTTTAGTCTAGTACATAAACCGTTAAAATTAGCAGTCATACACCTAAGGCCTGTTATATTTTCCACCCTTTCCTCTACTCCTCCCGTGGTTCACCACTTGATTTGTTACGTCTATGTGTCTTCTTTACAGTACCTTCCCATTCGCCTCCCTTCTTGCGATGGCGTCCCTCATGACCCCCCCTCCCCTCACCCATCCTCTCAGTTTTTTTTCCGGTCCTCTGTGCCGGCGTCAGTACGTCATCCGAATCTGACGTAGCTGCCAGGTTCCTCGTAACGTTCTTATCCTCCATATCAAGATCCGAGGAAGCCTCATGGTGTACCTCAACATCCACCTCACAATGAGGTATGAAGTCTCCCGATGTCCCAGTCTCGTCGTCCTTCTGCTGAGTCTCATGTTGTTGACACTCCGGACTCAGAAAGTCTCCAGCTACGTCTTCCGGAGACGGAGCTTCCACCACTTGCGGTGACAAGGTCCTTAAAACTTCGTCTAAATCCTCACCTATACTCAACACGTAATGCCGGGGTACCAATCCACCAGATGGTATCGGCAACGACTCAGGTGCAGGGAGCTCAGGGGAGGACTCTCTCATTTCGAAAAGCCTGTTCCACCATCTCACTCCACAAACGACCACGCCCTTCCTTTGACGAACGATGCTCACCTTCATCACGTGTGACTGGGGCTACTTCTTCTTGCACAGGTTTGGTTACGGGTCTGTTCTTTTTGCATGCCGCCACTACGTGGTCATACTCTCCACAAATGCGACACTAGCCGCTGTCCGGGATAAAAAAACCATTACCTTTTTTTCTAAGTCTTGAAGAACATAAGACGGTAGGGGGTGACGCAACGTCATCTTGGGCTAAATGACCTTCCACATACCTGTGTATGCACCCTTATCCATTACCCTGCTGGCAGAGGCACAGTTCCATTTTCTCAAAAGGTTTTCTGATGTCAGCTTCGTTTGCCCCAAAAGGGGGACGTTCCGCAATTTTTACCATTATAACACTTGAAAGGGGGGTAACCCCCGTTCTTAAACTGTCGCAACCCAAGCATTTTCACAAATCCCCAATGCGCTCCTTTTAGCGCTCCCCCCAATACAGTTCACCACTTGTAGCCGTATTCTCCCTGTTTATTTTGGGGTAAGAATTTAGCTTTGAACTAGGTGTAATCGCACCCAAAGTAGTTCAATACCAATAGAAAATTAATGCGTCGCGATGACAAACCGCCATTTAACCCCAAAAATTTCCCCCCGGGGTGTCAACAGAGACACAACGACACCTCCTCGTACCCTCTGCGGGTTACGAGGAGCGTCAGGCAAGGGGTCTACACACCCAAGAGCAATGCAACAATTCTTATTGGGGGATTTTATCAGGGCCTGTGCTCTTATTTGGGGTTTTAACCGCTTTGTTCTTTTTTTAATAAAGTCATGAGTACACTTACTAGTTGACAACTGTTTTGGGGGTTTCCCCTTTATTGGTATAGAAAGTTTGAAAAATTTTCAAGTCTGTGTTAAAGGGAATTGATGCAGCGGTAGTTTTCTTACTAGTGTTGATGAACAGATGTGAGTAGGGAAAAAAAGCAATTTGCCCCTTAGATGTTTCGTGGGAACCCCATTACGATAGTGAGTACTTGTTAACCACTACTGGTTTTGGCTAAACCCCAACTGTTTTTGTTGTTGCCAAGCTTCCCGGGGTTATGCTTTTATCTTTTTCAATTTTTGAGCAGTAGTGCTTTGCCTTTGCTCCTTTTATAAGTCTCTGTACTCTGTTCCTCACCCTTTGGAATTCATTTAGTGCTGCAATATCCTGTCTGTTTGCTTTAAATCTTTTTAGCAGCTGGTCTCTGAATTTCATATTATCTAATATCTCAGTATTCATTCAGGGTTCAGTTCTTCGTTTAATCCTAACCTCTTTAACTGGTGCAATATTATCAAGGATGGTAGTGAACATTGTTTTGAATTTTTCCCAGGCATCGTTTACGCCCGTGCAACCTGTTATCTCTGTCCAGTCACAATTGTGTAGCCTATTTACCAGTGTTTCTTTACTATAGTTTCTAGTTGACCTCATTTTTATTGTCCTGTGTAGGCCTATCCTATCCCTAGTGATTTTCCTGGTGCAGTATTATTATTATAATCAAAAAGAAGCGCTAAGCCACAAGGGCTATACAGCGCTGCAGGGTAGGGAAGGAAGCGAGGGTATTGGATGGCAGAAGGGAGGAGGGATGATAAGCAGGTTACAGAAAACAGTGGGGCAGGGGATAGTACGGGGGTAGAGGGTAGCAAGAGATTGAAGTAGAAAGGGCTGAAGGTATCAGAATTTGTGAAGTAAGTCAGTTGTTGTCAAAAAGTCAATGAGAGAGTCCGGATGAAAGGTGGGTCCATCAGCGAGAAGGGAAGGTAAAGAGAGAGTAGCGGAGCGAAGACGACGACAGAGGTAAATTCTGCGTGCTCGTTGATAAAGTGGGCAGTCCAACAGAATGTGGCTGACTGATAATGGAGCTTGGCAATTCTCACAGAGAGGAGCAGGACGCCTCTCCATGAGATATCCATGAGTAAGACGAGTATGGCCAATGCGAAGACGGGAGAGAGTAGTCTCCCAACCTCGACACTGGTGATAAGACGGCCAGTAACCTATACTCGGTTTAATAGATTGAAGTTTGTTGCCGAGCATAGTAGACCAACGTTGTTGCCAACGGGTGTGAAGGTGGGAAGATATTGCAGCAAAATAGTCCGTAAATGGAATACCTCTATAAGAAACTGGTAGGTCATGTACTGCTGACCGCGCAGCAGTGTCTGCCTGTTCATTGCCCTGTACGTCAACATGACCAGGGACCCAACAAAAAACAATATCTTTATGCTTGGTAAAGATGCGGCGTAGCCAAAGTTGGATACGGAGGACTAAGGGGTGAGGTGTATCAAATTTTTGTATAGCCTGTAAAGCACTAAGGGAGTCTGAGACAACCACAAATGATGACACAGGCATAGATGCAATACGGATAAGTGCTGTAAGGATGGCATACAATTCAGCAGTAAAAATACTAGCCGAAGATAGCAAATGCCCCCGTACGACGCTGTCTGGAAACATTGCTGCGAATCCTATGCCATCTGTGTACACGGCAATGGCACGAGAATGAGAGTGAAAGTGGTCAAGAAAAAGAGAGCGGGAAGCGACCGTAGACAGTTGGGCTCTCGAGCAAGGGAGGGAGAAAGAACAGACTCGAACAGCTGGAACTTCCCATGGGGGTAGGGAAAAGTGAGATGCTACATGTACATAGAAAGGTGGTAGTTGAAGAGAACACAAGAGCGAATGAAGGCGAAGAGAGAAGGGACGGAGTAAACAGGGGCGGCGAACAAATAAAGAATGTCTACTAATATCAGTGACCATTCTATAAATGGAAGGATTGCGGAGATCATGAGAGCGTACATAGTAGTGCAGGCAATGGGCATCACAGCGATCGGATAAGGATGGAACGTTCGCTTCTGTATAGAGGCTCTCGACAGGGGAAGAGCGAAAAGCACCAAGGCATAAACGTAATCCTTGGTGATGAATGGAGTTAAGGCTAGAGAGAGTAGCAGGAGATGCCGCTGAATAGATCTGGTCACCATAATCAAGTTTCGATAAAATAAGGGTGGAATGTAGGCGGAGGAGGGTTCGACGATCAGCTCCCCATGAAAGATGAGCAAGGGTTTTAAGAAGGTTCAGCCGGCTGAGACAAGTTGCCTTCAGAGAGGTAATGTGAGGTTTCCAGGATAACCTACGATCAAAGAGGAGGCCCAGAAACTTGACTGTATCACGTTCAGGGATACGGAGCCATAGAGGTACAAAGGATGATCGGAGATGACAGAGCGTCTAGTGAAAGTAATTTGGTGGGTTTTTAGTGCTGGAAAATTTAAACCCACGTGTGGTGGCCCAATTGGAAACACGGTCGACTGCATGTTGGAGAGAAACTGTAATGAGGTGACAGTCAGCGCCTGCACAGGCAATAGCGAAGTCATCAACATAGAGTGATGACCAAATATTTGATGGAAGACTAGAGGCCAAATCATTAATAGCAAGGAGAAAAAGTGTTGTGCTCAGAACACATCCCGGGGGGCCACCTTCAGCTTGGATAAGTCCGGGGAGAGCACATTATTAACCCGAACATGGAAAAATGCCTGTCAGTTAAAAAGTTCTTAAGGAAGGATGGTAGATTGCCTCGAAGGCCTAAGGAGTGGGACTTGGGCTAAAATATTAACCTCCAAGTTGTGTCATATGCCTTCTCAAGGTCAAAAAATATGGCAATAACTGAGTGGTTATTCGCAAAGGCATTACGAACATACGTATCCAAGCGTAGTAAGGGTCTATGGTAGAACGTCCCTTACGAAAGCCATATTGACGAGTGGAGAGACTGTTATGTGTCTCTAAATACCACACTAAACGTCTATTTACTAGGCTTTTCCATTACTTTGCAAACTGACTGGTAAGAGCAATGGGACGATAGTGGGAAAGGGTTTTATGTCCCGTAGTGCCTGGTTTGCAGAAAGGGAGAACAATGGCGGATTTCCACAGCTGTGGAAGAACTCCTTGTGACCAAATAAGATTGTAAAGGCGTAATAGGACTGCAAGGGCTGACTGATGTAAATGTTGTAGCATATGAATATGAATGTCGTCGGGCCCAGCTGCCGATGATCGGCAAGCTGAGAGTGTTGCCTCCAGTTCTTGAAGTGTAAAAGGCACATTATACTGTTCTTCTCTGAGAGAAAAGTCCAAGGGTGCTAACTCTCTGGCAGACTTTGAGGAAAGAAATGAGGGGCATAGATGGAGTCCCTGAGAAATATGGGCCAGATGATTGCCAATTTCATTGGCAACATCTAATGGGTTTGCTATATCAACACAGGCAACCCGCAGAACAGGAGCCGGGTCAGGAGAATATTTACCACTCAGTTTTCGTACTTTTTTCCAGACTGCACTCATAGAGGAAGCAGAGGTGATGGAGACATAATCTCGCCAGCAAGTGCGTTTAGCGTCACGGATGACACGGCGAGCGATCGCACGCTTCTGTTTAAAATCAAGGAGTCTCTCTGTGGTTCTATTGTACCGGTACCTGCCCCATGCAGCGCGTTTCAAACGTACTGCACAAACACAAGCAGGAGACCACCAAGGCATGCATTTCTGAGAATGCCTGCCCAAAGTTTGGGGTATAGAATGAGAAGCTGCGGTTAAAACGGAGGACGAGAAGAGGTGTAAAACCTCATCGATGGAGGACGAAGAAGGAACCTCTCTAAAAACAGTTAGGTGTAAGTAAAGGTTCCAATTTGCCCGATCAAATTGCAAGCGTGGGATGCGAAGAGGTGGTGAATATGAAGGGGAAGTAAGAATGATTGGGAAATGATCGCTGTCATGTAAGTCCGGGAGAACAGACCAAGTAAAGTCTAATGCGGTGGAGGAAGAGCAGACTGAGAGATCGATGCAAGAGAGAGTATGAGTCCGAGGATCAAAATGGGTGTGCGTACCAGTATTTAAAACATGGAGGGGGTGGGTGGCAAGAAAAGCCTCTAACTGAATTCCACGGGAATCACAGTGAGACCCCCCCCCCAGAGGAAATGGTGGGCATTAATATCACCAAGTAACAGAATCGGTGGCGGTAATGACGAAACAAGAAAGGCAATATCCGGAATAGATAATGCCCGAGAAGGAGAGAGATATAAAGAACAGAGCATATACCACCTATGCAAGTGGATACGGGCTGCTGTGTAATGCAGCGAAGTATGAACAAATAGCTGATGGTACAGAATATCAGTGCGTAGAAGAAGGGCACTTTCATTAAAGGTCCCATCAGGAAAAGTATCTGAAGAATACAATAAATTATAGCCTGAGATGGGAGAGATAACAGCAGAGTGTAATTTTGGTTCCTATAAGCAAACACCAACAGGGGCAAACTGGGAGAGTAACATCTGAAGCTCACTCCGATTACCCCTGAGGCCGCGTATATTCCACTGTAAATAAGCCATGATTGGCAATAATAAAGATACTTGAAATCCACAGGTAAGGGTTCCTACGGACTAGAGGGGTTAGAAAAGTCCACATGCGGAGGCAGTGGAAAACGTTCAAGCAGCAAAGGAACAGTGCGCTGTGAAGAAAGGAGTTGCGCAGATGGAGGAGAGGAGAGAGAAGGAACAGAGGGTGGATCAGTGTCCATTGATGGTTTGGTCTCTGCAATATATTCAGAGATTGCTTCAAGTGTTTCGGAATTCAGAGATGTCGTATGGGAGACAATATTGGAAATGGTAGGGGGAGGATGAGTAAAGATTGGAACTGTATTGGACTGTACCAAGGTAGGGGGGGCGAAAGGGTGGAGGGAACTGGAGAAGTGTGGAAGGGGACAGAAGAGGCAGAAACCTGGGAGGTGGCAGAAGAGGAAGAAACCTGGGAGGGAACATGGGAGGAAGGTACAGTACGAGGAGGAGGGTGAACCTCTACACTTGTAACAGAGCCAGTGAGAGGGGGAGAACCAGGGACAGAGACAGGGAGGGTAAAATGAGGAGGTGGAAGATGGGTAGGTGGTGTTAACGGACCTTTTTTTGACTTTTGAGAAGTAGAGGGTCGATTGGGAGGAGGTGTCGTACGAGATCTCGTCGTTACTGAGGCTTGTGAGAGAGAACACGAAGAAGCGAGATCAGACTGAGGCGTTGAAGTAGGGATGTCTGAGCCGAGGACAGCAAAAGGATTAGATACAGGAGTGACTATGGGAGAGGTAACCACAGAGGTGGGTGTAGAAGATGGGATACCAGAAGTGGGGGGACGTTTTGAAACACGGGAATAAGAAACACGTGGGAGTCTCCCTTGGAGGCAGAGATGAGAAACTGCCATGGCATAAGGGAGACCTTCTGTCTCTTTGAGGTAACGGATTTCCCGCTCGTTTAAATAGACTTGACATCGGGGAGAGTACGAAGGGTGAGCCTCATGACAGCTAAGGCAAGAGGGAGATCGATTGCAAGACGTATGAGAATGGTCATCGGCACCACAGACTGGGCATTCGGCGATAGATCTGCAATATTTCGCTGGATGGCCAAATCGCCAGCAATTTCTACACTGTTGCGGTGTAGGGATCACCTTTCGGACTTGTAACCGATGTCCTGCTATATAAACTGAGGATGGGAGTTCTCGGCTGTCAAAAGTTAAACGAGCCACATTGCTAGGGTATCGTCTCCACCCGTGGGCAGGAAGAACGCAAGTGTCTACCTTGAGGATTGGGAGATCTTGGAGTTCCAGCTGTTCAAGAATGTCAGTGCCACATGTCTGGAAATTTTGTTGAACTATGGTATGGGGCAGAATGACGGTACCACTACAAGAATTGAGGGAATGATGTTTTTCAAGAGTGACAGGAACAGTATCGATATGGGAAAGACGAGAGAGCTCATGAGCCTGGGTAGCATTCTGTATGGTGATGATGCGTGTACCGCTCTTAAGAGCATGAAAAGAAATATCTTTACCAACATGGCGTAGGAGTGCCTTGCCAATACTGTGGTCAGAAAGATAGGCAGTAGAGGAAGTCGGTCGTAAAGTGAAGAATTTAGTCCATTGTTCAGTCTGAAACTGAGCATGGAAAGGTAGTGAAGGACGTGTCGATCATTTCTGAGAAGAACGAGAAGGTGGAGAAGTATCATCAGCAGTTAATTGTCGTTGGCGTTTAGGCATGGGACCAGAGTTGGTCCGGCGTGGAACGGGTTGGCGATTTGAAAATTGCCGCACCGTAGAGGGAGAGGCCGGAAGCATAGTCAGAGGAGAGTGAAGGTCCGATAAATCGAAGGAGTCAGTCGAGGCCTCAGTACCTGAAGCGGGTGAGGAAACAGCACCGGCAAGAGGTACAGAGGCATGAGGAGTGTCTGAAGAGTGGTCCAAAGATGAGGTGGGGTCAGAACGGGGTGCGGTATCAAGAAGGGGCCCGGGGGTAGGAGGTTCATGGACTAGGGCTGCAATGGTTAGGTTACTTCTTTCTTTTTGTTTTTAAGAAAAAAAAGAAAGAAGAAAAGAACATAAAAATAAAAAAAAGAATAAAAAAAAAGGGGGACCGGGGAGGGATAGTTCCTAGGAGGAATGAAAGGGCCAGAAATCTCCCTCAGCGCCCAAGAGGACCTCAGCTAGTAAACTAACAATCCGTGATAGCAACCTCACATCTGCCGAGCTACCTCGGTGGACAAAAGAGAGGGCAGCCGGATATCCGCCACAAAGCATACCTCCTTCGGCCACCACCCCCGGAATCCAAAGGTGGCTTCCAGAGATACACCCGTCGCCCGAAAGACACCCAAAGCTACTCCGGGATACCGGAGAGGGATCGGGACATCCCCAGGCGATCCAGATTCCAAGGCAAACTACGCCACCGCCAAGAACCTCAACGGAATGGGATGGACCCCGGTATCCTTTCCCCTACCTAGGAACTAGCGCGCCTGTGGGAGAAATCCCAAAGGCCGAAAAGAGGAAGGGCAAAAGGGAGGGGTGGGGAGGAGGAGGAGGAAAGGAAAAAGGGGAGGATGGGGAGGATGGGATAGGGGAGGGGAGATTGGGGGTAATTAGGTTCGGTCTGAGGAAGAAGACCGACAGGTCTAATTCCTCAGACCAAGAGCCTCTTCACCACGCCAAGAAGCCCCCCTTGAAGAGGTCCTGGTGCAGTAAATGATGAAATGATCACTAAGACCTGTGGTAATGACGCCTGACTGACTAATGTTCTCAGAGCGGTTAGAAAGTATGTGGTCAATTAGGGTGGCTGAGAACTGTGTGATCCGGGTTGGAGTATTAATTAGTTGAGTGTAACTATTTAATCCTAGAATTTGCTTATACCTTTTGCATAGCCCGTTATTTTGCTGCTGAAAACAGATATTGAAGTCGCCCAGTATTATTGTCTCGCAGTTGTTTTCAACTCCGGACAAGACTCTGGAAAAGTCTTCTAAGAACTGGTCCGGGGTAGGGGGGCGGTAACTATTCCACTAGAGGGTTTTTTGTCTTAGGAAGCGCACTTAAAACCATAGAACCCATTTATTTTTTATTTAAATCAGTCTTGGGGGTTTTAAGATAAGCCCTTTTTCAATGGGGCACATACTCCACCCCCTTTCTGTTCCTACTAAGCTTTTATATTGAAACCATCTATTTTGAACTCTTGTCATCACCGTATCATCCCCCAAAGATTCAAAGGGTTTTAACCCCGCCCAAATTTTTTGTTAGCTAGATTTCCTAACCCGCCAATTTAGGAAGAAGTGATTTTTGCTTTGCATGAATAAAGTGAAGGCCGTTTTCATAAAACAATCATAATCATCAATATAGGGCAAGGGTCTTTTGTTTTAAAATTGGGTAAACAATGCATCACGCAAAAGGGTAACTGTGCCAAAGTCATTTTTTACACACAAAATGAATTCTGGCACCGTTTAAATTTTTTTTTTATATATTTTATTTAAAAAAACAATACACATTAACATTATGCAAACATACGTCACATAAACAAAGAAAAGTGAACCATTAAATAATAAAAAACAAACAACCCCCGTTCCCTATCCCAGCACTAAACTTATACATAAACACACTTTCAACTATAAATGTTGATCCCCCCCCCCCCAAAAAAAAAATGCCCACAACATGTAACACACTAAGACAACCCACCCCTAACATACAGGGTTTTTATTATATCCAAAAAATCAACCATTTTTTTATAAAAAAAGGCAATAAACCCCAAGAATGTCAACTTATTTACTTTGACAGAAAGTTTAATACAAAACATTCTCATAAAATCCATTTCATTGCCCACTCTTTACTTACAACAAATAAAAGAATGTAAAAATTTTTAATAAAAAAGAACAACGAATATTAAAAAAATCCTCTATCACACAATCCCACTATGCTGATGCCATATTCCACCATTTACACATCCAACAACATGCCTTTACAAAACCCCCCTTTTTACAATAATTAATAAGCCAGGAACAAAAATATTTACATCACCTTTCAAAAAGAAATACCTTAATAACCTAACATTAGGGTTAAACCCTACCTCTTTAAACCCTTTAAGGGGAATTTTACCAAAGTTGGTGATGCATAAACCAAACAAAACAAAAAATATAAAAGTACATACGAAAAAGATATGGACATTACATTCTATACACACACACCTTATAAGCGAAGAAAACCCCCAAAATTTAATATCAATAAAAAATGCATCAACCATGAACTTCAAACTGTCATAAAAACTTTGTAAAACATGGATTTACACGAAAAATAAAAGAAAACATTCATGCCCCTCATTTTTAAAACCTGGGTTTATGTAAATATTAATAAATCCAAACTAAATTTATCAATTGAAACATCAAATTGGTTCTCCCCAACAAGGACGGGCAAAAACCCCCTAAATGAAGACTATACCACTCCCCAAAAAAAATAAATCCTAGCTTAAGATAAAACTTGTTAATGACGACATAAGATCCTAATTCCCTATCTGAAACCAAATATACATCCTTGAATAGTAATATTCATACATAATGTGTGTAAAAGTATTACAATCCTTCTTCTATATAGGAGTACAGCTTTAAAGGAAAGAAATGCAGCTGCATGTTTAAAACACAAAAAAAAGCTCATCCTACTAACAAAACACTTGACCTACAGTGTTTTCCTTTTTTTTTAAAATTTTTTTAACACATCTCATTTTAATGAAAGGATTACAGAATTCACGGGCAGTATCATTTTTGTACATGTTCATCTGCATGACATAAAACACCATAACAGCTGTCAAGCCACCTACCCTTGACAGTGAGTTAATAAAAAACCCCCAAAACCAAAATTTAAATTATGACTTCTGGGTTTTTTTACTGAATGAAACCATGGTACGAACGCAAAATAAAATAACCCTCCAAACATAACCAGTTCACAAAAGTAGCTCTCACACTCACCTCTCATCACCTTCCACACTACTAGCAAAACCCTTACAACACCCCCTCACATTAAAGGAGACCCGTCCCTTGCCCCCCCCTTTGTTCCCTAAAAGTTGTGCTACAGTGAGATTACGAAAACCTACCAAAAAACTTGATTCCCACTCCCCACATATTTTAATTGTTCCTACACCTTGTCCTAAAAACCCTTTGCTGCAACCCTTTTTATCCCAACCCCCTTTTAAAATCTGCCCTTTAATCATTCCCCAAAAACAGCAAATAATCTGCCATAACATAAAAAAAACCCCCCCACTTCACTTGCTACCCCCCACTAACTCCACGACAAGATCTAAGAAAAGACCAACCCCCCCCCCCCCAACAACCTAAAAACCCCCTCATCCAACTCTCACCACCCCAAAAGATGACAAAAATATACCACATGATCATTTCCCCCTCCTCCCCACAAATAAACATGTTCCTCTCCACCAACCCCATTTTATCAACCATGTTTAATGCAACCACACCCAGAAAAAAGGGTATACCATCTCCCTCCCCCTTGCGGGTATCCTAACTTCCTGAACTCCCCCCATATGCCCCCCATTATACGGGGGTATACTTGACCCCCTGAAATACACCCCTTCCCCCAACCACACCCCCCACTGTGTTTACCTTCAAACTTTTAACCTCCCAAACTTAAACAAGAATCTTATTACTCTTCACACTTCTCAAATCCTTCCACACCACCACTTCTAGCACCCCTCATCAACCCCCATCCACCCTAACACCCCTCCCCCCCCCCCACCCTTAATACCCGCTTAATATAAAATGCCATTACCCTACCCAAAGGGCCCAAACAAACCAGTCCCCCCTTTTTCACCTCCTCATGACCACCCCCTTTGGACAACCGGGCCCCCCCAAACCCCACACAAACCTAACACCCTCCTCTTTTTTCCTGAAATTTCCTGAACCCCAAAGGGAGCACCTCCGCCACACCCCAACCTTACTGTCACCACCATTAATTACCAACGCCCTTGCTGTAACGCCCTTCACTAACCCCTAAAACCTTTAACTTGCCTAAAACCCCCCACCTGACTGTTTCTGAGTTAATCCTCCTACATTCCTGCAACTGCTCATTCCATATCCCACACACCCTAATTCTGTCACAAACCTCCTCCCATCTCCCCCCCCCAATTTCCCCCCCAAACCCATGTCCACCCCAAATTAACCTAGACTTTGCAAATTTTAACTCCTTTCCCCGAAACTTTCCCAAAAAACTCTTATCACCTCTCCCACCCTTCTTAAAGCCCCCCACTCGTAACTAACCATTTGTTCCAAATAACCTACCTTTCCCCCCATCTTCCCCCCTCTCCCCCCCGCAATTCCCCCCACACCTAAAGAAAGGATTTACACATCAAAAGAAACTGCGACAGCGGAAACCCCCCCTGCCTTTAAATCCCTGTTCCATCATCACCGCCCCCCCCAGTTTTCCCATTAACCTCACCCTCAGACGCCCCCTAATAGAGGCCCCCACCCACCCCAACCCCCCCCCCAAAAAATCCAATTTCTCCAAACACCCCCCAAAAAAAGCCCCTTCACCAGTCATGGGCCGGGCCCAATCCAACCAACACACCCCCTCCCTGGCATTTTCTCTATAAAACCCCTTTACCCCACTTGCCCATTCTTCAAGTCTGCCCCCGGACCCATACTGACCCCTGTATGCTTTTCCCAATTACCTTCTTTAACCTGTTCCCCCAATACCTTCGCAAAAATTTTGTAATCTGTACACATTAACGACAAGGGACGATAATCTCCCAAACCCTTTTTCCTCCCCCCTCTTTTTTGGCACCAAAACAACAACCCCAGTTTTCTGTTTTGCCCACCCTCCACTTTTCAACATAAATTCAAACCCTTGGGCACTCCCTCATACCTCCAATGTGCCTGTAAAAAACATTAGATAACCCACTATTCCCCCTGCCTTCCCCCACTCAACCCCTTCACCACCTCCCCAAACCCCTCCTCCATAAGCCTCCCTCCAACATTTCCGGATCCCCCTGCCCCAAACCCGAGAACCCCCATACCTAAAGTTTCTAACCCACCACCCCTCCCCTTCTCTTTTCCCTTTTTTCCGTAAACCAATAATCTATACCTACTGATACAACTTGTCAAGAGCCCTTCCCCGCACATAACCCTCCCCCTCCCCCCCGACAAAATTGGCCCCGGTATTCCTCAACTTCTGGGCCTTGAATTTTTCGGAGTACATACCCGGGTTGGGTTACACCTTTCATACGTCCTCCAACCTGCCCGGGGGGGGGGCCAAAAATTTTTTTTTTCCTTTTCCCAACGTTTTGTTCCCCCAAAACCTCCCAACCCTTTTCCTACCCCCCCTTTCCAAATTCCCGTTAAAAAATTCGCTTTAAAAGGGGGGTTTTGCCCCTTTTAAAAATCCTGAACGACCTTGGGGTGAACTCCCCCTCTAAAATCCACCTCCTATCCTACCCCCCCCCCCAAAACCCTTTTTTTCCCACCATTCTGAAAGGACCAACCTTATTTTTTCCCCTCCCCCGTAAAAGCCTCACAATTTAATTTCCAATAACTCTGAATATTCTCGGAAAACCCTCCACCCAGTCAGCCAACACGCTCGTGGGAGAAAAACCCACGTCTACTGTTCTAACCCCCTCCACCCTATCCCCGCCCACATAAAACCATCCAACCCTTTCCCCCAAATCCCTGTACATAGGTGTGCTGACCTGATACCCCCCCGCCCACCCATCTACGACCCCACATAGCAAAGCACCGTAAAAACACCCAAAACGACCCCGCCCCCTAGGATTTCGTCTGCATGCCTATCACACAATTCCAAACACCCCCAATTATGCGATAGCAGAAACCCCTGAATAGTATAAAAATACTTTCCCCAACAAATCTTTTTTTTCCTCCGTTACAAAACGGGCAAATAACCCCACAAAAAATACCTGCCCTCCCCCCCCCCCCCACCCATCCACCCAACAAAACCCCCCCCCCCCCCCCTCCTCCCCCCCCATGACCACAATGGCTGGTCCCTTTACTAAAACAGCCACTCCTCCCTTTAAAAGCATTGCCATGCTTTCAAACAACTTAACCTCTCAATTGCACTCACTACCTGACTTATGGTTATGCTCCTGTAGGAAACAAAAATCCACGTCATACCTTTTTTAGGAACCCCTCCAACCATACCCTTTTTTTCTTCATCTTGAGGCCTTTTGCATTTTTTGTTACACACCGAAGGTCAAGGAAGGCGGCTTTACCCCTGTGGCTGGGCTTGCTCAATTCCCTTTAACCTCACACTTTCCCTTATTATCTTTTTAATAAGACCCCCTCCCCCCCCCTGTCCCCCTCCCCCCCGATTTTTTTCCCGTACTCCCCCCCCCGTTGGGGGTTTTTTGTCCGCCTCTGCCCAGCCTTCTTTCCCGTCTTTTTCCCAGGGGTTTAAAAAGTCGTCTAATGCAACCCCAAACCCCCCGGGCCCCTTCCTAACTGCCTCTCAAAGCCATCCCTCCTCAGGTACTCCTCCTGTGTACCCTCCACC
Organism: Cherax quadricarinatus; assembly: GCF_026875155.1. NCBI lineage: Eukaryota > Metazoa > Arthropoda > Malacostraca > Decapoda > Parastacidae > Cherax > Cherax quadricarinatus. The sequence continues at coordinate 2,901,540 of NC_069399.1, forward strand.
CAAATGTATCCTGTCCACATTCCGTTTCCCCTTCTTCTCGCTCAGCCCTTGCAATCTTGCCTATCCTGGCCGTCCATCCCTGTCCTCTCCTCCCCAAGAATTCCTGGAGCACAGGCCCAAGGACCCTCCTGTTCCTCCGCCATTTCCCCCACCACCAAGGGTTTGAGGAGGATTCCACCTCCACCGGGTTTTAACACTCCCCATCTTTCTCCCCCTTCCCACCCCCTCACTCCATAGGATCCCAAAAATTTGCCGTCGCCACCACACTCGCTGCTGACCCCCTCCCCGGGGGTGGGACCCTTGGGGCAACTATGCACATTGCGCCCTATATTTTATAAGAGTTTTCAAAGACGAAACCCCTCCTCCTTTGTCCCGATAAACACTATACCTGGTTCTGTTCCCCAACATCACATTCGAAAGGGAAAGGCTTTTTTAATGTCATCTTTGATGTATGAACCTTTCCGGGGGCCCTCATTGGTCCACCCCCTACCCCCCTCAACCTCATAAAGACTCCGAAAAATTTCTGAAAACTCCCTATACCAAAAATTGGTCACCTCAAAGGGTACATTTCTCACCCTACCCACGATAGTAAATAAAACTCATGCATACACACATCCATCGCGGGTTTAGGCACATTCGGCGTTCCGGGACTCCTCCACCACACGCTTAGAAACGGCCCTCAAAACTTCAAAATACTCTTTTCACCCTTTTGGGCCCCCACCCTACGTTCCTGTTAGGGATGCCAAATAGGTCCCTAAAAATTGCAAGAAGAAGTACGTTTATCTAGCAGGGCTCAAGAACCCCCTTTAACAGCTCAAAGCAGACGTGTAATCCTCCGCCGGGTTTAAACCGCCATGTTTTTCAGTGAAAACTGCGCAGAAACCCGGTGAATGGGGGCAGCGGTCCGCACGGCCCAATAGCGAGGAACAATGAATCATGCACCCACCCCTTACACATTTTTCATAAGGTGCCTTTTTTTGTTTTTCATGGTACTTTGTACATGATCCCGTTTGGTAGTGTTAGATAAAATGGCTGTATTGTCTCACATTGACCTATGTACTTACAAGGGGTTAAGGAAAATTCCTACTACAACCGCATTATCGCCGTCATTTTTTCTGTCTTTTTCCCTGCACAAAAGTTTTTTGGGCCTGGGTTAATTTGGATATACTTAAAGGCTACAAAAAGACTTGTGCCCCGTTTTTGTTTGGTATCGGTGTTGCCAAACCTTGCAAATAGTGACATTTATTTTCGGTAGGGTGGCAACCGGTGGCTTTTACTTTCCCGGGCGCTGTTTACCCCACCTTTTTGGGAATCAAAATGCGGAAGACATGGCAACGGTGAATACTGTCTGGTGGATTTTTTTTTATTTAAAAAAATACATTACTGCATTCACACATTGACATAAACTATACAGAAACATTATAAGAAAACACCTTATAACTAAAGGATGACAACCTACCCCTAACTACATAATAAATGGGCCCCTACCAAAAACTACATTTTTATTCATATCTTTTAAAAAACTAATAAAAAACTAAGCTTTGGGCCCCTTACGTACATTGTAATATTACATTTATGTACCTAAACATTTCCCTGCTTTCACCCCCAATTTAAAAGTTTTATTTAGAGCACAGGGATACAATATACATAATTAATATGATTGATGAAAACCTAAACTGAAGCTTAATAAAAAATACACCCCCTTTAACTAAACGATTTTCTACCCACACCTGAAAAACGTAACAAAAAAAAGCTACAAAAATTGAATGTTAAAAAACCTTTTTTTTTTTTTTATATTTTATTTAAAAAACAGTTACATAACTTAAGAAAAGCACTAAACCAAACAACATGTAACAACAAAAATTTAAAAAAACATACGTATACACACAAAAAAAAAAAAGAAACTTTACACAGGTTACCCAAAAACATATCCAGAGAATCTACTTTACACACTTTAAAACATCTTAGCCAAATTTTTTAAAACAAACAATTTTCAAGGGAAAAACCTCACCACATGCCCTTAAAACCTATACACCACCCCCCCCCAAAGGTACATTTTTTAAAATCGTACATAGGGCTCGGAAGTAAAAGGGCCCCCCCCCCCATCAAAACCAACAAAACAAAGACATACTATAAGACGCAGGTACTACTTGCTCTAAGTAACAATTATGAAAACTTTGCCAGCATACAAGATAATATACTCTAACCAAAACCGGGGGGCAATCCACCCAAACTTTTATACACATATCCCATAGCATATTTAAAACATAATATACACCGCTACTTTAACTCAATGCATAACCCTCCAACAAAGTCATCTAAAATTGTGTATTTACACAAAATCAATATACATTTTTATATTACCTTACATATACTCTTACATGTGACTTTAAACATTAAAATATCAAAGGGAAACCAACAGCATATACTTAAAATATATAACACTACCCTACACATGTAGTGTCACACGACATGTACTATGTAATCTTAACCAGGCCGCTGAAACATTATATGTTAGGCCTTATGTGCCAAAATACAATCTCGTTACTCATTACACGTTACTCATTACAGCTATTTAAACTTCGAACCTTCAGGTATACAGAAATTGTGTCTTACAGAATGCATCCTACAAGAAGGGAAACCCCGGACTTTGTATCACAGCATATTCGATACAGTCATATGGCATACCTTAGTAACACCATGTAGTATGTGCTTTCTATAACATCTTTGAAGGCACTCTCAAATAACGAACAATCATTCTCACACACACAAAAACTTTAAGATTCTACCCTTTCATTCACCTTGTATACACACAATGATGTAGTGTTCCAATACATTACGTACATGTACTATCCAAAATCTTCACAACAAAGGGAACACATGTGCAAAAACACCACCTACACCACACTCACTACTCAGGAAAAGCATAAATGTATCAGTGCAAATCCAGTCACACACTTTAAATGCCATCCACACATCTCCGCTCAAGAAACTAGCCCGTCGCTACCCCTTTACACTTAAATCCCGTAAATCCTTTAACTTAAAACTCCGGTATCCCTCAGTAAACACTGTCTCCCACCTTCCCCCATAAAGATCCCTATTGCGACACTTAGTTCTATAAATGGTGGCCGCTAACACCTTTATTCTTTCATCCACACCCACCTCCCTCATAGCCCAAGACGTATAAATAAAATCAGTGACCACATACGCAACCGCATTTACCACCATCTGACTCATCCCACCTATATCTAAACTTAACACCCTTAACACCTGTAACCCTTCCCCACCCACTAACCTAACTACCCTACCTATCCATACCCTCACAGCTTCTAAACAATTACAAAAATACACCACATGAAAAATAGTCTCGGAACATCCACACGCTTTGCACTCCCCACCCTCCCTTAGTCTCCTATTAAATAACACAACACCAGACGGCAAGATTCGATGTAGAAACCTAAACATTACCTCCCTTACACCTGGTTTAATACATAATTGCCGTAAACATTTCCAGATATTCCCCCACGCATACATGGGGTATGCCCCCTCAAATGCCGCCACCACAGACCCACCCCCCACCCTCTCAAGAATCCTCAATTTAAGGCACTTCGGATCCCTCACCATCATTAAAACCCTCATCATGGCCTCACCAATCATTAAATCCTTACCCCCCACCATCGTTGCATGTCCATAAGCAGTTTTTCTAGCCCCCCTCTCCTCGCCCCCACCTCCCTCAAATACCCGCGTTTTAGATACACACTCATCATACGCTTTTCTAAAGGTATAAGCCCCAGCCCCCCGTGGCTAACGGGAAGCATCACCACCCCTCAAATCAATAGCTGATCCACCACACTCCACCCGCGCCCTACAGTCCCACCTCTATTTATGTGATTGCCTAGGTCCATATACTTAGACTTTGCCACATTAATTTCCATCCCAGTAGCCTTGCCAAACACATCTACCACCTTTCCTACCTTGTGTAAATCCTTCTCATCCCTCACCAATACAGTTGTGTCATCCACATAACCCACAATACCCGGCCGACCCTCTCGTTCATTACTAACCCCTCCACTTGTGGTACTCCACCTAACTGCCCTATAAAAGGGATCCTGGAGACACGCAAACAATATTTGCGATAGAGGGCAACCCTGTCGCAAACCCCTTCCCATCTGAATGTTAACACCTAGCCTTCCATTAACCTGTACTCTCATAGATGCTCCCTGATACAATGTTTTCTGCCCAAGATATAATTTCCTTCCCGAATCCCTGCCAACGCATGAACCTCCATAACGCATCCCTCTCCACACTATCGTAAGCAGCTCGCCAATCCAATGCCAACACACCCCCACCCCACATCTCCCCCCTCTGTTCTTTAAAACTTCTAAGAACTCCATGCCCTTCATACATTGTCCTACCCGGTACCCCATATTGTCCTCTGTCAATTACGTTACCTATCACCTTTTTTTATCTATTCCCTAATATCCGTGCAAATAACTTATAATCGCCACACATAAGCGATATTGCTCGGTAATCCTCTACTGTAGTCTGTCCACCTTTCGGAACTAATACCACGACAGCAGTCCTTTGCTGCTCACCCATTTCCCCATCATCCTTCATTACATTGAATAACCTAACTAAAAATCCTCTCAATACTTCCCAATTCCTAACGTAAAAATCATTAGGCAACCCATCTACACCTGGCGCCTTATCTAAACTTGCACCAGACAAAGCGTGCGAAATCTAACTTTCCGTGATCGGACCTTCTAATGTTACCCTATCTATACCATCAATCTCACATTGCACGAAACCTCCCATTTCCTTTAAAGCCTCATCTCGAATACCTCCGTTTTTGTGCATATGACCTAAACCATGCATCTAGATAACCACTCATACCCTCTGTCGTCACTAATACCTGCCCCTCTCTATACCCTTCCATCCCCACATGAACAGTTAATCCCATCATCTCCGTCGCCACTCTTCTCTTACGCTGTCTCCTCAACACGCATGCCGAAGGCCTGTCACCCCATAACACCTCTTCCAGCCCACCCAAAACTCGCGCGCCATCAAATCTTTCATTTTGCAAATCCCTGATATGCTCCTTTAATCCCTCAATATCGTCCACCGGATAACTAGCACTCCCACGCTCGTAGCAAGCTCTCAACTGCCCCTCAAGATAAGATTGGTACCTATACTTCAACCTGTTATATTCCCTCCACATACGAATATAAAATTCCTTAATACGAGATTTCGCCACAGAGTCCCACCAACTAACCAGTTCACTATTCCCATGGTGCCTCCGCCACCAACTCCTCCCACAATTGAACAAAGACTGTCGAGACTCTTCTTCCTGCAACAACTTTACATTCAATTTCCAAAACCCCTTACACCTTCATGGCAACCCCTCCCAACCTATCATCCACCAAAACACCCCTGTGATCAGAAAATACTACGTCCATTACCCTCACACTATGTATTACGACTGTCCTGGGCACGTATAATCGATCGAGCCTAGCCGCATACCCACGCTTAATAAATGTGTGCTCCACCACCTCACCTCCCTCAACATCTGTCAATCCTACCCCGGATAACAATTCTCCCAATATCCTCAAACAATGCCCTGCCCCCCTCGGTTCAACATCCTTACTCCTTATCACACAGTTCCAGTCACCTCCTATCACAGCAACCCCCGGCAATCCACGCAAATAATATACCAAACGTCCCTCACGAATTTTTCTTTATCCTCACATCTCCCTCTGCTGGGCCATACACACACACCAACGTCATCTGTACCTGACCCCATAACCCATCCACACGAATCACCCTCCCCTCTCCCCCCTCATTATGCCTGACAACCAATGGGCTAGTTTCTTTCACCAAAATGGCCACACCTCCTTTCAATCTGACTGCATGCTCAACATACACATTATACCCATCCACCTTCAACTCATAACCCGGTCTATAATTGTGTTCCTGCAAGAACACAACGTCAACATCATGACACACCAAATATTCCTTAAACCACTCACACTTTCTCTGAGACCTCAAGCCATTGATGTTCAATGTCAGGCACTTAAAACCGACAAAGGGGGTTTCCCTCTTGACACTACCGACTTATCACCTGATCGTTTCATTGCACCCTTTTCCCTCCCCCCCCTTTCTGGCCACCCTTACCCAACCCCTGCCCCTGGGCGCCACTTGAACCTCTCCGCATGGCTTCCGCCCATGTTTTCTTCCCAGGTCGTTGTGCGGGCGTAAGCACGTCGTCGGAATCAGAAAGCACTGCTGCGCACTTTCGCGTCGTACCCTCGACCTGCATCAAGTCATCCAGCTCAGTGCCATGATGAACCTCCACCTCCACAGTTCTCACCAACTGGGCATCCTTACGACACACTTCAGGCCGGGCTGGCATCACCACGCCCTCCTCAACTGCAGACCCATGATCCAGGTCTGTACCAACATCTTGACAAGGACTCTCATTACCCAAAATGTTCTCAAACGTCGACACTATCGTCGTTTCCGCGTCGCTACCATTCGCTTCCGCGATGACCTCATCCAGCACTTGTACAACGTCCAGGGAATTGATGTCATCCCCCCGCGTAGCCCCTGCCATCTCCTTTTCTTCGGCCCTCTTAACCTCCTCACTCCATGTCAAACTCTGCTGAGGCAGAGTCGAAAACAGTTGATCTTGATCCTCTCTCCTTTCCTCCACATCTCGTCGTTGCTGCTGGTCCTTATCACCACGTCTTCTTTCACATTGCGCAGCCAGGTGATCATACGACCCGCACAAATGGCAAGTGCTTTGCTGCCCAGCGTATATTACAAAAACCTGAGTCCTGAAATCTTCCATCACCACGTACGATGGAATTGGATGTCTGAGCGTCATCTTGACAGAGAATGCACCCTCAGGTATCCCCATATACGGGCCAGCTGACCACCTTCCTGCAGTGATCATATGTATTGTGCCGTATTTACACATAATGAACCGGATGTCAGATGCATCCGCCTCGAACGGCACATTCCTGATCTTAACCCATGTGTAATAGCTGGACACATCATGCAGCCCCACCGTCACAGCATGGTTAACTGGTATGGCACCTCTTGAAACTTATTCACCACTGCCTCATACACAGTCGCCGAACTAAATTTTACAAAAATCCTCTTCGTACCGTTCAGTGCAAGTCCACAAATTTCCTCATTGGCTATTCCGTAGGTATCTCTGATGATTGCAGGCAAAAGCAACTCCATTGATGGCCCCGTTACAGCTCCACTGGTTAATTCAATGCAGACAGTATTTACCCTGCGCCGGCGAGCCTGCGCCATGTTGGTGAAAATAATACTGCCACCAGACAACTCCAGGGGGCAGCAGCAGCACACGTCCTCTCCACTCAATAGTTGAGAGACGAATGATAAAAACTCTGTATATGTAACTGTAACCATACATGAAAAACTTCCATAAAGAACATAGCACTTAACAAAAACAGTACCTGGGTTGTGACCTAAATTAATATACACTTAAAATGTACCAAAACCAAACGTATATAAATTTTTACATAAAACAAAGTGACATTAAACAAGAAGTTGATACATGCCTCCTCTCACCACACGCAAGGTACACAGTATGAACAGTTTGAAAAATAACCCCGTAATCCGTATATGTGTATGCAATCCTATCTCATTAACCTCCATTCAGAGATGAGCCCTTAATAGGCCAACGTTCAATGCTGTCTCCTATAGCAAAACATTCTATTACACCCCTCCCTCTTCTCCCTCATTTAGGCAACCACCACTGTCTCTCGGCAGCATACACTTCCCTGTCACTCAGTCTCCCAGCTGTACATGAGCATATAAGCCTGTCACATCGCAACAGTATCTCAATCACAACAAACCACACTCAAGCATTCTTACTGCATACATGCATGCAATACCTCTAAACAATAATATATACCTCAACCCTCTGACAGAGGTGTGATGGTAAGTGACCCAGCATAGCAAGGCGTTATATACACAGGGGGTAATACAGTCATCCCTTGGGACACGCATACAAAGATATAAACCTAAATTCTCCACTATCAAACTGGATCACACACTTAATCCAGCTAGCATCACACGTACCTCCTAACACCTACTAATCACACTGAGCATTCGCCGCTTGACCTGAGCAGAGTGCGGACGTGTGACTACTGCCCTCTGCTGGCCATTGGAGGAGACTTATATTTTCACAACATGGCGCAGTCTGTGAGAAGGCGTATGCACACGGTGTGCCTGGAATTGTTGTGTGGTGCAATAACGCCTCAGTCTGCACAAGTGCTTTTACCGCAAATTATCCGTGACACCTATGGTGTTGCGGATCAAGAACTGTATGGTGTGGCGCTAAATGGTGCCTATCGTATTTTCGTCAAGTTGAGCTCAGCTGGAGTGTATGAACGGCTGGTTGACAAGTTCCAGGACAGGAGCGTGGACGTTAATTCAGCGATACGTGTTCGACTCATCGACGTGTCTAGGCATTACACATGGGTGAGAGTCCGAAATGTGCCATTTGAGGCGGACGAGACTGATCTGCGGAATGTATTTGAACGTATGGACCTGTACACTGGCTATGGCGGGAAAATGGACGGAGGGCGTATGCCGGCTTGCCGGATGGTACGTCACGATCAAGATGACGTTTGGGGCATTCCATCCCGTCTTACGTCATACTGGACGCATTTGGGAGGGCAGGTAATGGTGTACTACGCTGGGCAGCAGAAGACGTGTAGGTTATGTGGTGCATATGACCATATGGCGGCCCAGTGTGGGAGATGGCAGCGGAGACAGGAACTAGGTAGTGAGATGGTGAAAGAGCCAGAACAGGAGGTGGGTCATGCTGATGAGTCACCTTTACATAGAAGTGGCACTTCCTGGAGTGAGGAAGTGGAGCGTGAGCTGCCAATGGTGGGTACCAGCCCATCACTGTCACAGTTAGTGGGAAGTGAGGCATCTGCTTTGGAGAACGGGAAGACCGTGCAGATTGGTGACGTGCGGGTAGGGGGAGGCCTACTGGTGAATGTGGAGGAAAAATCCTTTGAGAAGAAGGTTTCTGAGGTAAACTTAAGAAATGGTGAGGAGTACTGTTCAGATTGAAGATGAGCAACTTGGAAGATTGGCGAACACGGCAGATGACTCTCCAGGAGTGGTGGAAGTGATTGAGGTGAATGCTGAGATTCACAGGGAGGCATCAAGTGAGTTAGAAATGGATGCAGAGAGTGTCAACCGTAAGAGGGCGGCGACATATTCCGACTCGGATGATGTTTTGACCCCGGCACAGAGACCGGGGAAAAAGCCGTGGGTTGATGTGGTGCGTGGGAGCTCTAAAGGTACGCATGGTCTGGTGTTGGATCAGGGGAAGCCACAAGTGGGCAGTGGAGAGAAAAGTGGAAGAAGCAGACACACTGGAAGCGTGTCGGTGAAAGGTGAACTGGGGCAGAGGGTGAAATCACATAAGTAGGTTTCCGGTGCATGACAGTGAATATTAATGGATTGTGTGCGAGGGAAGGGAATTGGAGGTGGATGGGTACAGAGTGTTTGTGATGTATTCGGAGCGAATGAAGGGAGGGGTGTTATCCTGATCCGAGAAAACGAGCCCGTTTGTTGTTCTCGGGAGTGAAGGGGGGGGGTCGTGTGTTAAGAATAGATGGGTGGTGGAGAGGTGAGAGGATGGCAGTAGTTTGTGTGTACGTGCCGGCTGAGAATGATGTAAGGGTAAAGAATGAATTTGTGAATAACGTATTGGTATATTATTTGCGGTCATTACCGTCAGTGACAATAGTTGGTGGCGACGGGAACTGTGTGGTGCGAAGGAAGGATGTGGAACCGAGAGGGCAGGGTGTTTTTTGGCGGGTTAGGGGATCTATTGAGAGGGTGTGGGATTGAGGATATAGTTGTTTGGAGGAGATTCCGAGATAGAGCACACATTTCATAGAAAGGGGTATGCTGCACGATTAGATGGGTTTGTAGTGACAAGGGGAGTGAGGGGACGCGGGTGCAGATGGTGAATGTCGTTTATTCAGATCATAGGGGGGTTTATGCTGATTTAAATTGGGACGGTTTGCCTAAGAGGTTTTTGGGGGTACTGGAAGCGAATGTACGACTACTGGGTGAGGGGGTGGGGGAAAGGGGGATTTTGAAAGTTTGGGGGAGGACTTATGGGGTGGGGGTAAGAGTGCAAGCGATTTATTGGGGTGGAGGGGTGGGGTTGCAAAGAGGAGGATCGGGCAATATTATGTGCGAAGGGGAAAGATTGAGGCAGGATGACATTGGGCTTCAACAGTATTTAAGGGCGGTTGCAAGGTTGTTATCAGAGGGGTGCTGTGAAAGGTGTGTATCCAATGGAGGAAATTGAGCGTTAAAGTGGCAGATAAGGGATATGCACAATGAGAGATTTGATGAGGCGAGGGCAAGTGGTTAGGTAGGCGATTTGGGGTGACAGGCCATCAGCCTGTGTGTTACGGGCCACGGAGACGCAGGTTGGCAAGGAAATTGATAAGCTGGTAGTACACGAGAACTTAGGTGGTATACGAAGGGTCAGGGGTTGCGAACTACTGAGGGTATGAGTGGTTTATGGATAGTTGGTTTGGAAAATATTTGCGGAGTGTAGGAGTAAAAGGTGAGGATTTAGAGAGAATGGGAGAGAATGTACTTGTGCCTGAGTGGAAGTGATTGTAGGCATTGGGAGGGGATTTTTGAAAGGGGGAGGTATGGAGAGCTTTGAGAATATGGGGAGAGGTAAAGCGCCAGGAATAGATGGGGTTTCCTTGTGAATTCTATGTGAAGCATTGGAGTGTGTTGAAGGATTTTTTAGTGAACCTGATGAATGTGATGAAAAGTGAGGGGGGATGGGTGAGTTGCAGTGTAAACCCCAGTAGTAGTTTGATTCCGAAAGGGGGAAAGGGCCTACGACAGAGCAGAACTACAGGGCTTGTTTGTTGTTATGTGCTGATTAAAAGATATTCGCAAAAATCTTGGGGAACAGGCTGAAGTGCGTGATAGATAAAGTTGTTGCGAGAGGTCAGCATGGGGTGCCTGGGAGGACGATGTATGAGGACAAGGAATAATAAAAAATTTGTGGGAAAGTATGGGGGGAGAATAAAGGGGGGGGAGGTGTCTAGCATTTGGGTTGGCAGGCTGTGTATGATTGCGGGAGAACGAGAGGCACTGTTTGGGATATCTTACGGAGGCAGGGTTTTGGGAAGAGATGGTACGTTGGATTGAGACTTTGTATAATAGGGTAGGTGTAAAGTGTGCAGGTGAATGGGAAATTGGGTGAGTGGGTTTCAGTGGGTATAGGGATAAGGCAGGGTTTTCCTCTGTCTCAACCGTTGTTTGCTTGTATACAGGACCCTTTTTTGCAGGGCAGTGGGGCAATGTTTAGGGTGGATCGGGTGTGGGAATGGAGGGTATGGGAATAATAGGGTATGTTGGGTGATACAGCAATTCTAATGAGCAGGGAGGAAAGTTTACATGAGGTGGAAGATGTAATTGGTGGTTTTGAAGGAGGTTACAGGTTTAAAAGTGAATGTGGAGAAATCGAAATTATTGGTCTTAGGGAATTTGGGGAGGGAGGACCGATGGGAAACAGCTGTGGGGTTGGTGTGTGGTGGATAGACTAAAGGTGTGTGGGGTAATTTATATGGGGAATGCCGGGGAGGCATGGAAGGTTAATTCTGGGGGGCATGGATAGGTTGGTGGGTAGGTTAAATGTTTGAGACCCAGCATTTGACGATACATCAACGTGTAATAGTGGTAAATGTACTGTTTTATAGTATGGTCTGGCATTGGCAAGTATATTTCCCTTGGCGGACCGGCATAACTAGACCTAAAAAAGGTTTTTCGTTATATATGGGTTCGGGGGTGACTGGTGGGTAGAAGTGTTGTTATCTACCGTCACAAAGGTGGATTGGGTTTTAATAGATATAAAATAAGGTTAAGTTATATATTTGAAGAGGGGGTTTCTCCGAGTGGACGTCGGTGGGGAAAGGTGTGCAAGCATTATAGAGGAGCACGAAGGGGTGGGTAGGATCAAGATGAAAGAGTGTGAATGTTCTGCGAGCTTTAGTTTTTAGAGATCCGTCTAGGGTACGGTAGGTGTTTTTGGAGGCGTGCTGTAGGGGTGAGGGTGATTGCACATGTATTTAGGGGATATCCCAAGTTTGCATGGGGAGACATTTGAGGTAAGGTTGCGGTTGGTGCGCATCAGACCCAAAAGTGAGAGAGGTATGTTCGTTTTCCTTTCATGGAATATTGCCTTCTGGTGGTGCTTCGGGAAGAGGGTGAGGGTGTGGGCGTATGTGGGGGGGGGATAGGAACACTTTCATGTATATATTTTGAAAAATTTGGAGTGAACGGTGGATGGGTGGGATTTGAGGAAGGGGTGGGGAGGGATATCGGGATTAAGGCTTGATTTAGATGTGGAGGTCGGAAGATCTGTGCAGCGTCTTTGGGGTACATCATACGATTTTGTTTGAATGGGCCATGAGGGGTAATGGGGATTGGATGGTGCGAAAGAAGGTATTGGCTGCAACAATGTACAAAACACTTAGTCGTAATAGGGGGATAATGGAAGTAGATGGGAAAGGGTTTTCCTGAAGGATATCGAAGTATGAATGTCAGAGGTTTGTTGGCGGAGTGAGGGAAAAAAAAAAAAAAAAAAAAAAAAAGGGGGGGGGGGATGTGTTTGGATTTTCAGGGGTTGCACCGGGCTCGTCTCAGAATTTGGGAATGTATGAGGAGTTCCGTGATATGGTGTGAAATGGCAGCGTAGTTGTGGAGTGTGTTTTAAGTAAGTTTGTGGTGGTTTGTAAGGGAAAAGTTGTTAAGATTTTTATGGACATGGGAATGAGCAATATTTGTGTGCATGTGAAAAGTATACGGTCATACTCAGAATGGTATACTGATGTATGTTATGGATAAGTTAAATTTGGAATATGTTGTAATGTATTATCAGGATTGGTGGTTGTATTAAAGCAAAGGACATGCGGCGTGATAAATATGTCTGTGTACCAAATGTACTGCTCATAATGAGATAATGCAATGTGTGTGATTTTTATCATACATTAAATGTATATAGCAGTATGTAAGAGAGGATTTCATGTACTCAGTATGGGTTGTATATTGGTATTCGGTGAAGTTCAAGGAATATTATTGACGAGTGATGGGTATATAAGGATGTGTTGATGTACAATGTGTTAAGTAGGGTTAGGATGGTGAGGCAAGAAATGCTGCGGTCTGTAGAATAAGAATATAGTCTCGTTTCAGTTAATGTTTAATAGTAATGACTATGTATATTTCATTATATGGTAGAAGAAGTTGTTACTCAACACTGGAATTATATTTGAAACATATTACTAAATATACGTGGGTTGGAAGTTCGGCTGTGGGATGAATGTGTGTATGGACGTGAGGGGACAATTAGTGTATGGAAGTGAGGTGGGAAATGATGTATGGAAGTGAGGTGGGACGAATGTAGTGTATGGAAGTGAGGTGGGACGAATTCAGTGTTAGTGGGAGATATTAGTTAATATACTGTTTTAGATTTTTTGAGGGTGAGGTGTGAGATTGTTATTTTCTAACCTTTATTTGTTTCGTATTATTGAGGTGTTACGTATTATGTATTTGATATGAAGTTTAATATACAACAATAATAAGTATGTAAAGAATTTTTGGATAATTGAGAATGTCTTCGTACATACAGTTTTATGTAAAATGTCAATACCTGTGACATTCTTTGGGTTATATTGCATATTGTGTTTATGGCTGCAATTTTGGATGTAATAAACCCACCTGTATATGAAGCTGTGGGCTGTCTTTAGTTTAGTTCTTATGTATAAGTTTAGTGCTACGGTAGGGAATGTGGAGTTTCCTTTTGTTATATATAATGGATACGTTTCATTGCTTACATTGTCTACATGTATAACTATGTATTACGTTTTTCAATAAAATATAAAAAAAAATCGTTCCATCACCTTACAGACTACACTGGTCAGAACAATGGGACGATAGTGAGAGGTATCAAGCCCCGAGGTGCCTGGTTTGCGAAACGGTAGGAAAATAGCAGATTTCCATTGTTGAGGGAGAACCCCTCGCGTCCAAATAAGATTGAGAAGATGCAAAAGGACTACAAAGACTGTAGAATGCAGATTTTGTAGCATACTGATATGAATATCATCAGGCCCAGCTGCCGATGACTGACAAGCGGAAAGTGTGGACTCTAGCTCTAGGAGACTGAAAGGTACATTATACGGCTCCATTCCATTAGCAGAGAAATCCAAGAGCAATTGTTCCATTGTAGACTTAGATGCGAGAAATGAGAGGCAGAGGTGAAGCCCTTGGGAGACACGAACAAGATAGTTCCCAATTTCCTTGGCAACTTCAAGAGGTTCCGGAACATTAACACCAGCAACCCTCAGAACAGGAGCTGGGTCCATAGTGTATTTACTACACGACTTCCGTACCTTCCTCCAAACCGCACACATAGGGGAAATCAAGGTAATGGTAACACATAGTCTTGCCAACAAGTGCATTTAGCACTGCGTATGATATGGCGAGCGACTACCCTTGCCCGCTTAAAATCCAAGAGACAATCTGAGGTTCGATTATGCCGATAACGGCCCCACGTAACGCACTTCAAATGCACCGCATGGGCACATGCAGGAGACCCAAAATATGCATGTCTGAGAATGTCTGCCTGAGGTTTGAGGAATAAAACATGATGCTGCAGTCAAAACTAAAGTCGAAAACTGGTGCACCAGTTCATCAATAGAATATGAAGAGGGATCCTCACAAAAAGCGGTAAGATGAGAGTATAAGTCCTAATGCGTTCGTCCAAATTGCCAACGAAGGCTTCGAGTAGAAATAAGAATAGGAAAGTGATCACTGTCCTGTAAATCCAGGAGAAAAGACCAAGTGTAATCAAGTGCGATTGACGAGGAGCAGATGGAAAGATCAATGCAAGAGAGAGACTGAGTACGAGAGTCAAAATGGGTGGGAGCATCCATATTTAAAACATTAAGAGGATGAGAAGTGAGAAGAGTCTTAAACTGATCACCACGAGAGTCACAGTGGGAACCTCCCCAAAGATGATAGTGAGCGTTAAAACCACCTATCATGATGGGCAGCGGCTGAGAAGAGGTCAATAACACAATATCAGAAAGCACAGGAAGGGGAGAGATATAGTGAGCAAACTGTATACCATCTGTGCAAATAACTACAGGCTGCAGTATGATGCAGCAGAGAACGAACAAAGACCTGGTGATACAGTATACTAACGCACACAAGAAGCGCGCTCTCATTAAATAATTCATGAGGAAAGGGATCAGAAGAATGCAACTGCGCATAGCCCGAAACAGGATGAATAATAGATGAACGAATTTTGGATTCTTGTAACCCAACACATACTGGGGAAAACTAAAGCTCTTCCCGATTACCCCTGAGGCCAAGAATATTCCATTGTAAAAAAGGCATTATTTACAATGGAGTATGCCAACAATAAGAAGAGATAAAATCTATGGGGTATTAGGGTCAGTGAAGTAGAGGCAAAGGTAAACTTGTAGGCAAGGAAGAATCAGAATGCTGTGAAGAAAAAGATTGTTGGGAGGGTCGTGCAATTTTTTTATTATTTAAAACATAGAACAAATACAAGGATGTATAAGAGTATAATAAAATTAAAAACTATACTGGATATTAACAATAACCTCTATTACACAATCCCAGTACAGAAAATAAACAAATTACAACCAGATACACAACCCACAACATATCCTACAAACCCCTCCTTTTACAATAATTACTATTGCCAGTGTAGCCACAGCTGATACTTCTCCCCCCACTTAAATATTTACATTCACCGTTCTAAGAAACATACCATTAATTATCCTAATTTAAGGTCATACCCTGACCTCATCAAAAACATAATGAGTATTTACCAATAGTTGGTGATGCATGAACATCAGTAACACAAAAATATAAAATTACAGACTAAAACAGATATAAACATTACATGCCTATTCACCCATACACCTTTATAAGTATAAGAATATACACCTACAATATATAATATCAATATTAATGTAACAACCATGAAATTCAAGCTCTTATAACAACATTGCAAAACTTGAAGTTCACGCTTTAAAATGCAAGAAAATACACCACATGCTACATTATCGGTAAAATACTAGGATATGTAAATATTTTAAAAGAATCCAAGACTAGGACATGAATAAGATTATCCAAAAGTTTCATTTTGATTTTAGTAAGATAACAACACCATAACAAACTCCTTACAACATCTAACACACCACATACAAACATACCAAAACTTAACACACGTTCCACCAGACTAGACTTTCTCTGTGCCTTCTAGCACGTGCCTAACTAGTATTACATACAAATAAATATACATGAATATTAATTTAGGGTACTAATCCTTATTCACACATAATTACATAATAGGTAATTACTTCAAAAAAAGATGCAGGAACAGGGTACAAAAATTTCAAAAAAACTCAATGTTTCAAGGAACATAGTGAAAGGAAAACCCTCTCAAGTTAAAATTCACTTGCAAGAACAGTACAAGCGGGACATAATTCGCTACCAAAGAAAAAATTCATGTTACATAATTTATATGTTATATATTTATAAATGTTATATATTTAAACTTTCATTTATACCTTCCCCAACAAAGGAACTAAACAAAATAGATCTTTCACACCATCACATCCAGTTCCACACGTGTACCTCCAGTCACACCCATCCACCCATCACTTCACACCCGAGGAGGTCAGCCCGTTGAATACCCCTGACTCCCCCCTTTACCAACATACTCATCCCGGCAGTTAAAACCCCGTTATAACGCCCTTAAATTCCCTATTGTTAGTCCTCTATAACCTTCGGAAAAAACCTCACTCCACCTTTTCCCATATTTGTCTCTATTACGACACAAAGTTCGATAAAACGTCGCCGCCAAAATCCTTCTCAGCACTTCCCCATCCTCCTTCCCCCTCATACCCCACAAAACATATATGTAGTCCAGGACTGTATATGCTAAACCCCTTGCCACACCTTCATCCACCCCACTCATATCAAGACTCATGCTCTCAATACCGACACACCATGACCCCCCCACCCTAGCCACTACCCAACTCATCCATACCCTGATGCACTCCAAACCTTCACAAAAATAGACATGATATACAGTCTCTTCCCCACTGCATCTGCTACACCCCCCACCCTCGATGACCCTCCTATCTCGGAGCATCGCTCCCGTTGGCAATATACCATGTAGGAAACGATACATAACCTCTCGGGCTCTAGGTCGTATCCTTAATTTACTAAATCTTTGCCATACATGGGGTAGATCCCTTCAACCGGCCACTACATGTCCCTCTTACAATTTACACAAAGTTCTTGCCTTTACTTTTCCCGGTTCCCTGGCTAACACTAAGGCATGTAACACTTTTTCACATTCCTTCATTTCTGCTCTCCCATACCATTTCCGTAGGTGATCATGTACCTTATCTAGCTGCCCTCCCCTCCATCCACCTGCACGCATCACTTCCCTCTTAATGAACACACATTTCACGCGCTTTCTCAAGTCTAACAAACCCAACCCTCCCTTACATACCGGCAATATCACTACCTCCCTTCGCAACCAGTTGCATCCTGAACCCCACAAGAATTTGAACACCATTCTAAGAATACTCGTGATCACCGTTCCTGTTAACAGCAACACTGCCGATACAAACTAGACTTTACTATATAGTAATACATTGATGACAATTGCTCATTGCCTAAGGGTTAAATGGTGAGGTCGCAGCATCCCCAAACGTCGCTGCACCTATTCCACCATCCTATTTGAATTATTGACCCTTACAGCACTCGGGTCAGCCTCATATATGACACCACAGATTTTCAGACTCCCAGTCTGACGCTGCACGACATCACATCCCCATTCTAATCTCCCTGCCCATTCTCCCAGCCCCATTATCATTGACTTCTCCAGATTTACCTTCATCCCAGTAGCTGTTCCAAACATGTGTACAACTTCCCCTAAAACTCCTAACCGTGTCTCCTCATACACCAGAATAGTTGTATCATCAACATAGCCCGGCTTGGTGGGCTATGTTGAGATACAATATTGCCACCACCCTCCCCCCCCCCCTTTCCTTAGACAATCCTCCACTATCCTTAAAAAGGATCCTGAACACATGCAAAAAAATTTTGTGATACGGGGAAAACCCCTGCCAAAGCCCCAGCTCCTGTTGACTCCCCCCCCACCCCACCAGTTTTGCACCTTATCTTCGTCCTGAGTACAAAATACCACCCCCCCCATTTTTCTTCATGAAACCCCTGTTGAGGAAATACCCGAAAAGCCCCTCTTTTCCACCCTGTCATAAGCCCCTTGCCAATCCAATGCAACAAGCCCTCTGCCCCTTCCATCCTCCGGGAAAAACTCTTTAGATCCCGTGGTCCTAAACCATTGCCCTACCCGGAAACCCAAAAACGAGACTCAAACACCCCCCCCCCCCACAACACTTTTAAAGCCTATTCCCAAAATTTTTTGCGAACAGCTTAAATCGCAAAAAGCAAGAAATGGTCGGTAAACCTGAAGGGTACTCTGTTTTTTATCTTCGGGGTCAACACCACCACCCCCTTGCCTGCGATTCTCCATCTTACCTCCCAAAACTCAAAACCCCGAATTCTTTCGTCCTATCTATCCTCTAGAGGTTCTGTCTCTTTTCTCTTGCTTTTTGGGCTGGCCAAAAACCCTCATCCCTTGGGTACTTTTTCCCTGCCCCCCTCGTCACTCTCAAGACTTCTTAAACGGGTTCGCTCTCTCCCACCTTAAGATGTTAGTCTTGACGTTGAGTCCTTTTTCACCAATGCCCTTTTTGATGTGCCCTTGATTTCCTTAGAAAAAAGGCCCATGAAGGGGTTTCTTATCCCCCTATCCCACTGTTTCTTTTTGATCGATCCGCCTCTGGTGGACTCTAACCCCTTTTCCTTTCCAAGGGAAATATTATTCTCAAACCTTCGGTGTCGCTATGGGCTTCCCTTTCCCCGTCCTTGCAAATCTTTACATGGAATACTTCGAGACGTTTTCTTCCTACCCTCGATGTCAACCTTCCTCGGCTCCGCTATGTGGATGACATCTTTGCTCTGGGGCCTCAGCCCAGTCCTTCCCCTTTTCTAAAAGCTTTAATAATCTTCCCCTTCCATAAGTTTAAAGGAATGGGAACAATTCCTTGTTTCCTTTCCCTTGATGTCCTGTCCCCGCTAGATACGGTTTTTTCCTTTTCCGTTTCCCGAAAACCTTGCACGTGGCTGTCATTCACTATTTTCTATCAGCTTCCTGTCAAGAAAAGTGTTCTTATTCCCTCTTTCTCCGTGCCCTCCAACTGTGACCTCTTTCCTTCCAGCGAAATTTCCACTCTTTCAAATTCTTTTCCCCCGTCTTGGCTACCCTTTTCCCTTTTATGGGATCTCCCTCTCACGTGCTAAACGCAATTTTTTTTCCCCCAAACTCTTTTCCGGGGAATTTTTCTACCTCTCCCTTTCCCCACATTTCCGGTTTTCAAATTCAACAATTCTCCCCGTCCTTAGACATCAAGTTTTTCCTTTCCCCCAGACTAACCTCTTGAAACAAATCCTTTATCCCTTCCTCCCTTACAGATGTTCCTGGTGTCTACTCTATTTCTTGCTCCCCCTGTCCTTTAAATATTTGGGGAGAAATGGTCGATCTCTTTCTGACAGATTAGGGAAAAACAAAAATAGTTTAGGTTTGCCGCACTAACAGTCTTTTCTTTCACGTCAGGATAAAACCCATCCATTACTGGTCTTCTGCTAAAACCCCTTTTCCCTACTTCCAACTCAAAACAGTCGCCGTCAGTTGAATCCTCTCTAATCAATCTTTCCTTGTATGAACCAGCCCTGGCTTGTCTCTGAGAGCCTTCCCTCTCCCACTACATTGTAAAATGCCAAATTTCAAAACCCCCGTGACTTAACCGAATCCTCTTTTTTCTTTCTTTTTCTTTTTCCTTTTCCCCCTTTCCTTTTCCTTTTCTCTCGGGGTTTTCTTTCCTCTCCTGTCTCGTGTTTCTTTTCCCTTTCTTCATTTATTTTATTTCACCATTCCCCTTTCCGCACTCTGGTGCTTGCTCTCCCTTTGGGGATCTAGTTTTGCAGTGCCCCCCCTTCCTTTGTTTTTTTTTTTGACGGCTCGTCCCCTTATTTCCCCTTCTCCCACTCCCTTATACTCCCTTTCCTCTTTTATACACAACTACGATAAATTTAAGACAATGTGCGGCGTTTTTCTTTGTTGTGGACGTTTCGCCATCAGGGCTAGCTGGATGGCGAAGTCTACGATGGGGACCCCCGGGGGTTTTGGGCATGTGTTTTTTTTCATCTTGTCGGTATTTATACAATTTTGACTACTACTTATAACTATACTCTACTACTCTACCTCCACTCTCCTGCCTATATATACCCCGTCCTCTCCACCTTGTTAGTGTGATTTTGTCAAGGTCCTACCCGGGCCCAAAAACGTCGTCGTAAAGCTTCTCTCTTTTATGTTGGGTTTTTTTTTGTGTATCGTTCCAGTCACAGTATTGTCCCTTTTTGTTAGGACCCGCTTTTAAGCGTCTATTCTCCCAATTTTTTTAAAATGTTTTTCCCTCTTTTAAACCCTCTTTCGAGCTTATGGGGCGCTCTTTTGCTCCCAGGGTCGAAAAGAATCAGCTTCGTTCCTACGTGACTGTTTTGGACAAGTTCTGCCCCCTTCCTTCCCCCACTTCCTGAAAACCAACCCAGGGGCACCCCCTTTTCCTGATCTGCCCGTCTCCTACTTCAACAGTCATTTTTTCTACTAAAAACGGGGTTGAAATGCCTTCTTTACTTTCCGTCAACGTCAACGTGCTTCTTTGGGCTTACCACAGGATCTCTGAAAACTTCCTCTACCTTTTGCCTTTGACACTGCCGCCTAATGCACAATTCATTTTTCCCAAACTACAAAATAAACTTAAAAGTCTCATTCAGCTAGCCCTGGTTAAATTCTCCCCCACTGATGTGTTACTAATCGTCTTCTGTTCCCCTCTTCAATTGAGCTTGAACTTCTTGGTTTTGGGCTTTCCTTTGCCCTTTCCCCCCTCCTCGCGCTGGTATTTCCCCGATTAGCTCTTTTGATTCCCTTTTTCAATCTCGCTTCCGCAATCTTTTTGAGTGTCCACTTTCCCTGGGGGCTTCCTTCCTCCCGTTAGCTGTTTTCCAAGAACACCCCCTTCCGCCGTTACCAAATTGCCCTTTCTCCTCTTAAAACCAAAACTAACATTGCAATATTTTTGAAAATAATTCCCGGATTACCTCCCAGGGTTACCTCCTTTTGATTTTTGCCCTACTCCGCCCACCTCCCCTTTGTTTTAAACCCCCTTAACCAAAAGAAATTCCAAAAAAAAGGTCCTCCCACCTTGCCCCTTTTCTTTGGCTTGTTTTTCCTTTCTTCTTGCCCTCCAAACTTTTCCCATTTCCCTTTCCCCAAAAATATAAAACCCATATTTTTCTTCGCCAAACCCCCATTTTTTTCTTTTCTTTCTCTTTTTTCCCCCCAAAACCCACTCCCCTTTTTTTACTTTTCTCCCCCCCTCTCATCTCAAAAATTATTGAATTGCCTTCCCCCGTTGTTGTCTTGGGTTTAGGCCCCCCCCCCTTCCCCTGTCCCTTTTATGGCCGACCTTAGAGGAAGGGGGGGGGTTTTTCAAATTCCCCTTTCCCCAATTATTTTTCTTGATCTATGCTTATACTCTAACTCCTTTTCCTTCCGGGATATTTTTTAAAAATTCTGTCCTTGGGGGTTTCTTTTCCTGTCCGCAACACTGGTATTAGCTTTCTCTTTTTCCTTTTGTGTTTTTTCCTTTACTTGGTCCCTTGTATTTTTTTGCCTTTGGCCCCGACCCAGTTTTCCCAATTTTTTTGGGTTTAAAAATCTTCCCCCTTAATTTAAAAAAAGGGTCTATTCCCTTTTCCCTTTCCAGTCCTTCCCCCCCCTCCAGGGTTTTCCTTTTCCTTTCCTCCAGAATTTCATTTAAATTTTTACTTTTCCTATCTCTCCCCTGCAAAAAATGCTTTTTCCCTTTTCTCCGGCCCCCGATTTTTTCAATTCCCCTTGAAAATTTCCCCTTTTTTCCTTTCCGCTTTGGGGAAACCCTTTTCCCTTTTAGCCGTCTCCCTCAAACGCTTTCCCCCCTCCCAAAAAACCCCTTCTGGGAATCTTTATCCCCTTCTTTCCTAATTTTCCTCTTTAACCCAATTCCCCCCGTCCCCAGAAAACAGTTATTTGCAACTAACACCTTTGATAAACCCTTTCCCTCCCCCTTTAAATGCCTTTTACCTTTTTTCTTCCCCCCCCTGCCTCTTTGTCTTCCTGCGACTTTTTACAATTTGGGGCAAAAATTTTTTTCCCCCCAAAACCTTTTCTGTCACGCAAGCAAAACCTCCCTTTATTTTTGCAAAAAGTTTTCCCCAAACCCCCTCAAAAAGTGTCAAAAACCTCAAAATTTTTCCTTGTTAAAACCAGCCCCGGGTTCCCTTTTAAAAGTTCCCTCCCCCACTTTAAAAGCCCCAAACTTCAAAACCCCGGGCTTAGAACCCCTTTTTCTTTTTTTTTTTTCCCTCTTCCCTTTTTTTCTCCTTTTCTTTTCCCCCCCTTTTTTGCCCCAATTTTTTTCACATCCCCCAACTCTTTCCCCTTCTCCCCTCATGGGGAACACCCGCATCTCCCTTCCTTTTTTTGTTTTTATCTCCCCCTTTTTCCCCTTTTCCCTCCCCCTACACCCTTCTTTTCAAACACTCCTTTTAGAAAAAAACTTTGGGGGTCGGCTTTTTTTTAGTTTGAAAAAGTCCCGGGAAAGGCCCAAAATACATAAACCCTGGGCATGTTTTAACATCCGGATTAATAAAATTTTACACACTACCTTTTTTTCCCCCCCACCTTTTTCCCCCTTCCCCTAAATCCTTGCTCCACCCCAATGTGTTTTCCGGCCAAGGGACCAAAGGTCGAAGTTTTTTTTTTTGGGGTTTTTTGCGCCCGAGGTTTTTCCCTTTTTTTAAAAGGAAAAACCCTCTGAGATAAATATATCCTGTCCAAACGAGCCGTGTATCCCCACCTTATAAAAGTATGTTCCACCTCCCACAGACCTGCCCCAAAAGCATCACATAACTGATGATCTCTAAACAAGCCCCCTAAGACTGAGGAAAAATATTCCACTCCTCTGGGTTCCACGTCTACCCTCTTAACTACACAATTCCAATCCCCCCCCCCCCACAATCGCCACAGACAGCAACGTGTGTAGGAAGTACACAAGTTCCTCCCGCACAAAATCCGTCTTTATTACTTTCACTTCACTTTCAGCTGGGGCATACACACACACAAACGCCACTCTCTCTCCCATCCACCATCCTTCCACACGTAATACTCTCCCCCCTACCCCCTCTTTCCTGTGCAATACAAACGGGCTGCCTCCCTGATCAACACACCCACTCCTCCTTTTAAACGCTCAGACGGCAACACATAAGCCTGGTACCCAGGCACCACTAATTCACGACCAAGTTTAAAATTATGTTCCTGCACAAAAGCCACGTCAACCTTGTATCTATTCAAAAACATCCTGAAGCACTCACGTTTTACACCATCACACAGACCATTAATATTTATTGTTACACACCTGAGGCCGGTTTAAGGTTTCCCTCCCCATCTCATTTCAAGACTCTTCCCTTTCTGACCATTCCCCTGGGCATTGCCAAACGACATGTGAGATAGAAATCGGGGAGACTATGGAGGGAAACAAAGAGGTCTGAGAGAGGAGGGGAGTATGAATCTGGAGAGACGTGCTGGCAGGGGCAGAAGAGTCTTGCGGTGGAACAGGAGAGGAAGGAGGTTGGAAGGTAACTGGTGAAGAAGACTGTGGGGGAACAGGAGAAGAGGGGACTATGTGAGGGGTGGGGTGAACCTCCACCTCCGTGTGAGAGTTAGAAAGGGGGTTATAACGATGCACTGGCGTCGAATAGGAAAACTCCTAGTGGTAGTAGTAGGTTAGGAGGTGGGGGGTTTCAGAGGGTAAAACCTCGAAAGAATTAGAGACAGGGGTGATGCTGGAAGACATGCCACCAGCGGAGCTGGTAGGCAGGAGGACTGCCAAGGTTGGAGGTCTCCTAGCTACTCGCGAATAAGAGATACAAGGAAGATTCCCCTGAAGGCAGAGCCAAGAGACAGCCATAGCATAAGTGAGGCCTTTGCTCTCCATAAAACAATGGATTTGTTGTTCATTACAGCAGACCTGGCAATGGCGGGAAAAAGAAGGATGAGGTTCATTGAAATTGAGAAAGTGAGGGGAAGACTGCAAGATGTATTGGCATGATCTGTGGCACCGCAGACCGGGCACTCAACCACAGATCTACAGTATTTAGTGGGGTGTCCAAAGCACCAGCAATTTCGACACTGTTAGGGGTATGGACTACTTTACGGACCTCTCGGTGATGACTTGCGATATAAACATAGGACGGGAATTCACGGCAGTCGAAGGCCAAGTGGGCAATGTTACTGGAAAAGCGTTTCTGCCCGCGAATGGGCAGGACATATGTATCCACTCTTAAGAATAAGGTGGCCCTGAAGGGCTAATTGCTCCTAAATATCACCGCGAGACAAAAATCACTCTGTACAACGCTATATTGTAAAACCACCATACCACTGCAAGAATTGAGAGTAGCGTGCTTATGAACTATGACTGGAATGTTATCAATGGAAGTAATATGGGAAAGATCACGAGCTTTTTCTGCAGTCTGAACTGTAACGATGCATGCACCGCTAAGAAGAGCATGAAAAGATATATTTTGGCCAATGCACCGCAAAAGCTTTACCAATACTATGATCAGAAAGATAATCAGTTGGAGATGTCAGTTTTAGGGAAAAGAATTAGTCCACTGCATACTTGTAAACATGGGTGCAAAGGAAGTTGTTGTCGCATAAGTTGTTTTCTGGTGAAATTAGCAGACATGGATAAACTGTCGTCAGCAAATGATCTGGAACATTTGGGTGTAGTACTACAGGCGGCCCGACCCGAGGTAGGTGGGCGATTCGAAAGGCATCTCACCATTTTCGGAGAAGCTGGATGCATAGTTAAAGGCATGCAAAAGACAGAGGCACTAACAGAAATGGATGAAACCCCAATACTTGGAGCAGGTGATGGAGCATCACCAGCAGAAGGTACAGGGGTATGGGAAGTCTAGAGAATGGTTTATTAACGAAGCCGGGTCAGAACAGGATGTGGAAACAAAGGGGCCTTGGAGGAGGGTTATCATGGAATGACGACTCCATGATAGTGGTACTTTCATTATTTTAAAGAAAAAAGAAAAAGAGGGACAGCAGAGGGACAGTCACTAGAAGGCATGAAAGAGCCGCAAGTTCCTTTTGTCCGAGAGGACCTCGCAAGTAATGCAGATGTAGCGTGGAACCTGTACCAATACCCTTCATGCGAGTAAATTAGCACTTTGGGGATAGCAACCTCACATCTACAGAGCCACTTCGGCAGACAAAAGAGGGTGGTCAGAAATCCTCCACAAAGTATATCTCCTTCGGTTGTCACCTCCCAGAACCGACAGGCAGCCTCTGGAGATACAGCTATCATCTGCAGGACATCCCACCCACTTGTCAGAAATCCAGAAAGGTAGTAGGGTGCCTCCAGATAATCCAGATTCCACGGCAAACTACACCACACCCGAGGAACCTCATGGAGCAGAATCAACTACGGCGCACTTCCCCCTATCTAGAAACTAATGCCAGATGGGAGGACCCCAGAGGCTGCAAATGGAAAGGGAAAAAAGGGAAGGGAGAGGAAAGGGAAAAAGGGAGATGGGGTGAATGGGATAGGGAAGAGGATAGTGGGGTCACTAGGTTCTGTCGGAGGAAGGAGACCAACAGCTTTAATTCATCAGACCAAGAACAACCTCACCTCGCCATTATTATTATAATAAAAAAGAAGCGCTAAGCCACAAGGGCTATACAGCACTGCAGAGTAGGAAAGGAAGCGAGGGTATTGGGCGGCAGAAGGGATGAGGGGCGATCAGTAGGTTTCAGAAAACAGCGAGGCAGGGGATAGTGCAGGGTAGAGGGTAGCAAGAGATCGAGGTAGAAAGGGCTGAAGGTATCATCAGAGTTTGTAAAGTAAGTCAGTTGTTGTCAAAAAGTCAATGAGAGAGTCCGGATGAAAGGTGGGCCCATCAGTGAGAAGGGAAGGGAAAGAGAGAGCAGCAGAGCGAAGACGACGTTGGAGGTAAATTCTGCGTGCTCGTTGATAAAGTGGGCAGTCTAACAGAATGTGGCTGACCGATAATGGAACCTGACAATTCTCACAGAGAGGAGCAGGGCGCCTCTCCATGAGATATCCATGAGTAAGACGAGTATGGCCAATGCGGAGATGGGAGAGAGTAGTCTCCTAACCTCGGCACTGGTGACAAGAAGACGGCCAGTAACCTATACTCGGTTTAATAGATTGAAGTTTGTTACCAAGTAGAGTAGACCAACGTTGTTGCCAATGGGTGTGAAGGTGGGTAGCTATTGCAGCAAAATAGTCCGTAAATGGAACACCTCTATATGAAACTGGTAGGTCATGTACTGCTAACTGCGCAGCAGTGTCTGCCTGTTCATTGCCCTGTACGTCAACATGACCAGGGACCCAACAAAAAACAATATTTTTATGCTTGGTAGAGATGCGGCGTAGCCATAGCTGGATACGGAGGACTAAAGGGTGAGGTGTATCAAATTTCTGTATAGCCTGTAAAGCACTAAGGGAGTCAGATACAATCACAAATGATGACACAGGCATAGATGCAATACGGATACGTGCTGCAAGAATGGCATACAATTCAGCAGTAAAGATACTAGCCAAAGATAGTAAATGCCCTAGTACGATGCTGTCCGGAAACAATGCTGCGAATCCTACGCCGTCAGAAGACTTAGAGCCATCTGTGTACACTGCAGTGGCATGAGAATGAGAGTGGAAGTGGTCAAGAAAAAGAGAGCGGGAAGCTACAGTAGACAGTTGGGCTTTCGAGCATGGGAGTGAGAAAGAACAGACTCGAACAGCTGAAACTTCCCAGGGGGGTAGGGAAAAGTGAGATGCTACATCAACATAGAGAGGTGGTAATTGAAGAGAAGACAAGAGCGAATGTAGGCGAAGGGAGAAGGGACGGAGCAAACAGGGGCGGCGAACAAATAAAGAATGTCTACTAATATCGGTGACCATTCTATAAATGGAAGGATTGCAGAGATCATGAGAGCGTACAAAGTAGCGAAGGCAATGGGCATCACGGCAATCGGATAAGGATGGAACATTCGCTTCTGCATAGAGGCTCTCAACAGGGGAAGAGCGAAAAGCACCAAGGCATAAACGTAATCCTTGGTGATGAATAGAGTTGAGGCTAGATAGAGTAGAAGGAGAGGCATCTCAATAGATCTGGTCACAATAGTCAAGTTTCGATAAAATGAGGGTGGAATGTAGGCGAAGGAGAGTTTGACGATCAGCTCCCCATGAAAGATGAGCAATGGTTTTAAGAAGGTTCAGCCGGCTGTGACAAGTTGTCTTCAGAGAGGTAATGTGAGGTTTCCAGGATAACCTACGGCCAAAGAGGAGGCCTAGAAACCTGACTATCACTTTCAGGGGTGCCATAGAGGTATAAAGGATGATCGGAGATGACAGAGCGTCTAGTGAAAGTAATTTGGTGAGTTTTGGTACTGGAAAATTTAAACCCATGTGTGGTGGCCCAATTGAAAACACGGTCGACCACATGCTGGAGAGAAACTGTAATGAGGTGACAGTCAGCGCCTGCATAGGCAATAGCGAAGTCATCAACGTAGAGTGATGACCAAATACTGGATGGAAGACTAGAGGCCAAATCATTTATATTATTATTATAATCATGGGGGAAGCGCTAAACCCGGAGGATTATACAGCGCCTGGGGGGGGATGTGAAAGGCATTCAGGCTTAATTCGGGGAACTGGAGCACAGATCCAATTCCCTAAATCAAGAGCCCCTCACCAACATCAAGGAACCTTCCTTGAGGGGAAATCATTTATAGCAAGGAGAAAAAGTGTTGTGCTCAAAACACATCCCTGGGGGACACCTTCAGCTTGGATAAAGTCCGGAGAGAGCACATTATTAACCCGAACACGGAAATGTCCGTCAGTTAAAAAGTCCTTAAGGAAGGATGGTAGATTGCCTCGAAGGCCTAAGGAGTGGGCTTGGGCCAAAATATTATACCTCCAAGTTGTCATATGCCTTCTCAAGGTCAAAAAATATGGCAATAACCGAGTGGTTATTTGCAAAGGCATTACGAACATACGTATCCAAGCGTAGTAAGGGGTCTATTGTAGAACGTCCCTTACCAAGGCCATATTGACGAGTGGAGAGACTGTTGTGTGTCTCTAAATACCACACTAAACGTCTGTTTACCAGGCGTTCCATCACTTTGCAAACTGCACTTGTAAGAGCAATGGGACAATAGTGGGAGGCTACATGTCCCGTAGTACCCGGTTTGCGGAACGGGAGAACAATGGCAGATTTCCACAGCTGTGGAAGAACTCCTTGTGACCAAATAAGATTGAAAGGCGTAATAGGACTGCAAGGGCTGACTGATGTAAATGTTGTAGCATACGAATATGAATGTCGTCGGGCCCAGCTGCCGATGATCGGTAAGCTGAGAGTGCTGCCTCCAGTTCCTGGAGTGTAAAAGGCACATTATACTGTTCTTCTCTAAGAGAAGAAAAGTCCAAGGGTCCTAACTCTCTGGCAGACTTTGAGGAAAGAAACGAGGGGCATAGATGGATTATTATTATAATAATCAAGGGGAAGCGCTAAACCCGTAGGATTATACAGCGCCTGGGAGGGATGTGGAAGGCATTCAGGCTTAATTCGGGGAACTGGAGCACAGATCCAATTCCCTAAATCAAGAGCCCCTCACCAACATCAAGGAACCTTCCCTGAGGGGGGGCATAGATGGAGCCCCTGAGAAACACAGACCAGATGATTGCCAATTTCATTGGCAACATCTAGTGGGTTTGCTATATCAACACCGGCAACCCGCAGAACAGGAGCTGGGTCAGGAGAATATTTACCACTCAGTTTTCATACTTTTTTCCAGACTGCACTCATAGAGGAAGCAGAGGTGATGGAGACAATCTCGCCAGCAAGTGCGTTTAGCGTCACGGATGACACGGCAAGTGATCACATGCTTCTGCTTAAAATCAAGAAGTCTCTCTGTGGTTCTATTGTACCGGTACCTGCCCCACGCAGTGCGTCTCAAACGTAGTGCACGAGCACAAGCAGGAGACCACCAAGGCACGCATTTCTGAGAATACCTGCCCGAAGTTTGGGGTATAGAATGAGAAGGTTCAGTTAAAACGGAGGACGAGAAGAGGTGTAAAAGCTCATCAATGGAGGACGAAGAAGGAACCTCACTAAAAACAGTTAGTTGTGAGTAAAGGTTCCAATTTGCTGATCAAATTGCCAGCGTGGGTTATGAAGAGGTGGTGAATATGAAGGGGAAGTAAGAATGATTGGAAAATGATCGCTGTCATGTAAATCCGGGAGAACAGACCAGGTGAAGTCTAATGCGGTGGAGGAAGAACAGACTGAGAGATCGATGCAAGAGAGAGTATGAGCCCGAGGATCAAAATGGGTGTGAGTACCTGCATTTAAAACATGGAGGGGGTGGGTAGTACGAAAAGCCTCTAACTGAATGCCACGGGAATCACAGTGAGACCCCCCCAGA
Source organism: Cherax quadricarinatus (assembly GCF_026875155.1). Classification (NCBI taxonomy): domain Eukaryota; kingdom Metazoa; phylum Arthropoda; class Malacostraca; order Decapoda; family Parastacidae; genus Cherax; species Cherax quadricarinatus. The sequence goes on from NC_069399.1 coordinate 2,931,382, forward strand.
AGAAATGATGGGCATTAAAATCGCCAAGTAACAGAAGTGGTGGCGGTAATGACGAAACAAGAAAGGCAATATCCTGGATAGATAATGCCCGAGAAGGAGATACAAAGAACAGTGTATACCACCTATGCAAGTGGATATGGGCTACTGTGTAATGCAGCGAAGTATGAACAAATAGCTGATGGTATGGAATATCAGTGCGTAGAAGAATGGCACTTTCATTTTAAAGGTTCCATCAGGAAAAGGATCTGAAGAATACAATAAATTATAGCCTGAGATGGGATAGATAACGGCAGAGTGTAATTTTGGTTCCTGTAAGCAAACACAAACAGGGGAAAACTGGTAGAGCAACATCTGAAGCTCATCCCGATTACCCTTGAGGCTGCGAATATTCCACTGTAAATAGGCCATGATTGGCAACGATAAAGGTACCTGAAATCCGCAGGTAAGGGTACCTACAGACTAGAAGGGTTAGAAAAGTCCACATGCGGTGACAAAGGAAAACGTTCAAGTAGCGAAGGAATGGTGTGTTGTGAAGAAAGGAGTTGTGCAGACGGAGAAGAGGAAAGAGAAGGAACAGAGGGTGGATCAGTGTCCATTGATGGTTTGGTCTCTGCAATATATTCAGATTGCTTCAAGTGTTTTGGAGTTCAGAGACGTCGTATGGGAGACAATATTGGAGATGGAAGGAGGAGGAGTTTGAGTAAAGATTGGAGCTGTAATGGACTGTACCAAGGTAAGGGGGGGGGGCGAAAGGGTGGCGGGAACTGGAGAAGTGTGGGAGGGGACAGAAGAGGCAGAAACCCAGGAGGTGGCAGAAAAGGAAGAAACTTGGGAGGGAAGGAAGGCACAGTATGAGGAGGAAGAACTCACACTTGTAACGGGGCCAGTGAAAGGGGAAGACCTAGGTACAGAGACTGGGAAGGTAAAATGTGGAGGTGGATGAAGGGAAGGAGGGGTTAAAGGAGATTTGTCGGACCTCTGAGAAGTAGAGGGACGATTGAGAGGTCGTATGAGGTCTTGTCGATACCTGGGTTTGTGAGGGAGAACACGAAGAAGTGATGACAGACTGAGGTGTTGAAGTAGGGACGTCTGAGCCTAGGACAGCAAAAGAATTAGATACAGGAGTCACTATGGGACTGGCAACCGCAGAGGAGGCTGCAGAAGATGGGACCCCAGAAGTGGTGGGACGTTTTAAAACACGAGAATAAGAAACATGGGGTAGTCTCCCTTGGAGGTGGAGATGAGAAACTGCCATAGCATAAGGGAGACCTTCTGCCTCTGAGGCAACGAATTTCCCGCTCATTTAAGTAGACCGGGGGCAAAAACGGGGTTTAGTATTTTAACCGAAGGTGAGCTTCATGACAATTAAGGCAAGAGGGAGGTCGACTGCAAGATGTATTAGAATGGTCATCGGCACCACAGACTGGGCATTCGGCTATAGATCTGCAATATTTTGCTGGGTGGCCAAATCGCCAGCAATTCCTACACTGTTGTGGTGTAGGGATCACCTTCCGAACTTTTAACCGATGTCCTGCTACATAGAGAATGGGAGTTCACGGCTGTCGAAAGTTAAACGAGCTACATTGCAAGGGTATAGTCTTTGCCCGCGGGCAGGAAGAACATAAATGCCTACCTTGAGAATTGAGAGATCTTGGAGTTCAAGCTGTTCGAGAATATCATTGCCACATGTCTGGAAATTCTGTTGGACTATGGTATGGGGCAGAATATAGTACCACTACAAGAATTGAGGGAATGTTTTTCGATATTATAATCAAAAAGAAGCGCTAAGCCAGTGTTTTTCGATAGTGATAGGAATAGTATCGATATGTGAAAGAGAAAGAATCATGTGCTTGGGTTAGATTTCTGTATGTGATGATGAACACATTCACTCTTAAAGTGCATGTAAGGAAATTATTACCAACGTGGGTAGGAGCGCTCTTTTGCCAATACTATGGTCAGAAAGACAGGCAGTAGAAGTCCGGTCGTAAAGAATTTAGTCCATTGTGTGTCCGAATCTGTGTGTGGATGAGCGAGTGCATGAGTGGCAGTCTATTTCCGAGTAGAATGAGGGAGAAGGTAACGAACCTTTCAGGAGATTGTCGTTGGCGTTTAAAAGCGAGACCAGAGTCGTCCCGAACGCTGGATGGGCTGCGATTCCGAAAATCATCGCACAATAGAGGACGAGGCCGGAAACAAAGGAGGTGGAGGTAGGAAAAATCGCAAGGATTCGGAGTACGTGGAAGCCCCTTGTACCTGAGTAGGCGTGTGGAAATAGTACCAGCAAGGACGGTACAGGGGCCTTAGGGAGTTCACCAAAGAGTGGCACGCAAAGGACGAGAACGGAGTCTGAACAGGGCAGCAAACAAGGGGCCTGGGGGCGGTAGCGGGGTCAAGGATTTTGGACTCCATGGTTTGGTTACTTTTTTTTTTTAAGAAAAAAAAAAGGGGAAATGGGGATGGATAGTTCCTAGGAGGAATGAAGAATGCAATGGCAGAAATATCCCTCCACGCCCCAAGAGAACCTCAGCACCGCAGTAGCGAAGATGCAGACATGGGAACCCGTGCCATACACCCTACCAATTCATATCAGCAAATCTTGGTTAGCAACCTCCCATTTGCGAGCTACCTCGGTGGTACAAAAAGAGGGCGGCCGGATATCCGCCACAAAGCCCATCATCCTTCGGCCACCCACCCCCAGAAATCTGTGTAAGGTGGTTTCCTGAGATAACGTCGACCCAGGAAAGACACCCTCGGGATTCATGAGGATCGGGACATCCACAGGCAATCCAGATTCCACGGCAAAACTATTGCAACCTAGACCACTCATCCCCGAATGGGAATGATCCCCCAGTACCTTTCCCATACCTACGGAACTAGTGCGCCTGTGAGAAAAAAAATCCCAAAGCGACCTAAAAAGGAGGGCAAAAGGAGGGGTGGGGTGGAGTAAGGATAAGGGGAGGTGGGATGGGATAGGGAAAGGGGGCGTCGGTAATTTAGGTTTTCTGAGGAAGGAGACCGACCTGGTGTATTTCTCAGACCAAGAGCCTCGTAATGCCAAGGAAACCCCCATTGTAAGAGGTCACACTGGCATGGAGGCCCCATTTCCCGTATTGAGGTCCGACGTCTTGATGTAGATCCATTCCCAAAATCTTAGAAGCGTACGAGAAACGGGGAGGGGGTCATGCCCCCCTTGATCTTGTGTTGAGAGGCAATTTATAAGATAATTTTTATCTAAAATATCATTAAGAAAGCTGGCTACAGGAATTTCTGTAGTTTGAAAGGTACAAGATTACTTTATATCATTTAAAATATGTTTACACTTAATACCAATAGTCTACTCCATTTCGGGTCTTCTTGAGCTGCGAGGTTATTACTTCAATATGATTAAAGTTTTACAATCACGTTAAAATTATTATATTAATGGCGTTGGGATGGGCGGAAGCCTACTAAACCCAGAGGATTTTCGCAACCCGGGCGAAGGGGGGGTGGTATGATGGAAGGCATTCAGGCTTAATTGCGGGGAACTGGAGACACACAAATCAACTTCCCAAATCAAGAGACCTCTCCAACATCAAGGGAACCTTCCTTGAGGGGTATATCACTTAAAGGCTCACTCCTATGTTACCGTTTTCACCGAAATCGGTTCCCCCCCCCCCATCCCCACCATGATGTCTGCTCCCTTCCTGGCCTCTTGACATTCGTCCAAAAATTCATTGATGTTTTAACAAGTCATGATCTTGGGGAGCACCAAAACTTTGAATATTCTGATATTACAATCACAAAAAATCCACTAAATGAACGCTTAGAAATTTTGCATTCCTCGTAATGAAAGCTTCTTAGTACAAGTTATTCTCAATTAGCTGCCATTTTTTTCTATCTTTGTCATTCACAGCTCCTACCCTTACCATCACATTCGGTTATGATATACGCTACTACCAGCTCGTTACCACGTACAGCTCGTGGAACCTCCCTTCCCTATCCCCCTCCATCAAAAAGTGAGCTGCTGGCCACGTGAATATTATTGAGGAGGCAACATCCACCAGTTACAACCAATCTAAAGTTTTATTATAGTGGACTAAATGGTCCATGTCCTAATATCAAAGACACAAATACCGCGACTGGAACGATACAACAGATTACCGCAACATGAAAGAGTAGCTTAAACGACGTTTCGGTCCGAATTGGAACCATCTGACAGTTCACACGTCGTCGTAAGCTGCTTATGTGCGGGTTATTTGTGTATGGTCCAAGTCTGGCCGAAACGTCGTAAGCGCCTCTGTGGGTTATTTGTGTAAGATTTATATACTTTTAACATGTGAAACGGCCTATGGAGTATAAAAGACCTTGAAACTAGGTAGAACATCGAGCAGTATGCAAGTTACAAGCAGTTATATACAAAACTGCCATACAGCACTAGACAAGAGGGGTGGGAAGATTGCACTATTTGACTAAGAAGGCGTTTGACAGTACAATAGATTAGTGCACAAGCTGGAGGACAAGGTATGGATAACGGGGAAGACTGCAATGGGATGGGGAATACTTGTCAGGTTGATGAGTTATGGTATGCGACAGCGTCAAGATTGGAGTGTTCTGCAGGGGTCAGTGCTAGGACCTGTGCTGTTTGTAGTTTGTGAAAGACATTTAAGGAATACTCTGTTGTCCTAGTTTGCAGATGTGAAGTTAAGAATGCAGTTGATGACCGGACACTACTACGAAAAAGGTATCTAGACAAGCTGCAGGCCTGGGCTAGAAACTTGCTCCTGAGGTTCAATCCCAAGTGCATAGTCGTGAAGATTGGGAAAGGGTAGAGACTGAATACAGTATGGAGCCCAGACAAGCCTCGCTAGAGGAAAAGGATTTTTGGGCGAGTATAACACCCGACACTTAAACATCCAAATAACTGGTGCAGTGTACGGGCGCCTAGCAAGTTTAGTTACGTCATTCAGACATCCTAATATTACTTGACCCTGTACACCATGTTACAGGCTATCTAATGTGCAGCACCATTTTGGAACCCACATCTAGTCAAGCATGCAAGAAAACCGAGAAAGCTTATAGGTTTGCAGGAAGACTAGCCCCGGTGCTATGGGGCATGTCCTACGAGGAGAGGTTAAGGGAAAGACCAGACACTTTAGGACAGGAAGAAAGGGAGACAATTACAAATAGAAGTAACGAGGACAGGCAGAATGTTAAAGACGGGACACGGCAGGAAAGGGTCAAAAGTTAAGGATCACAGGTGTTGAAGGATTTCTTCAGTTAAGTGGCAGTCTGGCAAGTGTTGAACTGGGGGGGGGGGCAGGATCCTGACGTAGGTTTAAGATGCAAGATAAACCTCATGGAGCAGTGACCTAGCAGCGACCAGTGAAGAGGTAGGGCCAGTAGCTATGAACGCCCAGGCAACTACAATCAGGCTATTCCTGAAAGGTAATGCACTTTTTAATGTGATCCGAGATTAGAGGGGCTGGTAGTTAAAGGTTGTAAGAGCAGATAACTAATACATGCAGGCAAGTATGAACGAGTCAAACCTATACTAAAACTCCTTTCACTGAAGTTCCATAAATAAAAAATGTGGTCGATTAATGTAATAAAATTGAACTAGAAAGGGGTTAACGGCAGCACAATTTAGGTTAGCCTTAACAGATCAACACCCAGCTCACCGACTACCACTGGAGCCTCCAAGATACCATAGTCATTAGAAAATTATATTGGCAATGAAGCTAGTGCCTGGACTAGAGTTTAAAAGTATGTGAAAGTAACGGATAATGAGCGTTGTAGATCGTCTATGAGCGACGAAGAGCAGTGATGGGAGGTGGAGCTGCCAGTCACCTATTACTGATAGTAAGAGACTACCGAGGTGTCTAGAGACTACGGGGGTGGGGGGGAGTGGGGTGAATGAGATTAAACGGGTTTAAGGGATACCAAGTGTCCAATTTCTGATTAAGCCTCTTAAACTGCCCCAAGGAGTGTACAAACCCATCTTTCCTCCAGTCGTGTTGGAGTTTTAAGCCAATAAGAAAAATGAAGTTCTATGAACGTGCATCATTAAGCTGTGCAATTAAGTGCAACCTCTAGGTTGCAGCAGAAATAAACTTTCTATGCAAGAAAAATATGACTGCAGGTCTACTAAGATGAAGTGATTTAACAAAATTTTAAGTTAAATTTTATTTTTGACAAACTCGTGGGTAGCGCAAAACTTTACGCAGACAATGGGATATCTGATACAGTGCTTAAAAAAAAAAAAAAAAAAAAAGTCTACAGGAAACTGCTAGGAAATTTGTAGTGGATCAAAGTTCTAAAAAATTGTAAAGTGGAATCAAAGTGCAATAAGTCACCGACTTCCGGGTAATCCTAGTTCTTTACACAAGTGTTGTCTTTTATGACTAACATTGATATTAAAGGTTGTACTTTAAAGGATAAATTTAAAAAAAAAAAAAAAAAAAAAAAAAAAAAAATTAAGTACCAAACTAGTCAAATTTTTACCTCTTTCCAACCCAACTTCGTTATTTTAGTTTGGAAAATTATAGGAAGTAAGTTTGCCTTAAATTTAAGAAACTTTAAAAATTATAAAGCTTTAAGTTTAATCATGTGTTAAAAGCATTTTTTAGGACTTAAACTTTAATGTTTACAGCCGATATTAATTCCCAAAAATTTAACAGTAAATAAAGTCAGCAGGGGAGTCACTGAAAGTTAACCGTAGTAACGGGCAGTTGTGGAGGTGACAGTAGTAGTAACAATCTGGGTTACAGTAGTTACGATCTCTTGCAACAAATCTTGGGTAGTCACAACAGGAACAGTTTGAATCTGGTGTGTGACGTCAAATGCGTTATTGTCTGCCAGTATTTAACTGTGTCCGTGACAGTAACAAACTGGCTGAAGATAGAGACCATTGTGCTCACGGGATTTGCTCCAACTGTAGCAGTTACTAATACTACCTGCGGAAGAAATTGAGGTAATAAGGTTACAGTGCAACATTACGTATTTAAATTTCCAATTTTTAAGTACAGGCAAGTTTTTTACAGGTGTTGAAGTGACCTTATAACAGAAGTCAATATCCGTGGTTGTTGAGGACAAAGTCCCCGTGTGTTGTTGTCTGGGTGACTGTTACCGTCACTTTTGTTTTATTTCCCTGACCCAAACATCTGATGTTGTAGTTTCCCTCAGTGTGTGGTTTTCTGTAGTTGAAAGGATAAGATTCGTACAATTATAAAAGAAAATGGTTTGTATTCAGAATTATACTTTAATGCAGTTAATACCTGATCAATGACGGTTGAAGTAGTTTTTCGTAGGAACAACGATGGGAGGATGAGCTTCGTAAGTACCGATCGTTGGCCTTGCCCCCTACAAAATTACGGAAGACGAGCGATTAAAAAGTACACGTAACTATAGAAGACTAACAAGGTTAAAGTTACTTCCTAACCCCTATCGGCTAAGAAAAAAAAAAAAAAGTATCTTTACAGTAAGCTATTTGGGGGGGGCAGAGTTTACATGGTTTTGTTAGGTTCCCCTAAAGCCTTTTTAAGCTTGTCAGGTAAACGAGGCTTAAGAGTTACCTACCAGAGCCAGAGATGCTATTATGTAGAGTACCAGGTTGACAGCCATCTGTAATAGAAAGTAAAGAATATTAAAAATGAAAATTTCAAGACTGATTAAAGTTATTTCAGTACTTCAAGCAACGAGAAGTAAAGTATTAAATGCTTTATGCAGTATGGCTTGAAAGCAAGTTCCCTATTCATAGGGTTAGAACTGTTAAATGTCAATACAAAGGAACTCTGAAGGTTCAACGAATTACGGGAAAAGTAAAATAAGGAGTTTAATAGATTTAAAGTCTTTAAAAATACTTAACAACCCGTATTAGAAGACTATGTATACATTTAAAAACATAATTAAAATTTTAAAAAATAAAAAAATAATATTTTTCAGTGGAAATATACAAATAAAATTATGATTAACCAAAAACCTTGACAATATAGAGGATGTGTTACTGTTGTGAAGACGCAAAGTGAACTGACAAATACACCTCACCAAGCTGCCTTATTGACTCCCTGGTCCCCCTCCCCTCACCATTCCAGTCCTCTTCCCCCTACCCTCACCATGCCAGTCCACTACCCCCTCCCTCACCATGCCAATCTCTCCCCCTCCCCTTCCCCCCCATCCCTACACCTAAACCATCAGATCATTCATTGTGTATACATTAATAATTGTGCATAATTGTCCTCATCGCTTTTCCGGCCGTTGTGGACGTGTTGCGCAGGCGCTCCCGATTCAGTTGATTTTCTGCGTTTGTTTGCCTGTTTTGTAAGTAAGTTTATTCAGGTATACACAAATACAGGGTTTCATAGAATTATATACATAGCAGCATATGTGTAGAGAACCTAGGATAACCCAAAAAAGTCAGACAGTGACTTATTTCCATTGGGGTCCTTTTACCCTTTTTATTATAATATAAAGGTTATAATAAATTTTTTTTATTATTCTACAATGAAGATAACATCTTATTATCATACTAAAAAGACTATCTACATTCCTCGCCCAGCTCCCGGTGAGGGTGGACGTTTACTCTCCCTCTACGGCGCAAGTGCTAGCCGGCTGTACAATGGGGTTGGGGTGGGGGACGCAAAATTAAAATTGTCGGATAAAAATTATGAGAGGTCAATCAATAAGATTCGGCTTTGACGTTGTTGCCTCATTATTCAGAAATATGGGTTTGGGATTGCGACCTTTTTAGGTGTACCCTTAAATGGAAACTCCGAATGTTCGTGAAAGCTGTCATCCATGTGTATGGGATCTATTTGCTCATTTCAGGATGTTGCTATCGAGGTTAACGGGGCACCCCTGGTAAAGAGGTCGATGTTTGAGTCAATTTACGTTGTAAAGTTACGTAATGTGCCTTTCGGGAAAATTGAAGCTGACCTACGTAGTGTGTTCGGGAAGTTTGGAACTACAGTACTCAACAAGGCAGGGGGCGGCAGGGGCTTTTGGGGTTATCCAGAATTTTGTTTTAGCCTAAAATGACTCTGGGAAAACCTAACCCTTCGTATGTGTTCTTAAGGAATTTAGGACACAAATACTTTAATTACGCGGCCAACGTGAATTGTGACTGTTTGGTTTGACACATAGCGGCTAAAAGTGTGCGGCGGGGGACGGCCGGGGAATCCCAAGGAGTGCATTTCGAGGCGAGGACCTACAGTGACAGATCAAAACCCGCCAGGATGGACGTAGGGTGGTCGGTTGTGGAGTGAGGAAGTGGGGGAAAGCAACGTGAGGTGGGCATGAGGGTGCATGCAGCAATTGAGTGCGTCTGCAGAGGATGTGATGCACGAGGCGGACAAGGAGCCCGAATGATTAAAATTTCAAAGTGTTGAACTTTTTTGCAGGAGTTTTCCTAAATGGGGAGGAAGCCTTTGACAGAGGTAACGAGGGAGCCCAGGTCGGGGAAAAGGGGAAGCATGCGGTCGGGGAAAAAAAGGAATTAATGTGTGGCCAAGTAGTGAAAAAGGGGAATGAGGTATAGAGGTGGGGTGCACAATGAGGAAAAGGCAGGAGACAAAATATGGCGGGAAAGGGGGAAATGTGGGAAGCGGGCAGCTGTCACGTTGATCGGATGAGTCCTCACTCCCGCACAAAGACCCGGGAAAAAGGCGGGGGGTTGAAGGGGGTGTGTAGAGGCACAGAAAAAAAGAAACGCCAGCAAGGGGGTTTGAAGTTTAGGGGGGGGGGGTGAGTGCCCCAAAGGTGGTGTGTATAGGGTACTGGCAGCGGAAAAATGTGGTGGGGAAAAAATGGGGGGAAAACGTAAGCAGGCCTAAGGTGTATGACAAGTTATGGTTTATGTAAGGGGTAAGGTGTATGGGGGCGAGGCTGCGTATCGTTTTCAGGTAGAGTTGCCTTTTAAAAAAAGCATAACTGAAAGCAGGAAAAATTTCTGGGGTGGGTGGTTAGGGTTTTGTAATCCAACGACAAGGTTAAAAGGCGGAGTAGGTGTTTTAATTCGTGAGGCAAGCCCGTTTGTTTTGCAAAGGTTTGAGGGGGGGGGGCGAGGGAAGAATAATGAGAGTGGACGGGTGGTGGATGCGTGAACGCGTGTCCTTTGTTGGAGTGTATGCGCCGGCGGAGAACGATGCGAGGGTAAAATGAGCATTTGTAAGGGATGATCTGGTGTATTTCTTGAGAGCGCTGCCCAGGGTTGCATTGATTGGGGGAGATTGGAATTGTATAATACGGAGATTTGATGTGATGCCAGCGGGGGCGGGATATTTTTCAAACGTGTTGCGAGACCTGTGTGGAGATATTGGGGTACGAGATGCATTTTGGGGTGGAATAGGTGAAGTGCAACATACGTATGTAAGGAGGGAATACGCAGCTAGACTGGATAGGATCTATATAACGCAAGGGGTTTCAGTAGAGTCTTTTAACACTATAGAAGCAATTTATTCAGATCACAGGGCAGTGGTGGTGGGGGTAGCATGGGATTCGTTAGTGAAAAGGTTTGAAAGCTACTGGAAATTAAACACGCGACTCCTTGAGGATGAGGAAGTGGAGGTGGGGTTTGCTTCGCTGTGGAGGAAGCTAAGTGAGGAGGCAAAAAGGGTTGATAATGTTGTATGTTGGTGGGACAGTGTGGCCTAGGAGAGGATTCGTAGGTTTTACGTGGGTGAGGGGAAGCGTATAAATCGACTGAAGTATGGATTAACAAATTATTTGGAAAGTAGAATAGGATACTATCATGAGCAAGGAGTGGTGGGAGGGGTATTCCAAACAGAGGCAATAGATGATTTGAAGAGCAGGATAAGAGAGGTGCAGGAGGAGAGATTTCATGCGGTGCGGGTGCAGGCGGGTGTGGAGGAAGTGCTTTGGGGGGACAAGCCATCGGCATGTGTGTTGAGGAGACAACAGCAGAGGAGGACAGCGACCACAATAGCAGATTTGGAAGTGCACACTGAGGGTTTAGGGAGGGGCAGGTGTTAAAAACAACGGAGGGGATGAGTATGTTCGCGGATGCGTGGTATGGGCATTATTGGAAAAGTAAAGGAGTTGATAGGGAGAATCTTGATGGGGTGTGTGCTGTAGAGCCCGTAGCTCTGGGGAGAAAGAACAGGGAAGCTTTGGGTGGTGAGATTGAAGAGGGGGAGATATGGAGAGCGCTTGTGGACATGTGCAGGGGCAAAGCACCAGGTATTGATGGACTACCAAGTGAATTTTACTTAAAACATTGGGATCTGTTAAGGGGTTTTTTAGTAACGCTGTTCAATAGAATGAAAGATGGGGGAGAATTTTTTTTTTTTTTTATATTTTTATTAGAAACCTTACAAAAGTACAAAGGATGCATAATAAAGTACAGGAATACAAAACATTCTTTTGTGCTACTAATACCAGGTTATTCCCGGCTGGAACAAGTATTATAACATCTTGTTATAGCGAACAATACACGCTGAGGCAAACCTCACTAATGTATAACAGTCATTAATAGTTGCCGCCAAGCCATTGTACCCAACGACAACACACCAAAATGAAACTTTACATAGTTTAACAATATAAAATGAATACCTGACATGTCCTATCACAACAAAAACAACATACAAATGTACATCATCACAAGATTACTAAAGTTGAAATTTTCATACACGACTAAAACCATAACCACCTTTAACATACAATATATGTACTACACATATCATGTCAGTAAGGTAAAAAGACCCTAACCAAAGCTACCATAACTACAAAAACAAGACAAAACTCTAACATACCCGCTATGACAGGGTACAGAGTATTGGTTAAGTTATGTTACATTATATCCTAACCAATAGGAATTCGCAGGAACGTATGATTCCTTATGCACAATAGAGAAACAGTATTTTACTATTATTAATATGTTAACCCTCTAATACAATAATTCTGCTACAGAAAACAGAACAAAATAAATGTAACATACAATAATAAAATAACCTAAAACAAGTTTTTATAACAAACCTCGGCACATTAAAGGGTTTAAACCCAAACCCTATACATAATTTTTATTTAAAACAGAGCAAATACAATAATGATAATAGTATAAAATTAAAAACCATACTAGATATTACAAAACCTCTAGTACACAATCCAGGTACATTTTAAGAACACCATAGATCAAGGCCATATTACAACCATATACATAACCCACAACCATATACATAACCTATAAACCCTCCTTTTATAATAAACATTATTGCCAGTGCAGACACAGCTGACACTTCTACCCCCCCCCTCCCCGTATGTACAGTCCCCGTTCTAAATAACATACATTGAATTATCCTAATGAAAGGTCATACCCTGACCTCATCAAAACCTAAAAGTTGGTAATGCATGAACAAGACAAAAACACAAAATTTACAGACTAAAACAGATATGAAACATTACATTCCTATACACATACACTGTAATAAGTAGAAGAATATACACCACCAATATGATATCAAATATTAATGTTAACCATGAATTACAAACATTCAAAACATTGCATATCGTGAAGTTCACACTCAAAATGCAAGATAATACACCACATGCCACATTAGCGGTACAATACTAGGCTATGTAAATTATTTAAAGAACCCGAGACTAAAATAAGACTAGAGTAGTTATAAGGATAAGGCTGCTGTAATGTGCCAATCCCAAAAGAACTGACACGTATCTCAGAAAAATTTTTTGTTGATACCAACGTGCCAATCTAATTACTTAAAAACGAGATCCTAAGGGCTCGGTATCCTGGCTTTCAAGGAAATTTTAAACCCAGTGAACATAACCATCAGGCTTAGAAATGTAACCCTGGAAACCACACTTATATCTCACTATGACAAACAATCTCGTGAAACATGGCGTACCATCCATACCTAATTCTCACTACCTTCCTCTTACACACTACATCAGTTCCACATAAACCAAAAACAACCCCCCCCCTTTACATCCCCCCATAAGGAGACCACTCCTTTGTCCATCCTCAGGGACCCCGCCTAAGGGAACCCACAGTGAGATTCCTATAACCTTCCGGGAAACTTTTTTCCCAAGACGCCCCATAAACCAACTTATTCCTACACTTCGTCCTATAGAATGTGGCCGCCAACGCTTTTATCCTCATATCACCCCTTAATCCCCTCATTCCCCATGAAATGTCCAGATAATCCACTATGATATACATTATAGCCCTTCCAACATCCCTAGGCACTCCCCTTACATCCAGTAGTAAAGCCCTTAAAAGCGGCAAACGACACCCCCCCAACAGTCTGATAACCCCACCCATCCATGATCTCACCCCCTCCAAGGAGGTACAAAAAAGACCACATGAAACGCCGTTTCAACATCACCACAAAACTGACAAAAAGCCTCTTCCACAAACCCCATACTACGTAACACCTCCTTGGAAGCCAGAATCCCCATGATAAACCTATATACTAATTCTCTTACTCTAGCCGGTATCCGAAGCTTACTAAAATCTTTCCAAATAACCCCCCAATCATACGTTGGATACACGGCTACCCTTGCATAATTCCTTGACCTTTCACTACCCTCACCAACCGTTTCACTTTGATTTTATCCACCTGTTGCACTGTCAATAAAAATCTCAACATATCTTCACAAACCCTCAATTCCTTCCCACTCCACCATTTACGTGCCTCCTCCATAACTCTTCCTACTTTTAGCGCCCCTCACACCCCCTTCCCTCATATACCTCCACTTGATATATACAGCCATTACTCTCAGTCCTAAAGGCAACAAACCTAAACCCCCTCTCCGAACATCCGTCATAACTACTCCTTTACTTAACCATGCCCTCCCAAATCCCCCACAAACTTCAGCACCCTCCTCTGCATTTCCACAATATCTCGTACCTCTAAGGGAAAAACCTCTGCCACCCCAATACCTTGCTATAGACAAGTGAATTTACCACCACTACCCTCTGATGTAAAGCTAAGTCCCTTGCACTTAAACCTCCTAGTCTACTTAAAACCTTACCCATGACAGACTCCGAATTTACCCTTCTGCATGCCTGCACTTCCGCCAAATACCATATCCCACATACCTTGATTCTGTCAACCACTGTCTATCCTAACCCTATCCCCAAGCCCCCCCCTACCCAAATACCGACCTCTAGTAACCTTGATTTCACCGTATTAACTCTCATTCCGGTATTCATACCAAACATCTGAATCACTCTACCCACCCTCCTTAACTCCTCCTTACCCCTTAGCAAAACAGTAGTATCATCCACATACCCAACGATGCCCCCTTTGCACCCCCTTCCATCTCCTGATTGTTCATTACCCTCTCAACAGACTCATAAAAAGGATTCTGCACACACGCAAAGAGCAGCTGTGACATCGGACAGCCCTGCCTCAAACCTCTCTCCATTGGTACACTTTCACCAACCTCACATTGACCTGTACCCTCACCTCTGCCCATCTACAGGGTGTTCAACCCACCTCACTACCCCCTCCCGAAACCCCAACCTCTCTAAGCAAACCCCTAAGAAATCTCTGTACACGCAATCATAAGCATTCACCAATCTAAACCTAGTATTCCCCCTCCCGTACATCTCTCTAGAAAATCCCTAATCAAACCATGTCCATCCCTCATCCTTCTTCCCGGAATTCCCAACTGTCCCCTATGTAACACTAAACCCAACACTTTCCTCATTCTGTTGCCCAAAACCTTAGCAAAAATCTTGTAATCCGAGCACATTAACGTAATCGCACGGTAATCATTCAAAACTCGGCATTCCTTCTTTTTGGGCACTAAAACCGTGACACCCGTTTTTTGTGATTTCCCCATCCTCCCACCCACTATTATCATACAATTCAAAACCCCACCAGACAATGGCCGTACACTCCCCCAAGGATACCTATAAAAATCGTTTGGTTATTCCGTATAAGCCTGGGGTTTTTACCCTGCACATCCCAAAAACGCCTCCCCACCTCTTACAATAATTCTACCCTCGATTTGTCACTGTTGCCTCACTTTAATACCCTATTAAACCCTTCATCCCCCAAACCGTCCCCTCACCCACTCCCCCGCCACCCTCCTCCATTCTCCCTAAACACAAAAATCTGCATACAAACTTAATATTTTCGTGGTGTGGCTAGCGCCTTGACCTCCTCAAAGCTCCCCCCCTGTACTGCCTCAATTTACGCAAGGTGGTCTTCGCCTGCGTTCTTAAACCTCCTTTAATACAAAAAACCCGATGGCCTATCTCCCCTTAAGACATCCTCCAACCATGACTAACTCGATTGCCTCAAATTTCATGTGGATTTTCGCCAACTTGTACGCAAAGTTCATGTCCTCACTCGCCCACGTTCCTCTGCATAACAGTCATTTAAAGACCTCATGATAATGTGTAGGCCATAGCTCCACTAGCATCTCCTTACCCTGTACTTAAAAATTCCCAATGTTCCAACTTTAGCCCTCATTTTCCACCAATCCCGCAAATCCATTTCCATATTCTGTCTCCCAAAAGGATTTCCACCATCTTCAAACCCGTAGGGTCACCTCTTCCCTAAGTCAGCCTACATTTAATTTTCCATATCCTGCATAAAACTCTCACTATGCCATTACCCTCAAATTGCTATAACAAGCACGATGATAGAAAGAAAAAAAACCCACATCGAATAGTCCGCACCTCTCACACCTCTGCCTGCTAAATAAATCCTAATCTAACGTGCTCTATCCCTACGAATAAAAGTGTGCTTCCACTTCCCATATCCCCTACTTCCCACCTATTACACCACTCCAACATCTGCACCAATCATCCCGCAGAACCCCCATAAACAACCGCCCCTCGGACCACACACCCTTCCTAATGACACAATTCCATCCCCTCCAATCACGTTAAAAGCAGGTAAAAAAAACCTCTCAAGTGATTATACCAGAACTCGGTACAAATCACCTTCACTTAAGTGTTACTAGTTGCTGGATGTACACCTACAAACTAACCTCCTGGCCCCCCCCACAAACCCATCCCACCCTAACAACCCTCCCACCCCCCCCCCTCCTCCCAACCCAGGATACGCAAAGGACTGGTCTCTTTCCGCCACAGCCAACCTCTATCAACCTCAAAGCATCACTGTTAAACAACCTATAACCTTTCAAGAACAATCACCATCCTAACTATGGTTATGTTCCTGCCAAATAAACAGACCATCAATATAAATCTCTCAAACCCACTTCTAACCATACCTCTTGACCTCGGTTTTAAGACCGATTTTTACATTCGAACGTTACACACCTGATTTTACAACGAATGGCGGCTTACCCTGTGCGTGAGGGCTTACTTGGTCTCCTTTCATCGGTTCGGTTCTTCTCTATCAATCCCTCGTTCTGCCCTCCCAACCCCTCCTGTCCTTCCCACTAGTTCATTGCCCCCCCCTCCTCACTGACTGCCTTGTACACAGTGCCCACATCTTCTTCCCAGGCCTCTGCGATGGTGTGAGTAATTGTCATGTCTGATGCCCCCGTGATCTCTTGCGGGAGTACCTCTACCCACTTTCTTCTGCAACACATCTTCTTGATGGACTCTTCCACCACCACATTGCTTCTTTCGACCTCTCTAAGTCTTCCCTTACCCTGCTGATGTTCATCATCACTTGGTCATAACTGCCTCACAATCACTTTCACCCATGCTGATCTTTCCAAAAAATCCTCTGCAGCCTCCAAAATCCCGTCCTGAGCTGACTCGGCATTATCTAACGGCCTGTCTGACAGCGATATGCCCTCCCCCCGTTTCCACTGGTAGTGTAACTCACGTCTCCAAAAACCACTCCTGCCCTGACGACCCTCCTCACTCCATAGGGGTAGCCCTGTACCCCAGCTTTCCACTTCCCCCGTCATAACATCCGTGGCTTCTAATGGCGTATCAACAGAAGCTGTTCTCCTGACGCCTAGGGCCCTTCTCTGGTGCATTGTGCCACATGTGTCTTAAGTCACATATAAATAATAAACGGCAGTCTTCCTCTGCCCCGCTTAGTGTATAAAACCTGTTGTTCTATGGTTTTATGCAATGAAAATATGATGGTATCGGTTCTTCAGGTTCATTTTCAGTGTTGAAGGATCCTTCGGCAAACCTCTAAGGGCCCCGGTCT
This sequence comes from Cherax quadricarinatus, assembly GCF_026875155.1. Classification (NCBI taxonomy): domain Eukaryota; kingdom Metazoa; phylum Arthropoda; class Malacostraca; order Decapoda; family Parastacidae; genus Cherax; species Cherax quadricarinatus. Next base: position 2,948,484 of record NC_069399.1, read on the forward strand.
CAATTCCATGTGAGAGAGTCCTTTCAACCCATGAACCACCTCTTGTAGGTGTCTGAGTTGACCCCGGACACTACAACAACCATACCCCACTAATCCCAACATACTTCTACAAAAGTCCCATTAACAAACTAAAAAATCCCAACATTAAGTATCTACTCATACTACCTTCCAACCTCCTCTATCCAAAAACTATCCACCTAACAATTTTCATAACTAATCACCGTTTAATTCTTTTAATAACATATATAAATAACCCTCACACACCTCATAATCTATATTTTCTTTTTATTTATTACGTTAATCTATATTTGTTTTATACCCTGATACTTGTCGCGAATTAATGAAATATTTTTTTTGTAATATTATCTATACGAATAATATTTTATTTTATGTATTGATATCATTTTCTATGTATTCATTTTTCATTATAGATTTTAATTCTTAGGTCTGTATAAACCAGCCAAACTCGCGCCCCTCCGGCATTATAATTAGTTCCACATTCGTTAACGTATTTTTGTGTATGAACATTAAACATTTTAGATAGAATTAGTATCGAGTTTAGGTTTGATGTTCTTTGTTTATGATAGTATTATTGCAATATGATGTATATTGCCTGCTTGATACACACCCTCACGATTGCTCACGCTTTACGTTGTACTGTATATAATAATATCATCTCGCTCTCGCCTCTCAACTCTGATCATAGCATCTCTAGCGAATAGAGTTTATTTGTAGCATTTATTGATTCTACCATCACACCATCTCGCTTCTCGCTCGCTAACAATTTAACTACTCGCTCATTTCGCTAATGATCATAAGATAATTTATTTGGAACAAGAGAGATTGTCCCTTTAGTAAGTATAGATTATATATTAGTTTTTTTTTGTGTGTGTGTGTGTTAATACACTCGCGCTCTCGCGCTCTTCTACCAAATTTCAAGCACAAAATGGGTAATTGTATATAGACTTGTATTCCAACCTCTCTAAAGCCCTCGTTTTGGAGAGATTATTATTGCGATGCTCGCATCTCACGGAATCTTAGCTTTAGTCGAATAGCGAACCTCACCTAGATTTTCTAGATGATAGATGATATCCGTGGTTGATTGTGTTTTTTTTGTTTGTGAGATTAGGCGTGTATTCCCCCACCCCCCAGAGCGTATGTTAAATTAGATTTATAGACATAGAGATCTTTACATCGCAACTCAGACGCTCACGCCTGGCAGTTGTAGTATCACTCTCTTCTAGTCTCGCATCCTCTCTCGAGCGCTCTATGTGTAGGACGTTGTGGGCTCTTCCATTCGTAGTGAGTGATATTGACTCGCTCCTCTCTCCAGTTGTGAGTGGAGTATTTGTACGATCTCTCTCACATAGCTACTGAATAATCCTCACCTGCTCTCTGTGGTGTGTGTGTTTGAACGGCGAGGTGCGGTAGAGAGAGATAGAGTGATAGAGAGAGTGCGTGGTACGAGTCTCAGATACCTGCATCCCCGTTGTAGGTATCGTTTGTACGATGGGTATACTTATAGCCTGACAGGGATGTTCTTGATTCATGTATCCACATGGAAATTAAAAGGGCAAGATTAACTTATATCGGTTCCTTTGTCACAATACAAAAAAAATTTTACATTTTTATTAATGACATCCTCCCACTGGAGACTTACATACAACTTTGGAGACTACATACATCAATTTCAAATCACACGACATCTTACACACAATTAAACGCAGTGACCAGCCGTAAGATTACAATGAACAAAAACAAATTATCTCAAATCCTTTTAACTCTAATGCATTGTCTGCATCGCCTCTTGGGCGTTGTAGACCCCCCCCTTGCTGACGCTCCACAGTAACCTGACAGCAGTGGTATAGGGAGGTGATGTGCATAGCTGCTGGATGGGTAGAGTGCGGTCGATGCTTGACCCCCTACTGTTTCCCAAGACGAGCTACTCAGTCAACGGACATGGCGCCAGGTAGTGCGCAGGGAGGTGAATACTGTGGGCATTGAATTTTTTAGTGGGGCTTTAACGCCTACGTCAGTCGATGTGTTATTGCCCAAAATTATACGAGAGACTATGGCCAAGGACGAGGTTTTATATGGAGTGGCACTGAACGGTGTATATGAATTTTCGTAAAAGTGCTAATGCTCAAGTATATGAGGTTTTGGGTTGATCGTTACCAAGATGTCGGGCATTAACGTAACACCGGCAGTGGGTTAAGCTCTGCAACGTCCCTTTTGAGGCTGTGAGGTAGATTATTCGAAATGTTTTCGAACGTTATGGAACTGTACATCTGGCCCAACCTGGCAATGGGTAAAAGGTGCTTACACAGGATTTCCTGAGGGTTCTTTTAATTCAAAAATGACGTTTAGCATCCTAAAACCCTCGTATGTATATCTCGAAGAGTTTAGAACCCAGGTAATGGTAGCGTATGCGGGGGCAGAGAGTACGTGCGACTGTGTGGCGAATATGACCATATGGCGGCAGACTGTGGCAAGCGGAGTATAGCTCCTGGGCCCGGGCAAGGGGCGGAGCCCCTGCGCATGAGCACCCGATGCCTAAGGGAAAAACGGGGCAAGGAGGAGGGCGTGGTCGCATGTGGAGTGAAGGGGTTTGTGGCTCCTCCAGTGGAATCGGAAGAAGTGGTGATCCAGAATCACCTGGCCCATCAACAGTGGCTCCGGGCCGGCAAGGGGCGGAGCACCTGCGCATGAGCACCCGATGCCAAAAAGAAGAACGGGTTGAAAGGAGGAGGCGGGGTCGCATGTGGAGTGAAGAGGTGGTGGCTCCTCCTGGGGAATGGGAAGAAGTGGTGACCCATGAATCACCGGGCCCCATCAACAGTACAGTTGTCAAGTGAGGAGGTACAGGAGGGGCAGCAGTGAAGGCTATTGAGGAGGGGTTGGAGCGGTGTTACAGTCTACGGAGGTGGAGAGTTACAGCGAACAAGACCCTGGGATCAGGGCAGAAGGTGTGTGTGGGGAAGGGGAGGATCAGTGGCACCTGGTGGGGGACAGTGCGGGTGCCATGGAAGGGCATGGAGGCGGATTAAGGGTGGTAGGGTGGAAGTCCATTGTGCTGGCTCCCATGACTCAGTATGGAAAACTGAGGAGTTTCAAGGAAAAGGGCAGCAGCGTCAGATTCGGACGATGTTTGACGCCCGGGGCAAAAGGGCCCGGGGAAAAAAAACATGGGGTTATGGTACCCAGAGGGGACTCTGCGAGAGGGCCCCCAACAGAAGGGGGGGGGGTGGTTGGGGAAAGGGGGGGGGAGTCTGTGGCAAAGGCACAGTCCCGGGGAACGGTCTGAAAGGGAAGAATCTTGATATGAGGCGGGGAAGGAAACCCTTAAACTGGCTTTAGGGTGTAAACAATAAATATTAATGGTCTGTGTGATGGTTTAAACGGGAGTGCTTCAGGAAGGAGATGTAATGATGAACCCGCTTCCATATATCACACCACGCGTTACATGGGAACATTCCTTCAAATCTCACCTCAACTTTCACCATACCCACTCTTTCCAAAGTACTCAATTTAACGCTCCGCACGTCTCGCATGCACAGTAACACATAGCATCGTATCGCACTTGATTACGTTGCCGTGTCCCACACCTGCGAGGTCACGTTACATTTCTGTTAAACCACCATGCCTTCCACCCAATCGGAGAAAACGACGTTTCACATAACAAACAATGACTCGGTCTCTTAAAGGAACAAGACCTAACCCTCCTTGACGCATTGGTGTCTCTACCCCGCTCTTGTAAGCAAGTCGCACCTGAACCCACAGAAAACTATAAACTCTATTTAAAAGATGTTTGATATCCCCCTTTATTAGTGGATACAGCGCAGCAACGTGCCAAACTTTACTATAAAGAAGAAAAATTAATTACTATCGCTCGCTGGTGTAGAGTTAAATTCGTGGCCTTAGACTATTTTAAACGCCTCAAAACTTATTTTTCCCCTCCCCCAAATTACAGCCCTCGCTCACAAACCCCTCTCAT
>NC_069399.1:2952977-2976748 GCF_026875155.1 Cherax quadricarinatus
AATTCTTGAAAACACCTCTTCAGAGATTAAAACTTAACAATATGCATTTAACCTGAAATTTTTTTTTTTAAGAACAAAGAACAAAGGAACCCGCAAAAGTCTCTGGCCCGCGGGCGGCCCCAAGTCTCCTCCCGGGTTTAAACCCAAATCACCCCCCTAGTAGGTGGGTCACATGACTTAAGGGGGGAACAGGGCAACCGCCTGGTAGACAAGCTATCGGTCTAAACCACCCCAACCAATCCACTCATGTTTTTAAATTTTGGGGATTTACGATTTATTCATAAAACAATAAAATGAAAATCTGTGCTTTACGAATTTTTTTAAAAATGGGTTCAAACCTTCAGTACGAATTTATTTTTCTCACGGGAAGTTTCCATTATTAGGGGACGAAAAAATTAAAATGAAAATTTTTTTTTAAAAACTACATAGGATATTGTTTTCCGGAAATAATTTTGCATACGTCCCCTTGAAAAAAAAAATCGAAGTACTTTTCTTCTCTTCAAATGACCATGTACTTTTTTAAAAAATACATTTATAAAAAATAAAGGAGAAATACCACGGCTGAAACCTGGGAGCTAACCCCTATAACACTTTTCGGTATATGAAGTGAAAAGGGGGATGTTTTATCACCTGTTCAACTTTAAAAGGTTCTCTTTTTACTCCCGAAAGATCTCTAATTTCCCTTTACTAATATTTTCACACTGCTGGCCCTAATTTAAGAAATTCTCTCTGCAAAATTAAAATAAACTTCGTTTTCTTGACAACTTGGTCCAAAATCGTAATGACACGATTGTAAAAAACCATCCCCCTGGGGGGGTTTAAAACCCCACATAGAGAGCATAAAACTCCAGATGACGCTCAGCCCGGGGGAGCGGGGTAAAATAAGATTCATCCACTGGGATTTTAACCCTAGGAAAGGGTTTGCATAGGCCACCATTTTGACCACAAATGCAAGTTTTACAGACTAACTCCCGATTTCCGCTGGGCCATTTCGCCATCGGGAAGTAGGGAAATTTAAAGATGCTGCCCCTCACCGGCATACCCTTTACGGGTATAAGAAACAATACGGGTTCCAGTACACAATCTTTTTGGGACAACAACTACTCATTTTTCCCGGGGGCTATCACTCCCTTTCTTTTTAAAAATTGATTAGTAAAGGACTTTTCCCCGTTATCCCTGTCTTCTCGGGTTTTGGGGTTTGGTTTTGTAGAGAATTTTTTGAATCCCCTTCGAATGTGCAGCTATTCCCTTTTTTTTCCCTTAACTTGTCCCCCTAGCACCCCTAAAGGGAAAGGGTTCCGGGTTTGGGTGTGGGGCTCTTTTGGGGAAGGATCTGGCTCCTTCCCCCCGAATTAAGCCTGAATCCTTTCCCCACACCCCCCCCCCAGGCGCTTCCCCTTGATTATAATAATACCTGTCCCTTAGCATAGAGCTTATTTAGGTTTGGGGACACGGATTTGTTTTCTTAACCCGTGGTGGCAGTCCCTTCAAGCCCCAAAAAACCCCTTTTTAATTATAAAAACTTTTCCCCCTAGCATAACATTATTGGTTGTGACACGGGATTTTTTTTCCTTCAAACCCGGGGGTGGCAGCTCTTCAAGCCCCAAAAAACATCGTTATTATCTCCCCCATTGCCTTCGAAAAATTTGCGCAGGGACTACAATACCCCTTCCCTTCTTGAATATGGAACGGTATTCGTTCTTTCCTGCTTTTTGGGAATTTCGAAGATTAGACCATGCAACAGAGGGGATTTTTATTTTGAAAAGTTTTCCCTAAAAAGTAGGCTTTTCAGTCAGATACAGGACACAGCGTAATGAAATGAATGAAAATCAGTCCAAAATCTTGGAGAAAAGTATCGAGGAGTCACCCTCAGTCGGAAGACCAAAGTTCCCTACGGCCGATGCCATCAGAAACTCCACCCATCCACACCCACTCATTTATTTTTTAAAACTACACAACTTTTTTAGGGGCTTTGGCACTCTGTCTGCGTCAGGAACGGGAGGACTAAAAGGAAAAACAGAGTTTTTAACCAGCGAGAAGACTAGTCCTGAACCAAGCTTTTAAGACGATTACAGGGGACTGCTACACCACTAAAGGAGACAGCCCTTGCCTTTGTCAGAGGGCTACCCCTGCCGTAGGGCTGTATACGGTGCATCAGTACCGCATCGGGAGTCACTGCCGGATCACCTTTATGGAGACGACCAGGGTCAGGACCCGTCCTGGTCAATCTATATGAACATCAGCAGTATTTAGTTTTTGTACTTGTGATGAAGTAGTAGCAGTGTGTAGTAGTGGGTAGCTGCAAATGTGATGACGGGATTCATTATTTAGGAAAATTTCTTGTTAATTACTTATCTCTGTTTTTGTTCCCATTAAATTCACATTAAATCACAGAATGAGTGGGGCTCCAGCCCATGGTAGGGGCTTCCTTAAGCTCCCAGTTCGGTAACTTGTTTACAGTCGTGTTATTACGATTTTGCGAGTGAAGTTTACATTACGTGCAACGAGTTGCACACTGGACTTTTATTCCCGCATGTTATTCAGAGATACAAGAAACAGAGTTCCTATTGAAAAATCCACTTTTCACACATTTTTGTTTATTCTTACCATTTGGCATTTTTTTTTTAAATATAAAATTTTCTGTTACCTCTGGCTCCTCTAATGTCCAAATGTTTCCATCCTGTACGGGTAGAAACATTGGGACATGTTTCCTAAGACACCTGCTGTCGAATGTTTTTCCCATTTGTAAAATGGGGTACCTGTGTGTTAGTGGACTGGTGTGAGTCTCATCCTGGGACAAAACTGACCCAATTTGCTCATAATGCTCTGCATAACTAGGGGGTTTCTATACAGTAATTGTCACTGATTTAGACCTTTTACCTTGTACATTTACTTGTAAAAAAAATAATAATAATAATAATAATAATAATAATAATAATATTATAATAATAATAATAATAAAAATAATAATTTTTATTATATTTTATTATTATTATTATTATTATTATTATTATTATTATTAATTATTATTATTATTATTATTTTTATTATTATTATATAGATGAATTATCACATCCAGTAAGTACGTTAAGACTTATGTTTTAACGATTTCCAGAGTCAAAACAAATTATTATGGTTTTTATGGCGTAGCTTCAAAGTTGCCTGGGTAATAGAAGGCAATCAGGCTTGATCCAAGGAGTAATAGCGTTGATTCCTTGATCAAGGTTCCCTAAAAATCAAGGATAAGGTAGTGAATGATGCATCATTAAGCTCAGACCCTTTAACACAGCAAATTTCTCATGTTCAACGAAAGGTCTTAAACACTCTCACATTTTAAACGGCGCTCAATCTATGACCCCCATAGATTGAGCGCCTCGCCTCCCCATACATCGTCAGTGGCATGACATGATAAAAAAATATCTTTAAAGGTGATAATAAATATAATAATAATAATATAATAAAAATAATAATAATAAATAATAATAATAATAATAATAATAATAATAATAAGTAAATGATGCAACTTACACAGACCATAGTTGGCATCATTTATATACTTTATAAAAAGCCTAGGTTATGCACAGCATTTCGGGAAATTAGGTTAGCTTTGTCTCCAAGATGGCATCCACACCAGTCGGCTAACACCCAAGTACCTACTTACTGCTAGTTGAAACAGGTTAGCAGGTGTCTTAAGATAACACGCCTGAATATTTCACCCGTACCGGAGATCGAACCACGGACCTCAGTGTGAGAGTTGAGTGCTAGACACTAAGGTCTCTTAAACACAGTGTTGTAATATTTTATGTTGTAATTCAGTTTCTGTAATTTTTGTAGGTAATTAATATAATTTAGTAGTGTAATTTAAAAATATAATCCTGACAATATTAACCTGGCAATAAATCCATAATTTATAAAGGCATATATTCATTGCAACCCAATTATTTAACTTGCATACCCCACTACATCATTATCGACCTACTGCTTCTGTATGATTAAGAGAGTGCATGTACAACCTCACCGTTTCTTGTTTACTGAAGCACTGTCATCTTAAAGCCTTAGTATTATACATTTGATATGTGTCTTTTAAAAGTGACGCCCACATACACACTCTCTCTCTCTCTCTCCTCTCTCTCTCTCTTCTCCTCTCTCTCCTCTCTCTCTCTCTCTCCTCTCTCTCTCTCTCTGTCTCTCTCTCCCTCTCCCTACCTGTCGGGAAGGCATCAGCGAGTCATGGTACTTTTTTTTTTTATATTTTTATTAGAAACCTTACAAAAGTACAAAGGATGCATAATCAAGTACAGGAATACAAAACATTCTTTTGTGCTACTAGTACCAGGTTATTCCCGGCTGGAACAAGTATTATAACATCTTGTTATAGCGAATAATACACGCTGAGGCAACCCTCACTAATGTATAACAGTCATTAATAGTTGCCGCCAAGCCATTGTACCCAACGACAACACACCAAAATGATACTTTACATAGTTTAACAATATAAAATGAATACCTGACATGTCCTATCACAAAAACAACATACAAATGTACATATCACAAGATTACTAAAGTTGAAATTTTCATACACGACGAAACCATAACCACCTTTAACATACAATATATGTACTACACATATGTCAGTAAAGTAAAAAGACCCTAACCAAAGCTACCATAACTACAAAAACAAGACAAAACTCTAACATACCCTCTATGACAGGGTACAGAATATTGGTTAAGTTATGTTACATTATATCCTAACCAATAGGAATTCGCAGGAACGTATGATTCCTTATGCACAAATGAGAAACAGTATTTTACTATTATTAATGTTAACCCTCTAATACAATAATTCTGCTACAGAAAACAGAACAAAATAAATGTAACATACAATAATAACATAACCTAAAACAAGTTTTTATAACCAACCTCGGCACATTAAAGGGTTTAAACCCAAACCCTATAACATAAATTTTTATTTTAAAACAGAGCAAATACAATAATGATAATAGTATAAATTTAAAAACCCTACTAGATATTACAAAAACTCTAGTACACAACCCAGGTACATTTTAAGAACACCATAGATCAAGGCCATATTACAACCAAATACATAACCCACAACCATATACATAACCTATAAACCCTCCTTTTATAATAAACATTATTGCCAGTGCAGACACAGCCGACACTTCTACCCCCCCCCCCTCCCCGTATGTACAGTCCCCGTTCTAAATAACATACATTGAATTATCCTAATGAAAGGTCATACCCTGACCTCATCAAAACCTAAAAGTAGGTAGTGCATGAACAAGACAAAAACACAAAATTTACAGACTAAAATAGATATGAAAATTACATTCCTATACGCATACACTGTAATAAGTAGAAGAATATACACCACCAATATGATATCAAATATTAATGTTAACCATGAATTACAAACATTCAAAACTTTGCATATCGTGAAAATCACACTCAAAATGCAAGATAATACACCACTTGCCACATTAGCGGTACAATACTAGGCTATGTAAATTATTTAAAGAACCCGAGACTAAATTAAGACTAGAGTAGTTATAAGGATAAGGCTGCTGTAATGTGCCAGTCCCAAAAGAACTGACACGTATCTCAGAAAAATTTTGTGTTGATACCAACGTGCCAATCTAAGTACTTAAAAACGAGATCCTAAGGGCTCGGTATCCTGGCTTTCAAGGAAATTTTAAACCCAGTGAACATAACCATCAGGCTTAGAAATGTAACCCTGGAAACCACACTTATATCTCACTATGACAAACATTCTCGTGAAACATGTCGTACCATCCATACCTAATTCTCACTACCTTCCTCTTACACACTACATCAGTTCCAGATAAACCATAAAACAACCCCCCCCCCTTTACATCCCCCCATAAGGAGACCACTCCTTTGTCCATCCTCAGGGACCCCGCCTCAGGGAACCCACAGTGAGATTCCTATAACCTTCCGGGAAACTTTTTTCCCAAGACACCCCATAAACCAACTTATTCCTACACTTCGTCCTATAGAATCTGGCCGCCAACGCTTTTACCCTCATATCACCCCTTAATCCCCTCATTCCCCATGAAATGTCCAGATAATCCACTATGATATACATTATAGCCCTTCCAACATCCCTAGGCACTCCCCTTACATCCAGTAGTAAAGCCCTAAAAAAGCGGCAAACGACCCCCCCCCAACATCTGATAACCCCACCCATCCATGATCTCACCCCCTCCAAGGAGGTACAAAAAAAGACCACATGAAACGCCGTTTCAACATCACCACAAAACTGACAAAAAGCCTCTTCCACAAACCCCATACTACGTAACACCTCCTTGGAAGCCAGAATCCCCATAATAAACCTATATACTAATTCTCTTACTCTAGCCGGGATCCGAAGCTTACTAAAATCTTTCCAAATAACCCCCCAATCATACGTTGATACACGCTACCCCTTGCATAATTCCTTGACCTTTCACTACCCTCACCAACCGTTTCACTTTGATTTTATCCACCTGTTGCACTGTCAATAAAAATCGCAACATATCTTCACAAACCCTCAAATCCTTCCCACTCCACCATTTACGTGCCTCCTCCATAACTCTTCCTACTTTAGCGCCCCTCACACCCCCTTCCCTCATATACCTCCACTTGATATATACAGCCATTACTCTCAGTCCTAAAGGCAACAAACCTAAACCCCCTCTCCGAACATCCGTCATAACTACCTCCTTACTTAACCATGCCCTCCCAAATCCCCACACAAACTTCAGCACCCTCCTCTGCATTTCCACAATATCTCGTACCTCTAAGGGAAAAACCTCTGCCACCCCCCATACCTTGCTATAGACAAGTGAATTTACCACCACTACCCTCTGATGTAAAGCTAAGTCCCTCGCACTTAAACCTCCTAGTCTACTTAAAAACCTTACCCGTGACAGACTCCGAATTTACCCTTCTGCATGCCTGCACTTCCGCCAAATACCATATCCCACATACCTTGATTCTGTCAACCACTGTCCATCCTAACCCTATCCCCAAGCCCCCCCCTATCCAATTACCGACCTCTAGTAACCTTGATTTCACCGTATTAACTCTCATTCCGGTATTCATACCAAACATCTGAATCACTCTACCCACCCTCCTTAACTCCTCCTGACCCCTTATCAAAACAGTAGTATCATCCACATACCCAACGATGCCCCCTTTGCCACCCCCCTTCCATCTCCTGATTGTTCATTACCCTCTCAACAGACTCATAAAAAGGATTCTGCACACACGCAAAGAGCAGCTGTGACATCGGACAGCCCTGCCTCAAACCTCTCTCCATTGGTACAACTTTCACCCAACCCCCATTGACCTGTACCCTCACCTCTGCCCCATCATACAGGGTGTTCACCCACCTCACTACCCCCTCCCGAAACCCCAGCCTCTCTAAGCAAACCCCTAAGAAATCTCTGTCCACGCAATCATAAGCATTCACCCAATCTAAACCTAGTATTCCCCCTCCCGTACATCTCTCTAGAAAATCCCTAATCAAACCATGTCCATCCCTCATCCTTCTTCCCGGAATTCCCAACTGTCCCCTATGTAACACTAAACCCAACACTTTCCTCATTCTGTTGCCCAAAACCTTAGCAAAAATCTTGTAATCCGAGCACATTAACGTAATCGCACGGTAATCATTCAAAACTCGGCATTCCTTCTTTTTGGGAACTAAAACCGTGACACCCGTTCTTTGTGATTTCCCCATCCTCCCACTACTTAACATACAATTCAAAACCCCCACCAGACAATGCCGTACACTCCCCCAATGATACCTATAAAAAATCGTTTGGTATTCCGTCTATGCCTGGGGTTTTACCCTGGCACATCCCAAAAACTGCCTCCTCCACCTCCTCAACATTAATACTACCCTCGATTCTGTCACTGTCCTGTTCACTTAATACCCTATTAAACCCTTCATCCCCAAACCGTCCCTCACCCACTCCCCCGCCAACCCTCCTCCACTTCTCCCTAAACCAAAAATCTGCATACAACTAATATTTCCGTGGTGGATAGGCCTTGACCCTCCTCAAAGCCACCCCCCCCTGTACCTGCCTCAATATACGCCAAGGTGGTCTTCGCCTGCCGTTCCTTAAACCTCCTTAATACAAAACCCGATGGCTTATCTCCCCTTAAGACATCCTCCAACCCTGCCCTAACTCGAATTGCCTCAAATTTTTCATTGTGAATTTCCGCCAACCTATTTCGCAAACGTTCCATGTCCTCACTCCGCCCCACCCGTTCCTCTGCATAACAGTCATTTAACTGACCCTCAAGATAATTTTGTAGGCCATAGCTCCACCTAGCCATCTCCTTACCCCGTACTTTAAAAAATTTCCCAATTTCAACTTTAGCCCTCATTTCCCACCAATCCAGCAAATCCATTTCCATATTCCTAGTCTCCCAAAAGGATTTCCACCAATCTTCAAACCCCGTAGTGTCACCCTCTTCCCTAAGTAGCCTCACATTTAATTTCCAGTATCCTGCATAAACTCTCACTATGCCATCTACCCTCAAATCTGCTATAACAGCACGATGATCAGAAAAACCCACATCGATAGTCCTCACCCTCTCCACACCTATGCCCTGCCTAACATAAATCCTATCTAACCGTGCCTCATATCCCCTACGAATAAAAGTGTGCTCCACTCCATATCCCCTACTTCCCACCACATCTACCACTCCAACATCTCGCAAAACATCCCGCAGAACCCCCAAAACACAACCCCGCCCCCCTCGAACCACATCACCATTCCTAATGACACAATTCCAATCCCCACCAATCACCGTAAAAGCAGGTAAACCTCGCAAGTGATATACCAGAACCTCGCGCACAAAATCCACCTTCACCCTAGCGTTACTAGTTGCTGGCATGTACACACCTACAAAACTAACCCTCCTATCCCCCCAAAACCCATCCACCCTGACAACCCTCCCACCCCCCCCCCTCCTCCCAACCCAGGATACGCAAAGGACTGGTCTCCTTCACCGCCACAGCCACACCTCCTTTCAACCTCAAAGCATCACATGTAAACAACCTATAACCTTTCAACAACAGCTCACATCCTAACCTATGGTTATTTCCTGCAAAAAACATACATCAATACTAAATCTCCTCAAAACCCACTCTAACCATACCCTCTTGACCTCGGTTTTAAGACCGTTTACATTGAAAGTTACACACCTGAATGTTACAAGAAGGGCGGCTTACCCCTATGCCGCTGAGGCTTACTTGGTCCTCCTTTCATAGGTTTTCGGTCTTCTCTATCAATCCCTCGTTCCTGCCCTCCAACCCCTCCTCCTTGTCCCCCTTTCCCCCCTAGCTTTCCACTGCCCCCCCCTCCTCCCGAACTTGCCTTTGCTACCACAGCTGCCCACATCTTCTTCCCAGGCCTCTGCGCTGGTGTGAGGACTTCGTCCATGTCTGATGCCCCCGCTGATCTCTTGCGGGAGCTACCCTCTACACACATTTCTTCTGCAACCACATCTTCTTGATGGACCTCCACCACCACATTACTCTCCTTTCGAACATCACTCAAGTCTTCCTTACCCTGCTTCTGTTCATCCATCACCTTGTCTTCACCTGACCTCACCTCACTTACCACACCATGCTCCGACTCTTCCAAGAAATCCTTCAGCACAGCTTCCAAAATCCCGTCCTGAGCTGACTCTGCAGTACCTAACGGTCTGTCTGACAGCGATATTCCCTCCCCCCCCGTTTCCACTGGTAGTGTAACACACGTCTCCAAAACCACCTCTGCCCTGTCGACCTCCTCACTCCATAGGCCTGTACCCCGGCTTTCCACTTCACCCGTCATAACATCCGTGGCTTCTAATGGCGTATCCACAGAAGCTGTCTCCTGACGCCTAGGCCCCTGTCTCCTGGGGCATTGTGCCACCATGTGCTCATAAGAGTCACATAAACGCACGTCTTCCTCTGCCCCGCATAGTGTACAAAAACCTGTGTTCTATGGTTATGCAATGTAACATATGATGGTATCGGCCTCCTCAGGGTCATTTTCCAGTGTGAAGGATCCTTCCGGCATCCCCTCATAAGGCCGTCCCTCCACATTCCCATGCTTCGTCGAGTGTACAGTTCCATAACCACTGAACACATCTTGTAGGCTATATGCTGTTGCCTCAAAAGGTACATTCCTTACCTTCACCCAAGTAAAATACTTAGACACATCATGCAAGCATACTTCCACTGCCGAATTGATACTCACCGTCGTTCTTGAAATTCATCTACGATGGTAAGTAGAAGTCAGCCCTCATGAACTTCACGAAGACCCTTGACATCCATTCAATGCCACACCATACAGCTCTTCATTGGGATGCCAAAACAGTTCCCTGATAATGCTTGGCAGGAGAACGTTCATCGTGTCGTTGCTTAAAGATCCTTTAACCAGCTGAATGCAGACAGTATTAATACGCCGGTACAGTCGGTCCGCCATCTTGGTGCTAATACTATGTTTTCCTCACCAGGTGGCGTGCAAGAGAACCAGTAGAAGCGTCCTCTCTCCCCGCAGGTCGAGAGACGAATACGAGTCATGGTACTTGACGAGGTGTCAGAGTGGGAGCCTGTGACGAACAGGGTTCCACAGGGGCCAGTCCTAGGACCAGTGCTGTTTCTGGTACATGTGAACGACATGACGGATGGAATAGACTCAGAAGTGTCCCTGTTTGCAGATAATGTAAAGTTGATGAGAATAATTTAATCTGACAAGGACCGGGCTCACAACGACGTGCCCGGTCCGACTTAGACCATTGACAAAGACACACTAACATAAATGATAGAGGTAGCCAGTAGGGTATAGGCGAACTGGAAAGGACGAGACCAAGAGAAGGAAAAGTAGTGGTGGTAGTGTAAGGCTGCTAGTGGAAGTAGTGGTAGTAGAAATAAGGAAAGTAGTTTTAGAGGACAGAGATAGAAAGAGAGTGAAGGGAGGCACTAACATGCCCAAAATATAATGATTTGAATTTGTGATGTGCCTGGGGAACTCCTCGTATGTTTTAAACAACCGAAAATCCTACTCATGGAACCGGGGATATTTTCCCTTTCCATGAATCAATAAATACCTCTCATTCTTCCCATTTCGCAAGCACTGTATGATGTTTAAGAATATACAACTAACCCCCTGAATATACTAATAACTATATCTATTCTGATATAGTTATTAGTATATTAATAATTTAACATTGATAATTTAACATTTACAGGGAACACGAGGTATAGTTACGTCAAAATGGCAGTGAGGAGCATATCGTATGTTCCTGTTTCTAATGAGGTAGCGCTCGTAGAGTTAATGTGGGTCCAGGTAGACACAGCAGGTGCGCCTTCCGTCACCTACGTCGAAAGTTCCGTCTTTGGCAACTTTTTGGTTGCTATTGGCAAGACGCTCCGTCATCAAGATGCAAAGCAAATTCTTCTATTAAACGACGCCTGTAAGTAACATACCAGGGACTGTCACAGTCACAAGTTACCAGGGACTGTCACAGTCACACGTTACCAGGGACTGTCACAATCACACGTTACCAGGGACTGTCACAGTCACACGTTACCAGGGACTGTAACAGTCACACGTTACCAGGGACTGTCACAGTCACACGTTACCAGGGACTGTCACAGTCACAAGTTACCAGGGACTGTCACGGTCACACGTTACCAGGGACTGTCACAGTCACACGTTAACAGGGACTGTCACAGTCACAAGTTACCAGGGACTGTCACAGTCACACGTTACCAGGGACTGTCACAGTCACACGTTAAACCCGGGACTGTCACATCACAGTTACCAGGGACTATCACAGTCACACGTTACCAGGGACGTCACAGTCACACGTTACCAGGGACTGTCACAGTCACAAGTTACCAGGGGAAATATCACATCCAACGTTTCCAGGGACGTCACAGTCACACGTTACCAAGGACTGTCACAGTCACACGTTACCCCGGACTGTCCACAGTCACACGTTTACCAGGGACATCACAGTCACACGTTACCAGGACTGTCACAGTCACACGTTACCAGGACTGCCCCAGTCACAAGTTACCAGGGACTACACAGTCACACGTTTTCCAGGGACTGTCACAGTCACAAAGTTACCAGGACTGTCACAGTCCCCAAGTTACCATGGACTCTCACGTCCCCACGTTACCAGGACTGTCAAAGTCACACTTATCATGGACTGTCACTCACCCCGTTACCAGGGCTGGGCACAGGGCACACGTTATACCATTGACTGTCCCAGTCACACGTTACAAGGGACTGTCACAGTCACACGTTACCAGGACTGCACAGTCACACGTTACCAGGGACTGTAACAGCCCCACTTACCAGGGACTGTCACATCACAAAGTTACCAGGGACTGTCACAGTCACACGTTACCAGGACTGTCACAGTCACACGTTACCAGGGACTTCACAGTCACACGTTACCAGGGATGTCACAGCCACACGTTACCAGGGACTGTCACAGTCACACGTTACCAGGGACTTCACAGTCAAAAACGTTACCAGGGACTGTCACAGTCACAAGTTACCAGGACTATCACAGTCACAAAGTTACCAGGGACTGTCACAGTCACACGTTACCAGGGACTGTCACAGTCACACGTTACCAGGGACTGTCACAGTCACAAGTTACCAGGGACTATCACAGTCACACGTTACCAGGGACTGTCACAGTCACACGTTACCAGGGACTGTCACAGTCACAAGTTTTCCAGGGACTATCACAGTCACACGTTACCAGGGACTGTCACAGTCACACGTTATCAGGGACTGTCACTCACACGTTACCAGGGCTGTCACAGTCACACGTTACCATTGACTGTCACAGTCACACGTTACAAGGGACTGTCACAGTCACACGTTACCAGGGACTGTCACAGTCACAAAGTTACAGGACTGTAACATCACACGTTACCAGGGACTGCACAGTCACACGTTTCCAGGGGCTGTCACAGTCACACGTTACCAGGACTGTCCCCAGTCACACGTTACCAAAGGGGCTGTCAAGCACACGTTACCAGGGAGTGTCACAGCCACACGTTACCAGGGACTGTCACAGTCACACGTTACCAGGGACTGTCACAGTCACACGTACCAGGGACGTCACAGTCCCCAAATTACCAGGGACTATCACAGTCACACGTTACCCGGGGCTGTCACAGTCACACGTTACCAGGGACTGTCACAGTCACACGTTACCAGGACTGTCACAGTCACAAGTTAACAGGGACTAAACACAGTCACACGTTACCAGGACTGTCACAGTCCCAAGTTATCAGGGACTATCACAGTCACACGTTACCAAGGGAAATGTCACGCCACACGTTACCAGGGACTTCCCCAGTCCCCACGTTTTCCAGGGACTGTCACATTTACAAGTTATCAGGACTATCAACAGTCACACTTAACCAGGGACGTCACAGTCACACGTTACCAGGGGCTGTCACAGCACAAGTTACCAGGGACTATCACAGTCACACATTTCCAGGGACTGTCACAGTCACACGTTTACCAGGGACTGTCCCCAGTCACAAGTTACCAGGGACTATCCAATCACAAGTTACCAGGGACTGTCACAGTCACACGTTACCAGGAACAGTCACCCGTCACCCCGTTACAAGGGACGTCACAGTTACACGTTACCCGGACTGTCACAGTCAAACGTTACAAGGACTGTGACAGTTACACGTTACAAGGGACTGTCACAGTCAACACGTTACCAAGGACTGTCACAGTCACACGTTACCAGGGACTGTCACAGTCACACGTTACCAGGGGCGTCACAGTCACAATTACCAGGACTATCACAGTCACACGTTACCAGGGACTGTCACAGTCACACGGGTTTCCAGGACTGTCACAGTCACAAGTTACCAGGGGCTATCACAGTCACACGTTACATGGGCTGTCCAGCCCCACTTACCAGGGACTGTCACAGTCACACGTTACCAAAGGGGCGTCCCCAGTCCCCAAGTTATCAGGACTATCACAGTCCCCAAAGTTACCAGGGACTGTCACAGTCACACATTTCCAGGGACTGTCACAGTCACACGTTACCAAAGGGGCTGTCACAGTCACAAGTTACCAGGGGCTATCACAGTCACAAGTTACCAGGGGCTGTCACAGTCACACGTTACCAGGAACAGTCCCCAGTCACACGTTTTCAAGGGACTGTCACAGTTACAAAGTTATCAGGGACTGTCACAGTCACACGTTACCAGGGACTGTGACAGTTACACGTTACAAGGGACTGTCACAGTCACAAAGTTACCAGGGACTGACACAGTCACACGTTACCAGGACGTCACAGTCACACGTTACCAGGGACCCGTCACAGTCACACGTTATCAGGGACGTCACAGTTACACTTACCAGGGACGTCACAGTCACACGTTACCAGGGACTGTCACAGTCACAAGTTACCAGGGACTTCACAGTCACACATTTCCCCGGGGCTGGTCACAAATCACACGTTACCAGGGACTGTCACAGTCACAAGTTACCAGGGACTATCACAGTCACAAGTTACCAGGGACTGTCACAGTCACACGTTACCAGGAACAGTCACAGTCACACGTTACAAGGGACTGTCACGTTTACACTTATCAGGGACTGTCACAGTCACACGTTACAAAGGGGCTGTGACAGTTACACGTTTTCAAGGACTGTCACATCACACGTTACCAAGGACTGTCACAGTCACACGTTACCAGGACTGTCACGTCACACGTTACCAGGACTGTCACAGTCACAAGTTACCAGGGACTATCACAGTCACACGTTTTCCAGGGACTGTCAAAAGTCACACGTTACCAGGGGCTGTCACAGTCACAAGTTACCAGGGACTATCACAGTCACACGTTACCAGGGGCTGTCACAGCCACACGTTCCCCGGACTGTCACAGTCACACGTTACCAGGGACTGTCACAGTCACAGTTTTTCAGGGACTTCACAGTCACACTTTACCAGGGACTGTCACAGTCACACGTTACCAGGGACTGTCACAGTCCCCAAGTTACCAGTTGGACTATCACAGTCACACTTTCCAGGGGCTGTCACAGTCACACGTTTCCAGGACTGTCACAGTCACAAGTTACCAGGGACTATCACAGTCACAAGTTACCAGGACTGTCACAGTCACACGTTACCAGGGGAAAAGTCACAGTCAACGTTACAAGGACTGTCACAGTACACGTTATCAGGACTGTCCCCCAGTCACACGTTACCAGGGACTGTGACAGTTACACGTTACCAAAGGGACTGTCACAGTCCACGTTTTCCAGGGACTGTCACAGTCACACTTACCAGGGCGCACAGTCACACGTTACCAGGACTGTCACAGTCACACGTTATCAGGGACGTAAAAGTTCACTTTACCAGGGGCTGTCACAGTCACACTTACCCTGGGCGTCACAGTCACACGTTTTTCCCGGGCCCTTTACAGTCACACGTTAAACCCGGGGCTGTCACAGTTTACCGTACAAGAGACTGTCACAGTCACACGTTACCAGGGACGTCACAGTCACACGTTTACCAGGGATTGTCACAGTTACACGTTACCAGGGACTGTCACAGTCACACGTTATCAGGGACTGTCAGTCACACGCTACCAGGACTGTCACAGTCACACGTTTCCATTGACTGTCACAGTCACACGTTACAAGGGACTGTCACAGTCACACGTTACCAGGGACTGTCACAGTCACACGTTACCAGGGACTGTAACAGTCACACGTTACCAGGGACTGTCACAGTCACACGTTACCAGGACTGTCACAGTCACACGTTACCAGGACTGTCCAGTCACACGTTTACCAGGGACTGTCACAGTCACACGTTACCAGGGAGTGTCACAGCCACACGTTACCAGGGACTGTCACGGTCACACGTTACCAGGGACTGTCACAGCCACACGTTACCAGGGACTGTCAGTCACACGTTACCAGGACTGTCACAGTCACACGTTACCATTGACTGTCACAGTCACACGTTACCAGGGACTGTCACAGCCACACGTTACCAGGTACTGTCACAGCCACACGTTACCAGGGACTGTCACAGCCTCACATTACCAGGGGCCTTCTCAGCCACACATTACCAGAGACTGTCTCAGTGACATCACTAAATATATTTCAGTTAAGTTTACAATAATTTAAAAATAAACAAACACAATGAAATATTTTTTTCCTTAGGTTCAGAATAATTTTTTCGAAATTACTGCATACACCTTTGCTGGTACACACATGCTGTTATATATGATAATGTATGTAACTGTATATAACCTGGTGTTAAAGCTCTCGCCTCACACGGTGAGGTCTGCGTTTGATTCCCAGCGAGTGTAGAAACATTGGACGTGTTTCCTTTGTAGATGAATGGTTCAAAGAACCGACATGTTGGTAAATTAGACACATGTGCAACTCTTGGGTATCTTTATTGAGGAAACGTTTCGCCGCACAATGGCTTCATCAGTCCATACATAGGAGAAACTTAAAGAACAGGAGGAGAATAAGGTAATCAGTCCCTCAACCTTGAGTCGATGTGGTCAGTCCATCAATCTTGAATAGAATATGGCATATGAGCGGAGAAGCAGCTTTTGAACCGTATGGCAGGAGAGGTGCAGCAGTCGTAGGTGGTGTCACATTTGTCCAATGTGGAAGTAGGTCATGCCCAAGAGTTAGGCAAGCGAAGAATTCCCAAGTATTAAGATCCCAAGAAGTTGCAGTGTCTGACAGGATTGTAGATGAATGGTTCAAAGAACCGACATGTTGTTAAATTAGACACATGTGCAACTCTTGGGTATCTTTATTGAGGAAACGTTTCGCCAGACAGTGGCTTCATCAGTCCATACATATTCTATTCAAGATTGATGGACTGAGCACATCTCCTCCTGTTCTTCAAGTTTCTCCTATATATGGACTGATGAAGCCACTGTGTGGCGAAACGTTTCCTCAATAAAGATACCCAAGAGTTGCACATGTGTCTAATTTAACAACGTGTTTCCTTACACCGTTTGTCTAAGTTCACCCATCAGTAAAATGGGTACCTGAGTGTTAATGGACTAGTGTGGGTGGCATGCTGGGACAAAACTGACTATGGAAAGTTTTATAGGGGTGTTACCTGTATGTACCTCAACATTATATACATACAAGTAATCTCATTGGGAGACGACAGTCATACTGTTTACCGTAGTCACCCCGTGTAGACATGTGAGAAAACTTAACCACCCCTGGTCCCTGCAGGTGGTCCCTTCGACCCTCACAATCTTATCCATATCTATCCGAGACCAGTATAAATGGGATAGCACCCAAAAGTACGGCGCTACCAATTAATTGTGGACTGTATAGATTATATTAGTTTACCTGAATGAAGGGGGGGGGGTAGGTTACACATGAATATATCCATCAAGGAAAAACACTTGTACATAATCCCACCACTTACCAGATATTCTCTGGTGGTCACTTGATGTAGCTGGATCACCCATAACCTATCCAATTACAACATACCTAACTGGCCAGTATCAGTCTGCTATAACTAGAAGGGTTACTTAACTGTGGGTGATTGATACTCCTTATTTCCTCCATTCACCATCTCATTTCGATGTCCTGCTACACCTACACGGTTCTTATTCCAGCAGGACGAGGTATTCTTTGGTTTGTCCCGGTTTACAAGTCGTGGCTCCATAAAAACTTCACTATCCTCGGGGCAGGAACCACGAGGACTAACGTGTTCACTCGGAGCAAGGCGACTTATTTCACTTCATGCATTCTCTTAACTTAGTGTTATTATCACTGATTACATTACAATTCACAAGACGATTTAATGTTTCATAATTATTATACACATTAGAGGTCACTCCATTAAGATCTGAGACCGATGAGTGAGGATAAACTCACGGGCATTTTCCCCTGGACACACTCCATGGCGGCGCACCAGTCAACCCCGGTCCTACCATTATTCACTAATTTTACCACTTATTACAGCAGTGCCGTCAATCACGTTCCCTCATTCTTCACCAGGGACAGTTAAGACACTTCCTATTATAAGTGAGGCCTATATTAATCCTTAGGCCGCCGTGAACGCCAATTTCCTGGTCCCATGTTTTCACAACCTCTTAACCCCATTCACAACACTCCCCCTCCTCGATGCCCTGACTCGACCTCTTCCCCGCACATCCGCGCAGGCGCTGAGGGACCCTGTTGGTTCTATTCCATTTTCAAATACATTTTTTGACCCAAATCAACACATTAAACATCTATTAGGCACTATAGCTTCGGAAGATTAAAATATTTTCCACACTTACCTGATTTGCGGGAAATGCTCAGCATAACAAGGGGCTTTCTATATAGTAGTATGTCATTGATGTCAGCTATGGTCTGTATACCTTGTACATGTACTTGTAGTAAAGATATTATTATCATATTAGCTAAGAAATTATACTAGCTACCCTTATTTTGTGATAAATATTTCAAAGAAAACGCATACATTCTGGGGGAAACGCGTATGTATAGTCTAAGAGTTAAACTACAGTAAATAAACATGTTTATTTGACCAGAAGTATACATACGTACAATTATCATGCATAGTTTAAATTACCCAGCATAACCCCAAAAAAAGACAGACAAAACGACTTATTTCCATTGGTGTCCTTGGACAATGAACACTATACCTCCAATAATGTACCAATATATCAGTCTTATGGTAGAATATAGCAATGGTAAATAATTAAGCACCCGACATAACCTGTCCAAGTAGTAGGTGACCAGACCTTTTCCAGTTATCGTTTTTATTAATATAATATAATAGTTAACCCAACCGATTTTCTTACGTTCGTATCAAAGAAACTTTAACGTTGAAGGAGTAACTCAATATTTTTTCACTGGGAGGACCGCAGCCATCTGGTGGCCCGAAATGCAATTTTTATTTAAGTAAAGGCACAGACATTTACAATTATCATACCTAGTAACGTGTGGTAAATTACCTAGCGTAACCCAAAGAAGAAGTCAAAGTCCTACTGAACAGACAGTAAACAGGTCATGCAAAAACAATCACTTACGGACCCTAATGGAAATAAGTCACTTTGACTTCTTTTTGGGTTATCCTGGTAATTTACACCTATGTTACTATGTATGATAATCTGTGTAACTGTTTTTATATGTACCTCTACCTAAATAAACTTACTTAAACTTGACTCATTTTTCACTAGCAGATTTTTCCAGTCAATAGATGTAATTAGTGGAGGAATGCAAGAACATCACTGTTATTAACTAGCAATTATTCGTTAAATGGTTTCCAGATAAAGAATTTTTGCTTTTAACCTGATTGACTAGATAACCGGGACAAGAGGAAAGTAATAAAAAACAAGGACTGGAGAGTCAGGGAAAATGAAATTAAATTTTTAATAAAGCTCTTTTTCACAATAAAATTTACAAGGTATACAATACAGTACAAGGTATACAAGAATGTAAAAGGTATACAAGACATGTAAAAGGGTATACAATACAGTACAAGGTATAAAAGTACATGTAAAAGGGGTATACAATACATGTACAAGGAAACAAGTACATTACAAGGATACAAGTAAAAGTCAAGGTATACAAGTACTTTCAAGGTATCAAGTAATGACGGGTATCCCAGTAATGAAAAAGGATACAGACCATAGCTCACAGTACATACACTATATAGAAAGAAAATTTTTATGCTGAACTTTCCCCGCAAATTAGGGTCCTTGTTCCGGGATGCATCCTTACCATCAACTAACACCTGGGTATCCATTTTACTGAGGGTAAAAATAGAAAACCGGTATAAACAAACACGCCCAATTTTTTCACCCCACTGGAATCGAACCCACACCTTCTCCATGTAAAGCAAAGCTTTACTACCAGGCTACGGGGTATTTTGATAATTTACTAATGTTGCACGGTTGGAAATTTTTACTTACGATTATCACCTTTTTTTTTAAAAACCAGGGGCTTGGTTGAAAAGCCTCCTTTCACACAGTGTGGGTTCGATTCCGGCAGGGGTGGAAACGTTGGGCTGTTTCTTGCACCTGCTGTCCATTTCATCTAGGGGTTAGAAGACCGGGGTTTAATAATTGATGGGGCGCATCCGGGGGACAACATTAAAGGGCACCATACTTTAAAAAATTTTTTTTTTACTCTGAATGAAAGGAATTGAATAATATTCACCAGGGGAAATTTTTTAACACAATTAATTTTCAGGAAACTTTTTTGTTTATGAAGCAGTAAACCCGCGTGGGGCATTTTCCATAAGTGGGATTCGAATCTCCTTCGAAATTTTGGCCCAATTTTCCAGCATGAGAATGCGAGAATAAAAAGCCCCAATACCGACTGAACAATACACAAAAACCCCATATAGTGAGAGAAAATTACCACGACGTTTCGCCCGACGTATCCATTAACTTGACGTATTAACGTTTTGTAGAATTACCCAAAATGTGGTAAAAGCACAAGACATTTTTTTTGATAAAGGTTTTTACAAAGCCCTGGGGAGCGAAACGTTCCACAGTAAAAAAAAAAAAACACATTAGTTCACTTGTGTCCTTTTAAACGAATGCTTAGTACACAGAAGCATGAAGGGAAGGGACCCTTCGCGTTTCTGTACACTGTTTTATGTTGTGCCTAACGTTTTCTATACAGTATTTCTTATTCCAGTTTTTTGTGTAATGTTGCTCGTATCGGTCTCGGTTTTAAAAGCTGCTGCTCAACCCCCTCATTTTCCCAAAGGGCCCGTCGTACCTAAGATTACAGTAAATTTTAGGAAGCTATTTACAGCACTCATAATACCCTTACCTAAAACTAAGATTATTTTTGGTACTGAAGTGACTACTTGACTGTGCACCCCATATCCTCCCGTGGACGTACCAAGGTTATATGGAACACAAAAACCCAGGAACTAGGCTCCAATAGGTTTTAAAAGTTGTGGATTTGGATTTATATCAAAGTGAATGGAGATAACAGGTTTAACTAGGCTTTCTTGCTTGTGCATCAACCAGTGTTTCGTGCATTTTAGACCCGAGGGGCCTTTCATTAAGCTACGGCCACATTACTGCAGAAAAGCAAATCTAAATATTAAAATTTTTACTTAAAAAGCGGTAAACCTACGGGGGGGTCTTTTTAGGGAGACTCGATCCTCCCCCTTTTAAATCCCGGGCAAAACGCCTTTTGCAGTCTTTTAACTTTAATGACGCAGTAACACAACCTCTCTCCTCAACACACAACAACACACACACACACACACACACACACAACCACACACACACACAACACACACACAAACACACACCACAACCACACACACCACAAAGTAGATGGGTCCCCCTCTAGTGCAAATTGAGGTCCCAAGCCCGGAGAAGTGGAAAAAAAGCCTTAAAAAAAAAAAAAAAATTTTTTTTTTTTTTTTTTTTTTTTTTTTTTCCCCCATGAAGCCATTTAAATTTTCCCCTTTCCCCTTTTCCCTATATATATATATACATAACTAGTGGTCACGGGTTAGGTAACTTGAACCCAGCATCCAACTCGCAGCAAGGTCGTGGGCTTGCTGGAGCCCCGGTTGAAAGGTGGCGTCCACGGTGAAAGTGAGGGTGGCCAGTGCGGCTACCACAAACGGGGGCCCAAACCCACACCATCCTTCCCAACAAAAACAACGCCACTTACTACTTCTGGCAAAGTTATAATATTTTAGTAATAACTAAGTGAAGTTTAAATGTTTAAAAGTTTGTCTTAGACCAGCAGACTTAACCGCTGAAAGATTTTTATTTTCCCAAGGATGCTGCCTGTTCCTTGTCTACAAAATGCCACCAACCGAAAGTAAATAAGCCATTGGTGATTTCCATCCTAAAAACAATTTAACTTTTTAACTTTTGCAGAAAAAGAGGATCAGCTAAAATTTTTTCCTGAAAAAATTAAAGTTTGTTATTGTTTCCATTTGCTTACTTTAAATCTACTTTTTTAATCTTTATTTGTTGTAAATTTATTTACGCTTCATTAACAAACGATTATTGTACTGCGGGAAGAATTGAGTAAAGAAAGCATTAAATTTTTCCTTAAAAGTAAATGGTTTCTCGTTCCTCTTGGATAACCAACAAAACATTTCCCTTGTACTCATGTACAACAACACATTTTGTACGAGGATATTATAATTCCCTCTGTTCAACCTGTTGCATCATCATCTAGCCCCCGGAAACAGTGGGGAGGGAAGGTGCTCTGCTTAAAAATTCGCAAACAGGGGAAATTATTTACAACAATATCCTACGTCCACACAACATAATACTGCCGCGACCCCAAAAAGGTTCCCCTTAAACGTGAAGCGAAATGAAAAACTGATTTTTCTTACATAATGAGTGTGTGGTGTGGTGTGAAGGGGAAAACTGTATAACCCCTCTCGATTTCACAACAAAACAATTTGGGGATGTTTTACCCCACCGTCTGAAAAATCAAAATAAAGGGGAAAAAGAAAAAGAATTAGTACTACAAAGGGGACGCTTCATTTGTCGTCAGAGGTCCCCGTTAGCTTGTTAAAAAGCCCCTGACAAACACCATTTAAAAAAAAAAAATTACCTGCCGACATCCAGGTAACTACAACACAAACTTTTCGTGAAAATTGACAGACTGGCTCGGGAACTCGCCACAACAATATGGTACTACAAATTTGGGGGGGTATTAAAATTCTTTGCCCTGTCTCATGATCTGCATCAGCCGTTCAGACAGTTTTAGGTAAAGAACACAAGTCAACTAAAATAACATTTAAGGAGGTAAAAAGTTTTTTCCCCTACAGGAGCATGTCCCGCCATAATGGCTTGATAAATTTTAAGACGAAACGTTGCCACGATAAAATATCACATTTGTTACATTTGTCCCTTTTTCTAAAATATTTCTGGGGATTCTACCCACATAATAAGGACATGGAAAATGTAAACAAACCCGGGGGGGGGGCGCCGTACTTAAAAACCCTTGCCGTATACAAATTTTGGTCAAATTTTACACGCCGTATTAGCGAACGCCCCTAAGGCAAACCCGTAAATCGGGGCCTTACTGTACAATGCCTTATACAAAAGCATTAATACAGAAAAAAATGAACATTTACTACCTGTTTTCAAAAATTTTCTAGCATTTATATCGACAAAATATACGTGTATGGTGTACATAACTTTTGCACTAGTTGTGAAGCCGCTTCTTTCCCCGAGTCTTCCACTCTTCGATTGGGCTTCTCGGGATCCTTAGTGACGCTGACCTTTAAATATGCTACCTGTATATCATTTTTTTTAAGTCTTGCACTTTTGGCAGTCACAGGCAGGGACTTGGCTCGTCACAGGGGTCCCTCGACACTTCTCACGTACCATGACCGGGGATACCTTCCCCTCAGATTTCTCTGATCCTTTCAGTGCCTTCCCTGTTTTACCTGCTTTGGGCCTCCATTTTTTTCACTAATCTCTTTTTGAGTGGAAAATGGGGTTCGAAAACCAAAAAATGCAATCTACCTCCCCCCTCATATTTTACTGCTGAAAATTGTCATAACAGTAGGTTTGTGCGCAGGATTTCCCCCTTTTTGATCCGTGCTGGGTTTTCGAAACAAGCTCATTTTTTGCTTGGTGCCCCCACCTTCTATGATCTCCACACTTTGCATACATGTCTTATCGGTCTGTAGTTTAATGTTGCATGTCTGTCTTCTTTTTAATAAAA
>NC_069399.1:2977248-3043956 GCF_026875155.1 Cherax quadricarinatus
TTCCTGAAAAAATGATCTTTAATAAAACGATAGCCTACTTTATAAGCTGGCACTCCCCCCCCCTTAAAAACATACCATTTTTCACCTAGTATACTCTTGACATTCTTAAATTTATTAGAGCATTAAGGTATCATTGACAACGTAAAACACAACCCCAGCCATCAAAAAAGCTGATATAATACAAGAAAAGTTGAACTATGGCACACACCCACCAAAGAACCAATCCACACCCTAACCCTTATCCCCCATTAACAATCAATATCGTGCACTGGGGTTTAATGTATTTATGACGGTTTTTTTACATGTATCGGGGGGGATGAGGGGGGGTTAGGGGGGGTTGGGGATAAAAGCGTTAGCGGGCGGTTTTAAGAACATGGTGGGAATAGGCAAGCTAGGGTGGGAGGGGGTAGTTAGTTTTTCGGGGGTTGGGAAATCTCCTGTGGGGGCCTTCTCCTCATGAACCCAGGGGGGGGGCAAAGGTTGGTCCCCTCCCGGGGGATACATAGGGGGGGTTTGGGTTTTTGGTTCTTTGTAGGTGGATGGTGGGGGGGTTTATGAATAGAGTGGGGGGAGATGAAATGAGGGTTGGAATCTTGGTTAGTTCAGTAAGGGTAACCTTAAAAACCATGATGACTAAAAAAACCCTTGGGATCTCGGGTTTAGAGCAGATGATGTTAAGATAAGCACACAGTTTTTCTTGATCGTTGTATAACTTTGTTTTTGAAGTGCTGTGACCCCGCCAGTTGTTTGTGGGAAAAATTTTCTGCTATGTTTTTTTATAAATCTTTTCTTTGGCTTAGCAATTTTATAATCAATATAATGACCCTTTTTTTTGTACCATTATGTCTGTAATGAAATTTTGAATTATAAGAATAGTGAGGCATTAGGTTGGAGTGGACAATTTTATTGTGCGATGCCCTTAATGGGGGTTTTTGTGGATTGTTTTCTGGTTTTTTCATGGGTTATTGGGGGAAAAAAAAAAAGGATGGAACGTACGAATTTTTATGTCAATATTTTTAATTATGACATTGTATGTGCATGAGGAATTTTTATTTTCCCCTGATAACATCGTATAATAGCATTTTAAAAAGGGAAAAGGGGGGGGGGGGGGGATATGTGCCCCCCGAATAAGTGCGGCGGCTTTTGGCAATGAGACTTCATACTTCATTGTGGGTGGAGTTGGGAAAAACATGAGGCTTCCCCGGGCTTGACAGGAGGATAAGAACGTTGAGGGAAATGGGAGTACGTCAATTTGGTACGTCTGCGCCGGGACAGAGGACCGGAAAAACAACTGAAGGATGGGTTGGGGGGGGGGGCGGGGAGGGGGGGGTCATAGGGACCCCCAATGAAAAGAAGGGAGGCAAGGGGAAGGTATTTGTAAAGAAGACACATGACGAAAACAAATAAAAGGGGGAAAAACCCCGGGGGAGAAAGGGGAAAAAGGTGGAAAATATAACGGGCCCTTAGGTTTTAATGACTGCAAATTTTTTAACGGTTTATTTTAATGACTAAAGAGAGTTTGGTTGAGCATTTTTTCTTAGAAAACATAAAAATTGGGAGGTTCTGTTCCTTCAAGAAAAACATTTTCAAAGAAGGAGAATTTGTTTGCAGGTTGACGGGTTTTTAAAGTATTTGACCCTCCCAACTATCCGTTTGAAAGGTGGTGGGGGTCTTTTAATAAAGGCAGCCCTTTTGTTTTTGGCAAATGTGAGGGGGGTGGGGGGTGGGGGTTTGCAGAGTTTTGTAGGGGGGGGGGGGGGTTAATGGTGTTGCAGAGATGTGGGGGGGGGGGGGAAGGGTTTTGCAAATGGATGGGATTGGGAAGGGGGGGAAAAGCTTTTATCTTTGGAAAAGGTATCTTGCCCCTGCGGAGAATGACACGGGGTTTGAACGGTTTTTTTGTGGGGTGAGGACCTTGTATTTTTTTTTGGTGCCTTGGGAAAAGAAAGCGATTTGGGGGGTGCTGGAACTGGTAAAAAGGGCGGTGACGTAAACCCCAAAAGGGACGGGGAATTTTGTCTGAAACCTCTCGGGAAAATTTGTTGGGGGAATGTTAAATTACGAGATGTTTTTTGGGGGTGGTGGTGTGGGGAAACAGAACAAAATTTTATCAAAGGGGATATGCTGCAAGGTTAGACAAGTGAATTTTTCCCTCAGGGAGTTTAAATTTTAAAGATTTTGCCACCGAAGTGGCTAGTTTATTGTGCCCCCCATATCCACCCTTTGTGGAGGGAAAAGCGCGGGAGCATATGGATACAAAAAAGGGGCCTAGGAACTCCCCCCAAAAAGGGAAAAGAGGAATACATTTTTGGATTTATATCTACATATCTATAGTTCACTTATTTTTTTTCAAGCGATTTAGGAAATTTGCTTAGAATATCGGGTATCTTTTTTTTTTAAATTAATAAGATATTTTTGGACTGTCACAAGGGTTATTATATTTGTCTGTCTTTTTTCCCCAATAATTTGGACAATTAAGCCTTTAGTGTTAAAGGGGAGGGGCCATATCCCTTTATCACAAAATTTACTTTTTTAAATTTTGATATCACTGTGGTCTCCCAAACTGCCAAATACTTGAAAACCCAAAAGGGCCTAACCGGGCCCAATACAACTCAGTCAGTCTTTCCCACTTTGCAAGTTGCTAAAAACAACTTATTTTCGTTCATGTTATCAAAAGGGGGTTTAAAATCTACTCAGGCTTTAACTGCATTCCAATAAAAATCTTTTTCCCTTTATTTTATTTCTCTCCAAAATTTTTTTCCTAATCTGGGGCACAGAAAACCCAAAAGGGTTAAAATTCTACATTCTCCTTCTCGATACTCTTTTTGGCAAACTTTCAAACTTTATCATAAAGGATTTAATCCAAAATGTTTGGGGATCCATAGCAATTGTACTTTAAATTTTCCTTTTTTCCCAAAATTTTTTTAGTATCTATCCCTGGTTCCACAATGAGAAATGTTGTTGGGTAAATTTAATATGAGTCAAGAGCCTTCAGTGATACTTAGAAATCAGTAATGTAAAGATAAAAGGCTCAGTGTCCATAGGTTGGGTTTTAGGCCATTGGGGTTTTGAAAACAATTCAGTTTGCAGTGTAGCCCCCCTTGTTAATTCTTATGCCTAACCCCAACAAATTTTTTTATCGTTTTTAAACTGGGGAGGTGGAAATAAGGCGGGAGCACCCCCGCCAAAAGGGCCCTCCTTTTTTAGTCCATCAGTTTTATATAATTTTGGTGATAATTGTTACTACCAGTGGGAAAGGAAATTTTCTTCTTGAGCAGTTGCTCTAACAAGAAAATTTAAGGAAAGGGATTATTTAGCAATAAACTTTTTTCACAAAAAAGGGCATTTCCCCCTTCCTTCCCAGGTCCCAAAAAAACCCTTTAAACCCCCCTTTCCCTCCCCGGAAAAACCCACCCCCCCCCCTCTTCACCCCTTTACCCCTTTAACCCCCATAAAGAACCTAAAAAACACTTCAAAAGGATACGATTTTCTCAGCCCTCAGAAAGGGAAAAAACTGCTCCCTTAAAACCTCCCTTACTGACACCAATCCTTTAAATAACAATCCCCCCTTTGAAAACAATGAAAATTTGAAAAGGCCGAAACACCCCCCAAACCGTTTGTTCCACCTTTTCCACCTTTTCTCAACAAAATTTGGGCCTCCCTAGCCCCCCGAAGGGTCGCTCAATATAAATCCCAACATATTAATAACGCCCTTCCTGCCCTTTCTCACCAAAAACAAAGCCCAAATCAATTTCGGGTCTCAAAAATTTCCCTAGCCCCATGATCTTTGTTTTTTTAAAAGTTTCCCAAACTTCCCTGTCCCCCCCTCCAAACATCCCGACCACCCCCCCAAAACTTCTAAAAGGGGTCTTTTCCCTGCTAAGACGCTGTGCTGAGGGGGTTTAAAGCTGTCTCTCCTAAAGCCCCGACACCTGGTGGGAGTTTGAGCGAAAACCAACAATGCGAGGGGGTTTTTCGAAGAAGATTTAAAATTACTGTGTTTTATTGACCTTTTTAAAAGGGAAAGGGTTCCCCGCCATCGTTTAATTTGTTGGTCCCGATGATCTTTCTGCGATGAATATGGTATCCAGGTGAATCCCGGGTGTGGGTTGTTTTTAAAGGACAAATCACAATATTCTCAAGTTTTGAAAAATCCCCAAGACCTCCCGAGCAGATTGTCAACCTTATCGGGAAATTTTTAGCAAGCAAGCCCACCCAGAAAGTACAGAAAAGGGTTGCATAAACTTTTCACTTTAACTACACATGGGTACGTGTGCAAAACGTCCCTTTTTGGGGGCAAGGGAAGTTGACAACGTGACCCCTTCAAATACTGTGGGACGATCCACCGGGTTACTATGTGCCCGGTGGTCGATGGCCATTTTGGGCTGGTTTACGGGGAAGGGGTCTTTCCCCGTTAAAAATGCCCCTGCCCCAAACCCAAAAACCTTCGTACATAAACTAAGGGATTTCCCGTACCCGGGTTTAAATTTTACGTATCCTGGACAGAGACAAAACTTGTCGCCTTTGGGGAGCTTTTGGACCAAAATTGCTGCACAATGCGTTAAAGCCCCACCCCGCCCTCGGGACGTGGTAAATTCCGGATGGTGGGGGCTCCTCTTTCGGAATCTGGCAGATGAATAATCGAGGATTTCCCACCCCTTTAAAATCGTGGAGGGATGAGGTGGGA
This sequence comes from Cherax quadricarinatus, assembly GCF_026875155.1. Lineage (NCBI taxonomy): Eukaryota > Metazoa > Arthropoda > Malacostraca > Decapoda > Parastacidae > Cherax > Cherax quadricarinatus. The sequence continues at coordinate 2,981,936 of NC_069399.1, forward strand.
TCGGGCCATTTTGGGGATCATCCTGCGTGACTCTATTTGGGAACGGTAACCACAAGTGGTAAAACATGGGGACTTGAGAGCCCCAAGCAAGAGAGGATGCTGACATGGACCTAACATTGTTTTTCGACTTTGGGAGGGGCCCTTTTAGTTTTTGCAGGAGTTGATTCTGGGGCCGTGTGTCCCCGATTGGATGTTAAATTGAGGAAAAACCCCAAAATTAAAAAGGATGTCAAACAGTTAATTAAAAAAATTTTGGGGTAAAAGGCCCCGAGATTCAAACTGTTGGGGTAGAAGTTCAAAAGGAGCCCATTAAAGGCCCAGATAAATTTGAGGATGTGTTTCTGGGAAAGCGTGCGGCTACCCCCCCCCCGACTCCGACGATGTCTTGACCCCTGGACAGCGCTCAGGGAAGAAGACTTTGGTCGGAACCCAGGGGTTTGGGGCGCCCGCGGGGGTTTCCAGGCCCAACGAGGTAAAAAAACAGAGAATGTAAAGGGTAAAGGGGGGCGCTTTAGGCTTTATTTTTATTAAAATTTAAAAAAAGGGAAGCGCAAAAGGCCAAAAAGGGGCTATCCCAGCGCTGCAGGGTAGGAAGGAAAAAGGGAATTGGAGGCCCAAAAGGGGGGGGTGATCAGCAGGTTTACAGAAAACCGGGCAGGGGTTTAGTACGGGGGTGGGGGTTTGCAAGAGATTCAAGTAAAAAGGGTTGAAAAGAAATAAAATTTTGTAAAGGGGAAGGCCCAGTCGTTGTCAAAAAGTCAATGGGGAAGTCCGGCAAAAAGGGTGGGCCCTTTCCGAAAAGGGGAAGGTAAAGAAAGGGGGCGCGGGGCGAAGACGAAAGCCCGAGGTAAATTCTGCGTGCTCGTTTTTAAAAGTGGGCCCGTCCAACAGAAAAGGGGCGACTGTTTTTTGGGGGCTTGGCAAAATTTTCACAGAGAGGGGCAAGGAAAGCCCCTCCTGAATATTCCCTGAGTTTAAAACGAGGGATGGCCAATGCGAAGACGGGAGAGATAGTCCCCCCAACCTCGACACTGGGGATAAGAAACGGGCCCTTTAACCCATACTCGGGTTTTAAAAGACTGAAGTTTGTTGCCGAGCATAGTAGACCCAAAGTTGTTGCCAAAGGGGGTGGGAAGGGGGGAAGATTTACGGGAAAAAAAGTCCGTACATGGAATACCTCTTAAAAATTGGTTTTGGGCATGTACTTCGACCGCGCAGCAGTGTCTGCCTGTTTATTCCCTGTTTTCTCAACATGACCAGGGACCCAAAAAAAAAACAAAATCTTTTTGTTAGTAAAGAGCGGGGGTTTGCCAAAGTTGGTACGGGAGGAAATAAAGGGGGTGAGGTGTATCAAATTTTTGTATACCCGTTTAAAACACTAAGGGAAATCTGAGACAACCACAAAAGATGACACAGGCATAATGGGAATAGGATAATGCTTTAAGGATGGGATAAATTCACAGTAAAAAAAACTAGCCGAAAATATAAATGCCCTTGTACGACGCTGTCCCGGAAAAAAACTGGCGAATCCAAAGCCTCAGAAAACTTTAAAAAGGCCATTTTTTTTACACAGCAATGGGATGAGGGAAAGAAGTGGAAAAATGGTCAAAAAAAAGAGAGCGGGGAAACCCAACGTTTGAAAAGTTTGGGGTTTCGAGCAAGGGGAGGGAGGGGAAAAAACAGACTCGAACAGCTGGAAAATTCCCCCGGGGGGTAGGAAAAAGGGAGATGCTACATGTACATAGAAAGGTGGGAGTTGAAAAGAAACCCCAAAACGAATGGAAAAGGGGAAAAAGAGAAGGACGGAGTAAGCCCGGGCGGCGAACCAAAAAAAGAATGCTACAAAAATCTTGGGGCCATTCTATAAATGGAAGGGGTTGCGGGTTTATGAAAAGGGGTTAAAAAAGTACGCAGGGGGAATGGGGTTTACGGGGAACGGATAAGGATAGAATGTTTTGCTTCTGCATAGAGGTTTCGACAGGGGAAGAGCGGGAAAACAACCCCGGGATAAACGTAATCCTTGGTGATGAAAAGTGGGTTTTAAAGGCTAAAAGAGTACAGGGTTTCCCCCTGAATAGATTTTGGTCACCATAATCAAGGGTTTTGATAAAAAAAAAGGGGTGGTTGTTTTTTTTGGTGAAGGGGGGTTTCGGGCGACACTCCCCCCAAAAATGAGGGAAGGGTTTTAAGAAGGTTAAAACCGGCTGTGACAAGTTTGGGTTTAGGGGGGAAAAAAAGGTAATGAGGAAAAATTTTCCCCGGGTAACCTTTCGATCAAAGAGGAGGCCCCGAAAATTGACTGTATCACGTTCAGGGATACGGGGGGCCATAGAGGTACAAAAGGATTATCCCGGGGATGAAAAAGCGCTAGTGAAAGTGATTTGGTGGGTTTTAGTGCTGGAAAATTTAAAAAAAAATCTGTGGTGGCCCAATTTGGAAAAAAACGGGCCCACTGCATCTGGAGAGAAACTGTAAGGGGTGACGTCAGCGCCTGCACAGGGAAAGCGAAATCATCAAAATTGAAATGATGACCCAAATTTGATGGAAGCTAGAGGCCAAACATTAATAGCAAGGGGGAAAAAGTGTTGTGCTCAGAACACATCCCTGGGGGACACCTTCAGCTTGGGTTAAAAATCCCGGGGGGGCACATTATTAACCCGAAAAACGGGAAAACCTGTCCCGTTAAAAAATTCTTAAGGGAAAGGGTGGTAGATTGCCCGAAGGCCCAAGGGGTTTGGGGTTTGGGGTAAAAAAAATTTTAAACCCCAAGTTGTGTCATATTTCCTTTTCAAGGTCCAAAAAAAATGGCCCAAAAAACTGAGTGGGTTTTTTCCCAAAAAAGGGGGGGGGGGTTAAACGAAAAAATACGTTTTCCAAAACGCAGTAAGGGGGGTATGGTTGAAAAGTCCCTTACAAAGCCATATTGGGCGAGGGGGGGAGAGCCCGGGGTGTCTCTAAATTTCCACACTAAAAAAGTCTATTTACTAGACGTTTCCATTACTTTACAAACCCGCACTGTAAAAAGCAATGGGGAAAGGGAATGGGAGGTTTCATTCCCCCTAGTCCCGGTGTGCGGAAAGGGAGAACCCAAGGGGGATTTTCCCCAGCTGGGGAAGAAATCCTTGTGACCAAATAAGATTGTAAAAAGGCGTAATAGGACTGCAAGGGGTGAAATGATGGGAAATTGTTGTAGCATACAATATTAATGTCGTCGGGCCCCCGGGGGCCCATTTAAACGCAAGCTGGATTTTTGCCTCCAGTTCTTGAAGTGGAAAAAGGGGACTTTACTGTTCTTTTTCTGGGGAGAAGAAAAGTCCAAGGGGGGCTAAACCCCTGGGCCCGACCTTTTAGGAAAAAAAATGAGGGGCTTTGATGGAGTCCCTGAGAAAAACGGGGCCAGGATGATTGCCCAAATTCATTGGAACATCTAATGGGGGTTTCTAAAAACAACACCGGCAACCCGCAGGAAAAAGGAGCCGGGGCGGGGAATATTTACCAAATAAATTTTCGTACTTTTTCCAAACTGCACTTTAAGAGGAAGCAGAGGTGATGGGGGGGGACCCTAATCTCGCCCGGGAAGTGCGTTTTAGCCCTCACGGATGACAAGGCAGCGATCGCACCTTCGTTTAAAATCAAGGAAATCCCCTCTGTGGGGTTTTATTGTTTCCGGTACCTGCCCCATGGGAGCGCGTTTCAAACGTACTGGGACGAACACAAGCAGGAGACCACCCCAAAGGGACGCATTTTAGAATGCCTGCCCAAGGGTTTTTGGGATAGAAAGGGGAAACTGCGGGTGAAAACGGAGGACGAGAAGAGGTGTAAAAAAACTCATTTGAGGGGGGACGAAAAGAAGGCTCTTTTTAAAAAAATTTATTGTGAGTAAAGTTTTCCAAAATTTGGGGCCCATTTAAAATTTCCACGTGGGGTGCGAAAAAAGGTGGCAAATAAAGAAGGGGGAAATTTAAAAATGATTTGGGGAAAAGAAACACTGTCTTGTAAGTCCCGGGAAACAACCCAATTTAATTTTAAAGCGGCGGAGGAAGAGCAAACTGAAGGGTCGATGCAAGAAAGGAAATAATTTAGTCCAGGATTTAAAATGGGTGTTTAGTACCGTATTTAAAAAAAATGGAAAGGGGTGGGTTTGGGAAAGGGAAAAACCCCCTAACTGAATTCCCCGGGAATCACAGTGAGACCCCCCCCCGAGGGAAAAAATGGGCATTAAAATCACCAAGTAAACAAATCGGGGGGCGGCCCCAAAATGACGAAACAAAAGGCAAATCCGGAATAGATAAAGCCCGTAAAAGGGGGAGAGATATAAAGGGAAAAGAAAACGTATTTTTAAATAAGTAAGTGGGTACGGGCTGCTGTGAATGCAGCGGGAAATATGAAAAAAAAAGTGATATACGGAATATCAGTGCGGGGAAGAAGGGCACTTTCATTAAAGGTCCCATCAGGGAAAAGGGTCTGGGAAAAAACAAAAAAAAAATTTTAGCCTAAGTGAAAATAAAAGCAAGTTAAATTTTTGGGTTTCCCGTAAGCAAACACCAACAGGGGCAAAATGGGAAAAATTAAAAACCTGAAGCTCACCCCGTTCCCCCCGAGGCCCCGTATTTCCACTGTAAAAAGGCCATATTGGCCCAAAGTAAAAAAAACTTGAAATCCGAAAATAAAAGGGGTTCCCCCGGCTAGAAAGGGTTTGAATTCCACATGCTGAGGGATGGAAAATGTTCAAAGGGAGCCCAAGGAACGGTTTCCCGGGGAAGAAAAGGGGTTGCGCAGATGGAGCAGAAAGGAGAGAGAAAAACGGAAGGGGGATCAGTGTCCATTGATGGTTTTGGCTCTGCTTCAATTTATTCAGAGTTGCTTCAATGTTTCGGAAAATTTAGAGGATGTCGTATTTGGGGGGACAATATTGGGGAAGGGAAAGGGGGGGGATGAAATAAAGATTGGAAAAGTATTGGGGCTGTTTCCAAGGTAAAAGGGGGGGGGAAAAGGGGGGAGGGAACTGGAGAAAAGCGGGGCGGGGGACAAAGAGACGGGAAACCCTGGGAGGGGGCAAAAGAGGAAGAAACTTGGGAGGAAAGGGGGGAGGAGGTACATTACGAGGAGGGGGGTGAAACCTCTGCACTTGAAAACGAGCAGTGAGGGGGGAAGAACTAGGGCAAGACAGGGGAGGGTTTTAAAATGAGGGGTGGAAGATGGGTAGGAGGTTTCCCGGACCTTTTTTTGACTTTTGAGAAGTAGAGGGCGGGGGGTAGAGGTGTGTACGGGGTCTCGTCCGATACTGAGGCTTAAGAGAAACTCGAAAAAGAAAGATTAGACTGAGGGTTGAAAAGTGGGGACGTCTGAGCGAGGACAGCAAAAAGGATTAGATACAGGAGTTTTTTGGGAGAGGAACCCAAGGTGGGTGTAGAAGAGGGGGAAACCAGAAGTGGGGGGACGTTTTAAAACAGGGGAATAAGAAAACGGGGGGAGTCCCCCTTGGAGGGGGGAAGAAACTGCCATGGAAAAGGGAGGTTTTTTTGATTTTCCCCCGTTTAAATAACCTGAAACGGGAGGTAAAGGGTGAGCCCATGACGTTTTGGGGAAGAGGGAGATCGATTGAAGCTATTAGAAGGGCATCGGGGACCACAGATGGGCATTGGGGATAGATCGCAAAATTTCGTGGATGGCCAAAACGCCCGCAATTTCTACATGTTGTGGTGTAGGGATCACCTTTCGAACTTGTAAACCATGTCCCGTATATAAAAATGAGGATGGGGGTTCCGGGTGTCAAAAGTTAAAAAGGCCACATTGCTAGGGGTATGTTCCGCCCCGGGGGAGGGGAAAACGTAAAGTGTCTACCTTGAGGATTTGGAGATCTTGGGGTTCCAGTGTTCTGAATGTCGGGGCCCCATGTTGGGGAATTTTTTTTGAACTTGGTATGGGGCAGGAAAAACGTACCCCTACAAGAATTTAGGGAATGATGGGTTTTTAAGGGTGACAGGAAAGTATCTATATGGGAAAGACGAGAAGCTCACGAGCCTGGGTCTTTGTATGGTAAGAGCGCTACCGCCTTAAGAGCATGAAAAAATATCTTTCCAACATGGCGTGGGAGTCCCTTTCCCCAATACTATGGTCAGAAAGATAGAGAAAGGGGAATTTGGTCGAAAAAAGTAAAATTTAGCCCACTTTCAGTCTGAAACTGAGCGGGGAAAGGTAGTAAAGGACGTGGATCTTTTTGGGGAAAGAACGAAAGGTGAAAGGTGGGAAAGTATCACAGCAGGTAATTGTCGTTGACTTTAGGCGGGGGACCAGATTGGCCCGACGGGAAAAGGGTCGGCGTTTTAAAAATTGCCGCCCTAGGGGGAGGGGCCCGGAAGCATAGCGAGGAGAGCAAAGGGTTTGATAAATCGAAGGAGTCAGTCGAGGCCTGTACCTGAAGCGGGTGAGGAAACAGCACCGGAAATAGGTACAGAGGAGAGGAAGTCTGAAGAGTGGTCCAAAGAAAAGGCGGGGTCAGAACGGGGTGCGGTATAAGAAGGGGGCCCCGGGGGTACCCGGTTATGGGTAGGGCTGCCATTTGGGTTATTACTTTCTTTTTTTTGTTTTTTTGAAAAAAAAAGAAAGAAAAAAAGAAAAAAAAAATAAAAAAAAGAAAAAAAAAAAAAGGGGGGCCGGGGGGGGAGTCCCCAGGAGAATGAAAGGGGCCCGAAATCTCCCTCCGCGCCCCAAAAGGACCCCAGAAAAGCAAGTAGCGAATGCACATGGAACCTGCCATACCCACCCATCATGCAGTAAACTAACAATCCCGGGGTAGCAAACCCCACATTGCCGACTACCTGGTGGACAAAAGGAGGGCGGCGGGTATCCGCCACAAAAGATACCTCCTTCGGCCCCCCCCCCCCAATCCCAAAGGTGGCTTCCCCGAGATACCCTCGTCGCCGAAAGAAACCCAAACTACTCCGGGGTACCCGGGGGGGTCGGGGCTCCCCCGGGGGGTCCAGATTCCCCGGAAACTACGCCACCCCTAAGAACCCAACGGAATGGGATGGACCCCCCTATCCTTTCTCCTACCCGGAACTAGCCGGGGTTGGGAGAAATCCAAAGGACAAAAAAAGGCAAAAGGGAGGTGGGGAGGGGGTGGAAAGGGAAAAAAAAGGGGAGGGGTGGGGGGGAGGGATAGGGGAGGGGAGATTGGGGGGTAAATTTGGTTCGGTCTGAGAAGAAGGCTTTAGGGTTTAGTCAAAATAAAGGGAAAAGGGTGTGGTGGTCCCTCGGGAAAGCCACCGTTTGCAAAGTTGGTGTATACCTAAATGTAAAGGTTGAAGAATAAAGAAGGGCGTACAGGTTCATGAGTGGTTGCATCGCTTTGCGTAGATGTTTGTTCGTGCAAGAAAAAAAACCATAAAGTGGAAGTTGTTTGGATAGAGGTTATGTGTTTTTTTGGGCTCACTCGAGTCGTTTGAAAGGTGGTGTGGCTGTTTTAATAAAAGCGACCCCCCCGTTCGGAGAATTCATTGGGAGGAAGGGGGGGGGGGGTCGTGTGGTACGGTCATAGGTGAGTGGGTATAAGGGGTTTTTTTTTTGTAGGAGTATATGGGCCAGCAAACTTTTTAAATATTAAAAAATATTTTGTCAACGACGTTCTTGTGTCTTTTGAGATTCTCCTGATTAACAGTAGTTGGGGGGCACTGGAACTGTGTGGTGCGCCGTAAAGACGTAGAACCAGGGGAGGGGTTATTGTTCGATTTTTTTTGGGGTGATTTTTTGTCTGGGCGGGGGGGTTGGGGATTTAAGGGGAAGCAGGACTTAGGGATTGAGCCCCTTTCGTGGAAAGGGACTAGGGTGGGGGGTTAACAGGGTATGGTGTCTCGCTTTATTGAAACCCAAAAGTGCGGGGTGCTAGATGTGATTTCTCCGACCTCGGGGTGTTTCGTAGAGCTGACGGAGAGGTCTCCCCTCGTTTTAAAGGAATTGGAAGTTTAAAAACTCGTTTACTTAAAAGTGGGGAAGAAAAAGACCTTTTCACGCACTTATGGATCTATGGAGTAGACTCCTTGGAAGGAATGTTTTAGTCGACAATGGGACGGGTTATGAGCCCGCTTAAAGGGTTTTTTTTGTACATGGGGGTAAGGAGGCTCTCGATTGGATATGGATTTTGAGGTCCTGGGGGGTTTTCTTTACAGCACGTTTTTGCGCAAGGGGGGTATCGGGAAATTTTTCCCCTGTGGACGAGATTAAACAATTAAAGGAAAATCCAAGCTAAAAAAAATACGGTTTTTAAAGGGGGCGGTTTTTCGAGTGGAGTCGGGGGGGGGGGGGGGGGGGCTGTGTGGGGTGAAAAGCCCCCCGTTTTGGGGGCTTAGTAGTCGACAAAGGGGAGGAAGGCGACTAAAAATGTGAGTTTAGGGTGCAGGATGGGTAAAGGGGATAGTGAGGGTCGGGTTTGAAAACAACAACTGAAACAATAAGCTATTATGTTTAAATGGTTTAATTCAAAATTAAAAAAAGAAGTAAGCGTGGATGATAGGGGAATTGGGGCAAAAGTCATGTGATTTTGAATGATAATGATCGCTTTCTCGGGGTGGGCCTATAACAATGAGGTGTGGGAGGTTTTGCGGGGGAAATGTGCAAGGGAAAGGCCCGGGTTTTTGAGGCTTTCCATGTGAATTTTTTATTCAACTTTGGGGAGGTCATACGGATTTTCTGGACTTTACTCACGATAAAGGAAAGGGGCGTTTAGGTATGTCTCAGAGTACGGCGGTTTTGGTGTTAGTTAAAAAATGTGCATCCCCCACCAATATCACTAAGTTACTTAAAAATTTATGCAAAAATTTTAATGAATAGGATTAAAAAAAGTGTTTGACAAGGTAATACAAAAGGGTCATTTGGCGTGCCGGGGTGGGACAAGTATGTGGTCAGGGGAATTTCAGGGATTTGTCGGGGAATGCGGAACGGGGGGGCGGGGGGGGGTGTTTTGGCTTTAGACTGGCAAGCTGCTTTTGATAGTATAGAAAAGGATGTCTGTGGAATTTATGAGATGGGGGGTTTTTGGTAATGAGATCACATTGGGCTCGCTTTTGTATAATGTGCTGGTTTTAAAGGGTACAAATTAAAGGGGGAAGTTAGGAGACTTATCAAATTGAATGGGCTTCGACGGGGGCCCCTTGCCCAAAATGCTCCTTGCTTGATGCAGGACCCTTTTTTTTGGACAGTTTGTGGGGGGGTGTAGATTCGTCGGGGGGTTGGGGTGTGATCACCTGCAATAGTGGGTTATGTAGATGATACAACTGTCCTTACGTACAGGGGCAGTAAGTTGTTAGGAAGATTTGTAGTAATTTGGGAGCAACGGGAATGCGGAAACAAAGAAAAATCAAAGATTTTGAATTTGGGAATTGGGGCGGGGAGGAGGTAGGTATAGAACGTGGGGGTTTGACTGTGTTATTTATGTGGTAACATTTATATGAGAGGGTTGATGAGACGAGGGCATGAAATTTCGGGGAGGGTGGTAAATAATTTTTTGGGGCTTTAAAATAGTTAAGGCCACGACATTTAACTCTACCCAGCGAGCGATAGAAAAATTAAATTTTTTCTTTATATAAAGTTTGGCACGTTGCTGCGCTGTATCCACTAAAAAGGGGGGTATAAAACATTTTTTAAATAGAGTTTTTAGATTTCTTGGGGTTCGGGGTGCGACGGCTCACAAGAGCGGGGGGAAAGGACACCAATGCGTCAAAGGGTTTGGTTTGTTCCTTTAAGAGACCGAGTCATTGCTTGTTATGTGAAACGTCGTTTTCTCCCATTGGGGGGAAGGGATGGTGGGTTTTTGAAATGTTTTTGACCTGGCGGTGGTGGGGCACGGGCAGAAAAGTAACAAGTGCGTACGATGACGTGTGTTACTGTGATGCAGACGTGCGGGGCGTTTAAAAAAGGTATTTGGAAAGAAATGGGTATGGTGAAAATTGAGGGGGAGAGTTGAAAGGGAAGTTCCCATGTACGCGTGGGGTGATATATGGAAGCGGGGTTTATCATTACATCTCCTTCCTGAAGCACTCCCGTTTAACACCACACACAAACCCTTTTAAATTTTTTTGTTACACACCTGAGGCCGTTTTAAGGTTTCCCTTCCCGCCCATGTCAAAAATTCTTCCTTTCGACCGTTCCCCGGACTGTCCTTTGCCCCAAACCCCCCCTCCTTCCCAACCATCCCCCCCCCTTCGTTGTGGCCCTCGCAGAGTCACTCTGGGTACCTAAACCCCCTTTTTTTCCCCGGCCTTTGCGCCGGGGTAGAAACTCGCCGAATCTGACCTGCTGCCCTTTTCCTTGTAGCCCCTCAGTTTCCCCTATCTAGTCCTGGGGGCCGCAAATGGACTTCCACCTCTAACCCCAAATCCGCCTCCCCCCTTTTCCCTGGCCTCGACGTCCACCCAGGTGCACCTGATCCTCCCCTTCCCCACACCACCCTTCTGCCTGATCCCGGGGCTTGTTCGCTGTAATCTCCACCTCCGAGACTGTAAACCGTCTCAATCCCCCCTCAAAAGCCTTACGCTGCGCCCTCCTGACCTCCTCATTGACAATGATGTTGATGGGCCAGGTATTCTGGATCAACTTCTTCCGATTCCCCCGGAGGACCACCCCTTTCACTCCAAGCGACCACGCCCTCCTCCTTGCACCCCTTCTTCTTTAGGATCGGGGCCCATGCGCAGGTGCCCGCCCCCTTTCCGGCCCAGAGCCACTGTTTTTTTGGGGCCCGGTATTCAGGACACCACTTTTCCGATTCCCCTGGAGGGGCCCCAAACCCCTTTACTCCCATGCGACCCCGCCCTCCTCCTTCCCCCGTTTTCCCTTTGGCTGGGTGTCAGCGCATTCTCGCCCTTGCCGGCCCAGGGGTTTACTCCGTTTCCACAGTCTGCCGCCAATGGTCTATTCGCCCCAAAAGTCGGCACGTACCTCTGCCCCGCATACGCTACCATTACCTGGTTTAAAATCTTCGGATATACAACGAGGGGATGGAGCCCTTAAAAGGGCTTTGAGATTAAAAAAAACCCTAGGGAAATCCTGTTAAGCACCCTTTTACCCTTTGCCAAAGGGTTGGGGGCCAAATGTTACAGTTCCATAACGTTCGAAAAATTTCGAATATCTACCCCATCACCCAAAAGGCACGTTGCAGAGCTTTAACCCCCTGCCGGGGTTCGTTTTTTGAATCTTGGTAACGTCAACCCCAAAACCTCAATACTTGACAGTTAGCACTTTTACGAAAAATTTATTACACCTTCGTGCCCCTCCTATAAAACCTCGTCCTTTATGCCATTGTCTCTGTTAATTTTGGCAAAAAACATCGACGCTGGCGTTAAAAACCCCCTAATAAGTTTCAATGCCCCCATATTATTCCTCGACACCCGGCGCCCTGTCGTTGACTGAGTAGCCCGTCTGGGAAACAGTTTGAGGGGTGCAAAGCACGACCGCATCTACCCATCCAGGCAGCGAATGCACATCACCCCCCAGTACCACTGCTGTCAGGTTTTTGAGGAGGTCAGGAAGGGGGGGTTACCGGGCCCCAAAAGCGATGCAGACAATGCATTAAGGGGTTAAAGGTTTTTAGATAATTTGTGTTTTTTTCAGTGGGTAAACTTACGGTGGTCAGCTGCGTTTAAATTTTGTGTAAATGTCTGTGTTTTGAAGTTGTATGTTGTTCCAAGTTGTATGTAAATCTCCCAGTGTGATGTGTCATTAAAAAAATGTTTAAAAAATTTGTAGTGCGAACGTTTAAAAAGTTTTGCCCTTTTTTTCTTTTATTTCCAATCATTTGGGATTTGTATAAAGTGTTTTCCTATTGCATGTAATATTGATATTGCTTAATTGATTAATTATTTTTTGAGATTAATATAACACATGATTTGTTATATTTGGGGTTTTCGCGTCGATTTATTAATACCCCATGTCATGTTGGTGTGTATGAGTATGCTTGTTTTGTGTGTTTTGTGTTTTGGTTTTATAACACTTTATTAACAGTCTATTACTTACCCCGTGTGTTGCCATTTGTATATAAACTGAAGTGTAATTATATGACATATTTCTGATATTGCAATTTTTTTTTATTGATGTAAGCCTAACATTTTTAATTCTTCATTCGTCTCTCGACCTCGGGGGAGAAGGGGCCCCTTTTACAGGTTCTCTTGCACGCCCCCTGGGGAGGAAAAAAAAAGCTTTTGCCCAAAATGGCGGACCGGGGGCTGTACCGGCGCCCCTAAATACTGTCTGCATTCAGTGGTTAGAGGTTTTAACAACGACACGAGAACGTTCTCCTGCCCAAACTTTCAGGGACTGTTATGGCATTTCCCCAAAGAAGGCTGTATGGTGTGGAATGAATGGAAGTCAAGGGTCTTCGTGAAGTTTATGAGGGCTGACTTCTACTTTCCCTCGAAATGAATTTTAAAAAAGAGGATGAGTACACCAGTGGAAGTATGCTTGCATGAGTGTTTAAGTATTTTACTTGGGTGAAGGTAAGGAATGTACCTTTTGAGGCAACAGCATACAGCCTACAAGATGTGTTCAGTGGTTATGGAACTGTACACTCGACGAGCATGGGAATGTGGAGGGACGGCCCTTATGAGGGGATGCCGGAAGGATCCTTCACACTGAAAATGACCCTGAGGAGACCGATACCATCATATGTTACATTGCATAACCATAGAACACAGGTTTTTGTACACTATGCGGGGCAGAGGAAGACGTGCCGTTTATGTGACTTATGAGCACATGGTGGCACAATGCCCCAGGAGACAGGGCCCTAGGCGTCAGGAGACAGCTTCTGTGGATACGCCATTAGAAGCCACGGAATGTTATGACGGTGAAGTGGAAAGCCGGGGTACAGGCCTATGGAGTGAGGAGGTCGACAGGGCAGAGGTGGTTTTGGAGACGTGTGTTACACTACCAGTGGAAACGGGGGGGGAGGGAATATCGCTGTCAGACAGGCCGTTAGATAATGCAGAGTCAGCTCAGGACGGGATTTTGGAGGCTGTGCTGAAGGATTTTTTGGAAGAGTCGGAGCATGGTGTGGAAAGTGATGTGAGGTCAGGTGATGACAAGGTGATGGATGAACAGAAGCAGGGTAAGAAGACTTGAGTGAGGTTCGAAAGGAGAGCAATGTGGTGGTGGAGGTCCATCAAGAAGATGTGGTTGCAGAAGAAATGTGTGTAGAGGGTAGCTCCCGCAAGAGATCAGCGGGGGCATCAGACATGGACGAAGTCCTCACACCAGCGCAGAGGCCTGGGAAGAAGATGTGGGCAGCTGTGGTAGCAAAGGCAAGTCAGGGAGGAGGGGGGGGCAATGGGAAGCTAGGTGGGAAGGGACAGGGAGGGGTTGGAGGGCAGGAACGAGGGATTGATAGAGAAGAACCGAGACCTATGAAAGGAGGACCAAGTAAGCCTCAGCGGCACAGGGGTAAGCCGCCATTCTTGTAAAATTCAGGTGTGTAACTTTCAATGTAAACGGTCTTAAAACCGAGGTCAAGAGGGTATGGTTAGAGTGGGTTTTGAGGAGATTTAGTATTGATGTCTGTTTTTTGCAGGAACATAACCATAGGTTAGGATGTGAGTTGTTGTTGAAAGGTTATAGGTTGTTTACATGTGATGCTTTGAGGTTGAAAGGAGGTGTGGCTGTGGCGGTAAAGGAGACACAGTCCTTTGCGTATCCTGGGTTGGGAGGAGGGGGGGGTGGAGGGTTGTTAGGGTGGATGGGTTTTGGGGGGCCAGGAGGGTTAGTTTTGTAGTGTGTACATGCCAGCAACTAGTAACACTAGAGTGAAGGTGGATTTTTGTACGCGAGGTTCTGGTATATCACTTGAGAGGTTTACCTGCTTTTACGGTGATTGGAGTATTGGAATGTGGTCATTGGAAGGGTGATGTGGTTCCGAGGGGGCGGGTGTGCGTTTTGGGGTTATGCGTGATGTTTGCGAGATGTTGGAGTGGGTAGATGTGGTGGGAATTAGGGGATATGGAGGGGAGCACACTTTTATTCGTAGGGGATATAGGCTCGGTTAATAGGAGTTTTAGGTAGTACAGGCATAGGTGGTGAAGGGTGAGACTATCGATGTGGGTTTTTCTGATCATCGTGGCTGCGTTAAAGCAGATTGAGGGTAGACTGGCATAGTGAGAGTTATGCAGGATATTGGAATTTAAATGTGAGGCTACTTTAGGAAGAGGGAGACCCTACGGGTTTAAGATTGGTGGAAAATCCTTTTGGGAGACTAGAGACTAGGGAAATGGTTTGCTGGATTGGTGGAAAATGAGGGCTAAAGTTGAATTGGGAAATTTTTTAAAGCACAGGGTAAGGCGATGGCTAGGTGGAGCTATGGCCTACACAATTATTCGTGAGGGACAGTTAAATGACTGTTATGAGAGAACGGTGGGGCGGATTGAGGACATGGAACGTTTGCGAAATTAGGTTGGCGGAAATTCACAATGAAAAATTTGAAGGCAATTCGAGTTAGGCGAGGGTTGGAGGATGTCCTTACAGGGGAATAGGCTCTCGGTTTTTGTAATAAGGAGTTTAAGGAACGGCTGGCGAAGACCACCTTGGCGTATATTGAGTCAGTACAGGGGGGTGCTTTGAGCGAGGGTCAAGGGCCGATCCACCACGAAATATTATTTGTATGCGAAATTTTTGGTTTAGGGAAGTTGAGGAGGTTTGCGGGGGAGTGGATTGAGGGACGTATTTGGGGATGAACGTTTAATAGGGTATAAGTGAGAGACAGTGACAGAATCGAGGGTATATTAATGTAAGGAAGGTGAGGAGGCAGTTTTTGGGATGGGCCAGGTAAAACACCCAGCATAGACGGATACCAAACGATTTTTATAGGAACATGGGGAGTGGTACGGCATTGTCTGGTGGGGGTTTTGAATTGGTATGTTAAGTAGTGGAGGATGGGAAATCACAAAAAAAAAGAACGGGTTGTCCACGGTTTGTTTAGTGGCCCAAAAATAAGGAATGCCGAGTTTTGAATGATACAGTGCGATTACGTTCAGTGCTCGGATTACAAGATATTTTGCTAAGGTTTTGGGCAACAGAATGAGGAAAGTGTGGGATTTATGGTACATATGACAGTTGGGAAATCCGGAAAAAGGATAGGATGGACAAAATGTGGTTTGAGTAGGGATTTTCTAGGAAAGATTAACGGGAGGGGGAATATCTAGTTTAGATGGTTGAATAGCTTATGATTCGCGTGTACAGAGATATCTTAGGGTTTGCTTAGAGAGGTTGGGGTTTTCGGGAGGGGGAATGAGGTGGGTGAACACCCTGTATGATTGGGGCTTAGGTGAGGGTACAGGTCAATGTGAGGTTGGGTGAAAGTGTAACCAATGGAGAGAGTATGAGCAGGGCTGTCACGATGTCACAGCTGCTCTTGCGTGTGTGCCGAATCCTTTTTATGAGTCTGTTGAGAGGGTAATGAACAATCAGGAGATGGAGGGGGTGCCAAAGGGCATGTTTTGGTATGTGGAAGAATACACTGTCTTGCTAAGGGGTAAGGAGGAGTTAAGGATGGTGGGTAGAGTGATTCAGATGTTTGGTATGAATACCGAATGAGAGTTAATCCGGTGAAAATCAAGGTTACTAGAGGTAGGTCAATGGATACGGGGCGGGCTTTTGGGATAGGTTAGGAGGAAGTGTGACAGAATCAAGGTATCGTGATATGGAATTTGGCGGAAGTGCAGGCATGCCGAAGGGTAAATTCGATCTGTCACGGTAAGGTTTTAAGTAGACTAGGAGGTTTAAGTGAAAGGGACTTAGCTTTTACATCAGAGGTAGTGTGGTAATTTCACTTGTCTTTAGCGCAAGGTATTGGGGTGGCAAGGTTTTTCCCTTAGAGGTACGAAGATATTGTGGAATGCCGAGGAGGGTGCCATGGGAAGTTTGTTGGGGATTTGGAGGGCATGATTAATAACAGAGGTAAAGTTATGACGGAGTTCGCAGAGGGGGGTTTAGTTTGTTGCCTTTAGGACTGAGAGTAATGGCTGTATATATCAAGTGAGGTATATGAGGCGGAAGGGGGTGTGAGGGGCGCTAAAGTAGGAACCACATTATGGAGGAGCACGTAAATGTTGGCTGGCGGAAGGAATTGAGGGTTTTGTGAAGAAATGTTGAGATTTTTAATGACAGTGCAACAGGTGGATAAATCAAAGTGAAACGAGTATGGGAGGGTAGTGACCTGTCAAGAGGCGAATTATGCCAGGAGGTAGCCGTGTATCCAACGTATGATTGGGGGGGGTATTTGAAGGAGAGAGATAGAGCAGTAAAGCTTCGGATGAACCTGCTAAGTAAGAGAATTAGAATATAGGTTTATCATTGGATTGCTGGCTTTCCAAGGAGGTGTACTATAAGGGTTTGTGAAGAGGCTTTTTGTCATTTTTGTGGTGAAGGTTGAAACGGCGTTTTCAGAGGGTCTTCTTTTGTACCTCTTTGGTGGGGTGAGAATCATGGATGGGTGGGGTTAACGAGACGTTGTGGGGTGGACGTTTGCCGCTTATTAAGGCTTTACTACTGGATGTAAGGGAGTGCCTAGGGATGTTGAATGGCTATAATGTATAGTCATCAGAGTTGAATTATCTGGACTTTTCATGGGAATGATGGATTAAGGGTGAATGAGGATAAAAGCGTTGGCGGCCACATTCATAGGACGAAGTGTAGGAATACGTTGGTTTATGGGCGTCTGGAAAAAAGAGTTTCCCGGAAGGTTTATAGGATCTCACTGTGGTTCCCTTAGCGGGGTCCCTGAGGATGGAACAAAGGATGAGTCTCCTTATGGGGGATATAAAGGGGGGGAGGTTGTTATGAGTTTCTGGGGGAGGGGGGGGGGTTTGCTGTGGTGTGTTGTGTGTGTGTGTTTTCTGGTTTTTTTGTTTAATGTGGAACTGATGTAGTGTTGGTAAGAGGAAGGTAGTGAAATTAGTATGATGGTAACGCCATGTTTCACGAGATTGTTTGTCATCAGTGGAGATATAGGTGGTTTCCAGGTTCATTTTCTAAAGCCTGATGGTTTATGTTCATGGGGTTTAAAATGTCCGTTGAAAGCCAGGATACCGAGCCCTTAGGATCTCGGTTTTTAACAGGTAACTTAGATTGGCACGTTGGGTATCAACAAAAAATTTATTCGTTGAGATTACGTGTCAGGTTGCTTCTTGGACTGGCACATTACAGCAGAGCCTTATCCTTAAACTTCTCTAGTCTTATTTTAGTCTCGGTTCTTTAAAATAATTTAACATAGCCTAGAATTGTACCGCTAATGTGGCATGTGGTGTAGTATCTTCTTGGCCATTTTGAGTGATGAACTTCACGATATGCCAATGTTTTGAATGTTGTAAATTCAGGGTTAACATTAAATTTGATATCATATTGGTGGTGGTATATCTCTACTTAATACAGTGAATGTGTAATAGGAATGTAATGGTTCATTCTGTTTTAGCCTGTACAATTTTTTGGTGTTTTTTTGTCTTGTCATCATTAACCAACTTTTAGGTATTTGATGAGGGCCAGGTATGACCTTTCATTAGATAATCTCATGTATGTTATTTAGAACGGGGACTGTACAACGGGAGGGGGGGGGGTAGGAAGTGCAGCTTGTGTCTGCACGGGCAATAATGTCTTATTCTAAAAGGAGGTTATAGGTAATGTATATGGTGTGGTTATGTATATGTTTTGTAAATATGGCCTAGATCATGGGGGTTCTTAAAATGGCCCTGGATTTGTGTCTACTAGAGTTTTGTAATATCTAGTATGGTTTTTAATTTATTACTATTATCATTAATTGTATTTGCTCTGTTTTAAATAAAAATTATGTATAGGGTTTGGTTTAAACCCATATGTGCCGAGGTTTGTTACGAGAAAACCTTGGTTTTTAGGTGATTTTATATTTATTTTACATTTATTTTTGTTCTGTTTTTCTGTAGCAGAATTATGGTAGTAGGAGGGTTAACATATTAATAATATAAAATACGGTTTCTCTATTGTGCATAAGGAATCATACGTTCTGCGAATTCCTATTGGTTTAGGATATAATGTAACATAACTTAACCAATACCTTTACCCTGTCATAGCGGGTAGTTAGAGTTTTGTCTTGTTTTTGTATTATGGTTAGCTTTGTTAGGGTCTTTTTACCTTACAACATGATATTGTGTAGTAACATATATGTATTTAACGTGGTTATGGTTTTAGGTCGTGTATGAAATTTCCAATCTTTATAATCTTGAGATAAGTACATTTGTATGTTGTTTTTGAGTGTGATCGGACATGTCAGGTTTCATTTTATATTGTTAAACTATGTAAAGTTCATTTTGGTGTGTTGTCGGTGGGTACAATGGCTTGGCGGCAACTATTAATGACTGTTATACATTAGTGAGGTTTGCCTCAGCGTGTATTGTTCGCTATAACAAGATGTTATAATACTTGTTCCAGCCGGGAATAACCTGGTACTAGTAGCACAAAAGAAGTTTTGTATTCCTGTACTTTATTATGCATCCTTTGTACTTTTGTAAGGTTTCTAATAAAAATAAAAAAAAAAAAAAAAATTCTCCCCCATCTTTCATTCTATTGAACAGCGTTACTAAAAAACCCCTTAACAGATCCCAATGTTTTAAGTAAAATTCACTTGGTAGTCCATCAATACCTGGTGCTTTGCCCGCACATGCCACAAGCGCTCTCCATATCTCCCCCTCTTCAATCTCACCACCCAAAGCTTCCCTTTTCCTTTCTCCCAAGAGCTACGGGCTCTACAGCACACACCCCATCAAGATTCTTACCCATCAACTCCTTTACTTTTCCAATAATGCCCAACCACGCATCCGCGAACATACTCATCCCCTCCGTTGTTTTTAACACCTGCCCCTCCCTAAAACCCTCAGTGTGCACTTCCAAATCTGCTATTGTGGTCGCTGTCCTCCTCTGCTGTTGTCTCCTCAACAACACATGCCGATGGCTTTGTCCCCCAAAACACTTCCTCCACACCCGCCGCACCCGCACCGCATGAAATCTCTCCTCCTGCACCTCTCTTATCCTGCTCTTCAAATCATCTATTGCCTCTGTTTGGAATACCCCTCCACCACTCCTTGCTCATGATAGTATCCTATTCTACTTTCCAAATAATTTGTTAATCCATACTTCAGTCGATTTATACGCTTCCCCTCACCCAAAGTAAAACCTACGAATCCTCTCCTAGGCCACACTGTCCCACCAAAATACAACATTATCAACCCTTTTTGCCTCCTCACTTAGCTTCCTCCACAGCGAAGCAAACCCCACCCCACTTCCTCATCCTCAAGGAGTCCCCGTGTTTAATTTCCAGTAGCTTTCAAAACCCTTTTTACTAACGAATCCCATGCTACCCCCACCACCACTGCCCTGTGATCTGAATAAATTGCTTCTATAGTTTAAAAGACCTTAAAACCCCCTTGCGTTTATAGACCTACCCAGTCTACTCGTACCCTCCTTAAATACGATGTTGCATTTTCACCTTTTTCCACCCCAAAAGCTCCGTCCCCAATATCTCCACACAGGTCTCGCAACATTTTTAAAATATCCCCCCCCCGCTGGCACCATCAAATCTCCGTATTATACAATTCCAATTCCCCCCAAACAATGCAACCCCCGGCAGCGCTCCAAAAAATACACCAGATCATCCCTTACAAATTCATTTTTTCCCCCGCTCGTTCTCCGCCCGGGCATACACTCCAACAAAGGGCACGCTTCACGCTCCACCACCCGTCCACTTCCCTTATTCTTCCCCCCCCCCCCCAAACCTTGCAAAAAAACGGGCTTGCCCCACGAATTAAAACACCCCTCCGCTTTTAACCTTGCGTTGGAGTTACAAAACCCCATATCCATCCACCCCAAATTTTTTCCCGCTTTAAGTTATGCTCTTGTATAAAAGGGAACATTACCTTGAACGATACACAGCCCTCGCAACCATACACACTTACCACTCTTACAAAACCCTTTTAAAATTGTCATACACCTTAGGCCCGCTTACGTTTTCCCCCACTTTCCCCACCACATTTTTCCGCGTCCAGTAGCCTCATACACACCATCCTTGGCACTCACCCCACCCCCTCCACTTCTAACCCCTTGCTGGCGTTTCTTTTCTCTGTGCCTCTACACACACCTTCAATCCCGCCTTTTTCCTGGTCTTTGTGCTGGAGTGAGGACGTCATCCGAGTCAGACGTGACAGCTGCCCGCTTCCTCGACACTTCCTCTTCCGCCATACTTGTCTCCTGACCTTCCTCATTGTGCACCTCCACCTCTATCACCTCATTCCCCTTCTCACTACTTGGCCAAGCCGACATTACATTCCTTTCTCCAGACCCGCATGCTTCCCCTTGTCCCTGTACCTGGTCTCCCGTCGTTACCTCTGTCAAGGCTTCCTCCGATTTAGGGAACATCTCCTGCAAAACTGTCTCAAGCACTTCGTCAATTTCTACATCATTCGGTACGTCCTTGTCCGCCTCGTGCATCACATCCTCTGCAGACACACTCAATTGCTGCAGTGCACCCTCATGCTCCACCTCACGTTGCATTTCCTCCACTTCCTCACTCCACAACCGACCACGCCTACGTCCATCCTGGCGGTTCTGATCTGTCACTGTAGGTCCTCGCCTCGAAATGTCACTCCTTGGTATTCCCTGGCCAGTCCTCCGCCGCACACATTCAGCCGCTATGTGATCATAACCATCACACAGTCTACAAGTTCTACGTTGGCGAGCGTAAGTTACAAGTATTTGTGTCCTAAATTCCTCTAAGAACACATACGAAGGTATAGGTTGCCTCAGAGTCATCTTTAGGCTAAAACTACCTTCTGGATAACCCACATAAGCCCCTGCCGTCCACTTGCCTTGTTGAGCTACGTGTACGGTTCCAAACTTCCCGAACACACTACGTAGGTCAGCTTCATTTGCCTCGAAAGGCACATTACGTAACTTTACATACTTAAATTGACTCGAAACATCGACCATCTTTACCAGGATGCCCTCGTTAACCTCGATAGCAACATCCTGATAATGAGCAAGTAGATCCTCATACACATGTGATGACAGCAGTTTCACGAACATTCGGTAGTTTCCATTTAAGGCTACACCGTAAAGGTCGCAATCCTCAATCCCATATGTCTCTCGAATAATCAGAGGCAACAACGTCAACGCCGAATCTTGATTGATTGTACCTCTCAGTAATTCTATGCCGACAGTGTTAATTCTGCGTCGCACCCCAACCACCATTTTTTTTTTTTTTATATTTTATTTAAAACAGTGCGATACAAATAGCAGAAATATATTAAAAAGATACACGACAAAAGCTTACTGCACTAGAATTTCACTTAACCCGAAACCTAATATTGATACCATACTGCACAGTGGTAATACACACACACACACACAACACACTGTATATTACAATGGTAATACACTCTCACACACAACACACCGTATATTACAGTGAATATACACACTCACACTCAACACTATACATTACAGTGATATTGTTTTATTTGTTAAAGAACATCTCTAACAAGGTTACTTATACAAAACATCAAACACTGGAAATTATAAAGATTGTACAATAAAAAAAAAAAAAAAAAAAAAAAAAAAAAAAAAAAAAAAACTAAACACGCACATAACACACATACACAAGCACACATAGGTGAGGTTACCACGATACTCAAACATTAATTTAGGGGATTATCACAAGATCTTAACATACATAGGTATTTAGGATACAAAGAAGGAAACGGGATAATACTAAAAGTCACAATAAAAACATCCAATATAACAAAACAAAACTACGATGTGAAATTTTACATCTCAGCGGAACTAAGAAAAAAAATGATGCAAGTAGTTACATGTAATATAATATTACTGAAAAGCAGACTGTAACACAGCATAAAATATAACATAAAATAAGAACCAGTAGCTTATGCTAGGAATTTTTTTTTTTTTTTTTTTTTAACAATTACAATTGAATCAAAATCATTAAAGACACCTATAACATATTTGAGTCATTGAAAATTTTCATCATAAAGTCCTTGAAATGATTTATGCATGATAAATGATAATATGCAATCGTAGTGCAACACATTTCTAAATGATAACTTTTTAGTTCCTGAAACCCTCGGGGCAATAACCATATTGCCCATAGATATCAAAACTCAATTATACATCCTTATAAACAGCTCTCCATGCTCACACCCATGTCTAGGAAAATAGCCCGTTGTGTCCCCTTACCCACTTTGCAAATCCCATAAATCCCTTAATGTGAAATTTCGATAACCCTCACTAAAATCTCTCTCCCATCTCCCTCCATACACCCTTTATTTCTACACTGTGTCCTATAAAAAGTTGCAGCCAACCATTAATTCATTGCACGCACGCCGCCTCTCCCTCATACCCCCATCATGTCTATATAATCCCGCTAATCATATACCCAATCGCATTCTCAACACCTTTTATTCACCCCAGTTTATATCTAAACTAAAACCCATCAGAACCTCAAACCCCCTCCCCCACTAACCGTAAAACCTACCCATCCACACCCTTATAAGTTCTATACTCGCGCAAAAATACAGCGTATGATAAATAGCTCGCCAATCCTCCATCAATCCATGCATTCCCATCCTCTCGTATTCTCTTATAGATAAAACCATTCCTGACGGCAAGATCCATGAACAAATCTAGACATAACTTCCTCTGAACTTTAGGTTTTAAACGCATTTGTTTAAACGCCCCCAAAATATTACGGCCAATCATACATCGGATAAACTCCTCTACCGCCGCTACAAAAGCCCTTACCATCTGCCCATCAAGATTTCTCAATTTAATATGTAAAGGTTCCCTCACGTTTATAATACGTCCGTAACATTGCCTCACCTATCATGAACTCCCTACCCACCCCACCACCGTCGCATATCCTGATGTAATCCTAGAAGACCGACTCCTTTCACCCTCCCTCCCGCTATAACTATTTTTAATACATACTTATTATCCTCTTTTTCGGACATCTATAACCCAGCCCTCCACGGAGCCCACGGGGATGTGACAACCGCTCTACTTAACCAATCGCTCCCGGGCCCCAAATGAATATCTAAAAACACTTTTTTGTAGCCTTTTAACTCACAACGAAGTATCGGAAAATATTACAGTAACATGCCATTAGTTTACTATAAATAGCACATACGTGTGTAATCACCCTCGTTGCAAACTTAAATTAGCGCTCTTAAACCACTGAGGCGCTTCAGAACCTATCAACGATACGCAACGGAATTTATTTGCTGTGGCTAACTTGATATCTTTACATATAACGATCCCACATAACTTTTATTTGGTCCACCTTTTACCACCCTTTCCAGCAACCATTTCCGTCCTCATTGACCGCATCGCTTTATTGCCGTGAGTTGTGCTGCTCACACGCTCCCGGATTAAGAGGCCTTCCTGCCAGATTGAGTTTCACAAGATGGCGCAGACTATCAGAAGCGCGCCAACACTGTGTGGCTTTGATTCTAGTGCGGTGTAAATTACCCTCAGTCCGCACAGGTGCTTCTACCTTTG
The DNA here is from genome assembly GCF_026875155.1 of Cherax quadricarinatus. Taxonomy (NCBI): domain Eukaryota; kingdom Metazoa; phylum Arthropoda; class Malacostraca; order Decapoda; family Parastacidae; genus Cherax; species Cherax quadricarinatus. The sequence goes on from NC_069399.1 coordinate 3,005,501, forward strand.
GAGATTATTCGCGAACACATACGGCATTGAGCGGATCAAGATTTGTATGGAGTATCGCTCAAACGGGGGGGGGGCTTACCGAAGATTCGTTAAGCTACGATCGGACGGCAGTTATGAGCGCCTGGTGGATGCATATCAAGATGGTGTGTGGTCGTAAACTCCGGCAATACGAGTTCGTTTAATTGACTGTGTCGCGACATCTACAACTTGGGTGAAGGTAAGCACGTGCCTTTTCGAAGACTGACGCGGGCAGATATACGTGAACGTTTTTTCTCTGAACAGTTATGGTACCAGTGCCTCTGCAATGGCAGGTACCTGGGGGATGTGGAGTCTTACAGCCGGCCTGGCCGAGGGTATGTTCAACCTAAAGATGATGCTGAGTGCATGCCCAACCCCTCGTTTGTCACCTGGACGACTTAGGACGCAAGTGATGGTGTAAATTACCGCAGGGCAGCGCCAGACCGCAGGCAATGTGGTGCTTATGACCATATGGCAAGCACCGTGTGAGAGGCAGCAAGCAACGAAAGGTTTGCAGACAGAAGGACGGAGCGAGGGCCTGACCCGAAGGCGGGCCTGCCAGCGGGACCCTGAAAAGGGCCATAGTTCGCTTGAGCGAGGAGGTTGGAGAGAGCAGTTCCCGACGGTGGGGTTCGAGTCCTTCAAGCCTGTAGAATCTACAGTCTCCTCTTTGCGGTGGATGGTATTGCGATGTGAAACGCAGATGGGCTATTTATGTCGAAGAGGAGACCATTGAGTGGAGGAGAACGAGAGAGGCAGTGCGCTCTGGAGGTCAGTTGACGGAAAAGCGTTTTTGGAGACAAAGAGCAGCTGTGAGATGGAAGTTACATTTCGTGGTGGGACCTGAGAGTGTGAGGACGAGAAGGAGAGATAGCCAGCTGACGCAGTGCTTCTTCTACGGGAAAGTGACCAGGGGTCGAGTGCGGCGATGCATTGAGTGAGGCATCCCCCGACCAGAACCAAGGGATCAGAGAGTGTTCGGGCGGAAGAGGGCGATCAACGCACTCTGAATCCGATGATGTCTTGACCGCCGGCGCAAAGACCCGGGAAAAACCGTGGGCTGATGTGGTGAGTGGAGCGCCACAGGTGTGTCCGGTCAGAGGTGTTCGACCGGGAGGAATAGAGCTCACTGTGGTGAGCATGGAGTGGGAAAAATCAGAAGGGCTGTGACGTGTCTATGAAAGGAGTTACAGGAGCAGCGTGGATGACGTGTGAATGTAAATGGGTTGTGTATGAATGTGAATGCGTTTGTGGCTCCAGGGGAGTTCTGAGGCTCTGCCAAGATAATGTATGCATGCAGGCGCATAACTTTAAGGCGGTCCGGGATTTAATGTGACGGATATCGTGTGTTTGGTTGGCTTATCGGCCGTTTGAAAGGTGGGGTTGGAATTTCCTGATTCGGAACAAGCCCGTTTGTTGTAATATATGTGAGGGAGGGGAGGAGGTAGAGTACCGGGTAGATGGATGGTGAAGGTGATCGCTGGCAGTTGGTTGAACTGCAGTGTGTATGCGCCTGGCGCGCGGATTGTACGGGTGAAGATGAATTTGTTGCGTATGTTTTTGGTTATTATTTGAGATCTCTCCCTGCGGTAACAATCATGGGCGGTGATTGAATTGTACATAGTCACGTAGAAAGGGTGGAGCCACGGGGGGACAGGGGTGTTTTTCTCTTGGTTAGCCTAAGGATCTTTTTGGCTGGCGTGGGTTCAGGGAGGTTATTGAGAGGGCCCTAATGGTTGAGGCATACGTGTCATAACAGGGATACGCGCCAGGCTCGATAGGTGTATATTACGAGAAGTGTGGCGAGTGACTGTTTGTGCGTACGGTGGAAGCTGTTTACACGATCATCGAGCTGTTTATACGGAGAACTTGATTGGGCCAGCTTACCTAAGAGGTATCCAGGGTATTGGAGTACAATGTGAGACTTCTTGGGGTGGAGGAAGTCGGGTTAGCTTTTAGGACAATGTGGGAAGAATTTGTGGGGAGAGTAAATTTAGGGAATGTGGGTGACTTTGCGGGTGGTGGGCTGAGGCGTCTCTCTGCTAAGGAGAGGTATCCGGCGGTTTTATGTGCGATGGGGGAATGTAACCAGGTTGGATGAACGTAACGGGTTGCAGCAGATATTCGAGGCGAGTTGCAAAGTTGTTAAGAGAGGGGCGGATGCCGGCAGGCAGTATCCCAGGACGGAAATCGAGTTGTTCAAAGTGAAGGATTTCGTGATTTGCAGAATGAAGATTTTGATGAGCGGTGAAGTGCAGGTGGAATGAAAGGCGGTGTGGGTGACCGACCATTCGGCCTGTGTTAAGGGGACAGAGGCAGCGACAGTATGCTAATGGAAATTGATAGCCTGTGGTACATAGGACTATAGGTGTATATAGGGCGGGACATGAGTTAAGAACAACGGAGCAATGAATGACTTACGTTGATAGAGGTTTGGAAAAAATTTACTGACTGTAGGGTGGATGGAGCTTTTCGGAGTTGGGGGAGAATGTATCTTGTGTGCTACGTAGCAAGTGATCGCCAAGGCGTTGGGGGGGATATTGAAGAAGGGGAGGTGTGGGAGGCTTTGAGGAGGATGCACGAGGTAAGGCTCCAGGTCCTGAGAGGGCTTCCCTGCGAGTTTTCTAAGGTGGAGCCAGTGGAATGTGGTGAAGTCTTCTTAGTAGAACTAATGATACGATAAAAGGTGAGGATAGGAGTAAGAGCAGGTTGCAAGGAACTGCGGTTGTGGTTTTTAGTGCCAAAAGGTAAGAAACAGACACGTGCGGGACTTTAGGATAATATCATTGCTGTGGTGCTGAATATAAGAATTTTTGCTAAAAATTTTAGGAAACTAGATGAAGGTGGTGTGGTGGATAGATGGTGGTTGCGAGAGGCAATATTGGTGTGTCTGGGAGGCCGATTAATGTCGGCATACGTATTATAAAGAATTTTTTAGTTGAAGGTCGGGAGGGGAGCAGGGGGGGTGTCTTAGCGTTAGATAGGCAGCGCGTATGATAGTGTAGAACGTGAGGTGTCTGTGGATATATATAAAAGGAGAGAGACAGATTATCTGGGAGAAGGTGGTACGTTGGGCAGAGGAACATAGTATACAGGGGGGAGAGTGCGTGTGTACAAGTAAAAATGGGAAATTGGGGAATGGAGTATACCATGGTCGGGGTAGTAGGCAGGTTGTCCCCTGTCTCAATAGTTGTTTTGCCTGTTTTAACAGACCTTTCAATAGAAAAGGTGGAAGCGCGTGTATGGAGGTGGATTGGGGAGTAGAAGTGGAGTGCAGGGAATAATAGGGTATGTGGAGGACCCGACAATACTCTCGTGCAACGCCGAGAGTTTACGTGCGGTTGGAGATGTTATTGATAATTGCGCGGGGTATTACCGAGGTAAGAGTTAATGGGAAAAATCAAACATTACTGGTCTTAGGATATTGGGTGGGAAGGAGAGAAGTTGGGGAAGGAGAATGTACTTGGAATATGGAGGGACAGGATAAAAGTGCGTGGAATAGTGTATATGCCGTAGTGCCTAGAGAGGCGAAAGATGGTTAATTCTTGGAACGTGGTTGTGGGTTCGAGTGGTGGGCGATTGGATGGGTTGAGACCAATCTCAATTGAACAGTACATCAGCGTGCGATGTTGGGACTGGTTGTGATACAGTTAAGTCTGCCACGTGGCTGCGTATATCCGTTAGCAGGTCCGGAGTGTTACGAGGCTGATTAAGATGTGTTTTCCATTTTCTTTGTGGGTTACACGGGTGTGAATGTTGAGTAGGATTGTGTTACTTTACCGTGTCTACAGAGGAGATTGGGTTGATTTGATTTACGGTTAAATCAAGTGCATTTTCATTTGAAGTGGGGTTACGCCCGTGTGCGGGGTCATGCAGGGAGGGGCGTGAATGGCTTGCATGAAGAGGTGCAATGTGGTGGGGAAGGGTCGGAGATGAAAGTGTGTAAGACGTGTGCGGCGTTGCTGCAGTACGACCCTAATAAATTCGAGTGGGTGTTTTAGAGCGTGTTGTAAGGGCGAAGGTAGTCGTGAAGGCTGAGGTAACCTAACCCTATGTATGCGTGGAAGGATATATGGGAAAGATTACGGTTGAAGCGCGTGCGTCCAAATGTCAGAGGTATTTTTCCGTTTTCTCCAATGGTACACTGCCGTCGGGTGCTGCACTAAAGAAAGAGGGATGATGGTGGAGGCGCGTGTCGGGTGTGGCGGGATAGGAACCGCGTCTTCATGTAGTGTAATTTTCTTGTGATAATTGAGGAGAGTATTCAGGGAAATGTGATGGGATAAGTTTCTGAGGCGACAGTGGGGAGGAGCGGATATTATATTTGAGGGGCGTTAAGTTTGGACGTGGGAGGCGTCGAGGCGCCGTGCAACTGCTATCATTCGTAGATAATTGCGGCGATTTTGTTTTTGTATCCTGGCAAGGAGAAGGAATGGGATTTTATGGGAGGAGCTGCGCAAAAGGGTGTTGGCGGGACCATTTATAGAACATTGTGTTATAATCGGGAAATAATGGAAGGTCGCAGGGACCAGGCTTTTCAGCAGGGTACCGAGGTATGAGTGTGAGAGCATTGTTAATGTTGTGAAAGGGGGGGGGAGTGAATTTCATGGGATGGAACGGGCTTCTAGTCTCCGGGGTTGGGTATGCCCAACGGCTGGTTTACTGTGTGTATCTTGTAATGCGTGGTTGAGGAGAAAATGTGTTGTGTGAGTGTATGAGGTGGTGAAGTTATATGTGGTTATAGTGTCTTTAAGTCAGAGTCACTGCTTCATATCTTTGTTGATGTTACATGATGTACCAGTTCGGCAATTGGCCTGGCAAACGGGGTTTTGGGTGTTTGTACCGAGGCATGTTATGCTATGTATAAATGTGTATACTGTTAGATGAGTGCGGAAGATTATGGCTTTTCAAGTTTTTGTGCTGAACTCGTAAGCCTTGTGGTAAGGCGAGTATGTAAACTTTGTTTTATCATGAGATTGTGAGTAGGTTCTTTATCGTTATCGATTATTTGGTTGGTTTGAGTAACCGAGATATTTAAATTTATCATACAATCTTCTTATTGTATTGTATAGTGCATTGGCAAGGTCCCAGTATGATGATGTAAATATGTAGACCCGAAGGGATAAGGTTTTATTTATATTATTGAACCTGCTACAGGGGTCACCCTACATGTTATCTGATTCTTGTTTTGTTCTTGTGTACATAGGGTTAAGATGCCCAGTAGCTTCTTAATGTTATTTTTTTGTCCAAAGCCGCTATTTTCGAGATATCATTGTGTAACCTCTTGTGTTGTTAATATTGTGTTTTTTGCTCTTGTACGTTTCTGAGAGCATTGTTTTCAAAATGTGTTTATATACCATGTGTATCAACCCTATTTAAGGGTTTTATGTTAAGCTATGTATTTATCTTTAAATAAAAAAAAAAAAAAAAAAAACATTCCTGGCGCCATACCCAATTGCGCCGCCAATAAAGCCTCCCAAGTCTCACACTCCGTTATCGCCCTCCGCAACAAACAAAACGAGCATGCTCCTCCAGCCACACTCACATACCTACCGATAGCCACTAGCAATGCAATTTCACTGACATTCCGCACACTATCTGCGTTTTCATTTAACCCAAGCATCTATATACCCACTCATACCCCCTCGTCGTCACACCTGATTCTCTCTATACACCTCATATCCTACCTGATCATTCAACCCCTCATTAACTCATTGGCTTTTGCGACGTCTGTGTTGATTCCTCAACAACACACGTCCCGACGGCCCGCATACACCCCACAAAACCTCTTCGATTCACACTTAAGCCTATTTTCCCCATCAAACCTTCTTCGTTTTGTAAATTTCGTAGTTGCTCCTTAATTCTTTCAATTTTCTATACAGGAAAATTCGCATTCGCTTGTACAATAGCAGCGCGCAACTGCCCCTCTAAATATTCGTTGGGAAACCAGATTTAACTGACTTGAATCTCACTCCCTACTAGATATAATATTCCTGAACTTCGCTTTTTGGCTATCATTTCCCACCAATTACCCAATCCCATCGCCAGTGCTTCAACTCACAAGGCGTTCCACATAGGCCAAAAGACAACAGACTGTTCTCCTTTTCAATAACGTTTACATTTAATTTCCAAAAAGATGGAACCCCCTTCTAGGCACACCCCTCCATCAATCTACATCCATTACAACTCCTCTGTGGGATCCGAAAAACCACATTTATCACATTCAACTCTCCGCATCTGTAATCCACTCGACACGTAGCATCTATCCAATCTCGCCGCCTAATCTCGTCTAATAAATATGCTCCACCAGGCCACCCCCCCCACACACATCCATTAAACCCACACTCGTCAGTTTTTTTTAAATAAATCTCCCGGAATCCAAGCAACCAACCCCGACCCTCGCGAGGCTCCACATCTTTTCGTCGAATTACACAATTCCAGTCGCCCCCTATTATCGCTACATGGTAAACTACGTAGATAATAAACTAATTACATCCTTACAAAATGAGTTTTAAGTCGTACATCTCCCTCGGCCGCCCATATACACCTACAAACTATGTGTGCTCTACCCCATAAACAATCCACCCTATCACTCTCCCCATCGCCCCGTTTCACTATCGGCGTGACTAACAAACGGCTATTTTTCCTTTACCAGAATTGGCGACGCCTCCTTTTAACCACGTCGTCATATTCCATATACACATCATAACCATCCATTTATGCTAACTCAGATCCAATTCTGATAATTGTTGTTCTTGATAAATACCACATCCACATATAACGCACCAAAAATTCATTAAACCACTTTCGCTTCCGCTCAGATCTCAAAACCGTTAAGATTGATTGTCAATCCCTAAATTCATTCTAATGGGTTTTCTTTATTCTAAGGTATAGACATTATCACTTATACATTACACCACCTCCTATCCCTCCCCCCTTTTTTTGGGAATCACCTTGATAAAACCCGTGTTTCGTGGGATTCACTGTTCCCTGTCCTCTGTACATCCGCCCAAGACTGTTTTCCTGGCTTTGGGCAGGAGTAGCACGTCTCTGAGTCTGATGGGTTCGCAGTTTCGCTTCGCGTCCTACCCTCCACCTGCATTGGGATTTCTTTAGTATTTCTATGTGATGCTACCTCCACTTCTGCTACATTTAACCGTCATACATGCGGACACACTAGACTCACATGCGTCCACCGTCCCTCACCATGCTGTTCAACCGCTCCCAAAATTGCACCTGATACCTCCACACGGTTGACGATCGAACTCGTCAAACAAAAAACATCCAGTGCCTTCTCAACTAAAGACGCCAGCCTACATCCTCTTCCCCCATAGTGGGCAGAGGTCTCTTCAAGTTTCTTATTTAATGTCTCAGTTGACTATGATTCTTCTCGCTGTTTTTGCATTCCTCCAAAAACAAGCAGTCTCCTGCCGCTTTTTCTACCTCTTCACCCAAGATGACCTGTTTGTAGAGACGAGATGACATAAGACTGTTTCGCGGTCCCTCAACTTCCTCGACCCTCTTCGAGTTGCTGTTGTGATATTTGAGATTCCCACGACGCTTACCACACTGTGCGCAGTGGTCATACGACCCACACAGCCGACACGTACGACGTTGCCCGCATATGTTACATATACTTGAGTTCGAAATGCTTGCAACATAATATAGGACGTAATCATTTTGACTGAATATGGTTTCTCCAAACTTCCAGCATAAGTCCTGCGGCCCACCGACCTGCAGAGGCCATATGAACCGTACCATAATTACGTAGTTCATCTTTTATAACAAAATCAGTCGCTTCAAAAGGCACATTCTTGATTTTTACCCATGTGTTAGTATCGTGATACATCATGAAGACGTACTGATACAGCTGATTGACGGCTATAATGGTCTCTTGATACTTATCCACCACTGCTTCGTAGACATTTGCTGACGTCATTTTAACGAAAATCCGTGTCGTCCCATTAAGTGCTACACCACATATCTCTTCATTTGCGATACCGTAGGTATCACGGATAATCGCCGGTAGTAACAAATCCATCGTGGCTCCCGTGACAGCCCCACGGGTCAACTCAACGCAAACAGTGTTGATGCGCCTGTTGCTATGCAGCGCCATGTTGGAAAATGAGCAGCACACGTCCTCACTACTCAATGGCTGTTGACGAACTGATGTAGCTCGCCTGAAACAGCAGAGGGGTGCAGAGCACAACCGCACTCTACCGTGGTCAGGCAGCGAATGAAAACCACCATTGTGACAGCCTGGCTAGCACTTGCGCCTGTCAGAGAGGAGTAGTAACGTCCACTCTCACCGGCAGCTGGGCGAGGAATGTAGATAGTCTTTTTAGTATGATAATAAGATGTTATCTTCATTGTAGAATAATAAGAAAATATTATAACCTTTATATTATAATAATAAGGTAAAAGGACCCCAATGGAAATAAGTCACTGTCTGACTTTTTTGGGTTATCCTAGGTTCTCTACACATATGCTGCTATGTATGATAATTCTATGTAACTGTATTTGTGTATACCTGAATAAACTTACTTACTTACAAAACAGGCAAACTACGCAGAAAATCAACTGAATCGGGAGCGCCTGCGCAACACGTCCACACGGCCGGAAAGCGATGAGGACAATTATGCACAATTATTAATGTATACACAATGAATGATCTGATGGTTTAGGTGTAGGGGATGTGGGGAAGGGGAGGGGGGAGAGTATTGGCATGGTGAGGGGAGGGGGTAGTGGACTGGCATGGTGAGGGTAGGGGGGAGAGGACTGGAATGGTGAGGGGAGGGGGACCAGGGAGTCAATAAGGCAGCTTGGTGAGGTGTATTTGTCAGTTCACTTTGCGTCTTCACAACAGTAACACATCCTCCATATTGTCAAGGTTTGTGGTTAATCATAATTTTATTTGTATATTTCCACTGAAAAATATTATTTTTTTATTTTTTAAAATTTTAATTATATTTTTAAATATATACATAGTCTTCTAATATGGGTTGTTAAATATTTTTAAAGACTTTAAATCTATTAAACTCCTTATTTTACTTTTCCCGTAATTCGTTGAACCTTCAGAGTTCCTTTGTACTGACATTTTAGCAGTTCTAACCCTATGAATAGGGAACTTGCTTTCAAGCCATACTGCATAAAGCATTTAATACTTTACTTCTCGTTGCTTGAAGTACTGAAATAACTTTAATCAGTCTTGAAATTTTAATTTTTAATATTCTTTACTTTCTCTTATAGATGGCTGTCAACCTGGTACTCTACATAATAGCATCTCTGGCTCTGGTAGGTAACTCTTAAGCCTCGTTTACCCTGACAAGCTTAAAAAGGCTTTAGTGTGTACCTAAGAAAACCATGTAAACTCTGCCCCCCCAAATAGCTTACTGTTAAGATACATTTTTTTTTTCTTAGCCGATAGGGGTTAGGAAGTAAACTTTAACCCTTGTTTAGTCTTCTATAGTTACGTGTACTTTTTTAATCGCTCGTCTTCCGTAATATTTGTAGGTGCAAGGCCAACGTATCGGTACTTACGAAGCTCATCCTCCCATCGTTGTTCCTACGCAAACTACTTCAACCGTCATTGATCAGGTATTAACTACATTAAAGTATAATTCTGAATACAAACCATTTTCTTTTTATAATTGTACGAATCTTATCCTTTCAGACTACAGTAACTCACACACTGAGGGAAACTACAACATCAGATGTTTGGGTCACGGATCAAACAAAAGTGACGCTAACAGTCACCCAGACTACAACACACTGGGACTTTGTCCCTCAACAACCACGGATTGTGACTTCTGTTATAAGGGTCACTTCAACACCTGTAAGAACTTGCCTGTACTTAAAATTGTGTAATTAATACGTAATGTTGCACTGTAACCTTATTACCTCAATTTCTTCCGCAGGTAGTATTAGTAACTGCTACAGTTGGAGCAAATCCCGTGAGCACAATGGTCTCTATCTTCAGCCAGTTTGTTACTGTCACGGACACAGTTAAATACTGGCAGACAATAACGCATGTTGACGTCACGCACCAGATTCAAACTGTTCCTGTTGTGACTACCCAAGATTTGTTGCAAGAGATCGTAACTACTGTAACCCAGATTGTTACTACTACTGTCACCTCCACAACTGCCCGTTACTACGGTTAACTTCAGTGACTCCCCTGCTGACTTTATTTACTGTTTAAATTCTTGAATTAATATCGGCTGTAAACATTAAAGTTTAAGTCCTAGAAATGCTTTTTAACACATGATTAAACTTCAAGCTTTACTAATTTTAAAGTTTCTTGAATAAGGCAAACTTACTTCCTATAATTTTCCAAACTAAAATAACGAAGTTGGGTTGGAAAGAGGTAAAAATTTGACTAGTTTGGTACTTCATTTTTTTTTTTTTCATTTATCCTTTAAAGTACAACCTTTAATATCAATGTTAGTCATAAAAGACAACACTTGCCTAAAGAACCTAGGATTACCCGGAAGTCGGTGACTTATTGCACTTTGATTCCACTTTACACTATTTTTAGAACTTTGATCCACTACAAATTTCCTAGCAGGTTCCTGTAGACTTTTTTTAGCACTGTATCAGATATCCCATTGTCTGCGTGAAGTTTTGCGCTACCCACGAGTTTGTCGAAAATAAAATTTAACTTAAAATTTTGTTAAATCTACTTCATCTTAGTAGACCTGCAGTCATAATTTTCTTGCGTAGCAAGTTTATTTCTGCTGCAACCTAGAGGTTGCAGTTAATTGCACAGCTTAATGATGCACGTTCATAGAACTTCATTTTTCTTATTGGCTTAAAACTCCAACACGACTGGAGGAAAGATGGGTTTGTACACTCCTTGGGGCAGTTTAAGAGGCTTGATCAGAAATTGGACACTTGGTATCCCTTATCCCGTTTAATCTCATTCACCCCACTCCCCCTCCCACCCCCGTAGTCTCTAGACACCTCGGTAGTCTTACTATCAGTAATAGGTGACTGGCAGCTCCACCTCCCATCACTGCTCTTCGTCGCTCATAGACCATCTACAACACTTATTATCCGTTACTTTCACATACTTTTAAACTAGTCCAGGCACTAGCTTCATTGCCAATATAATTTTCTAATGACTATGGTATCTTGGAGGCTCCAGTGGTAGTCGGTGAGCTGGGTGTTGATCTGTTAAGGCTAACCTAAATTGTGCTGCCGTTAACCCCTTTCTAGTTCAATTTGATTACATTAATCGACCACATTTTTTATTTATGGAACTTCAGTGAAAGTGGAGTTTTAGTATAGGTTTGACTCGTTCATACTTGCCTGCATGTATTAGTTATCTGCTCATACAACCTTTAACTACCAGCCCCTCTACTCTCGGATCACATTAAAAAGTGCATTACTTTTCAGGAATAGCCTGATTGTAGTTGCCTGGGCGTTCATAGCTACTGGCCCTACCTCTTCACTGGTCGCTGCTAGGTCACTGCTCCATGAGGTTTATCTTGCATCTTAAACCTACGTCAGGATCCTGCCCCCATCCCCCCCGTTCAACACTTGCCAGACTGCCACTTAACTGAAGAAATCCTTCAACACCTGTGATCCTTAACTTTTGACCCTTTCCTGCCGTGTCCCGTCTTTAACATTCTGCCTGTCCTCGTTACTTCTATTTGTAATTGTCTCCCTTTCTTCCTGTCCTAAAGTGTCTGGTCTTAACCTTAACCTCTCCTCGTAGGACATGCCCCATAGCACCGGGGCTAGTCTTGCTGCAAACCTATAAGCTTTCTCGGTTTTCTTGCATGCTTGACTAGATGTGGGTTCCAAAATGGTGCTGCACATTAGATAGCCTGTAACATGGTGTACAGGGTCAAGTAATATTAGGATGTCTGAATGACGTAACTAAACTTGCTAGGCGCCCGTACACTGCACCAGTTATTTGGATGTTTAAGTGTCGGGTGTTATACTCGCCCAAAAATCCTTTTCCTCTAGCGAGGCTTGTCTGGGCTCCATACTGTATTCAGTCTCTACCCTTTCCCAATCTTCACGACTATGCACTTGGGATTGAACCTCAGGAGCAAGTTTCTAGCCCAGGCCTGCAGCTTGTCTAGATACCTTTTTCGTAGTAGTGTCCGGTCATCAACTGCATTCTTAACTTCACATCTGCAAACAAGGACAACAGAGTATTCCTTAAATGTCTTTCACAAACTACAAACAGCACAGGTCCTAGCACTGACCCCTGCAGAACACTCCAATCTTGACGCTGTCGCATACCATAACTCATCAACCTGACAAGTATTCCCCATCCCATTGCAGTGTCTTCCCCGTTATCCATACCTTGTCCTCCAGCTTGTGCACTAATCTATTGTACTGTCAAACGCCTTCTTAGTCAAATAGTGCAATCTTCCCACCCCTCTTGTCTAGTGCTGTATGGCAGTTTTGTATATAACTGCTTGTAACTTGCATACTGCTCGATGTTCTACCTAGTTTCAAGGTCTTTTATACTCCATAGGCCGTTTCACATGTTAAAAGTATATAAATCTTACACAAATAACCCACAGAGGCGCTTACGACGTTTCGGCCAGACTTGGACCATACACAAATAACCCGCACATAAGCAGCTTACGACGACGTGTGACTGTCAATGGTCCAAGTCGGACCGAAACGTCGTTGTAAGCTTCTCTTTCATGTGCGGGTAATCTGTGTATCGTTCCAGTCACGGTATTGTGCCTTTGATATTTAGACTTGGACCATTTAGTCACTATATAAACTTTGATTGGTTGTGAACTGGTGATGTTCCTCAAAATATTCACGTGGCCAAGCAGCTCACTTTTTGAGGGAGGGGATAGGGGAAGGGAGGTTCCACGAGCTGTAGTGGTAACGAGCTGGTGGTAGCGTAGATCAGAACGTGATGTGGGTAGGACTGTATGAGTTTTTTGGGAAGTGTCTGTTACCCCCCAAAATTTTTTTCCCTCCGGGGTTGGGGGCCCAATTTTATTTTTTCCCCCCTTTACCCACGCTTCCTTGGGTTAATGGGAAATTTTTCCCACCTCCTTGTCTAGTCCTTTTTGAGTTTTGTTATAACTGCTTTAACTTCCTTTTAAACGGCCGATTTCAAAATGTTTCACAAACTCAAACCCCACGGGGTTAATTAAAATAATTTTTAATCCTTACAACCCAAAAAACCCCCCCCCTTTGGGCCCCCTTACCAACTTTCCCCAAATTGGCAACAACAATTAAAACCCACAAAAGGCTTCCCCCCCCAGTGTGAGGGCTTTTTGGTAAAAATCGAACGAAGTCGTTTTTTTTTAAGGGCTTTTTTCCCCAGGGGGGTTTTAATTGTTATTTTCCAAAAATCCCACGGAGGCCCTTTTAGATTTTAGACGGGGACCATACACAAATAAACTGGTTTGGAGGGTGTGTCAAATTTCAAGTGGCCAAAGCAATTTTCTTTTTTTAAGGAGGGGTTAGGGAAGAGGTTTTTCCAAAACTTTTTTGGTTTTAACGGTGACCCCCCCCCAAAAATACCTGCCCCCCCCCCCCGGGGGGGGGGGGGGCCCCCGGGGGTTTAAAGGGCTTTGGGAAATCAGAAGTGAGGGTGGGGTAGGAGCTGTTGAGCTAAGATAGAAAAAATGCGCAAATTTGGGAAAATACTGTACTAGAAGCTTCATTACGGGGAAAATGCAAAATTTTCAAAGTTAATTTGTGATTGTGATTGTAATATGGGGAATATCATGTTTTGGGCCAAAAAGATCATGATTTTTAAACATAAAGGGAAAATTTTTACAATGTCACGAGGCAAGGAAGGGAGAACATCGTGGTGGGGATGGGGGGGGGGGGGGGGGAAAAGTTTCGGTAAAACGGTAACAAGGAGACCCTTTAAGTGTTTCCCCCCTAAAGGGAAAGGGTTCCTTGATTTTGGTGGGGGGCTCTTATTTAGGGAATTGGATTGTCTCCATTTCCCCAAAATTTAAACCCAAAATGCTTCCACATCCCCCCCCCCCCCCCCCGGTGCTGTATAATCTTGGGGTTTAGTGCTTCCCCCTCCCCCCTTATTAAAAAATTTTTTAAAGTGATTTAATTTTAAAACTTTGAAAAAAACCTCGCAGCTCAAGAGCCAGAATGGAGAGTCGTTTGGATTAAGTGTAAACAAATTTTTAATTTGAAAAAAGAAAGTTTTGCCTTTCAAACTACAAAAATTTCCCTGTAGCAACTTTTTTAAATGTTTTTAGATAAAAAATTTTTTTTAAAAATTTGCCCTCAACAAGATAAACCCTTTTAAGGGGGGGCCCTTGGCGGGTAAGAGGCTCGTCTGAGGAATTAGCCCCTGTCGGTCTTCTTCCCGCCCGAACCAATTCCCCCCCCATTCTCCCCCCCCCTAACACCCTCCCCATCCCCCTTTTTTTTCCCTTCCCCCTCCCCTCCCACCCCCCCTTTTGCCTTCCTTTTTTTTAGCCTTCGTGATTTCTCCCAAGGCGCGCTTTTCCCGGGGTAGGGAAAGGGACACCGGGGTCCATCCCATCCGTTGAGGTTTCTGGGGGTGGCGTAGTTTGCCGTGGAATCTGGATTGCCAGGAGCCCCGATCCCTCTCCGGGTACCCCGGAGTAGCTTTGGGTTTTTTGGGCAAAAGGGGTTCTCGGGAACCACCTTTCGGTTTCCCGGGGGTGGGGGCTAAAGGAGGTATGCTTGTGGCGGATACCCGCCGCCCTTCTTTTGTCCACCGAGGTAGCTCGGAATGTGAGGTTGCACCCCAATTGTGGTTTTTGGCTAAAGGGGAAAGGGGGTTTTGGCAGGGGTTCCTGCGCATCTGCGCTACTGGGGTGTCGGTCCTCTTGGGCGGGGAGGGAGATTTCGGGCCCCTTTCATTCCCTCCTAGGAACTATCCCTCCCGGCCCCCCTTTTTTTTTTTTTTTTTTTATTTTTATTTTCTTTCTTTTTTTTTTTTAAAAACAAAAAGAAGAAGAAACCAACCCATGGCAGCCCTAGCCCATAAACCCGGGTACCCCCGGGCCCCCTTCTTGATACGCACCCCTTTTTCTGACCCCACCTGTCTTTGGACCCTCTTAGACATTCCTCAGCCTCTGCACCATTGCCGGGCTGTTTCCTCACCCGTTCAGGTACTGGGGCCTCGATCTCCTTCGATTTATCAACCTTCGCTCTCCTTGATATGTTTCCCCGGCCTCTCCCTCTGGGTGGGGGAAATTTTTTAAATCGCCGACCCGTTCCCGTCGGCCAACTCTGGCCCCCCCTAAAACGTCAACGAAAATTCCCGCTGTGATACTTCTCCCCTTCACCTTCTGTTTTCTCAAAAACGATCGACCGTCCTTCACTCCTTTCCAGCTCGTTTAGACAAACGGGGACTAAATTTTCACTTTACGCCCAAATTCCTTCTACTCCCATCTTTCTGACCATTAATTTTGGGCAAGGCACTCCTACGCCTGTTGGTAAAGAATTCTTTTCATCTTTAAGAGGGGTACGCGCATCATTCCCGTACAGAATGCTACCCGGCCGTGAGCTCTCTCGCTTTCCCATTTAGTCTGTTCCTTCACCCTTGAAAACATCATTCCCTCTTCTTGTAGTGGTACCGTTATTCTGCCCATACCAAGTTCAACAAAATTTCCCAAACAGGGGCCCCCGACATTCTAGAACAGGGGAACTCCAGTTTCCCCAATCCTCAAGGTTTAGAATTTTACGTTTTTCTGCCCGTGGGGGGAACGATACCCTAGAAATGGGGCTCGTTTAATTTTTAAAAGCGAAACCCCCATCCCCCTTTATTAGCGGACTCGGTTACAATTCGAAAGGGCCCCTACACCACAACGTGTAGAAATTGCTGGCGTTTTGGGCCATAGCGAAATTTGCAGATCTATCGCCAAAGCCCATCTGGGTGCCGATGCCATTCTAAAAGTTTGCAATCGCTCCTCTTGCCAAAACTGTCATGGGCTACCCTTCGTATTCGCCGTTTCAGGTCTTTTTTAAACGAGGGGGAAAATCCGTTACCTCAGAGACAAAAGGTCCCCCTTTGCCAGGGCATTTCTCTCTCCGCCCCCAAAGGGGACCCAGTTTTTCTTATTCCCGTGTTTCAAAACGTAAACCCCACTTCGGGGACCCCATTTCTACACCCCCCTCTGTTTTTACCTCTCCCAAAATCACCCCTGTATCTAATTTTTTTGCGTCCTGGGCTCAGCGCCCCTACTTAACCCCCTCGTTAATCTCGCTTTTTCGTTTCTCTTACAACCTCATATGAGAACCCGTACGCCCCTTTTTCCCAATCGCCCCCCTTATTCTAAAAATAAAAAAAAGGTCCTTACACCTCCTACCCATCTCCACCTCCTCTTTTCCCCTCCCTGTCTCTGCCCCTATTTTCCCCCTCTCATGGTCTTTAAAAGTGCAAAAGGTTCACCCTCCTCCCTAATGTCCCTTCCTCCCCTGTTCCCCCCCAAGTTTCTTCCTCTTCTCACCTCCCGGTTCCTGTCTCTTCTGCCCCCTGCCACGCTTCTCCAGTTCCCTCCCCCCTTTCGCCCCCCCCCTACCTTGGTACAGTCCAATACATTCCAATCTTTATCATCCTCCCCCTACCATTCCCAATTTTGTCTCCCATACGCATCCTGAAATTCCAAAAACACTTAAAGAAATCTCTGAATATATTGCAGAGCCCAACCATCAAGGGACACTGATCCACCTTCCGTCTTTCTCTTCCTCTCCCTCCATCTGCAAAAACCCTTTCTTCACAGCGCACCGTTCCTTCGTGCTTGAACTTTTTCCATGCCCCCGATGTGGCTTTTCAAACCCCTTCTAGCCCGTGGGAAACCCTTCCCTGCGGTTTTTCAAGTTCTTTTTCATTGCCAATCATGGCCTTTTTACAGTGGAATATAGGGGCCTCGGGGGTAATGGGGGTGAGCTTCAATGTACTCTCCCGTTTGCCCTGTTGGTGTTTGCTTACGGGAAAACCAAATTACACTCTGCTGTTTTTTTCACATTCAGGTATAATTTTTTGTATTCTAAACCCTTTTCCCTGATGGGATTTTAAATGAAAGTGCCCTTTTTCTCCCATGTATTCCATCCCATCAGCTATTTATTCATACTTCGCTGCATTACACAGCAGCCCGACCCCACTTACATGGGGGGTATACCTCGTTTTTTATATCTCTCTCCTTCTGGGGCTTATCTATTCCGGTTTTTCCCCTTCCCCTTTTTCGTCATTCCCCCACCGATTCTGTTATTTGGTTGTTTTAATGCCCCCCATTTCCCTGGGGGGGGTCTCATGGATTCCCGGGGAATTAGTTAGAGGCTTTTCTTGCCCCCCACCCCCTCCTGTTTTAAAATACGGGTTTTTACACCCTTTTATCCCGGACTCATACTCTTCTTCATCGATCTTCAGTTTGCTCTCCTCCCCCGCATTGACTTTACGGGGTTTTTTTCCCCGGACTTACAGACAGGATCATTCCCAATCTTCTTCTTCCCCTTCATATTCGCCACCTCTTCGCACCCCCCGTGGCAAATTTAAACGGGCAAATTTTGGAAACCCTTTTCTCACACCTGACTGTTTTTAAAGAGGTTCCTTCTTTTGTCCCCATCGATGAGTTTTTACACCTCTTCTCGTCCCCCGTTTTCACCCCAGCTTCTATTCTAACCCCAAACTTTGGGGGAGGCTTTTCCCCAAAAAGCGTTTCCTTGTGGGCTCCTCTTGTGCTCGTGCAGTAGTTTGAAACGCGCTGCATGGGCAGGTACCGGTACAAAAGAACCCGAGCGCTCCCTTGATTTTAAACAGAAGCGTGCATCGCTCGCCGGTTTTATCCGTGAGCTAAAAGCACTTGCTGGCGGATTATGTCTCCCCATCACCTCTCTTTTTCTATGAGTGCAGTCTGGAAAAATACGAAAAATGGTGGTAAAAATTTCCTGACCCCGGTTCCTGTTTGCGAGTTGCGGTGTTGATATAGCAAAAACCCCTAGTGTTGCCAAAGAAATTTGGCAATCTCGGTCCGTATTTCTGGGATCCATCTATGCCCCCCTTTCTTTCCTCAAATCTGCCCAAGGTTAGCACCCCTTGGAAATTTTCTTCTCTCAGAGAAAACGTAAAAAGTGCCTTTACACTTCAAGAACTGGGGGCAACACTCTCGCTTGTCGATCATCGCAGCTGGGCCCCACGACATTTAATTCGTATGCTACAACTTCTCAGTCACCCTTTTCAGTCCCATTACGCCTTTACAAACTTATTTGGTACAAGGGTTTTTCCCCACTGTGGAAAATCCGCCATTGTTCTCCCCTTTTCCCAAAAACCAGGCACTAAGGGGCTGAAAACCCCCCACTATCGTCCCTTGCTTTACCAGTTTCAGTTTGAAAGTAATGGAAAGTCTGTAAATAACGTTTAGTGGGTATTTAGAGACACACAAAAAGTCTCTCCATTGTCAATATGGCTTTTGTAAGGGACGTTCTACCATAGACCCCTTATGCGCTTTGGGTACGTATGTTCGAGCCCTTTTCGAATAACCACTCATTTTTTTCCAAATTTTTTGACCTTGAGAAGGCATATGACACAACTTTGGGGGTATAATATTTTTGCCCAAGCCCATCCTTTGGCCTTCGAGGGGATCTACCTTCCCTTTTTAAAATTTTTTAAATGACAGGGAGGGGGAATAATGTGCTTCCCCCGGCTTTGTCCAAGTGAAGGTGTCCCCCAGGGGTGTTTTTGAGACAAAAATTTTTTTTCCTTGCTATTTAAAGATTTGGCCCCTAGTTTCCATCAAATATTTTTGGGCACACTCTTGTTGATGACTTCGTATTGCCGTGCAGGCGTGACTGTCACCCCTTACAGTTTCTCTCCAGCATGCATCGACCTGTTTCCAATTGGGCCACCACACATGGGTTTAAATTTTTTCCCCATAAAAAACCCCCCAAAACACTTTACTGTCGTCTGTCATCTTGATCATCCTTTTACCCTTAAAGGGTCACGTATCCCTGACGTGATACAAAGTTTCTGGGCCTCCTCTTTTATCGTAGGGTTTTCCCGGAAACCTCACATTACCCCTTGAAGGCAACTTGTCACAGCCGGGTGACCTTTTTAAAAACCCCTTTCTCATCTTTTGTGGGGAAAGGGTCGCGAAAACCCCCCTTCACCACATTCCACCCTTTTTTATCGAAACTTGATTTTGGTGACCAGATCTATTCGCGCTTTTCCTGTACTCTCTTTAACCTTAAACCCCCCTTCATCACAAAATTACGTTTATGCCTTGGTGCTTTTCGCTTTCCCTGCGAAAGCCTCTATGCAAAGCGAAAGTTCCATCCTTTCCGATCGCCGTGAGCCCATTCCTGCGCTCTATGTACGCTCTCTGATTCCGCAATCCTTTCCTTTTTAGAATGGGGCACTGATATTAGTAGAATTTTTTTTTTGTTCGCCGCCCCCGCTTATCCGTCCCCTTTTCCCCTTCGCCTTCATTCGCTTTGTCTTCTCTTCAAATTCCCCTTTTATGTAAGTAGCATCTCACTTTTCCTAACCCCCCCGGGAAAGTTCCCGCGTTGAGTCTGTTCTTTCTCCCTCCCTTGCTCGAAACCCAAAATGTCACGGTTTGCTTCCCCCTCTTTTTTTCTTGCCATTTTACTCTCATTCTCATGCCATTGCTGTGTCAAAGATGGCTCTAAGTCTTCTGAGGGAGGATTCCAGCAGTGTTTCCGGACGCGCGTACAAGGGCATTTACTATCTTCGCTAGTATTTTTTTTGCTGAATTATATGCCTCCTTTCAGACTTATCCCCCTATTGCATCTATCCTGTGTCATCATTTGTGGGTTTTCTCAGACTCCCTTTGTCTTTAAGGCTATACAAAAATTTGATACACTCACCCCTTGTCCTTATCCAATTTGGCTCGCCCCATCTTTACAAGCTAAAGATATTTTTTTTTTGTTGGGTCCCTGGTCTGTTGACGACAGGGGGAATGAAAAAGGCAGACACGCGCGCGGGGCAGTACATGACCTACCTTTCTTATAGAGGTATTCCATGAGGGTATTTTGCTGTAATATTTCCCCCCTTCACACCCCTTTGGAACAACGTTGGGGCTACTATGCTCGGCAAAAAAATTCAGTCTATTAAAAACCCAGTATGGTTTTCGGGGGTCTTCTTATCACCAGTGTCGGGTTGGGAGACTATCTTTCCCCTCTTCGCATTGGCCATACTGTCTTACTCATGGTTTCAGGGGAGGCGTTTGCTCCTCCTTTAAATTGCCAACTCCATTATCGTCAGCCACTTTTGTTGGACTGCCCACTTTTTCAAAAACACGCAGAATTTACCCCTGTCGTCGTCTTCGGGCCCCTGCTTCTCTTTCCTTTCCCTTTTCGCTGATGGACCCACCCTTTTATCCGGGCTCTCTCATTTACTTTTTGACAACGACTGACTTACTTTTACAATTCTGATACTTTCAGCCCTTTTTACTTGTATCCTTCACCCTCCCCCCGTACTTCCCCCCCCCCGCGTTTTCTGTAACCTGTGATCATCCCCCCCTCCTTCTGCCCTCCAATTTTCCCTTTTTCCTTCCCTACCCCGCACGCTGATAGCCCTTGGGCTTAGGCTTCTTTTTTATTATAAAAATAATAATAACACAGATCAAGGGGGGGATGACCCCCCCCCGTTTCCGCTGCTAGAGAGTTTGGGGGTGGATCGTACATCATCTCGTGACCCCAAGGGGATTTGGGGGGCCCCCATGGCAGGTGACCTTTCAAGGGGGGGCTTGGCATGAAGGGCTCTTGGTCTGAGGAATACCCTGTCGTCTCCTTCCCCGACCCCAACCCAATTACGCCCCCTTCCCTATCCCATCCCCCCCTTTTTTTTTCCTCCACCCCCCCCTCCCTTTTGCCCTTCCTTTTGGGCCCTTTGGGGTTTTTTTTTTCACGGCGCACTAGTTCCAGGTAGGGGAAAAGGGTACTGGGGTCCATCCATTCCATTGAGGTTCTTGGGGGCATAGTTTTTCCGTGGGAAACTGGGGTTGCCTGGGGGTGTCCGACCCCCTGGTATCCCCGGGGGGTGTCTTTCGGGCGATGGGGGTATCTCTGGAAACCACCTTAAGATTCGGGGGGGGTGGCCGAAGGAGGGAGCTTTGTGGCGGATATCCGGCCCCCCTCTTTTTTCCACCGAGTAGCTCGGAGATGTGAGGTTGCTATCCCAGATTGCTGGGATGTGGGGGGTATGGCACGGTTCCATGCTGCATCTGCGTATTGCGGTGCTGAGGTCCTCTTGGGCGTGGGGGATATTTTTGGCCCTTTCATTCCCCCTAGGAATATCCTTCCCCCTTCCCCCTTTTTTTTTTTTAAAAAAAAAAAAAAAAATAACCAAACCATGGAGTCCCCCAAAACCATGACCCCGTACCCCCAGGCCCCTTTTGCTGCACCCTGTTTTTATCCGTTCGTCCTTTTTCACTCTTTGGACACTCCTAAAAGGGCCCCCCTACCTTGCTGGTCTATTTCCTCCCCTCTTCGGTAAGGGGGGTTTCCACTGACTCCTTCGATTTGTTACCTCCACACTCCCTTTTTTTCCGGCCCTCCCCCATTGTGGATGTTTTCGAATCGCCGCCCCCACGTCGGACCGCTCTGGTCTCGCTTTTAAACGCCCCGACAAATTCCCGATGTTCGTTACCTTCCCATTCTACTCGGGAAAAAACCCACCGTTTAAACCCCCTCCCCACTCGATCGGGCCACACAATGGGCAAATTCTTTTCTTTACGACCGACTTTACTGCCCGTCTTTTGACCAAATATTGCAAAAACGCTCCTACCCCCATTGGTAGATTATTTTTTCATGCTCTTAAGATGGTATGTGCATCATCACAGTACAGAAATTACCCCCAAACTCATGATCTTTCTCTTTTACTTTTCGTACTATCCTTTCACTATCGAAAAAACATTCCGCTCAATTCTTGTAGTGTACTGCATATTCTGCCCCATACCATAGTCCCAACAGAATTTCCAGACATGTGGAATGATATTCTCGAACAGCTTGAACTCAAGACTCTCAATTCTCATGGTTAGGCATTTATGTTCTTCCTGGGGGGGCCCGCGGGCAAGACTATACCCTTGCAATGTAGCTCGTTTTTTTTAACTTTTCGACAGCAGGGAACTCCCATTCTATGTAGCAGGGACATCGGTTAAAAAAGTTCGGAAGGTGATCCCTACACCACAACAGTGTAGGAATTGCTGGCGATTTGGCCACCCAGCAAAATATTGCAGATCTATAGCCGAATGCCCAGTCTGTGGTGCCGATGGACCATTCTAATAAATCTTGCATGTCGTCCTCCTCTTGCCTAAATTGTAATGAGGCTCACCTTTCGTAAATCTCCACGTTGCCTGGTCTATAATGAGCTAATCCTCCGGGTTTAGCGCTTCCCCCTTGATTGTAATAATAATAATACTTAAATGAGCGGGAAATTCGTTGCCTCAGAGGCAGAAGGTCTCCCTTATGCTATGGCAGTTTCTCATCTCCACCTCCAAGGGTGACTACCCATGTTTCTTATGCTCGTGTTTTAAAACGTCCCACCACTTCTGGGGTCCCATCTTCTGCAGCCTCCTCTGCGGTTGCCAGTCCCATAGTGACTCCTGTATCTAATTCTTTTGCTGTCCTAGGCTCAGACGTCCCTACTTCAACACCTCAGTCTGTCATCACTTCTTCGTGTTCTCCCTCTCCAAAACCCAGGTATCGACAAGGACTCATACTACCTCTCAATCGTCCCTCTACTTCTAAGAGGGCCGGACCAAATCTCCTTTAACCCCTCCTTCCCTTCATCCACTCCACATTTAACCTGTTCCCAGTCTCTGTACTAGGTCTGTCCCTTTCACTGGGCCCCGTTACAAGTGTTGAGGTTCTTCCTCCTCATACTGTGCCTTCCTTCCCTCCAAGTTTCTTCCTTTTCTGCCACCTCCTGGGTTTCCTGCCCTTCTGTTACCCCTCCCACACTTCTCAGTTCCCGCCACCTTTCGCCCCCCCATTTACCTTGGGGTACAGTTTCCATTACAGCTCAAGCTGATCAATCTCCTCCTCTTCCATCTCCAATATTGTTCCCATTACGAGTCTCTGAACTCAAACCACTTGAATGCAATTGAATATATTGCAGAGACAAAACATCATTGGACACTGATCACCCTCTGTTCCTTCTCTTGGCTCTTCTCCGTCTGCACTACTCTTTCTCACAACACACCATTCTTCGCTACTTGAACGTTTTCCTGTCACCGCCATGTGGACTTTCTAAACCCTTCAAGTTGTAGGTTCCCTTACCTGCGGTTTTAAGGTTTACTTTATTCGTGCAACATGGCCTCTATTTACAGTGGAATATTCGCAGCCGCAAGGGTAATCGGGATGAGTTCGATGTTGTGCTCTACCAGTTTGATTTCCCCTGTTTGTGTTTGCTTACAGGAACCAAAATTACATCTGCCGTTATCTATCCCATCTCAGGCTATAATTTTATGGTATTCTTCAGATCCTTTTCCTGCTGGAACCTTTTTAAAATGAAAGAGTGCCATTCTTGCTACGCATGATATTCCATCCATCGCTATTTGTTTCATACTTCGCTGCATTACACAGTAGCCCTTATCCACTTGCATAGGTGGTTATACACTGTTTTCTTTGTATCTCCTTCTCGGGCATTATCTATCAACGGATATTTGCATTTCTTGTTTCGTCATTTCCGCCACCACTTCTGTTTACGTGGCGATGTAATGCCCCTCATATCTTCTGGGGGGGTCTCACGTGATTCCCGTGGCATTCAGTTTAGAGGCTTTTCGTTAACTTACCACCCCCTCCATGTTTTAAAGGCAGGTACTCACACCCATTTTGATCTCGGGCTCATACTCTCTCTTGCATCGATCTCTCAGTCTGTTTTTCTCCACCGCCATTAGACTTCATACCTGGTCTGTTCTCCGGATTTACATGCAGCGATCATTTGCCAATCATTCATACTTCCCCTTCTTATTTTTTGATCACACCTCTTCATTAACCCACGCTTGGCAATGTGATCAGCAAATTGGACCCTTTACTCACAAACTAACTGTTTTTAGTGAGGTTCCTTCTTCGTCCTCATTGATGAGCTTTTACAACCTCTTTCGTCCTCCGTTTTAATTGATCCTTCTCATTCTATACCAAAAATCCTTTCGGGCAGGTAGTCTCAGAAAATGCGTGCCTTGGTGGTGGCTCCTGTTGTGCTCGTGCACTACGTTTGAAGCGCACTTGAGTGGGGCAGGGTACCTGGTACAATAGAACCACAGAGAGACATCTTGATTTTAAGCAGAAGCATGTGATCACTCTGCGTGTCATCCCCTTTTGACGCTTAAACGCACTTGCTGGCGAGATTGGTTCCATCACCTTGCTTCCTATATGAGTCGCAGTCTGGAAAAAAGTATGAAAAATGAGTGGTAAATATTCTCCTGACCCAGCTTCCTGTTTCTGCGGGTTGCCGGTGTGATTTAGCAAACCCACTAGTATGTTGCCAATTAGGAATTGGCAATCATCTGGTCTTCTGTTGTTTCTCAGGGGCTCATCTATGCCCCCCCTAGGGAAGGTTCCTTGATTTGATGTTTGTGAGGGGCTTCTTGATTCAGGGAATTGGATCTGTGCCTTCAGTTCCCGAATTAAGCTCTGCTGCCTTCCACATCCCTTCCCAGGCGCTGTATCAATCCTTTACGGGTTTTAGCGCTTCCCCTTGATTAAGTATAATAATAATCCATCTATATGCCCCTTCGTTTCTTTTCCTCCAAAGTCTGCCAGAGAGTTAGGACCCTTGGACTTTTCTTCTCTTTAGAGACAGATAACAGGATAATCGTGCCTTTTTACCAACTCCAGGAACTGGAATAGGCAGCACTCTCAGCTTACGATCATCGGCCAGCTGGGGCCGACGTGGGACATGCATATTCGTATGCTACACACATTTTACATCAGTTCAGCCTTGCAGTCCTCATTTACGCCTTTCAATTTTTATTTGGTTCACAAAGGAGTTCTTCCACAGCTGTGGAAATCTCCATTGTTCTCCCGTTCGCAAGCGGGTACTACGGGGGACATGTAGGCCTCCCACTATTGTCATGGCTCTTACATTGTGCAGTTTTGCAAACGTGAGGAACGCTGGTAAACAGACGTTTAGTGTGGTATTTAAGTGGACCACACAACAGTCTCTCCACTCGTCAATTGGCCTTGGTTAAGGGGGAGACGTTTACAATAGGACCCCTTACTTACGCTTGGATACGTATGTTCGTCATGCCTTTGCAAATACACCGGTTAATTGCCATATTTTTGACCTTGAGAAGGCATATGACAACTTGGGAGGTATATTATTTTGGGCCCAAGCCCACTCTGAGGCCTTCGAGGCAATCTACCATCTCTTCATTAAGGACTTTTTAAACTGACGGACATTTCGTGTTCGGGTTAATAAATGTTGCTCTATCCGCGACTTTATCACGCTGAAGTGTTCCCCAGGGATGTGTTTTGAGCACAACCACTTTTTATCCTTGCTATATATGATTTTCCCCCGCAAAGGAAGGGTTCCTTGATGTTGGTGAGTGGCTCTTGATTTTAGGGAATTGGATTGTGCTCCAGTCCCGCGAATTACGCCTGAATGCCTTTCAATCCCACCCAGGCGCTGTATAATCCTTCCGGGTTTAGCGCTCTTCCCCCATGATTATAATAATAATATAAATGATTTGGCCTCTAGTCTTCCATCAGTATTTGGTCATCCACTCTACGTTGATGACTTCAGCTATTGCCTCTTGCAGGCGCTGACTGTCAACGCATTTCAGTTTCTCTCCAGCTAGTGGTTCGACCGTTGTTTTCAATTGGGCCCACCACACTGGGGTTTTAAATTTGCCAGTACCACAATCTCCCAAATTACTTTCACTAGACGCTCTGTCTCTCCGATCATCCTTTTTACCGCTTGGCACCCTCAAAAGTGGATCGTCAGGTTTCTAGGCTCCTCTTTGGCCGTTAGGTTATCCTGGAAAACTCACTTTCCTCTCTGAAGACAACTTTGTCACTGCCCGGCTGAACCTTCTTAAAACCATTGTCATCTTTCATGGGGGTGAGGAGCGTCAAACTCTCCTTCGCCGACATTCCACCCATCATATTATCGAAACTTTGACTATTGATGACCAGAATCTAGTGAGATGCTCACCTTATACTCTATCTAGCCTCCAACTTATTCATCAGCCAGGATTACGTTGTTGCTTGGTCGCTTTTCGCTCTTCCCCTTGTTGAAAGCCTCTATGCAGGAAGCGAATGTCTCCATCCTTATCCGATTGCCGTGATTATGGCCCATTGCCTTCGCTACTTTGTACGCTCTCATTATCTCTGCAATCCTTCCATTTATTAGAATTGGTCACGATATAGTAGACATTCTTTATTTGTCGCCGCCCTGTTTTGATCCGTTCCCTTCTCCCTTCGCCTACATTCGCTCTTTGTCTTCTCTTCAATTACCACCTCTCTATGTTTGATGAGCTCTCACTTTTTACCCTACCACCCTGGGAAGTTTCAGCTGTTCGAAGTCTGTCTTTCTCAACTCCCATGCTCGAATGCCCAAAACTGTTCTACTGTAGCTTCCCGCCTCTCTTTTCTTGCCACTTCCACTCTCATCTCAGTGCCACTGCAGTTGTACACAGATGTCTAGTCTTCTGACGGGTAGGTTTCGCAGCTTTGTTTGACGGCACATCGTACTAGGGCAATTCCTATCTTTGGTAGTATCTTTATGCTAATTGTATGGCCATTTTTCCTGCAGCCCGTATCCGTATTGCATCTATGCTGTGTCATCATTTGTGATTGGATCTGACTCCCTTAGTGCTTTACAGGCTATACAGAAATTTGATACACCTCCCCTTTAGTCCTCCGTATCCAGCTAGGCTACGCAGCCATCTCTACCAAGCATAAAAATATTGTTTTTTGTTGGGTCCCTGGTCATGTTGGACGTAAAGGGCAATGAAACAGGGCAGGACACTGCTGCGCAGTTAGCAGTACATGACCTACCAAGTTTCATATAGAGGTTTCCATTTACGGACTATTTTGATGCTATAGCTACCCCCTTCACCACCCATTGGCAACAACGTTGTGTCTACTTCGTGGTAACAAACTTCAATCTATTAAACCGAGTATAGGGTACGGGCCCGTCTTCTTGTCACCAGTGCGAGGGTTAGGAGATACTCTCTCCCATCTCCGATTGGCCATACTCGTCTTACTCATGGTTATCTCATGGAGAGGCGCCCTTGCTCCTCTCTGTGAGAATTTGTCAGGTTCCATTATCGGTCAGCCACATTCTGTTAAGGGGACTGCCCAACTATATCAACGAGCACGCTCCAGAATTTACCTCCTTCGTCTCTTCGCCTCTGCTGCTCTCTCTTTCCCTTCCCTTCTCATGATGGGCCCACTCTTTCATCCGACGCTCTCATTGACTTTTTGACAACAACTGACTTACTTTACAAACTCTTGATGTCTACCTTCAGCCCTTTCTACCTCGTCTCTTGCTACCCTCTACCCTGCACGATCCCCTGCCTCGCTGTTTTCTGAATCCTACTGAATCGACCCCTCATCCCTTCTGCGCCTATACCTCGCTTCCTTTCCTACTCTGCAGTGCTGTATAGCCCTTGGGCTTAGGCTTCTTTTTTTATTATATTAATAATGGCCGAGGTTGAGGTTGTTCTTGGTTGATGAATTAAAAGCTGTTGTCTCCTTCCTCCGACAGAACTATAAGTCGATCAGCTGACCACTATTCCTCTTCCCTATCCCATTCCCCCATTCCTTTTTCCCTTTCCTCGCCCTTCCCTTTTTTCCCTTTCCATTTGCAGCTCTGGGGTCCTCCATCTGGCATTAGTTTTCTAGATGGGGGGAAGTGCGCCGTAGTGATTCTGCTCCATGCGGTTCTCGGTTGTGGTCTGTAGTTTGCGTGGAATCTGGGATTAGCTGGGAGGCACCTACTACCTTTCTGATTTCTGACAAGTGGGTGGGATGTTACTGCAGATTGATAGCTGTATCTCCAGAGGCCTGCTGTCGGTTCTGGGCGGTGACAACCGAAGGAGATATACTTCGTGGAGGATTTAGGACCACCCTCTTTTGTCTGCCGAAGTGGCTCTGTAGAGGTGAGGTTGCTATCCCCAAAGTGCTAATTTATCGCATGAAGGGATATTGGTTACAGGTCCACGCTACATTCTGCATACTTGCGAGGTCCTCTCGGACAAAAGGAAAACTTGCGGCTCGTTTCATGATCTTCTAGTGACTGGTCCCTCTGCTGTTCCTCTTTTTCTTTTTTTTCTTTAAAATATATGAAAGTACCACTTGCATGGAGTCGTCATTCCATGATAACCCTCCTCCAAGGCCCCTTTGTTGCCTCCACATCCCTGTTTGACCCGGCTTCGTTAATAAACCATTTCTTAGTACTTTCCCATTACCCCTGTACCTTTGCTGGTGATGCTCCATCACTGCTCCAAAGTATTGTGGTTTCATCCATTTTGTTAGTGCCTCTGTCGTTTGCATGCCTTTAACGTAATGCTTCCAGCTTCTCCGACAATGGTGAGATGCCTTTCGAATCGCCACCTACCTCGGGTCGGGGCCGCCTGTAGTACTACACCCAAATATTCCAGTTCATTTGCTGACGACAGTTTATCCATGTCTGCTTAATTTTCACCAGAAAACAACTTATGTGACAACCCATTTCCTTTGCACCCATGTTGACAAGTATGCAGTGGACTAAATTTTTTTCCCTAAAAATGAACATTTCCAACTGATTATCTTTCTTGATCTTAGATTGGTAAAGCTTTTGGCAGGGCATTGGCCAATAATATATCTTTTCTTGCTCTTTTTAGCGGTGCATTGCACAATTACAGTTCAGACTGAAGGAAAAAGCTCGTGATCTTTCCCATTTTGCTTCCATTTTGAGTATCTTTCCAGTCATAGTTCATAAGCACGCTACTTTCAATTCTTGCAGTGGTATGGTGGATTTTACAATATAGCGTTGTACAGAGTGATTTTTTGTCTCGCGGTGATAATTTAGGAGCAATTTAGCCTTCAGGGCCACCTTATTTTAGAGTGGTTAATATGTCGCCCTTTCGCGGGCAGAGAAACGCTGTTCCCGTAACATGCCCCTTGGCCTTCGACTGCCGTGAATTCCCTGTCCTATGTTGATATCGCAGCAATCACGAGAGGTCCGTAAAGTAGTCCTACCCCTAACAGTGTCGAAATTTGCTGGTGCTTGGAAACACCCACTAATATGTAGATCTGTGTTGAGTTACCGGTCTGCGGTGCCACAGTTCATTGCCAATTACATCTTGCAGTTTCCCCTCACTTTCTCAATTTCAATTGATACCTACATCCTTTTTTTTCCCGCCAATCTGCCAGGTTGTGCTGTAATGAACAACAAAGCCAATTGTTTTAGGGAGAGGCAAGCGCCGCACTTATGCTATGGGCTGTCTCTTGGCTATGCCTTCAGGGGAATCTTCCTTGTATTCTTCTTATTGCGAGAGTAGCTAGGAGACCTCCACCTGGCGTCCTCCTGCCTACCAGCTCCGCTTGTTCGGTGGCATGTCTACAGCATCACTACCTGTCTTAATTCTTTCGAGGTTTTACCCTCTGATAACCCACCACCTTTAACCTACTACTACCATAGGAGTTTTTCCTATTCGACGCAGTGCATCGTTAAACCCCCTTTCTAAACTCTCACACGGAGGGGGAGGTTCACCCCACCCTCCATTTCCCTTTTCCTGTTCCCCCCACAGTTTCTTCACAGTTACTTCCAACCTCCTTTCTCTCCTGTTCCCCGCAGACTCTTCTGCCCTGCCAGCACGTCTCTCCAGATTATATCCCTCCTCTCTACAGCACCTCTTTGTTTTCCCTCCATAGTCTCCCCGATTTCTATCTCACAGGTCGTTGGCAATGCCCAGGGGAATGGTCAGAAATGGAAAGGAGGTTTGAAATGAGATGGGGAAAGGGAAACCTTAACCGGCCTCAGGTGTTGTAACAAATAATTATTAATGGTCTGTGTTGATGGTATGTAAAACGTGAGTGCTTCAGGATTGTTTTTGAATAGATACATGGTTGACGTGGCTTTGGTGCAGGAAACATAATTTTAAACTTGGTGTGAAAATTAGTGGGGCCTGGGGTACAGGCTTATGTGTTGCCGTCTGAGCGTTTAAAATGAGGAGTGGGTGTAGTTGATCCAGGGAGGCTAAGCCCGTTTATATTGCACAGGAAAGAGGGGGTAGAGGGGGAGAGTATTACGTGTGGAAGGATGGTGGATGGGAGAGGAGTGCGTTTGTGTGTGTGTTGCCCAGCTGAAAGTGAAGTGAAAGTAATAAAGGACGGTCATTTAGTGCGGGAGGAACTTGTGTACTTCATACACTGTTGCTGTCTGTGGCGATTGTGGGGGGGGGGGATTGGAATTGGTAGTTAAGAGGGTTGACGTTGGAACCCAGAGGAGTGGGAATATTTTTCCTCAGTCTTGGGGCGCTTGTGCTTGTTTAGAGATCACAGTTATGTAATACTTTTGGGGCAGGTCTGTGGGGGAGGTGAACAAATTTTTTAAGGTGGGGATACACGGCTCGTTTGGACACGGATTATTTATCTCAGAGGGTTTTGGTAGGAGTCTTTTAAAACTGTTGAGATGGTGTCTTCCGATCATAGGGCAAGTAATAGTGGAGGTGGGAGGTGGACGCTTTGGCTCGTGCAGTGAAGCTATTGGAAACTGAATATGATGGTTTTGGGGGCATGGGGAGGGAACGAAAGGTTTTGCCGCATGTTGGGAACAGCTCTGTGCAGAGGGAAGAAGGACTGGGGAGGATGTCGTTAGGATGGTGGGATTGTGTGGTTAAAGGTAAGAATACGTCATTTTTATGTGAGGGAGGGCCAAAAGCATTAATCAATTGTCGGTATGGTTTGTCCAAATATTTAGAATCTAGATTACAGAGATTGTTACGTGGGGGGGGGCAGTGGCGGGGGTGGACCCCATGGAGGAAAATACAAATGTTGAAGGACAGGATAAAGGTTTGCAGAAGAAGAGCGTTTTGCAGCGGTCTGGGTCTACAAGCAGGGGCGGGACGAAGAACTCTGGGCGCGACAAGGCGTTGGCTTGCATGCGCGAGGACAGAAGGCACGACAGCAAACAACTACAATTACCGGGATTGCAAAGTCATTTTTTCAGTGGGGGGTTTTCGTGAGGGTTCATGTTTATTACGGGTAACAAACGGGGATGAGTGTGTATGCAGAGAGATGGTTTGAGGGAGTACGGGAAAATGTAGGGTCGTGGATGGCGAGATTCTTGGGAGGTAATGTTGAGTACTATGCCTCGCAAACTGGGGAGGTGTGGTGGGGGAGGGGCCACTGGGTGGGGTCATTGAGGAGGAGGAATTATAGAGAGCCCTTATGGACATGAGGGAAAGCTAAAGGTGCCCGGGATAGATGGTTTTAAATAGCGGAATTTTCTGTATACACTGGGGTCTGCTAAGGGGGTTTCTAAACTAAATAACATAAAGGCAACCAATACGTGACTGGCACGATACACTAATAACCCGCCCCCCCACATAAAAAAGTGTGAAAAGCTTACGACAAACGTTTCGGTCCGCTTTCAAATTCGTATGCTAAACATTTCTTTCAGTCAGCCCTTCCCAGTTCCATTCGCCTTTCAATCTTATTTGGTCACAAGGAGTTCTTCCCACAGCTGTGGAAATCGCCTTGTTTCTCCCCGTTCCGCAAAACCGGGTACTACGGGACAGTTAGGCCTCCCACAATTGTCCCATTGCTCTTACAAGTGCAGTTTGCAAAGTGATGGGAACGCCTGGTAAACAGACGTTTAGTGTGGTATTTGGGAGACCCCACAACAGTCTCTCCACTCGTCAATATGGCCTTGGTAAAGGGACGTTCTACCAATAGACCCTTCTACGTTTTGATACGTATGTTCGTAATGCCTTTGCAAATAACCACTCGGTTATTGGCCATATTTTTTGACCTTGAGAAGGGCATATGACAACTTGGAGGTATAATATTTTGGCCCAAGGCCCACTCCTTAGGCCTTCGAGGCAATTACCATCCTTCCTTAAAAGGACTTTTTAACTGAGGGGGACATTCCGGTTTCGGGTTTAATAATGTGCTCTCTCCGGGACTTTATCCAAGCTGAAGTGTCCCCCCAGGGATGTGTTTTTGAGCACCAAACACTTTTTCTTCCTTGCTATAAAATGATTTCCCCTCAAGGAAGGTTCCTTGATGTTGGTGGGGGGGCTCTTGTTTTAGGGAATTGGATCTGTGTTTCCAGTTCCCCGAATTAAGCCTGAATGCCTTTCACATCCCCCCCCCAGGCGCTGTATAATCCTCCGGGTTTAGCGCTTCCCCATGATTATATTAATAATATAAATGATTTGGCCTCTAGTCTTCCATCCATTTTTTTGGTCATCACTCTACGTTGATGACTTCGCTATTGCCTATGCAGGCCGTGACTGTTCCTCATTACAGTTTCTCTCCAGCATGTGGTCGACCGTGTTTTCAATGGGCCACCACACATGGGTTTAAATTTTCAGTACCAAAAAAACTCACCAAATTACTTTCACTAGACGCTCTGTCATCTCCGATCATCCTTTATTCCTCCTATGGCAACCCCCAAAGTGGTAGTCAGGTTTCTTAGGCCTCCTCTTTGGGGCCCTAGGTTATCCTGGAAACCTCACATTAACCTCTCTGAAGACAAAATTGTCACAGCCGGCTGAAAACCCTTTTTAAAAAAAACCCTTGCTCATCTTTCCCTGGGGAGCTGATCGTCAAACTCTCCTTCGCCTACATTCCACCCTCATTTTTATCGAAACTTGACTATTGTGACAGATCTATTGAGATGCCTTCCTTCTACTCTATCTAGCCTCAACTCTATTCATCACCAAGGATTACGTTTATGCCTTGGTGCTTTTCGCTTTTTTTTCCCCTGTTGAGAGCCTCTATGCAGAAGCGAATTTCCATCCTTATTCCGATTGCCGTGATGCCCATTGCCTTCGCTTCTTTTGTACGCTCTCCATGATCTCTGCAATCTTCCATTTATAGAATGGTCAACCCATATTTAGTAGACATTCTTTATTTGTTCGCCCGCCCCTGTTTGCCCCGGGTCCCTTTCCTCCCTTCGGCCTACATTCGCTCTTGTCTTCTCTCAATTTACCACCTCTCTATGTTGATGTAGCATCTCACTTTTCCCTTACCCCCCTGGGAAGTTTCAGCTGTTTCGGTCTGTTTTTTTCTCACTTCCCATGCTCGAAAGCCCAACTGTCTACTGTAGCTTCCCGCTTCCTCTTTTTCTTGACCCTTCCACTCTCTTTCTCATGCCACTGCAGTGTACACAGATGGCTCTAAGTCTTCTGCGGCGTAGGATTCGCAGCATTGTTTTCCGGACAGCATTCGTACTAGGGCATTTACTATCTTTGGCTAGTATCTTTACGGGCTGAATT
The DNA here is from genome assembly GCF_026875155.1 of Cherax quadricarinatus. Classification (NCBI taxonomy): domain Eukaryota; kingdom Metazoa; phylum Arthropoda; class Malacostraca; order Decapoda; family Parastacidae; genus Cherax; species Cherax quadricarinatus. The sequence goes on from NC_069399.1 coordinate 3,038,905, forward strand.
GTATGCATTCTTGCAGCACGTATCCGTATTGCATCTATGCCTGTGTCATCATTTTGGGGATTGTATCTGACTCCTTAGTGCTTTAACCAGGCTATACAGAAATTTGTTTACACCTCACCCTTTAGTCCTCCGTATCCAGCTATGCTACGCCGCATCTTTTTCCAAGCATAAAAATATTGTTTTTTGTTGGGGTCCCCTGGTCATGTTGACGTACAGGGAAATGAACAGGCGACAATGCTGCGCAGTTAGCAGTACATGACCTACCAGTTTCATATAGAGGTTTTTCCATTTTACGGACTATTTTGCTGCAATAGCTACCCACCTTCACACCCTTTGGCAACAACGTTGGTTAATCTACTTGGTAACAAACTTCAATCTTTTAAACCGAGTATAGGTTTACTGGCCGTTTTCTTGTCACCAGTGCCGGGAGGTTAGGAGACTACCTTTTTCTCCCATCTCCGCATTGGCCATACTCGTCTTAACTCATGGATATCTCATGGAGAGGCGCCCTGCTCCTCTCTGTGAGAATTGTCAGGTTTCCATTATCGGTCAGCCACATTCTGTTTTGACTGCCCACTTTATCAACCCAGCACGCAGAATTTACCTCCAAACGTCGTCTTCGCTCTGCTGCTCTCCTCTTTCCCTTCCCTTCTCACTGGATGGGCCCACCTTTCATCCGGACTCTCTCATTGACTTTTTGACAACAATGACTTACTTTACAAACCTGATGATAACTTCAAGCCCTTTTACTCGATTCTTCTTGCTACCCTTACCCCTGCACTATCCCTGCCTACGCTGTTTTGCTGAAAACCTACTGATGCCCCTCAGTCCTTCTGCCGCCCAATACCCTCGCTTCCTTTCCTACTCTGCACAGTGCTGTTTTAGGCCCTTGTGGCTTTGCGCGCTTTTCTTTTTTTTATGTTTAATAAGATTAAGGCGATGGTGAGGTTGTTCTTGGTTCTGATGAATTAAAGCTGTTGGTCTCTCTTCCACCGCACCCAGTACCCTAGTGAACCCACTATCTCTTCCCTATCCCATTCACCCCATCTCCTTTTTCCCTTTCCTCTCACTTCCCTTTTTTCCCTTTCCATTGCAGCTCTGGTGGTCCTCCCATCTGGATTAGTTTCTAGATAGGGGGAAGTGGCGCCGTAGTTGATTCTGTACATGAGTTTTCCTGCGGGTGTGGTGTAGTTTTTGCCGTGGAAACTCGGATTTTTGGAGGCACCTACTTCCTTTCTGGAGTTTTCGTGACAAGTTGGGTGGGATGCTCTGTCAGATGTTAGCTGTATCTCATGAGGTTGCTGTTCTCGTGTTCTGGGAGGTGACAACGAAGGCAAGAGAGATACTTTGTGGAGGATTTCTGACCCACCTCTTTTGTCTGCGAAGTGGCTCTGTAGATGTGAGGTTGCTATCCCCAAAGGTGCTAATTTACTCGCATGAAGGGTATTGGTACAGGTTCACGCTACATCTGCATTACTTGCGAGGTCCTCTCAGGACAAATGGAACTTGCGGTCCTTTCATGCCGTCTAGTGACTGTTCCCTCTGTCTGTCCCTCTTTTCTTTTGTTCTTTGTAAATTAGTGATAAGTACCACTATCATGGAGTCGTCATTCCAGTGATATACCCTCCTCCAAGGGCCCATTTGTTTCCATCCTGTTCTGACCCGGCTTCGTAATAAACATTCTCTAGATCCCATACCCCTGTACCTTTGCTGGTGTTGCTCCTTCACATGCTACCAAGTATGTGGGGTTTTCATCACATTTCTGTTAGTGCCTCTGTCTTTTTTTGCATGCCTTTATCATGCACCAGCTTCTCCGAAAATGGTGAGATGCTTCGAATCGACCCACTACTCGGGTCGGGCGCCTGTAGTACTACACCCAACATATTCCGCAGATTCGTTGCTGACGACTGTTTATTCCATGTTGCTAATTTCACCAGAAAACAACTTTGCGACAACCCATCTTCCTTTGCACCCAATGTTTTACATGTATGCAGTGGACTCTAAATTTTTTTCCCTTAAACTGACATCTACAACTGATTTTCTTTCTGATCATTGTATTGGTAAAGCTTTTGCGGTGATTGGCAAAATATATTTTTCATGCTCGCTTTTTAGCGGTGCATGCCATTACAGTTCAGATGCAGAAAAAGCTCGTGATCTTTCCCATTTTACTTTCCATGATACATTCCTGTCATAGTTTCATAATGCACGCTTACTTTCAATTCTGCTAGGGTATGGTGGTTTTACATATAGGTTGTACAGAGTGATTGTTGTCTCGCGGTGATATTTAGGAGCAATTAGCCCTTCAGGGCACAATTATTCTTAAGAGTGTGATACCATATGTCCTGCCCATTCGCGGGCAGAAACGCTTTTCCAGTCACATTGCCCACTTGGCTGCGACTGCCGTGAATTCCCGTCCTATGTTATATCGCAAGTTTCAACGAGTGGGTCCGTAAAGTAGTCCATACCCCTAACCAGTGTCGAAATTGCTGGTTGCTTTGTGACACCCCACTGTAAATACTGTAGAGATCTGGGTTTGAGTACCGGTCTGCGGTGTCACAGATCATGCCAATACATCTTGCAGTTTCCCCTCACTTTTCTCAATTGCAATGAACTCATCCTTTCTTTTTCCGCCATTGCCTGGTCTGCTGTAATGAACGCAACAAATCCATTGTTTTATGGAGAGCAAAGGCCTCACTATGCTATGGCTGTCTATTGGCTCTGCCTTCAGGGGAATCTTCCTTGTATCTCTTATTCGCGGATTAGCTAGGGCCTCCAAACCTTGGCAGTCCTTCCTGCCTACCAGCTCGCTGGTGGCTGTCTGTCCAGCATCACCCCTGTCTCTAATTCTTTCGAGGTTTTACCTCAGAACCCCCCACTCCCCCCCGCACCCCCCTCCCCCAACCTACTTCTACCACTAGGAGTTTTCCTATTCGACGCCAGTGCAATCGTTATAACCCCCTTCTAACTCCACACGGATGTGGAGGTTCACCCACCACTACATAGGCCCCTCTTATTCTGTTCCCCCACAGTCTTCTTCACCAGTTACTTCCAACGGCTCCTTCCTTCATGTTCCACCGCAAGACTCTTCTGCACCCTGCCAGCACGTCTCTCCAGATTCATACTCACCTCCTCTCTCCAGACCTCTTGTTTCCCTCCCATAGTTCTCCCGATTCTATCTACATGGCGTTTGGCAATGCCCAGGGATATGGTCAGAAAGGGAAGTAGTCTTGAAATGAGATGGGGATGGGAACCTTAAAAACCGGCATCAGGTGTGTAACAATAAATATTAATGGTCCCTGTGTTGATGTGTAAAACGTGAGTGCTTCAGGATGTTCTGAATAGATACCAAGGTTGACGTGGCTTTTGTGCTAGGAACTAATTTTAACTTGGTTCGTGATTTGTGGGTGCTGGGTACCAGCTTATGTGTGAGCCGTCCTGAGCGTTTAAAAGGAGGGAAACTGGGGTGTGTTGGATCAGGGAGGCAAGCCGTTTGTATTGCACAGGAAAGAGGGGGTTAGGGTGGCGAGCAGTATTTAGTGTGGAAGGATGGTGGATGGGAGAGAGAGTGGCGTTTGTGTGTGTGTATGCCCCAGCTGAAAGTGAAGTGAAAAGTAATAAAGACGGGATTTTGTGGGGAGAACTTGTGTACTTCCTACACACGTTGCTGTTCTGTGGCGATTGTGGGGGGGGGGATTGGAATTGTGTAGTTAAGAGGGTAGACGTGGAACCCAGAGGAGTGGAATATTATTCTCAGTCTTAGGGGGCTTGTTTAGAGATCATCAGTTATGTAATGCTTTGGGGCAGGTATGAGGGAGGTGAAACATATTTTTATATAGGTGGGGATACACGGTCGTTGGGACAGGATTATAATTTTCTCAGAGGGTTTTTGGTAGAGTCTTTTAAAACTGTTGAGATAGTGTGGTCGTTCGATTCATTAGGGGCAGTTAAATTAGTGGAGTGTGGTGGGGATTGCTTTGGCTTTAGGCACGTTTGAAGCTACTTGGAAACTGAATTTGTTGGTTTTGGTGGATGGGGAGTGGAACGAAAGGTTTTGCTCGCATTTTGGGAACTGCTCTGTGCAAAGGAAGGACTGGGGAGGATGTCGTAGTGTGTGGGATTGTGTGGTTAAGGTTAAGTATACGTCATATTTTATGTGACGGTGAGGCATGAACGCAATTGGTTCAATTGTGAAGTATGGTTTGTCAAAATTATTTGTAGATATCTAGATTACAGGATTGTTACGTGGGGGGGGGCAGTGGCGGGGTGTACCCCATGGAGGGAATATACAAAATGTGAAGGACAGGGATCAAGGATTTGCAAGAAGAGGCAGTTTGTGCAGCGGTTGGGTACAAGCAGGGCTGGGGACGAAGTACTCTGGGGCGCAAAGCCGTTGGCTTGCTTGCTTAGGTTTGTCGCAATTATTTAGGAATCTCAGATATACGGGATTGTTAGACGTGGGGGGTGGGGCAGTGGCGGGGGTGTACCCCATGGAGGGAAATACAAATGTTGAAGTGGGACAGGGATAAGTAGGATTTGCAAGTAAGAGCGTTGTTGCAGTCGGTTGGGTAACAAGCAGGGCTGGACGAGTACTCTGGGGCGAACAAGCGTTGGATTGCATGCTGTGAGGACAGAAGGCCCACGACGCAAAACAACTACAATACCGGGATTGCTAGTCATTTCTTCAGTGGGGGGTTTTCGGAGAGGGTCATGGTATTACGGGAAACAACGGGGATGAGTGTGAATGCAGAGAGATGGTTTGAAGGAGTACGGAAAAAGTAGTGTCGTGCGATGGCGAGATATCTTGGGCAGGTATGTGAGTATATGCCTCGCAAAACTGGGGAGGAGTGGTGGGGAGGCCTAGGGTGGGGTCATTGAGGTTGATTGAAATATAGAGAGCCGCCTTATGGGACATGAGAAGCTAATGAGGTGCCGGGATAGAATTGGTTTAAAATAGCGCATTTTATGTACAACACTGGGGTTTGCTAAGGGGTTTCCTAAATAAATAATCAAAAAGGCACATTACCGATGACTGGAACGATATCCACAATTAAC